>OX578272.1:137886995-138525209 GCA_951217065.1 Baccha elongata | reverse complement strand
ACACGCTGCTACCAAAAACCCCCTTCTTTAAATTTTTGGTCTGTGGTTAAAAGCTCTGGCTCAAATTTGTTTTAGTTTTGAGTGCACTAAATAATAAGCTCTTATACTACATATATGGAAATGATGAGTATATTGTATTTATTTCTAGCATCAGTTCGAGTAAGTTCGAGGGTTGAATTGATTCAGAGGAGATATAACCATCTATTTTTCGAAGAAATTTTTATAAAAAAACGATAAAACAAAGAAAGAAAAGAAACCCCTGTTCGAGAGGCTCAAACGTTCTGAAATTTCACTGAAACTTTGAATAGATATAAGGTATATATGGCTTAAAAATCATATATACCCGACGTGTCTTGCAAAGTCGGTCGGTCGTAGGAAACCAGCCAGCGCCTTTCGCAGCTTTTTCAACATTAAATCCACTGAAGTTGGAAGGCACATAGAATGAAAAATTGCTCGGCTTCTTCAATGAAAATGTCACTAATATAAAAAAACATTGGGGTTATATGTTCCATTTAAGCCACAGAGTGCAGCATTTAGTTTTCGATTGGCAAATGCTGTCAAGAACAGAATTAAATGGGTATATCATAAGCCCCTGCCACTTCAGTTCCATCCCACAAACAGGGTTGTTAATCTGGAAGCGAACTAGAAAAGCTTTAAGAACTGTTATCATAGAAAGACAATTTATTGGATTTAAATTTCCACAGAGAAGATTGTTGGTAAAAAAATAGAAATAAAGTTGGATACAAAACGGTGCCCTGCCTTGGTCACAACAGAGTTCATTATGTAGCTCTTAGACTTGAAAACAACAAATAAATCAGAATTTCCCTGCAGTTGATCCTGCTTGTCGTTAAAGACTATTAACCGATAATGGTCCTAACAAAACAAAAGCTTCCCAAAAGCATCAGAATTAGTGTGGAAATCAAGCGAAAACGTTTTACAAAATTATGGATGAGGGAGAGGCGATGCTTTAAGAACTCTATGAAATAACATAGAGAAGAGACAGTTAAGTTCACACCCAGACATTGAACAATCAAAAAGCGGTTGCCACATTTTGTTTAGAGATCAATCCGATGAACCTCACTAACAGGTTTTTAGGTAAAGCGGTAAAGTCGAAAATTAAAGGTCACATATTTATTATTATGAGTGTTGGAAAAGAAGAAGAAGCTTACTATATAAATCATTCAATATTCTAATGCTACTTGCATTGAGCGGACCGCGAGCAACAGCGACTGGAGGTACTTTCGATAAATAAGCTTGATACCAAATTACTTTTGAAATATCAAGCTCAATAATCTTATTTTCTCTAAAACGATGTAAAATTATTTATACTTTCAAGTTCGATAAGCCATCAAATCACTTATGTACTTATTGGTACGAAAAACGAAAACCTCGGTCCATAGTTTATAAGGAAGGACGATTAATATTTTTTAGGAAAGGGCTGAAAAATGTTTTCGTTAGCAGTAGCTACCTACCTACTCAGGAGTCGACCGTTCAAACTTGAACGAAACTGAGGGAGTTATGGTCAATGCAAACTTTTATATTGAATTTTTTGGATTGCTCCACTAACTAAATATAACAACTACTTATTATAGGATAAAATTGTGCTTTTATTTAGTTCGATATTCTCTTCTTAACTTAACATAAAAAAAAATATTCCTAATATTTGAACACCTAACGCTTTTTGCGCACGTAACTTTAATCGTTGAGATAGGTGACATGTATGTAAGCCCATTAGTGCTTGACATTTTACAAACATTTTTTAAACTTCTTTTGTAGTTCTAAACACTTTTTGTGTGCATGTTTGATATTTCTTTAACTGCACCGGTGGCCTTCAGTCCAGTCTACGTGACATTTCTTCTTACACTCATGATAATATTTTGGCAATGTTTTTTTTTTTCTGAAAGTCAACCACCTACTCAATTTCAATCAATCAATTACTCAACACTTTTTTTTTTATAAAAATGTTCATTTTGAACTTTCCAACATGTTTTTTTTTTAATATTATGACCTTATTTAGCTTTTTTATTTGGAAAAAATGAAACTGAATTACTTTTTTTCATTAGATAAGTACATATACAATAATTTGGCTACATTTTTAAAGCTATAACACTTACTCTCAAGTGTTCTTATAGCATATTATGCACTTAAAAACTTACACCCAAACTATCATCTTAACATCATTATCTGTTCGTTTCCAAAAAAAGGATACAACTCGCATGGACTTAAATCTATTCACAAGTTGCAGCAGCCCGAACAGTAGCCTCTGCTCTTATTCAAAACACCCACTTCTTTGCGCTCTGGTGACGCCCAACTCAACTCAACCTATACCTACTGTGTCATCATTATGAATGAAAAATATGAAAAAACCTCTACCACAACAACAACTATATACGATGCCATCGAGGGAGATTCCTGCGCAACATGGCATCCTAACATCCTACCATATAACTTCATAGATTCAACCATAAAGGGATGATGATTACGGTATGTAGACATTGCTACCCGACCGGAAACAAACTGTTGCAGCAACACTGTTTAACTGTTTTTCAAAAATTCTTGTCGTCCTGCGAGAAGTATAAAAATGGATTGCACAGCATCCGGTGGTCACAGAAGTTTTAAGAAAATCCGCGAGTAAAGGACCAAAAGCTAAAACCAAAAGGATAGTTAACCAAGTGAAATTTATATACTATTTTCTAACAGTTTATGGAATAATGGTGTGATTTTGAAATTAAGGATTAAATTTAATAACAGTGATTTAGTTCTCATTTTAAACTCTGGTTTATTTTTTTTTTTGAAACATAAAAAAACAGTGTTTTGTGTGGAAATTCCCTTTGGATTTAAAAAATAAAAGGAGTTAACGAATTTATCGTGTGGTAAGTTAAGTTAGACTATATACGATGTGACGGATGAGTTTACAAATTTTACAGATACTTTATACAGTTTACACCTTTCGTGCTCTCGGCAAATTTTAAAAAGTCTCTTGTTATATGTTAATGCATTGTTTTAGTGCACATGAATTTTTTAAGAAGACAATTTATTTTATACCCGCAACGGCGGGACAGGACAGTGAAATACCTTTTAAGACGCAATTCCAAAGTGTCTTCGCGTAACAAAGTAATAGAAGTTTTAAGATTGTGTCTGGAAGGGCAAGGGTTAATATTTGACAGTGAAAAGATTCAGAACATTAAAAAGAGTTTCATCAATTTTCGGTAAAAAAGATATAAAGTTACATCTTGTTTAAGAAGTCTAGCAGCATATTTATTAAACCTTTTGTCAATGATATATAAGTAAGTAAAAAAAAATAACTGATACTGCATTTTGCATCTATTAAAAGTTGAATACTGCGATTGTAGAAAAGGCGAGGAACTCAGAGCATTTTAAACAGTCGAAGTCGAAGTGTCAATTTGATTGACGTTAGCCTCAATCAGTGACATTTAACTGAGCGCGGGTTTTTTAATGTTATCTAGTTATATTTAAAAATGCAGGCCGCACCATCGCGCGAAGCAAAAAAAAAAAATAAAAATAACCGAAATGTTAATTCTGTTTTATGTTTATAAAATAAAAATAGATGAGTTGAAAACAAATATACTTCATCTATTTTCTAGAATTATTGACAGCTTCACATGTCCAAAATTTCATCAAATCCAGTGCAGATTTTTTTATGTAAAAAATGGCGCAATACAGTAAATCAATCGTTTATATTAAACACATATTGATGTGAAGACCACGAAACATTTAATAATTAAGTAAATCAATATTTTTGATCATGAAAATGATTTTTTTTAAATATATCTAAAAACAAAACAGTAACGTGCGTTTTAAATAAATTTAATAAAGTTTTACGAAATATTAAATTTACAAAATAATTATTTTGTTTACAAAATAAAACAAATTAAAACAATTAAAATTAGTTTATTTAATTATAGACAACAATTTACATATGTGATAGTCCATTGACACCCTACCCAACTCATCCTATTAGGGTGGCTCCATATTGAATAGATCAAAACTGATTAAAACAGAAAAACACATTTGTTTTTTACCGTTAAATATAACCATTACACACCAAATAGGTAATGCAGAATAATTAAACGAACTAAAATGTTTTCACTTAATAGCCTAACGTCAAACATAGTACTGAACTAAGCGAATAAATCCCGTAAGACATAAGATCAAACTCGAGCCAAACGAAAAAAATTATAATGAGTGCGTTCACACAAAACTAGTCAAACATACGAAAATGAATAAAATGATGTGAGCGATGTCAATTATTGTTTCTTTCATTTATTGTTTGTTTCTTTCAATCATTTTCTGAGAAGTGGAGAAGCAACAGCACTATGATGCTTGAAATTGCAAAATTCTTATTTACAAATGAAAACTGGGCATTAAAACATACAGTTTTCAATAAGTAGAGCATGAATTTTTATGTGCATTCGGATTAACGTTTCTATTAATAATTGTATTGAGAATTTAGGCGATGCCGGATTAGTATGAATAACTCGTACCCCCATCATGTTCATCAGCAATACATTAGAACATGGCGAACATTGCAATTCATACGTACATAATGATTCTTAGATTTCAGAGATTGCATTATTTACGTTGCGATAACGTCGAAAAAAAAATAATTAATTAAGTGGCACTGACAGCGCCGAAGGACCAAGGCCTAGTGACTTACACTCTCAACCAATCCTTTTGTGTGCGTTGTAAGTTCTACAGAATTGCAGGGGACCTACAATTTTACGTCGAATCCGAACGGCTAAGGTGAGATGCACTTTTCATGACAATGATACTCTTGAAGGATTTGTCACTTCCTTGCAAGTGCTCCTGAAAAAACATTAGGTGACCTCCGGCGTGATAGTCCGACACACTAATCACTACGCCACGGGGCACTACCGTCGATAACGTTGAATCGAATGTTACTATAATCTCGACTGTTCACCATCAGAGTCATGCGATTTGATGCATTGGGGGAAAGAAAAAAAAAGTTTAAAGAGATTCGTTTGTTGCAAACGAAGTCTAAACTCCTTATTTTGTTGCAACGATTTACAAAAAATGTATAACTTACATGTATAACAATAATGTAACTACCATAACATTAAAAAGTCAGAAAAGTTTTGCCAGAGCAACTCGAAAATTCAATAAATTTCTTTTCTTAATTCCCAGTGAGGGTTTAAACTCTATTTTCAGTTTAAACTACCTTCTACACAGATTGGAGTTTAACTTTTTGTTTAAGTTAAAGGATTTCATTTCGTCATTTAAACGCCGCCGTTTTGTTTAAGGTTTTAGAACACACAGCCATCATTTTGATGTAAATTCTGGCACATGATATTGTAATTTTCTTATCACTGTTAACTTATATTCTTTTTTCATTTCTAAATTGGGATTTAATTTATTTGATAAAAAAATACACAATAACATCACAATTTCACAATAATTCACGATTTATTTTATTTTCAGAACAATAATTTGACATTTCAAAACAAATTTCATAACACAGAGCTTCGCTAACTGTTTTAAGCTAACTGGAGTTTAAATTTTCGATGTGAAACCGAACGAATTAAACGCAAAGTTTAAACTTTCGTTTAGGTTTAATTAAACTAAAGTTTAAACTCTCACTGTAAAACAGGGCATAAGTGTCTCTAGGTATTGTTTTTTTAATTTTTTGTTTTATCGTAGTTATGTTTTATTATTTTAAATGATATATGCTACAATTTAGTAAAAAAAAAATTTGTCCCAAAATAACTTACTGAAGTTGGGTCTATTTTTCTGCACTTTGTATGGCTGTATCTTTGGTTTCCACCAATTTCCGGTAGCCATAATTGTCATTGATGATCGAGAAATATCAACCTACTGAAATGCAGACATAGTTTCCAAACTCATTAATTGTGTGTTCCCTATTATTGTAATATGTCATATAAGGCGAATGTGTAATTTGTCTTTAAAACACATAAGCGAATATGGCTTTAAAACCCCTTTGAACAAGCTTTGAAATGAAATATCGTGTTAAAAGATTGATCAAAGTAATATTATATATTATTAATTATATAATTATTTTAACAGTAAGTTGAGAGAAACTTTATTTTATAATAAAATTTAATTACAATTAATTTACTAATCGGTTTGTACTAATTTTAATATGGTTTTGCCATATTATTTAATACAATATGTTTAAAAAAATGTTTGTATATTCTTTCCTTTCCTGATCTATCATCGCTGGAACAATAATTAAATAAAGACACACCATAACTTTGTAAGAACTTTTTTTCTATTTGATTGATCCCTAATTTAAGGTCAACTTTGTTGAAATGAATGAAATAAAACCTTTTCTATTTTACATATTCTTCAAATAGAATTATTGTTACATAATATTAAAATAAAAAGTCATTTGATTTCATCTTACATTTGAGTGAAACCAAAAATTTCTAAGTATATGCAAACAAAAGTAACAAAACAGGTAGGTATTTCAAAATAAAACTGAAGATCATATGACAAAAATCAATTAAGTGTGTATTGTCTTTGGGCAACTTCAAAATTGAATTCGCCCACAACCAAACAATTTTTCATAGATATATTTTCTCCGCTTTGGTACTTATTATTATTATAACATCTTACATTTTAAATCCAGCATTTGTGTCGTTATTTTATTGATTATATGATTATTGACAGTTATAATAGTCTATTAGCTAACGGTCATAAAAACATACTTCAAGAGTAATTCGTCAGAGACTACTATGTATGTGAAAGGATTTTTCAAAAATAATTTTTAACGCTGCCTTCCATGTTGTCCCTTTTCGATTTTTCTGCAATCCCTTATAATTCATTTAAATCAAATCAAATATACCGGAAGTCCGGTATGCAAATTTTGTTTGCATAACTAAAAATCTGTTTCCAAACTTTCAATACTATTTTGGAAGATTTTGAAAGAATTTTATTTATCACAAAGATGCTTTGCTATTGATCACATACCCAAAGGTATTTAAGTTTTTGTCATTTAGAAAACACTCCATTTTATAAAAGTAAATGTCTACAATATGAATGTGTGATAATTTCCATTGAACAAACGATTGTTTACTTCAAAAGATATACCATTAAACTGTAACATTAAATGTGGAGTGTGGAGTGGACCATTATGAAGTACCCAAATAGTATTCATTCCAATAGAATTTAATAAAAAAAAATATAAAAATGAAAAAAAAAACTAACAGTTAGGTCTGCGATGCAAGACATTTGTTCTTGTTTGCAATGTATGCAAATTAATATTTAATATCTCAACCGCAAAAGATACACTTATACCAACATTGCTTGCTCTGTAAAGGTACCTTCACGTAAGTTTTTTTCTTCTTATGGACTCTTGCACACATCCTTTCGTACCATCCTTTTCTGATGGTATTATTGTATCTTTAACTTTAGAACGAATTGATATAAACGGCGTTTACTGATATTTAAAATTATGAATTTGGTTTACGTTCCACCAGTTTTTATTCCACCAGTGCAATTATTTTCTGTTGCATGTCTTCGAGTTAAATACTATACTAAATGAATGCATCAGTTTGCAATTAAAAACAAATTCTGCAACCAAAAGGGTTAAGGTATAAAACTCTGATTTTTAAAGCTTCACTTAATACTCATGAATGTATCAGTTAACTTCTAAATTAGAATGTGTGATGGTTAAAACTTCTAAGAAAATTTGTTATAATAATGTGCAATCTGTGCTGTGCATGCTCAAATTCCGTGAGCAACATTGGCAGCGGAATTACAAATCATTCTAATCATAATGATTCTTAGAATATTAACTGAGTATTTCTTTATGAAAGGATAACGAAGTAAGACTCTTACCATTTTAATAATTAAAAGGAAATTACACTAGGTGTGGCTACTATATTGCGACTGCATAGTTCGAAAATGAACGTACTATATGTATCGGTTGGACCGATTTTGAAGACATTTTTTAATACAGACGAGCAAAGCCGGGCTATTAGCATAGATAGGTGTCTATAGTGTAACATAAATTATTCCTAAATTTTACAAAAATCTTTTCTTCAATTTGTTTATTACATTTGCCAAGCATATCAAGAATATCGGAATATTTTATTACAAAAACATATCTTATCCTGTGGTACATACCGTTCACCTCACGCCAGCAGCATGAATGTGCAATTACAAAAATAGTGGAAACCCGTTTCTTAAAATAGATATTAGTGAGTTTTATTTCTTTAAACTTCTGTATGATTTTAAACAACATAACCCGAAAATTTCAAATTGCGTATTCATTCTTATATCGTTATGTTCCGAGACCGGAGACCACAGCGTAATGAAATCGAAATGTTTTTTACTATTACGCCAATGCATACCTTTATATCATAGATTCCTTCATTCTAAAATCATACATTACATAAATAATTTCTCCTTTTTCGTGAACTTTAAAATTTTAATATTAAGATACCTACATTTATTTTTATACATCCATGAAAAAGCACGTCGGATTTCCTCAAAAAAAAAAAACATCTTCTTTTTCTAGTATTATAATTTGCATTTGAAATTTGAATACAAAATCAAATGAAATGCATTTTTGAGCAAGGACGTTAGACCTATGCTTTAACTTAACTTTTGAATTTGTATTAATTAGGCAAATACACGTCTGATGATAAATTTGATACTAGCGGGAACTAGTTGTCGAGTGTGTTGTTTATAAATTATTTTACTAAGCATGTGAGTGGATATGTGTGATTCTTGAAAATTATGAAAGGTAAGCTTCGAAAAGTGTACCTAAATAGTCGATTTTCTGAAATTTGATCTCTAAAGGGTTATCAGAAGATGGGAGAGAAACAAGGATTCTTAACAAATTCTCGCTTCTTCAAAGTGCTTTAAATATAAAGTTTTTGGTTTGAGTATTTTATTAATAGAAAAAATTATTCAAGGTTTTTGAAAAAGGATAAAATAAGAGGATATTGAATATGCGAAGGCTATATATTTATTATTATTTTTTGGGGTAGTTAAGAGGCTAAGTATTTAGGAAAACAAAAGTTATTTGTCTAAAGCAGTAAATATTTCCCACCTTAATATTTGTAGAAGTATTTTTTTAATTTAGAACAAAGAACTTTTAATTGTCGAGCATACTTTTCTCCGAACAAATAACTTATTCTTATACTTATCTAAGAAATTTGCACAATGTTTTGCTCTTCATCATTTCATAATTTGCTACTTTCACTTATTTCGTTTTAGCTAAATGTTTGAAACTCATGAAAGCAATATCTAAACAAAATTTCAAAACTCGAACTCGATTCGATATGAGAAAAGTTAAAATAAAAATATAGGAGCGCTGTAGTCGGTCAAACTTGCCTTACCATAAAAAATTGTAAAATTCTTGCTCAATTACGAAGCTATTGGTAAAAGGTAACGATGAAGTCGATCATGATTTATTTAAACTTCTTTGTTTTTCATTAGCCAAGGATCCATTATATTAATAAAAACATTAGATAAATTCTTCGCCAGCTACTAGGAAAAATACTCAGAATTCCAAGCGATGTAGATTCATTTGAGCATATTCAGGCAAAACTATTTTAGTGATTAGTATTTAATTTTTAATTAATTATTTAATTTGTTTTCACTTCTGACCCATTTGTAAATGTGAGTGATTATTTCAGGTATTTTCATAGAAATTTCTAAAAACTTTCTCTAGTCAAAATATTCTTAGGTACCTCTCAAACTAAAAATAAAATCAGCTAGTTGATGACAAATATAATCAAATTTTTTTCATTGTGGATATTCCTTGTTTGATGGTGGATGTGGTGAATGTTACGTTTAAGTAAGGAATTAATTCTTCTTGATGGTATTTTAGTGCAAATGTTTTCTTTGAGGGATAAATGGATTATAATTAAGAGACTTATTTGTGTACGATAAATAGACATTGTACAATTATTATTTCACAAAATATTACAATCATAATATTGTGATGTTGAACGTATAAATAATATATGTGTGTATAAATAAATAACATTAATTACTGAAATAAGAAATTTGAATTCTAAAGTTGGAAAATAGAAAATATGCTGAAGCATGGAATAGGAATTTAGCAAATTTCAAATGTTTGCCGACAAAACGAAATGTCACAAAATGTAACTGATTTAAAAATATCACATTCAACGACCTATGCTTTGAAAATTCCACATAACGATAACTCCGGAATTTGTACTGGAAATGTCTCTTCTGGTACTCGGTTTTCGAGCGGTTTATATGTTTTTCAAATGGGTCCGTCATTATTATTATTACTGAATTCGAAAAACTTCACTCCCCGGGAGTCGGTTGTATCCGCAGTGGATTCGCATTCGCATAAAATTCTATTACTGAATCCGATGAATGAGCTGCATTATCGATACGCGAACTACTTTTCCATTTTTGAAACTGTATTATCATGGATGTCAAAAGTTGACATTGGGCGCGTTCAAGTGTACACGAGAAAAGCAATCTAAGATACTTTTGTATCGTAAAATATCTAATATCGAAAATTATACCTTTTTTAATGATTTTAACGACCAATCCCAATCCGTCTGTGTTTCTGCAATCACTGGACCGATTTAAAAGGTAAATATGCTGTTGGATAGAAGAAATGTCAAACTTACTGACGGGGACTATATTTCTGTACAAATTTCTACGGTTTGGCCAAAAAACGACACCTAAATTATACTTCAGGAACTCGAAATAGTAGGGCACAAATTTTGAGTAAAATTTTTAGTAAAATAATTTTTTTACCGCAAAATAAGCCTTTTTTAATGATTTTAACGACCAATCTTAATTCGTCTGTGTTTCAGCATTCACTGGACCGATTTTCAAGGTTCCTTTGCTGTTGGATAGAGGAAATGTCAAACTAGGTCGTGGGGACTATATTTCTGGACAGATGTCCACGGTTTGGCTAAAAAACGACACCAAAGTTGGATTTCCAAAAAAAAAAACCCAGATGACGTTTTCGAAAGGGGCCATTGTCAATAAATTATTAGAAATACTGCAAAAAAAACTTTATACGTTTCGGCGATCCAAAAATTTTTATTTCTGCTTTTTCTTAATTTTTTTTGCATAAAAATCACCAATTTTACTGCGGTTTTTCTTTTCGAACATTTGTATGGAGTGCGTATGTGGTGCGGATGCCTTCGTTGTCAGTAATACCAATTTCACGAACAACGTTACCGACATTTATTCCCGCGTATGGCTTGCGGATTTGCTAATAGCAAATCTACCGAAAGTGAGTAAGACTCCCTCCGCAACTCATTCGTCGGATTCCCTAATACTGCTGAATAATATTTTTTTAGGTCAAATGTAAAAAAAAAATGGCTGCGTTCAGATGTCCGATTCGAAACTCAAAATACATTGATTTGCACATGGAACAAGTAATGTTTTATGTGTGAAATATTTAAATAGATTTCTTTGTACATTTTGAACAATTTTCTGATCAAATCACTCGAAAGGTCAGTGATAAAAAAAACCTGTTTCCTACGAAAATTAAAACTTATACTTTTGTAACTCTTCAACTTTGCAACAAATCTAACCTTTGTCTGATAGTATAAAACAAAAGTTGCTCAACTCCCGTTTCTGTACTGCACAACTATACCCATTCGACATTATACCCTATGAACTTAACTGCAAAACACTGCACGATGTAACATTTTCTAGCTACTTAAATTTCGCAAATATTGACCGTTGTCATGTCGCGCGTTAAATTGTCTGTTAAACATCAACCATAAATGCACGTCGCACAAAAACAAAACACACTTCTTAGCTTTTTCTCGCAACTCTTTAAGTACTTGTAAACTCATGCGTTCCATGAGTTTTGTTTAACTTTTGAATTAAAAGTGAAAGTTCGACAACTCTATGCATCTAATAAGATCATAATTTGAATTTGCTAACTTTGCTTGTTTAACATACTCTGAGCCTCAGCTTATTATTTTTGTTGTCTTCCTCATCCTCGTGTAAAAGAGTTAACATCAGCAGTGGTATAGTATCTATGAGATCTATTACAACACTTGACAAGGTAAATATATTTCGCACCTACGATGAACACATTTGGATAAATGATACTTCCTTATTACCGTTTTCCCTTAAGTGTTGTTTATATTCATAACGATGGAAAATCTTCTTGCATAACTCACCACAATGCAGTTTGGTTATCTGAATTTTATCATAGTTATATTTTAATTCTATAGTGTCCAGGTTTACTTTACAATTTTCTGATACAGATTGTGGATTAGAAAAATTTATGGGATGAAAAAACGAATTTATACTTTGATAGATATCGCATATGTTTTTATTTCAAAGCCTTTTGCCATTGAAATTGAATTCGTGAGCAATTTTAGTTTTATTCAGATACAAATGTGATGCAGTTATTGTTTTAAGATATTATTGGAAAAAGCTGTACATGGTTCCAATATTTTTCACAAAGCCAACTTGATTGAGTTTTTGGTTTCTATGAAATCAATGTATTTTTAACTGAGAAAGTAATTAAACAAATTGAGGCTTTAGACTTTCAGGCTTAAAATTAGTTTTATATCAGTTGAAATGTTTTAAAATACGAAATAATTTGTGTGTCTTGGGTGGTTCACATAGCACATTTTTTAACTGGCCTTCTGAATATAAGAACAAAATTAATGCTAAATTGGATCAACAAAATTTGAACCATAAACAATCATACTATAGAACCTTGAATATTTTAGGAAAATTTCAAAATGGTGTTATTTTGTTTTTATTAACTTTACCAATTTAATTACAGCTAACTATATACGTAACGCTCGTATCTGTACTGTTTTCCGCAGTATTATACTGTTTTTTGCTCTCAAAAACTGCGTACTGTTTTTTTTCAAAAATACTGCTTTTATTTTGAGATATACATAACTTCAAATCAGCAGTTTTTTGAGCTTGTAAGCAAAAGTGAATGACAGTGGAATATTTCCATCTTTACATTGTTAATCTCCGAGTAGGAAATTTGCTCCTCAATGAAAAATTTCTCGCTGAAATTTATACCACTTTTATATATGAGATGAAGTTCTCTGAATTTACTCATTAAAAGTAATGCAAACAGTCAGCGGTTCGTCATTGACATTTAAAACTCAAAGTAATTCAATAATGAACGCAATAAATTTTTCTTGCACTTTGTCAGCGGTATTTGGAATTCTTTTTCTAGTATTGACTCACAAAACAACCCTTTCCTTACTTCGGCTAAACAGTGCTAATATAGCAATCTACCTTTTCAAGCACATGGACTTCAGACAAGACTCGATTAGAAGTGGAAACATTGGAGGCGATTCTAATCGTCAAATGCAATATTAAAAATTCTTGCGTTGATTTCTTTCTATCAATACCTCAAAACAAAGCCGGAATTGCTTCGTCAAATTGCTTCAAAGGACAAGTATGAAGCAAAAACCACAGGAGATTTTGAAATGGAAAGTGAAGACGATACTAATGATGGAAATAAATCGCCTGGTGATGGTTAATTTGCCTTTTTTCATGTTTTAAGGAAATAAAATAAATAAAGATTAAAAAAATGTACTGCGAAAAATACTGTTTTTTTTAATCGACATACTGCTATTTTCAATTTTTGAGGAAAAAATACTGTTTTTCGTCCAAAAACAGATACGAGCGTTATATATACGATATAACAGATATTTTTTCATCACTTTGTCTTATAATTTTGGCACATAATTACATAGAACTATACAAAATAACTGAACGACAGAAAAACTTTTTTAAAACAATTTTTTTGAAACATAAACACACGTTTATGTCACCTTCTGAAAGGCTCAATGAACAAAATGTTGAAATTAACTATTGTTGTGCACAAAAATAAATATTCAATGATATAACTCGTTGTTATTGGTCTTATATAGAACAAAATGGCACGTCCTCCTTTTATGTTCTACAAAATTTGTATAAAAGATGTTAATTGGAGATATGTACATATATAGAAACCGAGATCATAGCAAAAAAAAAAAAAACAATTTGTGTGAACTTTGACGTTGAATAACTTACGACACAGACATGAGATTTTATGAGACTTGGCAGAAAACATTTTGAACGCCAATATGAAGATGTATACTAGTTTCCAGCTTATTATCACTCATTCCCAAGTTGACACCTTTGTTTTTCGCTATTATCAACTTATTATCAACTTTAACCTAAGAATGGTATTATATGATAGCTATACCACTAATCTAACCCATAACCATTTTAGATGATGTTTTACGACGACATTTTACAGAACATTATGAAACCATGTCAACCATATATTTAGTATTAGAAATGTTAATCAAAATATTTGGAGAGGTTCCTCCACCATTTCCCGAAGTGCAAACGGAACGATCCCTTGCGTTGTTACCCACATATCGGAATTGACTGCCCTGATTTTAATTTTGAGTAAACTGTCATCGCGATCTTAAATAAGGGATGGGAAAAACCGTAACCAATTTTTTTTGTTTCAGTTAACCGGTTTCCTTCGGTGTTTTTTTCTGTTTTTTCGTAAAAACCGGACAACCGGAGTCGGTTTTTTTTATTGACTAAATTATACCTACCATATCTTCATGAAATCAGTTGAGACAGAATATGATACACTTTACTTTATTTCAATCTGAATTGACCACTTAAACTATTTTACCACGACCAACATTTGTGATTGTCAAGACAAAGTTATTAAAGATGAAAGTGTATTGGTAGGTAAGTAAATGAAAAAGTCTAGCTAAGAAGAATTGTGTTGTAAGTAAAAGTCACAATTTTCAGTTTCTTGTGTGCGTTTTGCATTGTTCTTGCAAAATCAAATATATGTATCTCTTTGCAATCGGATCAAAACAACCAATAAAATAATGATAAATTCTGTGATGTCAACGATTGTATTCGGTACGGTTTCAAGTTTAGAAACAAAAAAATAAAAAAAAAACAGATGTAAATACGTTTCACTTTTTTTAGTCTTCTGAATCAAACGCATTTACATTCAACCTTTTTTAAGCTTTTCGATCTTCTTATAAATCGTTTTTTTAAATAATTATGTAATTATGTACAAATAACCGCCATCTTAAAATAATTAATTAGAACGAAAAATTATTTAGAATGACAAACATTCTAATTATTTTTTTTTTAATTCAAACGAGTTAATATTAACAATTCAACACTAAAAATCTTAAGGTAACTCCCGATTGCACTAGACTTTCCATTTCACTAAAAAGAAGACAATTAGAAAACCAAAAGCGTTTGCCTAAGTTTTGGTTAGTAAATGCGAACTCAGAAAATCCCCAAGTAAATGCTTAAGCATTTCCTTACAATTTTTTTTATAAATAGCTTATATGTGGTCAGCAGTCTTTTTAAAAATTCACTTAAAAAATTTTGACTAAGTATGACGATTATGAATTCCGCCCAAAATTTGGGACTTAAAATAAAAAAATAAAAGTTGCAAAAGTTTATAGACATTGCGAATTTCCTCCCAAACCTTTATTTTCTTGTCCCTTTTATGTTAGCTTTTGAATAAAACCAGGACATCTTCAATACCTATTTTCAGTTTCATTTAGAAATTGTCACAGTACAACATGTTTAAAATAATAATGAATTGCTCTTGCAATAATGTATCCGGTTCGCCTTCAATGAACTAGGAACTAGGATGTTCTCCGAAAATTCTAAAAAGGGAAAATATGTGTATGAGAGTTTCTTTTAGCGACCGACGCGACCAAATGAAGTCCTTTCAAATTAAACCAATTATCAACTTTGATTTTCCGACGGCAAAGTACGAATAAAGCCCATGGATGAATAACGACAACCTTGCAATGAAAAGAGGATTATTAGTCGTCACATGACCCATGCCATAGATAACACACAAACAAATATTGCAATATATTAATCAACATGAAACAATTTTGATTTTATAGAAAAGCTATTCGTACTTATGTATGTGTGTACATTTATGATATTTTAAATGATTGATTTTAAAGGAAATTTTATTAGTCAATTCAACATTGAATTCATGTTAAAATAAAATAACCCTTAGTTAATGTAAAAATAATTTGAGAATCTAAATCAAAACCGTTTGTCTAAATAATATTGAGTCATATAAAAACAATATTGGATAAAGTATAATCTACATTGAGTGTATTAAAAGAATGTACAATTTATTTGCAAATACCAATACATGTATGTGTTTAGTTTAAGTTTTTGAAAGACTAGGTTTGGCATTTTGTCTGTATGTTTGGATGTACCGGCAGCTACAATGGCAACGGTTGGCCGGCCCTATAAGCGTTAACGAAAATCTATTTTTTTTTTCTCAAAAAAAAAAAAAAATACAACTTATTTTGATAAAAAAATTAATAAAAAAATAAAAATAACTACCATACCTATAACGGTAATAAAAAGCTTGTTTTTTCTTAAATATATTTCTTTTTTATTGTCAACTATATTAATTTTTTATTGTCTCGTTAATGACTCATCCGATCTGAACTAAATGGTATTTCTTAAAAGGTTTAAATTTAATTTCCTAATAGTCAAATTAAAATGGCGTATTTTATTTATTCGTAACTTTTTTTTCAAACATTATTTTTTTACATCGGTCTTTAATTTTTGTTTTAAATTAAGTATTATAAAAATTAATCGCATACCACGATTTTCTCGGAAAACTCTAATAGGCCAGAAAAATTCGAGTTTAACCGTTGAGTTTATACATAGAGGAATCAAGATGGTTTCAAACTCACCACAGTAGATGTCTCTTAAATGAGCATATCGAGTAATTATGTTTGTTTTAATTCCCTGTTTTTGTATTTGTTATTTGTTTTTCTTTATTTCTCTTGCCTTTTAACGAACAAATAAATAATTGCTACAAGAGTAAAAAAATAACAAGTCGATGGTAACGACATCCTACGAGCAGTATTTGAAACTTACACATGATTTCTCTATGTGTATAAACTTAATGGTTTTACATCGAAAAAATTCCGACAAAACTGGATTTTGCTGGAGACCTCTGTTTTGATCGAGGTTTTGATATCTCAAGAGTACCCATGTTTTGGTGCGGAACACATTTTTTTTTTGGAGTGAAGGGGAAAAGGGGTCGAAATTAAGTATTAAGACATCAAAACAAAGGTTCTCCGCAAAATCCAGCTTTGTCGGAATTTTTAATATTTATTAAATTATGTATTTTTTTTAATAATTTCATATTAAATTAATTGAAAAGCAACCGCATCCAAGTGTAACTACGTGGTTCCCAGTCGGTTGTCACTGTTTTCAGTATAGGTAAATACAAGAATCTAGTGCGATCCTATTTATCTTTGACGAATTTCACAGCACTATAGGCATTGACGAAAATAAAATCGTTTGACAAAATACCTTACCTCGACATGCCATTTACTAATATTTATTTTTAAATAGAAACCCGCAAGTTATTTATTTGCGAAAGAAACATTTTTTCCATAATTTTTTCAGGAGTGTGTAGAACGTCATAAAAAGCATTCATCTCCACAATAAAGACTATAAAGAAAAACATTGTCACTTTATTTACTTCCATCAAGTCTTTTGTTTGAATACTCCCCCAAAAATATTATAAACTTGAATTAAAAAAAAAAAAAAAAAATATCAATTGCATTCAAGCTCATGTCGTATTCTTTTGTCACACCAAAAAAGAAGTAAGTATATATTTCTTGAATTGAATCTAGTAGATCCATCTCTTTGCATACATTATACAAGTTGGTTACCTATACTATACGAAGTTTCAATGACCTTTTCCTGCCACCATCAGCCATCCCAGCCTACGTTATAAACTGTCAGTTCTGTTGTGGTTGTTATTTTTCAAGGTAAAAGTGCAACAAAATGTATCTTTTTACACACGATGATGTATTTTCCACACAAAACTTAAAGAACATTTTTTCAAATAAAAGAAAAAATTCTTAAACAGAAATGAAATAAGGAAACCGGCAATTTGTGACGACCGGACCCTCCGGTGCAAGGATGCCACAAAGATGGTTAAAAGTCGTGAATGAAGAAAATTCTCTGACAATTACCCCGCTTCACTAAGCAAGAATGGTTTGAATTACCCATAAATACCTTGATTTGGAGTTAAAGAAAAAAAAAGAATTTAAAAACGGATATTCGATAGATGTATAGTAACGAAAATGACTTGTATTTGTGTTGAAAACAATTTGTAAGTAATAATATGATTCCATTTGATCACATATCCAGTCACTCAGCATATCCATACTTCTAACTATAATTGATACATAATATTGTATTGAATCAAGGAAAAGCAACACCGTATCGGCTTGCAAATCAAAGTGAATAGAAGTCAAGTATTAAAAGTCATAGTTAATTCAAAATGTTTGATGTTCAATATTGAAATTCAATATTTTATTACTTCGCAGTTAATTTGCATGAACAACAAGACAGAGGTAGCAGTGTGTAATTGAATGACAGTTGTAAGGCAGAGAGATACATCAGTCACCTACGAGTACGGAGCTATGAATGTCATGATATACACAGAGACAAGTCCACACGGAACAGAGGAGCTCTGTCTATGTACTATCTCTAGGTTTAAAATGAATATCGATTATCTTTTTAGTATGTGGATGCTCATTTGCATATCATTTTCCACTTTCTGATTGGTTTTGATTGGGAATAATATGATGTTGGTTACAAAAACCAACATATTTAACTACCTATCTCAGAATATAATTGTATCGTACCTGTAAAATGTCTTGTATCAAAAAACCCTTCATTTATACATTATTTATATTATAACGCCTTGTTCGTAATATTTTTATCCGGAAGCTGTTGAAGACTAGAATTACTGGAAACCAATTTATATGTTAGTCAAACCTATAAGAACTACGCCTTCACTTAAAGATTCTCCCCAAGCATATACAAATTACAAACGAAATGCTTCTAAAATAATATTACCTGCAAATATTTTAACACATTAAACATTCATTTTAACCCGCTTTAACCATAAATTATTCCATTTTGCAAGACTAAGTAATTGTTTGCAGTTTCTTGTCTTTCCAGACAACCACTTTCATATTTTCCCTCTTTATGTATAGTAAAATATGAAACAACCAAGAAAATTATTATTCGAAACGTTTAACTGACGCGGCACGTTAAGAAGCTTCAGCAAACAACGTTTGTCAGACAAATTGCTTCGACTAAGAACCGTTAAAATACTAGTTTTATTTGTTAATCTTATATTTGTTCCCAAATGTACTCTTGCAGCATCTAACAACTCTTAAGCTAGAGTCATATGCACATCGTAAGTTAAGTGCCCTAATGCACATTAAAACTTGGATCTCATATTCAAACTATGTTGTACTCTACTGAAAGTATCTACGGTTCTAAAGGTGTGCAAAAAAATGCACAAAACACCATTAACCGTTGACGTCAAGTAACTCTTCGGGTGCGTTGCAGATATTTGACGCCTTATTAGCAAATTCACTGCTTACTTAACTTTGCAACAGAGTGACCGTTAACACATAACGCAGTGATACCAACAATTAGGTATTTTATGAAATTGCTGCTTCTCAATCATTTTTAAAATAATTTCATATTAAATTAATTGAAAAGCAACCGCATCCAAGTGTAACTACGTGGTTCCCAGTCGGTTGTCACTGTTTTCAGTATAGGTAAATACAAGAATCTAGTGCGATCCTATTTATCTTTGACGAATTTCACAGCACTATAGGCATTGACGAAAATAAAATCGTTTGACAAAATACCTTACCTCGACATGCCATTTACTAATATTTATTTTTAAATAGAAACCCGCAAGTTATTTATTTGCGAAAGAAACATTTTTTCCATAATTTTTTCAGGAGTGTGTAGAACGTCATAAAAAGCATTCATCTCCACAATAAAGACTATAAAGAAAAACATTGTCACTTTATTTACTTCCATCAAGTCTTTTGTTTGAATACTCCCCCAAAAATATTATAAACTTGAATTAAAAAAAAAAAAAAAAAATATCAATTGCATTCAAGCTCATGTCGTATTCTTTTGTCACACCAAAAAAGAAGTAAGTATATATTTCTTGAATTGAATCTAGTAGATCCATCTCTTTGCATACATTATACAAGTTGGTTACCTATACTATACGAAGTTTCAATGACCTTTTCCTGCCACCATCAGCCATCCCAGCCTACGTTATAAACTGTCAGTTCTGTTGTGGTTGTTATTTTTCAAGGTAAAAGTGCAACAAAATGTATCTTTTTACACACGATGATGTATTTTCCACACAAAACTTAAAGAACATTTTTTCAAATAAAAGAAAAAATTCTTAAACAGAAATGAAATAAGGAAACCGGCAATTTGTGACGACCGGACCCTCCGGTGCAAGGATGCCACAAAGATGGTTAAAAGTCGTGAATGAAGAAAATTCTCTGACAATTACCCCGCTTCACTAAGCAAGAATGGTTTGAATTACCCATAAATACCTTGATTTGGAGTTAAAGAAAAAAAAAGAATTTAAAAACGGATATTCGATAGATGTATAGTAACGAAAATGACTTGTATTTGTGTTGAAAACAATTTGTAAGTAATAATATGATTCCATTTGATCACATATCCAGTCACTCAGCATATCCATACTTCTAACTATAATTGATACATAATATTGTATTGAATCAAGGAAAAGCAACACCGTATCGGCTTGCAAATCAAAGTGAATAGAAGTCAAGTATTAAAAGTCATAGTTAATTCAAAATGTTTGATGTTCAATATTGAAATTCAATATTTTATTACTTCGCAGTTAATTTGCATGAACAACAAGACAGAGGTAGCAGTGTGTAATTGAATGACAGTTGTAAGGCAGAGAGATACATCAGTCACCTACGAGTACGGAGCTATGAATGTCATGATATACACAGAGACAAGTCCACACGGAACAGAGGAGCTCTGTCTATGTACTATCTCTAGGTTTAAAATGAATATCGATTATCTTTTTAGTATGTGGATGCTCATTTGCATATCATTTTCCACTTTCTGATTGGTTTTGATTGGGAATAATATGATGTTGGTTACAAAAACCAACATATTTAACTACCTATCTCAGAATATAATTGTATCGTACCTGTAAAATGTCTTGTATCAAAAAACCCTTCATTTATACATTATTTATATTATAACGCCTTGTTCGTAATATTTTTATCCGGAAGCTGTTGAAGACTAGAATTACTGGAAACCAATTTATATGTTAGTCAAACCTATAAGAACTACGCCTTCACTTAAAGATTCTCCCCAAGCATATACAAATTACAAACGAAATGCTTCTAAAATAATATTACCTGCAAATATTTTAACACATTAAACATTCATTTTAACCCGCTTTAACCATAAATTATTCCATTTTGCAAGACTAAGTAATTGTTTGCAGTTTCTTGTCTTTCCAGACAACCACTTTCATATTTTCCCTCTTTATGTATAGTAAAATATGAAACAACCAAGAAAATTATTATTCGAAACGTTTAACTGACGCGGCACGTTAAGAAGCTTCAGCAAACAACGTTTGTCAGACAAATTGCTTCGACTAAGAACCGTTAAAATACTAGTTTTATTTGTTAATCTTATATTTGTTCCCAAATGTACTCTTGCAGCATCTAACAACTCTTAAGCTAGAGTCATATGCACATCGTAAGTTAAGTGCCCTAATGCACATTAAAACTTGGATCTCATATTCAAACTATGTTGTACTCTACTGAAAGTATCTACGGTTCTAAAGGTGTGCAAAAAAATGCACAAAACACCATTAACCGTTGACGTCAAGTAACTCTTCGGGTGCGTTGCAGATATTTGACGCCTTATTAGCAAATTCACTGCTTACTTAACTTTGCAACAGAGTGACCGTTAACACATAACGCAGTGATACCAACAATTAGGTATTTTATGAAATTGCTGCTTCTCAATCATTTTTATGGCCAATTAGGTTGGAAGTTTTTTGTTGTTTGCCTTTTGTTGCAAGAAATGCAAATCTTTTTATTTTTTCTTTATTTTTTAATTACCTACATTTCATAAACAGAAGCTTAAAATAACATTGTAAGATGTTTAAAAAACTATTTTCGAGCTCTGCAACGTCATTAAGGATTTTATTGAATATTTTGAAAAAAAAATTGTTAGTTAATTTTCAATCATGGTGCGCAAAGTAATAATTTTCATAATAACTGATCTTTCCTCAAGACAAATACCTAATTACAAGACGAATGAATAGTTAGGTGTAAATTACAAAACCAGTATGACGATTGACGAGCCAACACTGCACCTTCATGCTCTACTGGACATAAAGAGAAGACTTTTCAGTAAGTTCATTGAATTGATCTGAAAGATGAAAACAAATAGAGTGTGGTGTATTACGTTACTTCACCTTGGATATTCCGTAGTTAAAGTCTAGCCTAGTTAGGGAATGCACTGAATGGGTGGTCAATTTGTTTTTAATTATAAAAGCGTTTTTTTTTTATGTAAGGTATGTAAGTATAACGGTGTAATTTGATCGACTCGCATGGTTAAGCTTGCATGTCAATTTGGACTTTAATTTCTGGAAACCTACATTTCAAGGCTTTTATGTTTTTATTGACTGAACTGAGAGATATGATTCAATAATTAAGATTTAGAGCATACTTACTTAGGTTGTAGTTGTAGTGAACTTTGGAGCTTTTGTTTATAATATCACATTTGTCATAAACATTTTGACAACTTTATGTAATATGTAGTGTAAAAATCGGCGACTGGGTGCAGCGTTCTATTTCGGCGGACATGGACAGTTACAGTTGGTCTCCACTAGCAATAATTTATTGGAAGAAATACGACAAGCAATTGAAATTTTGTATGGAGACCACACATTTCTGAAATTAAAATATATTACGAAATCAAATTCTGGCAATATTTCTTGAAATCTTTGTTGCAATCAAGCCTCCAATAATTAAATTTGACAGTTAGTTTATACATAATATTCATTTATATATTTTTTCTCTTAAACTAATTATACCTATGTGATAGAACACCATAATTTCGATAGGTATGTCCTTGAGAAACCCCCCATCAAAAGCTTCTTATATCTCCGTTCATTTTTCATCAACTCTTTGTGTTTTAAAATACTAAAATAAAGAAAGTCATGGTCATGACTTATGAACAATTGAATCCAAATGTATATGTTTATGTTTGTCCAATTCCCATACTAAAGTTTTGTTTCTATAGAAATTAATTCTCATCTTCAGTAATTTTTTTTACATTTTTATTAACTAACATAATTCACTTTCAATTCTTCATATTCTTGCTTTACTTTCAGGTCAATACTCTGTGTCATCCGCATAGCACCTTGAAAAAATGTTTCATCTTCTAATTTTCCTTCTATCACTTTACCAAATTAGTCCGGTTACATTCAGCGAAACAATCGATAATTCAAAATTTTCTATAAACGAGCTGAATAACGATGACTTTAGGCCAAAACAAACAGAACTTCCGCTTCTTGATATATTAAATTATCCGATAATCAAAACCGACAATGATGGAACCGAAATCGATTTTCAAGATCCTATTTCTTCGGTTGATATCAACTACCTCAACAATGCCATAATTCTCCAGTTTAAGAAACAAAGACAAAAGGAACAAGCGATAAGTATGAATAACAATTTTATGCGATTCGGACGAGCTGACAAGAGTCTGATGCGTTTTGGTAAACGTCAGTTGGAAAGTATGCCAACTGCGCAAGCTTTGGAATCATTTGCGCCTGGGACACGATTTGAACGAAGCAATGGCGCTGAAGGTGTTCGTGATTCAAGGGGAGATAATTTCATGCGTTTTGGGCGATCTGGATCGGGATCGAAATTCATGCGACTTGGTCGAACGCCATCAGATTTCATGCGATTTGAACGGACACCATCGGACTTTATGCGATTTGGACGAACACCTTCAGATTTTATGCGATTCGGAAGAACTCCTTCAGATTTCTTACGTTTAGGTAGGACACCATCGGACTTTATGCGTTTTGGACGAACTCCATCGGATTTTATGCGCTTTGGTCGCACACCTTCAGATTTCATGCGTTTTGGGCGAACGCCTTCAGATTTTATGCGCTTTGGAAGAACACCTAAGGACTTTATGCGATTTGGTCGAACACCTTCAACGAATTTCATGCGTCTCGGAAGAAACAGTTATGATATGATACGTTCAATAAAGAGTGACAAATCAGTACGAACAGACATGGATAAGAACTTTATGCGTTTTGGAAGGCCCGATAGTTTTTTGCGCTTTGGCAGAGCTTCATCGACGAATTCCGATACGAATCCAAACTTCATGCGATTTGGCAAGGGAGAAAAGAATGAAACCAGTCCCAACCATTCAGAACTCAAACAAATGAATGAGGTCGTAAATTCGGATGAACCAACGACATCATCTCCATATCATGAACCTGAAAGTGAAGTGGATCCAATCGATATGATGTTTCTAAATGACTTAACAGGCACAGACGACGATAATGATAATTGAATAGACTAAATGCTGAAAATGAAAATAATCAAATCCAGGTTCCTAAACGTAGACCCCCAATAATACTCACGAAACAAAATATGTACATAAATAAAAAATACTTTTAAAAATTAATCACACCCCTCCACACTCCACAGACTACGAATGAAGTGAACTTTTAAATGGGCTGGATTAAAAGTTCACTTCAATATTGTGATGGAAACGAATTGTTAAAAATCAAACTATTTGTATTTTGTTAATACTAATATTATATCTTGTATACGAAAGAGCCAGATTTAATCATATACCAAAAGAAACAATTTATTCTTAAAGAAAAAAGTAAAAAATTAAATTAAAAAAAATGTGTAAAATTTACTATAGGAAAATAAAATATAAAATATATATACATTATTATCTTTGTGTATGTACGAATACATTCAATGCAAAATAAATGCACAATGGAGTTTTTAATTGAAGTGTTGTTTATTTGAATGCAACTTTATTATAGCATATCAAAAGCAATTTAATTAATTGTCTGGAACAAAGGACAGGAAAGCATAGTAGTTATCTGTGATTTATGATCAATGATCATTTTCTTACTTGTGATTATAGGTACTTATGTACAATAAGGCAAAGGTGAAGCGTCCTAAATAGTTTTGATTTTTTTTTAAATTTTTGGCCAAGCCGTTTTCCAAATATTGAATTTACAAACAAAAAAAAATTGAAAAATTAATTAAAATTAAAACTAAGTATTTTTGCAAAGTTTTGGTACTAAAATTTGATTTAATCATCTGGACCTTTCTAAAAATATTTTTTGAGTTAAAATCGGGTAACCCGTTCATGACATACATAGCTCAAGAAAAAAATAACGGTTCTATATGGGAGATACCCTTAATAGGCGTGGCAAATTTTCTTTTGTTCTTTATCAAAATACAATCAGACAAAAACCATCTCTAATTTTTTTTAAGCATTTCAACTCCAGAATAATTGCAACAAGGGTAAAAATTAAAACAAGTCGATAGTAACAACATCCTACGAGCAGTATTTGAAACTTACACATGATTTCTCTATGTGTCTAAACTCAATGGTATAATCCAACGACATCCATGTTTCATTTTTCGTAAAAATTTCGTTTAGAACCCTGTAATTCTCTGCCGAAAATACCTTTCCCATAAAAAGTTATTGGCAAAAAACTATCCAAATCTTGGAGATGGAAATAATTTTTAAAGATTATCTCTCTCCTGTTGATCTAAACAAAATAAAATATAACATACTTTCGGTAGAACTTTAAAATTTCCAATTTATTTGTATATTCAAAGTTTTTGTACAACAAAACATAATTAAAAATAAAAATAACAAAATTCATATCATGCAGCAAATATTTGATTTCATGACGAAGAAATTTTAATAATTTGTTTGTTACTGTCAAAAAAAAAAATCAATAACAGAAATCATAATGAAGAAGTTCATATAAAAATAGATGTTTGCTGCATAATATGAACTTTGCCATAATATATTTTAATTATTTTTTGTTGTACAGAAACTTTGAATTTACAGATATGTCGGAAATTTAAATTTCTACCAATAATATGTTATTATATTTTGTTTAGATCAAAGGGAGGAGATAAGCGATAATGAAAATGATTTCCATCTCCAAAATGTTTGATAAAAACTTTTTTTTGGGAAAGATTTAAAATATTTCTGCGATAAAATGCGTGTTTTATTGAACAAAATTATTTTACTTTATATAAAGTAGAGGAAAATTCCCATGCATTACAAAAACAACAATTATTTTATAGCGAATAAGTGACTTGCACATGAGCTGCGACCAGCGAATGCGAATAAATAGTTTAGGGCAATTCCAGGAACAAATATAGATATATTTTAATTTTCACATATCGATAAAGTTAATAAACGATCGAATATATATAAATATTAACACAAAACACCACATAAATTAGTTTAAATTAGACAATTGTTCATTTTAATAATTTCTCCGCGACCAACAACATCATTCAGCGAACTGTGGAACGAAAATTCACAATCCACAACATCAGGACGCGTTCCACATATCGGCGAATGAAAAATTCGCACGAGTTTAACCTCAAATTTATCTGTTTTCGTATATACGATTCGCGGCTGCCGGTGACCTATCATGTGAATAAAATGTCAAAATTCGCAACCATTCACAGTTCGCAATTCGCTGGTCGCTTCACATGTGCAAGGCACTTTACTTCTCCTTTTATCCCTAGTAATCCTTATTGGGGATAAAATATTCACAATAGTTCTGAGTTTTATCTGTAAAAGTTAGTAAATAACACAGGTCATTATACTTGTAATCCTCTGTGTCCTCCAGTAGAAAAAAAAAATTACACGCGCTTTTCTATACATGAATACGTGTGAACAGCAAAATGCCAAATTGTAAAAATGTATGGTCTAGCCAATATTTGACAGTCCCATTTGAAATGCACGGGCACTCATATAGAGTTAAATCTCTGCAGTTTTGAAAGTTTGTAGGCAAAAGTGGGTGGAGCCTCCTGAGTCGATGTTCTATTTATTTATTATTCTATGGTAGATAAGTAGCACGTGGTAATGGTGATGTTATACTGAAGCGTTTTATTGAAAATTTCTTACTCTACTTAGATTTCCTCAGTAGGATTCTCAATAAAACACACCTTAAGTTGTAGAAAATATTTTTCCTCATAAAACTCAAAAAAGTTAATTATTATACGACCAACTGAAGTCGAGAAAATCGCATTAACGCCAATTTCAAAATGGCGGACAACGCAGACATTTTTTTGTGTTAACTTCATGGATTCAGTAGAATGGTACTCTTTAAAACAATAATATAATCTCGACTACAGTATTTTTTGTAAGTTTTAAAGGACTAAAATAAGATATAAATCTTGATATAATGTGTAATTTTTGATTAATTTGATAAATAAATACAACAAATGCAAACCTACTTTTTGCAACTTTTTGATAGACCCTGAACGCATTCATTCGCCGACGTACTTTTGTGCGCCATCTATACGTTCTTTATTTTAACTGAAGAAAGTAAAATTCAACAGGTTGTTCAACCTGACAAATCTGAAACTCTTTTGTTGATAAGAAACAGCTGTTCACGTCTAACGGAACACTCAAAAATGAAACAACTGACATTTGTGGGCTCGTCTCGCTCGATGTCTTGTTGTCGTCAGCGTTTTTGCTTCCCCAAAAAGTAATTATTTTTGATTTCTACTTAATTTGTTTTTGTTATTAAATTAACGTTAATTTGCATACTAGAGACAAATTGTGTACAATTCAATTGTCCATAAAGAAAGTACTCAAATTCAGCGAACCGCCTCCGTATATCGATCCTAAAGTTTGTTATTTTGGGTGCAGGCAGTGCAGGTCGAAAGTCCAACTTGAGAAGAAATTTAAATATTTTGATGAAATACTAAAATAGTTTTGATAACTTGTAAAAAGTTTTTAGTTTTATTTAAAAAAAACATCAAATCAAATGGCTGGGATCTTAAAATTTGCGAGAGGTAAGTAGATAACAAAGTACCTACGGATCTAAAATTATTTTAGTGTTCAATTAATTGATATTTAATGAAAACCTTCTAGTTTTGTTACATAACAGGTAATTTAATTTGTTGTAAACAGTGTGCGGGTTGCTTTCGTTGTTTCTTTTTCAATTGAAGATACATAAAGAGATTAATGTTCACCTTTGGAAGTGATAAGAAAATAAGGAGAATGTCTGCAATATCAGTACGTTGATAACGATTCTGTTAATTATAAACATATAATACACACAGATTTGTAGCTCAAAGGTCAGGAATTCACACAATCACATTAGTTTTCGTTAGAAGGTAGAAGTATTTTTATAATTAATTATTCATTGTTTCCAAAGAAACTGGTGTCTAATAGGAATTACCTTTGTTATTTTACTTCTTACCTTTTGCCGTGTTTACAGATAAGATTTTCTAAAGAAGGGTTTCTAAATTCACAAAATTTCTGACCTAAGTCGAATTGAGAAACTTACCTACGTCCATTCTTCGTTTCTTACAATCATGAATTTTGCAAAAGTTAGTAGATTATTAGATTAGATTAAAATGTTTTTTTATTTTTAACAATAATTAAAGTTGATTACAATCAGTTTACAAAAAACAAGAAAGCATGGCTTTACTGCCGTCTGCCTAGTTGACAAAACATAAATAATATAAATTAGTAAATTAGAATAAATTTTTCATCAAACGATTTTAGTTCAACTAACAACAATTACATATAATTACCAAATCAAATACCATATTGTTAAGAAATTGTATAATTTGGCTTTGGGTTAAGAAATCGCTTCCAAAGACATTTCTTCTTATTTCTTTAAGAAGAAATGTCCTCCCTTTCATTTAAATTGCACAAAGAGCATATAATAGGCTAATCTTCTCTATGTGGTATGAAATTCAGTGGCATTAGTTCGCCTCTCAACTTAACCATCATTGATATTTTCGCAACGCTATACTTGTCTCTAAAATAATTGCTTTCTTCCAAATTGTGATGGAGCTGAGAGTATACCTATTGATCCTGTTGCATCATTCAAATATTTCTCTCGCTGCTGTATGTCCACTGCAGAAATTAGTTGATACAGAGAAGCTTTCATCTCATCGTGATTACTTATATTTAGGTTTAGTTGCATCCCACATTCACTGACTAAGTCCATCTAATCCGCACACCAGCTTGTTTTGGTTCGTAAAATTTGAAGAGCTGCTATCTTTGGGAGTCGGTTTTCATCCATCTTTATAACTTTTAGAATGTAGTAAATTTGCATTTTGAGTGTTCGGATATACAGAGGCGATAGTTCTGTTTCCAACATGATGATGTAGTTGGGTGTACTAGATGGCAGTTCAAAAATTCGCTTTATGAAGTATCGCAATAGTTTTTCGACCGTTTCATACCGTTTCGATCCCCATGTCTGTGCCGCGTAAAATAAAATAGATTCCGATACCGTTTCAAATATCATGAACTTGCTGCTATGAGCAATACTTTTATTATAGACACATCTACCATTGTATATACATTTCTATAGTATTTTCATGCTGAATAATCACCGCCTGGCCATCTTGAGAAACGTGTTATAAACACATTTTTAGGTTCGTGCATTTAATAGTTGTCTATTCTGTAACCCTGACAACAGTCGTAAACATATATTATTTTTGTTTTGTTTACGACTCTTGTCAAGGAAATATGGATTTTAGAGCCAATAAAATACATTATATATTATTAATTTGTTTCGTAGACGACTATTGTTAGGGTAACAGAATAGACACTTAGTAAATATAAGAACCTCCAAATGTGAAGTTACCAACTTTGTTTAGATGGCGCTGCTCCATGGTTGTACTATAGAAATTTATATACAATGCATCTACTCCAAGTTGCGCTAATTGCACCTTTTGCATTCGTCATTTTCTCTTTAAGATATTTTTTTCCATATTTAAATTTTTCGTGAAGTAGACTCCAAGGTATTTGAATTCCGTGACAATTTGGATATCCTCACCATTCTTATGCTATTTTTCGTTTGCACAGTTGCGACCTCCTACACGTTTGAAAATCAAAATTTTGGACTTATTCATATTAACGGATAAACTCCAAAGCTGACAGTACTGAAAAACGCGATTTATCATTAGCTGCAATGATTCGGGTGATGCTGCCAAAAGTACAATGTCGTCCGCGAACATCAATGCTTTTATAATCTGACCGGCGTATTCGATTCCATACGGTAAAAGGTCTACCAGATCTTCAATAAATAAAATGAACATGTGCGGACTCAATGTGCAACCCTATCTGACACCCGATTTCGTTTGAAATCTTTCCGACAGCTCTTCTGCATTCAATACCCTAGCCATTGTGTCTTCATATAGATTGTGAATAACTCTCCCAAACTTCCATGACATGCCGTTACTGTACAGCTTTTAAGCGTAAAAATGTGGTCAATTGTCAATAACCCGCCCTGAATCCTGCCTGAAACTCCTTAAGAAGCTTGTTGTCCTCAATCCATTTATTAAAGCGTTTTTGCAAAATCAGGGTGAATATTTTATAGGAAGCGTTTAAAAACGATATGCCTCTATAATTGGACGGGTCGCCCAAATTTCCTTTCTTGTGAATCGGGAAAATAATGGATTCCTTGAACTCCTGTGGTATCATTCCCGTTTCGAGAACATTATTATATATAATAGTCAGCCTTTTGGTCAGCTCTGTTGTACCACATTTATAAAACTCAGCTGGTATTCCATTTGATCCAGAAGCTTTTCTGTCCTTTAGCGTCATTATAACGGATCCCACTTCTTGATCGCTTATTGCGGCATCAAGGCCGTCATCACAAAAACCAGGGGAAGCGTATTGAAAATTTAGTTTCTCTTGAGCAGGATTCAACAAATTTTCGAAGTGAGTTGCTAGATGGTTTGGGCTTAGACTAGAGTGGATGGAAAACTGTTTTCCGTTCAGAATCTTTGCTAGGTTCCAAAAATCCTTTGAGCTTCTACAAGTGATTAATGTTCTAGATTCAGCTTCGAAAAATTATGCTTTTTTTCGCTTACATATTGCCTTCTAATAGTGCTTACACTATTAGCCTGCAAGTACTGATTTTTGAAGTAACCATAACTTGACGATCGGAATACTCTAAGCCAACCAAAGGATAATTCCCTGGCTTTTCTGCAGTCCATGTCGAACCATGGTTAAATGGATAAATTTCTCCCGAGCGATATTGTTGTAAGTCGCGGCTGGATAAGAGGCTTTGATTATTTCATCTAGCTGCTATAGATTGCGATTTCCTTGCCTAAGGAGTGAGATATTAAGCTTAGATTGATATTCTTTCTCTTTTGATGCCTTCCATTTCAGTTTTGGTAAGAAATTGATGACAATTGAGACTCGAGCTTCTTGGGAAGTAAGTTCAAAAGTAATGACCATCGGAAAGTGGTCTGAATACGGTACATTCTCAATTTTCATGTCGACCATGTACTCATTCCATTCGTTGCCTACGAGACTATAGTCAATCACAGAGCTGCCCTGACCTCCAACAAAAGTAAATTGGATAGGGTTTGACAGGAGATACCAATGCACATTAGTTTTTAATGTTAAAATGGAGGGGAAAAACAGAGCCGGGTAAAGCATTCCACAATCGTGTAATGCGGCTAAAAAAAGAATCTCTATACTTAACATGGTGTCTCCACGATCTAGACCGCAAATAGTATTCTATAAAAAATTTCTTGCAATATGTATATTGCTCAGCTCATAGCATGCTAGAGATAGAATTCTATGAGCTGTCATTTTTATATTGACTTTTCTGTTTTCTTTGTAATTGGACTGAAATAGTATAAAATAGTAAGCTATCAAATGTCCATCATACATTTTATAGCATTCTAGCAATCTTTATTGTTTCTATGGAAAGTGACAGAAGATAATCTATAAAATCTTGCTCGTGGAGACACCGTGTAACTGTACGCCCGAAGTTGGGCTCAAGGGTAAACTGATGGGTTTTCCTTGCAGTACGAGTATTGCGGTTGAATTGTTTCAGGGGAAAAACGCAACTGGCTATTTCGGCGGAGCACTCTTTTTAAAAAAAGCGATAAAATAAAGAGAGGCAAGAAACATTTCGGCGGTGTTCAAGTGACACAAATGTTTCCGTTATAATCGTGTCCTCTATCATTTTTAACGCTCTTTTCTGAATTATATCCAGGAGATTTAAATAAATTAAAGGAGTTTCTTCCCAGACATTAGAATTGTACTCTGGTTTTGGACAAATATACGCCTTATAAACAAAAGCCAGATCATTGGGAGAAAAAGTTTTCTTGCTAAACATTTCGCAGCGTTTTTGGCGACATCAAATATCATTCCACAGAAGGTGGTTGGTAACAAACATACCGAGAATGAAAAGCTTTTCAGTTTCCTCTATACAAGTGTCACTCATAGATAGTGGCATAAGGGGTTTGTTACCCTTTAACGACAAAAGACAACATTGAGTTTTAGAAGCATTAAATTCCACTATGCACTATTCTACACTCTGTTTTAAATAACATGGTGGGATACTGTCTTCAAGTCTGCTTGTCTAAGATCATTAGTGATGAACCTATTTTTGTTAGCCTTTTCATTTCCTGATATGCCACAGTGACCAAGAGGCTAACAGAGTCTAATGTTGTGCTGCGAGCAAAGAATCTTTATCTTTTTTGTGTAACAAGCTACAAGCTTTGTTTTTATTTCGATGGCAGAAATCGCTTTTTTTGCCGCTATGCTGTCAATGAAAATAGTGACGTTGTTTTCTGCTGATTCTTGTACAAACAAATCAAAAAATTAAAGGTTGAGTATAACTTCTATTCCCGCTTTAGGAAGACTTTAATTCACAAAATAAAGGAGAGATATGATACCCAATGGAAAATATTTGGTAAGTCTGTTTTCTGAACATGAGCACTCCCGAATGGAATCAAATTATGTCGATTGAAGCAAGTTCACAGAAAAGTGGCTATGTCAAAGGTTACCGCTAAAAAGACCAACATACAAAATTTGAATGGCCAAAACACGTAAAAACACTTGGGTACAATTAATAAGGAATCAATTGTATGCGCATCTAAGCTGCGTATGCCTAGATAGTTATATGGCACTTGATAGCTTAAGGAACAGCGTTAGTGCGTTGACCCTGAAGAAAATGCTTGTGATGGCGAGTTATGGGTTCGCGCCATGTCGACTCACCATAATATATTAAAAGAACCACACGAAAACATCGTGAAATAATCTCTCGAATTGAATCTACTAAAAGGAAAAGCAAATTTCAAGTGAAAACTATTCGAACCTAGCCACATCGAAGTGAAATCAAATCAAGACAGGCAAGCTTCAGACCTTAAGAATTCTTTAATGTTCATTAATAACTGAATTGATATTTCGTTCTTAAAATTCTTTTTTCAACATTAATTCGACTGAGTTTATTTAAATTTCAGTTAACACACTCATCGCTAAAAGTGCCATACGATCTTTCTCCGATGCAGTGAAGTATCCTAAAATCACTACACACTATACTGTTATGCCACGGGAAAAGGATGCGCGATGGAAAGGTATTTTCAATTTTAAAACAACAATAATACCACTTTTAATGCAAATATTTCGTAGAAATCGATATGGAACGTTGTGTGGATGAAGTAGACATAGTTATAGTTGGTGGGGGTCCAGCTGGTATGTCTGCTGCTATAAGGGCTAAGCAATTAGCCGCTGAACAAGAAAAGGTAAAAACCAAAATTATATTCTAACTTTAATCATTGATTTTAATTTCTTTCTGTTTTTGCAGGAAATTCGAGTATGTGTTGTAGAAAAATCGGCTGAAGTTGGTGGTCACATTCTTTCGGGTGCTGTTGTTGATCCCGTATCACTAAATGAGCTCATCCCTGACTGGAAAGAACTTGGAGCTCCATTGAACACTCCTGTTACAAAAGATACCTTTGCCCTGCTCACAGAAACCGGTCGAGTTGCAATGCCGATATTCAAAGGCTGGCCAATGGACAACCATGGCAACTATGTTGTTCGCCTTGGTCATCTGGTCAAATGGCTTGGTGAACAAGCAGAAGCTTTGGGTGTCGAAATATATCCAGGTTGTGCAGCCTCAGAGATACTTTATCACGAAGATGGCAGTGTTAAGGGGATCGCCACCAATGATGTAGGAATCGCTAAAGATGGTTCACCCAAAGATACCTTCGCACGGGGAATGGAACTGCATGCGAAAACAACATTCTTCGCAGAAGGATGTCGTGGTCATTTGACAAAGCAAGTTATGGAAAAATTCGGCCTTAATGAGGGAAGTGAAGCACAGACATATGGTATTGGTCTGAAAGAAGTCTGGGAAGTACAACCAGAGAAACATGTGTAAGTTTGACAACATTTTGTAGGTTTTCATTGAATGTAATTATATTTGTATAGCCCAGGTTTAGTGGAGCACACAATTGGTTGGCCTTTGGATAAATTCACCTACGGAGGATCATTTCTTTATCATTTGAACGAACCAACTCCTTTGGTGGCTGTTGGTTTTGTGATAGGACTTGATTACTCTAATCCTTGGATTAGTCCCTTCCAAGAGTTCCAGAGATTCAAAACACATCCGAAGGTGAGGGGTGTTTTCGAAAGAGCCACAAGAATAGCATATGGAGCACGTGCAATCAACGAAGGTGGTCTGCAGTGTCTTCCCAAGAAATTATCATTCCCCGGTGGATGTTTAATCGGATGTAGTGCTGGGTTTTTGAATGTTCCACGCATTAAGGGAAGTCATTATGCAATGAAGAGTGGTAAGTTGAAAACATAATCTCATCTGAATTGAATCAATTCTGAGACTTAAATGAATTCCTAGGAATGCTTGCTGCTGAAAGTGCTCTTGAAACCATTCTGAGTGAAACTGCACAAGAAACTGCTGGAATTGAACCGAAATCTTACCCAGACAAGTAAGTTTTATCAATCATAATATACTCTTTTAATAGACATCTTTTGATAGAATCAAAGACTCTTTTATCTGGAAAGATCTTAACAAAGTACGCAATGTACGTCCTAGCTTCCACAATCCCCTAGGTTTGTATGGTGGCTTAGTTCTTAGTGGTTTCTCCATATTTATGGGAGGCCGAGAGCCATGGACGTTATCACATGGTGCTGCCGACAATACAAGACTGAAACCTGCCAGCGAATCTCTGCAAATCGTTTACCCCAAACCAGATAACAAAATCACCTTTGATTTGCTTTCTTCGGTTGCGCTGACAGGAACCAACCATGAAGGAGACCAACCAGCACATTTAACCTTGAAAGACGATCGTATCCCAGTTGATCATAATTTGGCACTCTACGAAGGACCTGAATCGAGGTTCTGTCCGGCTGGAGTGTACGAATATGTGCCGAACGACGAAGGTGGCAATATGAAGCTTCAGATAAATGCTCAAAATTGTATTCATTGTAAAACCTGCGATATAAAGGATCCAAAACAAAACATTAATTGGGTTGTGCCTGAGGGCGGCGGTGGCCCAGCTTACAATGGAATGTAAATAGAAGCATCACTGTAGAATTTATAAATGTTTTTATTATTTTAAATTTAAGATAAAATTGTATTTTTTTATATAGAATAAAAATAATTTCAAGAACAAAGTACCAAACGTTTTTTTGTTGCACATTAGGTTGCACCAGGATGGAAAGCTGGACCAACAACTAGATAAATGCTGTGTAATAATGCACAAAAAACAAAAAAAAACTTTGATATAAAAGACAGCTGACTAGCCTCTTATATCATTTTCAATACAATGATTTCTTTAAAACATCTAGTCCTATAAAAGGGAGATTTCTAAGTTAATTGCCCCAAACCTATACATACATTCATTCATTCAATCATAGCATTGAGAATCTTAGATCGCTAGAATTAGAGGAGATCTGCCAAGAAGCTTTGGCATTGGTCCGACAGATTTATTCGCGGAATAAAATTGTCCTATAGACAGACGTTTAAAACGACGATCAATAGCTATGAACCTCAGAATGAATTTTTTTTTGAATGTCTAAGCATCACAATAAAGGGAAAAATTGGCTCGTGCTGTTTAGAGCATTTCACATTCGTGTATTGCTGCTAAAGAAATAATCTGTTCTGAGTTGAGTTTTAATTGCAGTGCCAGTTTTAGGGGAGTATGTTTCAAGGGAAGGAATGCAACTACCTATTTCTTGGAGCACTCTTTATACATACATATATATACATGTAAATATTAATAAAAAAGAAAGACAAGAAACATTTCAACGGGGTTCTAGCGATTGAGTTTTTGGAGCATTAAAATGCACGCGGTTTCCTCCATTGGGTACTGCTGTCAAGATTGGAATTACTGAGTCATTTATAACCCGCAGCCACTACAGCTGGCACAACAGGATAGTGAACCTGCAAACGAATATGAAAAGCGCTATCGTCAGTGAAATAATTTAGGGGATTAAAAATTTCAGATAGAAAATTGTTCATAAAAATATGAAAGAGATTCTATGACAAAACGAAACATAGGGGCACTCCTGAACTTATTTTCAAGATTTCAAACTTAAAACAATCCAATAACCAAAAGAAAAGAAATTTATAATACAACGAGGAGTCGTACAAATAAATCGAACAAAAAAATAATGTACATAAATTTTCCTTTATTTTTGTAGGATTTAATTTAAACATTCATTTATATAATATTATCTCATCATTGATATATTACTAATATATGTATATATATACATTTTCTTGTTAAATCATTGTATATAGCATCATTTACTTAATATACGAATATAATTTATATCATCTTTTTTTTTAAATAAACAATATTATCTCATTTTTCTTTTTGTTAAATTTAATTCTTTTCTTCCATTTTACATGTACGTATATTATTTTTTTATTATTTTGCAATTTTGTATCTACAATTAATTCAGATTTTCTTTTTTTAGTCTAAGGTGCAAGTTTACAAATATTGTTTTTTTCTCGTATAAATTAATGTAGTATTGTTTTTTTTTTTTTTTTTTGTATTTTAAGTTCTTTTTGTCTTAATTGATGAACCCAGTGCAGCTTCAAAATAGAATAAAGTTTTTATTTTTTTATTGTTAATATTTAATTACATATGCATAAATACATTTAACTATCTTTCTCTATTGTTTCCTGTTCAATATTATTTTACTTTTGTGTAAATAAAAATATTTTCATACAACATTTTTGTTTGTGCATTCCGTAAACATAGGTTTATCTAACTTAAATTTAAATTTACCTATAAATATAATTTTATTATGATTTCTTTCTTACTAATGTGTAAATATAATCAGTATTTTCTTTTTCTTTTTATTTGTTGCATCATTTTTCATTTTGAAAATTATGTGGCCCCTTGTGAACCTATCGAAAGCACATTTTGTACTTTCCAATATTATAACATAATTTAATGTTCTATTATCTATTATATATATTTTATGTACATTTATGTATATGTATATTTTTTTTATTTGTAAAATTTACAGTATAGCATTTCAAAGAAGAATTTTATGTTTAAAGTTAGTGACAGGTACAAAATGCAACTTAACATCAATCTCACATTTTTATTATTTAATTTTTTGTTAATTTTAAACAATATTTTTTATATAATTTATATTTAACAACGATTACAATATTATTTTGTAACAGTCAAATTTTACGTCATTTATAGGTTTTTATATTGTTGTTATATTAGATATCTAATATCTTCAACAGGAAGGAAGTTAAAACAATACCGCGAAGACCGTTTATATGACTTACAGTAAAAAATGCTAACATAAGTTAGAATGTTAGAAAACATACGACTTTATCTTGAATAATCTGTAACCAACTTCTGTAAGCGACTGAAGTCTTGTTTATACCGTCTCAATTTGTTCCTAACTTGTTAATTTGTTAACAACTTACGTAAGCTGTAACTTGCGTCATGGTCGAGAAACATGGTAGCTGCGTTAAGTAAGGTCTGACTGTTTTAAAACGACGTTCACTGGAATCAGTTAAAAGGCTCCTCTTTGAAATCAAAGTATTCCTCTCACAAACCGTAGTCACGATAAAATGAAAAATTCAAATGTGCTCCGGTCTCAAATGTACCCCAGTTTACCCTATCCCTATTCATTTTGTATGCTGGTAGGTATGCTTACTTCAACAAATATTTTTAAATGTCACATTTTGTTTTACAAACATTTATCTATACAGAATACATTTATATTTTGTTCACATAAATAGGCACTGTGTTTAAGGCATCTACAAAGTGGAGGTAATTAACATTTACATATATTTATATATTTATAATTTTTATATTAAATCTGTTGTCTTAGACATCAAATTGAAAAATAACACTTTGTCGACTTTTTAAATTCATTTTTTTATAATTTATTTTTTTTTTATTTAAAACAAAAAACATAACAAGGTGGGAAAAATTTTGCAACTTACTAAATTAAATAAAAAAATAAGTAGATACAAATTAATATTTTAATCTATCTACATTGTGAAAAGTAAAAAAAGGCATTTTTTCACCAAATTTCAACGTTTATTTATATTCAGTTACATTCTACATTTTAAAATTTTTTTTTTATCACTTTATCATTAAAACAGATACAATATAATCTTTTTAATTTTTTAGACAACTGGAAACCATTTTGTGCACAGCTATTGAAAGATGCATTTAATTATTAATATTCACATTTTTATTTGTTTATAAACATCTATAGGAATTGACATTCAATAAATGAAATAACATTTTTATTTGTGAACAGTGCAAACAAATATTTTTTTTTGTCTACAGTATATTTATCTAATTTATTATTATTTACAACAATATTTATATAGCTATACAGATTAGTTGAGAATGTTTTTACAGTTTATTTTGTTGTTCATAAGCAAAACGACTGTTTGTTTCATAGGAAAAATATTCAAGTTAGTAAATCGAAGTCAATTAAAAATAGGTTGTGGCACGAAGCGATGGTAATTATTATAATTTTGAAATATTCTTAATAAACAAAAATTTGTTGATTAAAAGTTCTTTTAGTCCTAAAAACTATAAAAATAATGCTAAACTGTGTCAAAATTTTAATTTTTTAAAACAATTTAAAAGCAAACTAAAAATATACGAACAAAATATTTATGTTACAAGGATTCAAGCTATGTATATTAAAATGTCTTGGGTTTTTCTATTTTTGACTAAAAATTAGTAAAAGTATTGAACTTGATACTGGTTGGTAGATAGATCCCCCCTTCCAAACAATTTTGTTGTTGTCTTAACCCAACCTATTACCTCTATAGCTTTACACTTATACAAATTGTAAACCATCTTATTTCAGTTAAATTTTAAAGATTAAAGATATCTTGAGCTGTTTTCTTGAGAAAATTCCGTTAAAGTTTTGTATCTAGTCTGCTGGGCCGCCTCTTACATTAACCCAAAAATTTACTTGAAATCGTAAACGTCCTTCTTGAGAAAAATAAGATTTTTCAGAATTATTACTTGTCGTAACTATGGCGTTGTCGTTAAGTACTTTTTTACCACTTATGATAGCTTCACATTGTTTTTGTAATTCTGGGAGTTTGGTATTGCAGGTCTTCTTATGAGGTGTTTTCCCACCCAAATTTCACTGAAGTAGGGCACTGGGCAAATAAAATAAGTGTCTCTATAAATGTTTCATTGGATATAAATATTGAATTCTTTATATGTTCAATTGATAATTGTTCTTAAAAGTATACTGCTTTTACGTGATGTGAACTGATTTAAAGAAAGGATATTAGTCACATGATCTCAGACATTCTGTGTATATTGTGTAGATTGCTATGCACTACATGAAGGAAGACTATCCAATGAATCAGAATCAGAAGTCGAATCTGATTTCGGATAAGGATGCACTCTGATACCACAATTATCGTGACGAATAGTGATTGAGACTGTATAATCAAATAACTCTGAAGATGCACACAAATCACAAATGTTCACAAAAACCAAGCATTAATTTTTTTTTTCTTCATTCAATAATACTGTTTAGGTAAAAACTGCTGCAGAAAATTCATTTCTAATCCGGAAACGAGTCTGGAAAACTGAGGGTGTGTTCATCTTCGAAACAGATTAAAAGATGTGCTGTAAATTTCAGACCTGGGAATTCAGACAATGTACTGATAATTTATTCGTATAAATACCAGACCCCAGACCCTGCATATATGTATGTACTATATATTTAATATAATATAAAATATCAAAAAATCAGAAACCCAAAAACAGAAAAATTACTGAAAACTTCAAAAATACAAAATCAAAACAAAATAAAAATAAAACAAACGAAAATTTTTAATATTTTTTTTTATTTTCATAAATTTTTTTTATTGTATCTTATCAAATAAAAAGATATTTTTTAATTAAAATAATAAAAGGTAATCACTAGTACACAACTTCTGTGCAGAAAAACAATAAAATTATATTTTTTTTTCTTCTCCCACATAGTTCTGCTTTTTTGTATATTAAATTATTGAGTATCAATAACATTTTCTTTGCCCTTTTTTTCATGTATGAGAAATAATAATTAAATTTAAATTAAAACTAATACTTAGTTATAAAGTAAAGTAAAATAAAAAGATTATGGCGACCAGACGTATGTTTTAAAAGTAAAATTAAAATTACAAAAATAAAAAAAGAAAAATTATGAATACAACTAAAAATGAATAAAAAAGATAAAAACATATTTTTTTTTATCTAACAAGCAAATATATGCAGAATTTTTTTTTAATATGGCAAACAAAAAAAAAGGGTTTATTAAAATATTCCTATTTGTCCCGTATTCTGCCACCGTGTATTTGACTTCTTTTTATTTTGTTTTTTTTTATAAATAAAAGAACAAAAAGTTCTTTTCAGCTGACAAATACAAATTAATTTCAAAAACTTGATATCGCTGGCAAAAAACTCTAAGTACAATTGCATTATATTTATTTGAATTTATATTAAAATATTTATACTTATGTATGAATTTATTTAAAGCAATGAAAAATAAATCTAAGATTTTTACTTATTCTTATTTATTAAAACTCAAGACCAGTTTATCAGGTATAATTGCAAAAACTGAATTTTAAGTTAAAATTAATTTTACTAAATTATTTTTTTTATAATGTTTTCCCTTGATTTTAATTATATGAAAGAAAAATCACCTGGGAAACAAATAATTCTATTGTGCTTCACTTCATCAAAATATTTTTATTAACGATGAAATAAATATCAAAATAATATCAAAATATGAAATGAAGTGGAAGGTTTCAAGGTGCAATATTGGTTACGGTGGCGTATACGCACGTTTTCTAAATTTTTAACGTTCCAATTTCCCAGTATTTGGATTCTAAATATATTATGAACATAAAAATCACTTTGTTAGTTGTGACACTTTCTTCATTTGTTTTTTTTTTACTAGATTACCTATATTAATTCTGTTGTACTATTTAAATGATTTTTCGAGCGGTTACAACATTCACAAAATACTGGCTTCTAAATCGCTACCATATATGTTGCAATTTGATTATGAAGTAGAACTGAGCAGCACAACCCATCTCATTTCGACATACTATAAGGAAAAACTAAGGACTGTCATGTTTGTGTGCTCTAGTAGAGGCTATAAATTATTTCTACTCGCCAAAAGAAACCACAGGCAGAAGAATCTTGATGAACAACAAAAAACAACCATAATAAATTTATCAAAAACAAGGAGTTATATCTTTTGACTTATAAATGAACACAACAGTTTGGCTGCCAAGCTTAAGTGTGTAAGCAGTTTTGTGTCAGTAAAATCAATCTGAAGTTTGGTCTTAAAAGAAAAAAAAAAAACGTGGTTTAAATAGAAACATTTCTTTTATACTGTCAATACACAGCAGTTATAGGGAACAAAAGAAGATATTAAATTATCCTACTATAAGTTTGATTTTGTATTGTGAATAAATGAAAGGCCCTGACTGCATTATGCTGGACACAGCGTTAGAATGTAAGATTCACTGGCTATTATTTAATATCGAGATTATAACTATTGTGACGATTAAAAGAAATAAATAAAGATATCATAAGTGTTGTTAAAGACATAAGAGGAAACTATATAAAAAGATTTATGGTAGCAGTCTTTAAAAAAGAATTTTAAAATGTCGTTTTCGTTCAACCTCCCAAAGTGTTCTGAATGTTTCTACAATTGTACGCTTGGCAATCAGAACGAACGACAATTCTTCTCCTAATAAGAGGAGGAAAATGCTTCTGAACTTCAATTCTAAGTTTTAACGAGAAGCACTCAATCAACAGAATACACAAATAAACATAATTCGACAATCATGTATGTACATATATGTACCCATATTTAGAAAGGATATCAGATTTTTCTGTGTTTGCACGTTCTTTTTATATTCCGAGTAGGAGTTCTTCAGTATTATCATACGAAAACTAAAAACCAAAGAAGGCAAGTTGATAGACGTTCAACAATTCAAAAGTGTTCAGTAATTGCCACATAATGCCAAGAATCAGGAGCTTTGAAAGCAAATGCCTGACTATGTTTAAACAAAATCTTTATTGTTGTTGGAAATGCAACATCCGGAATAAATAATTTGTAAATTATTATAACATTCAATCGTTTTAATATTTGATTTTATTTTTCTCATACTAATTTATTTTCTTACTTTAAATTTTTGTGCATTTTTCCTTATGTATCAATTTTTTCATTAACAATTTTCAACACCTTACAAATATACAAAACTACTTTTACGTTTGCCTTGTTTCTTATAAGTTGACTTATGATTTTTTTCGCCATTATATACATACATTTTTTATTGAATTAGATTTTAAAAGGTTTTGGTCTTGGTTTAATTTTCATAAGTATATTTATAATTTAATTCAATAAATTGCACAATAATTGCTTGCAAATATTTTTTTTTATTATTTTGATTAAGAACAAATAAAAACTTAAATAAAATTCATTGCTTTAAAATTAGATGCGTGTTTGTTTTTTTGTATTTACAGATTTTTCATATTTTTAAAACTTACAATTGAAACATAACTTGATTTATAACTATTAATATATATTTAATATTTAACTTTAACATTAAATAGATATGACACGATTGATTTTGTTTTATTTTCTTGTTTTTTGTATTTCTCTCTAGAAATAGATGTATACAATATATTTTGTATATTATATATAATTGATTTCGAATGTCAAAATATACATTTTAATTTTTTTTTTCAAACTTTAACATTATATTTATATTTTATTTATCTATATGTGGTTTTGTTTGTAAGAGGTGTAAAAAATATGTATTTATGAATAGTTTTTTTAATTTTTTTTTTATTTTAGTTAAAAATATGACTTTTGTTTTGTTGTAATTCTATGCTATTTTGAAACAATCACACCATTGGTTGTTGGTGCGCTAGAACTATGATTACTACCATTGTGATGCTGCTGCTGCATAAGATGTTGCTGCTGCTGCTGCTGCTGCTGTTGATGGTGGTGATTTTGGAGGAGGTGTTGTTGCTGTAGTTGCTGTTGTTGTTGCTGCTGTTGCTGGTGCATGTGATTTGAGTAACTTCCGTCCGAGTTACTATGCGATCGCTTTTGCGGCAACATACTCTGGGCTTGATATGGACTCAATCCGTGATATTGATTAGAATAGCTTGAGAAATTTCCTTGTAACGCTGAGTTTAGAGCAGCAGCTTGTTGTTGCTGTTGGCTGTTGTTGTTGTTGTTGCTGTTGCTACTACTGCTGCTGCTGCCGCTGCTGAATCTAGTTGACGGCTATGTTGACCATCCTTCTGAGATGCGAGGTCGTTTATGAGGCTGATTTGGGGAATCATAATCCGACAGCTGGCTGCTCATACGCAAATCAGGCGAAGGAGCATTCGTCGGAGTCACAGAACCTGTGGTGAAGATTAAAAAATCTGTTAAAATATTAGTTAGATCTTTTTCTGATTTTTAATATAATTTGAATTGGGAATTCACAAATTTTTGTCTCATTTTTTTAGATTATCTCAAGCAAACACGCACATAGTTTTAATTTTGTTGTCACTTTCAAAAAAACTTTTTTTTTATTTTGGTTGCAGGAAGCTTCAAAAAATAAAGTTATGTTTTTTTTGTGTTAATAATTACAGCACTCAATCAAATACAAAACAGAAAATATAGAAAATCAAACTAGTTAAAAGTAAATTTAAGAAATTACACATAGGGGGTTTTGTTTATTTTATTAATTTGATGGTAAATGGGTTAGTTATTAAAAATGTTTCTATACTAAAAAATAAAATAAAAAAGGATGTTAATTAAAATATATAAAAAAATAAAATTTTGTGTGGTGTATTTAGAAATTTATAATAGATTTTTCTTTTGTCTACGAATTTTGTTTGTATGTTTTTTTTTTTTAATGAAGACTTGAAACTAACACGTATACATACATGATAAAAAAATCATATGAAAAAATGTAGCAGTTTATAAATATAAAATAAAAAAAGAAGAAAATAATAATTGTTAGCCAATTTACCGGCAAAATTCCAAAATCTAGAACTAGGACCCAGTTGGGAGCGACAATAGCCATCATATTTGTCTAGAACTAAGTATTAGAAAATAAAAACAAATTTGTTTTTCAGTGTTAATTTAATGTTGTTGTTCGTTTTTTTTTTAATTGTTTTGTTTTATGTAAATGAACACTTGTTTTTTTTTTTTTTTAATTTACTTCGGGGTGAGGATTGTACCATTATCTATGTATAAAATATACATTTTTGTTTTAAATTTATTTACATATAAAAATTAAATTAATGGAAAATGCAGCTAAAATTATTAAAGTCCAAAATTCTGTCTACTATTTTAAAAGTATTCATTGTAAATTTTAAAGCATTTATTTGTGTTTTAATGAATATGAATAAAAAATTATTTACATAATATCTAAATGCAAATTTAGAACTTTTCGACATACATGTGGTTTTTGAGATAAAGATGTTTAAAAATCACAAAATACCATTCACTCATATGATCATTACCTAAAACTTTGGGCATTAATTTCAAAAAAAAATAAATTATTCGTTTCCTTGGTCACCAGACCAGACCAAAACTCAAATACAGCACTAACCACTAACATCTTGTTTGTTTGTTTATTTATTTATTTTTCATATCATCGGACGAAATTCCGCCTTCGATTAGCTGTCGGAAGAAATCGGAACATACACACACCTCACAATCGCCATTCATCACACAAATTTACTGCGCGTTTGCTGTGATTTTGAAATTTTCGACGCACACTTTAATTTTTTGTTGATAGCATGCCCGATTAATCAATCGGAACTGTAACCATGATACAAAATTCGTACATTTCGTACAAATCGGAGGCAATTTTTCTCCGAGCGGTTACGATGATAGGGCTGATTATAATGCTAAAATTATTGCAGTGGTCTTGGAATTCAATTAAAATCCACTGCCCAATGCATCATATTTGATACGCAGCACTCAATTTAAACATTGTTTACAGTGTCTATGTATGATATACGATCAAAGCACACACTGTCCCAAAATACAAAATAAAAAAGTGTTTCAATCACTTTGTTTTCGACAAGTTAAATGTCTTATATTCTTTGATCATTTTTGATAAAAAGACTGTAAACCAGGAACGAATTGAGTGACATGTATCAAATGTGATTTTTTACTTGCTCAATAGGAGTACTGCAAAACTGCATTTCAGTTTTTTAGCTAAAAATGCACATAACAGAGATTTGCTGTTATCGGTTTTTAACAAATTTGGCTGATCCGATTCCTTTTAAATTCGGTGCAGTTTTCCAATTTGACATTTAACACAAGATGACATTGACAGATTTTTGCTCAACATCCGGTTAATGATAGCTACCATACAACTTGATCTCACGTTAAGGCAATTTTTTGATATTTTTTTGAACTTTCTTCAGAATTTACTAAATTAAAATTTTTGAAGTCCCATAGTTTGCTACAAAAGCAAGGTCGTGCGACCCATTTTGTGCATTTTTTTTTTTAAACAACATTTTGAACTTTGGGTATAAAAATATAATATTCATTGAAAGTCAATTTTAAAAATTTAGTGATCTTCACTGCAAAACGAACGTTATTCAATGGCAAACTTTTGTGACTTAAAGTTTAACCATAATCGGCATAAGTGAACTTTAGCTAGAGTGTCGAAACCAAATGAAAAGCAATAAAAAAAAAAGATATAAGAAAATGATCCCATAATTGCTTCTGTCAAATTTGAAATTTTATACGTTAAAAAACGAAACGAAACAACGCAACAGACCAATGCGAAAAATTCATGGTGAAATTTTGAAATTTAATTTCAAGCAACTTTAATTTGTTCTTTCAAGTCGCCAAATAAAAAAAAAAAAAAAATTAGTCTCAGTCCTTATTGTGACTATCTTTTGAAATATTGTGATATTGTTACGCTGCGATTATACATTCGTTTTGATCTATGACTATTATTTCGTAGATAAGGTATGCTAGTATGCTTTTCGATTAATTTTTGACAGCTACCAAATGTTGTGAAGATCAATGTTCAATTGTAATTTAAAAATATATATAATTCTCCATTTTATCTGGCAATAGAGAATTTTACGCACTTTTAAGAATGACAGTTTGGCAGATGTTCGCCAATGAGTTGCAACAAAAATGCTAACATTTTATGTTTATGAGTGGTGATCTTATAAATTTTGTTTTTAAAAAATCTGTATTTTCCGAATGCAAATAAATTGTTAACTGTAGATTTTGAAAAGTTATGAACTTTACGTTTAGAGAATTGAGACTCGTGATTTGGTAAAAAGGCTTATATTTATTTATCCATTCTCGTTTCTTGTTATTGCTTTATGTTGGTGCCGTTTTTTCGTTAAACATATTACTAAAGGTTCTCCTGTATAAGAGAAGCCAAAGTAACATGTTTCAAGTTCTTGTGACAAAATGGCAAAAATGTTGTCATATATGTATCGAATGGTATGATTCACTTGAATAGCAGAATAGGATTGCAGTTTTAAATAAATGGTGTTCACTTTTATTTTTAAATATCTTAAATGAAGTATGATATTCATAACATTCGAAGAATATAGATTTTTTCATAACTTAAAATTCTTTAAATAATTTTCTATGAAATTTGTTTAATTACTTTGTAATTTCTTCTATAAATATTATTTTTTTCAAAGACTATCACCCCTATTACGATTGTCAATTATATACAAATTGACAATTGCTTAAATTTATCAATAAGTTGAAAGTTTGGTATTGTGTACCATGATTGATAAAAGTTTCGATCATTGTGAATAATATTGGCCGTTGTGAATTGATCACAATTTATTTGACATTTTCCATCATGAAGGGAAATGTCAAAGAAAAATACATCTTTTTGCGAACCTGTCAAACCAAACAAATTTTACTTTGAGGAATATAAAAAAAAGTATTTACCCATTATGAAGCTTTAGGTGTGAAAGAGTCGAATATACAAAATTATGACAATATAGCCTTCTGTTAGAAAGCCCTACATTAATTACCTAGTTACTGCAAGAGAAAACAAAAATAAATACATATTTAAAATCATGTTTGCTTGTTAACTAATTTTTTTTTTTGTTGCGCGAAATTTTTACTTGCTTTAGTAGGTACCTTATCAAGAAAAAAATTGTATTTTTGTAAGTCTTGTGGAAATATTTCTTCATCAACTAAATTTTTTTGATTGAAAGAAAACTTGACCGATACCAATAAAGTTGATGCCAATTGACACTCACAATACCGATTTTTCCATTCACAATGGAGTATTGATGAAAATTAAAAATTTATCGACTGTTCGTTGTTAATTGACAATCACAATACCATTTTAAAGATTTAGTTGATAAATAGCAATTACCAATCTATAATTGACAATCGTAATAGGGGCCTATATTGTAATAAGTGTCTTTAGTAAATTTTAAGCTGAGTAGATTTTTCTAAAAGTACAGAGTAAAATATAAATACATGCCGCTAAAAAAAAAGATTAGAATATTAAAAAAAAAACAAATATTAAACATCAAAAATATAAAACAAATTTTAGAAAAAAAAAAAAATAATGCTAGTCCAATTGATTGCACAGCAAACTAAGAACTCTGCCGTTAAATTAAATTAAATACAAAAACTCAAAGCAAAACATAATTCTACAAAACAAAAATTTTACAAAAAAAATATTTACCTGGCGTCGGCGTGAGATGACCCGTTGACGATGGCCTGGACGTTGACATGACCAGATGCTGCTGTGGATGACTTAGAACACTTAGATTTGTCGCCGAGGAGTTGTGCCCACCGTTACTGCTCGAACTAGAACCACCTCCTCCTCCTCCAGCTATCACAGCTGCTGTGTTCATAGTTGTTATGGAGATGGCACCATTCGGTGAATGCCCCATATGTGAACTAGAATGCTGCTGCTGCTGATGTTGCTGCTGGTGCTGCTGGTGTTGACTGGATGAATGACCTCCTCCCTGGCCCGAAGATAAATCTCTGGGCGGTGACACTGGTTCGGATTTCACCTTTATTGATACAGGTGATGAGGCGGGTGGTGGAGTACTATTCGATACAGCTAAATGTGGTAAACTGCAAATCAAAAAAAAAAAACATCGATAAAGTATATTCAAATTGGTTATAAATACTATACATACCTAGTGTGTTGTACTAAGCCCTGATGGGTGGTCCACGATGACAGGCTCATCACGTCCGAGGAACTCATTGAAAAATCTTGCGGAAACGAATAACTAGTGAGGGCTGATATTGGAGTTTGTAGTGTTACCACAGGTGTATTGAGTGATGTTTGATTATGCCGTTGCTGATGGTGTATGAGAAATGTATCTTGAATGGATTCTGATTTGAACTGTTGTTGTGATTGAGAACTCACGTCTGAATAGCCGATGTCATCTTGAGTTGACATATTTTGAGCAATTGTTGGCGTTGGTATGACTACACGTAAATTGGAAGCTCTTCCATTTTGTCCACCCGGTGATTGTTGTTTATGTGATATGTGATGAGATGCTTAAATAAATAAATTAAAAAAAGAAATACGAATTTAAATAAATTATTTTATAAGTTTATATTGGAAAAACCATGCAGCAAAATATATGTAATTATAATTTTAATGGATTAATTAAAGGAATGGGAATAAAATTAGAAAAATGGAAAAATCTAAATAAATTAAATTTTCAATTTAATAACGAATAATTAAAAAAAAATATGTTTTCAAAATAAAAAATTTAAAAGTAAAAAATTGCACACAGTAAAAATGAAGAAAAGTAATTAGGATTTCAGAAATGGGATTAAGTAGATGTTGCTTCGATGTTGAGGTATTTATTGTAAAATGTTTTAAACAAACAAATTTAAGTCCTTAGTCCACGATACGAAACTATAAGTTTTTTGTATTATTTTCGCATTACTTATGGAATGTTCTTTTCATGACGCATCTGCAGAAACATCGTACAGTGCGCACCATTAAATACAACTGGTACTACTGAAAGGAGTGACATTCAAAAAGATCCAATGGAATCGATTTAAACCTTGGAAGCGGTTTTTATTCTGCTTTTTTAAATTTTGTTAATTCAAAAGCGCCTGCCTGACGATTAAGAACACTTTTGGCGAAACAATGCAGGTGCGTAATCGGGATTGACTCTGGAGAGGGAGTTATAATCCGTAGATATTGTTTATTTAGAAGTCTATCAGCATTTAGTAATATAGTGAGGTCTCTGAATGAAGAATTTCCAGACTCTTAATATGTAGAAATATGAATCTGTAGAATCTGAGAATACAAAACGGAAATTTGCAATACAAAGTTTCCGAATTGCGACACATTTATCTGAGGCGTTCAGAATATTAATTGAATAAGTCAACGAAAGTTGAAATCAAGAAATTCGGAGCTTAATGAAAATAGATACATCAAGTTTATCAAAAAGAAATGCTGTCATCTCGACTGGTAACAGTAGACATGTTTTTCCAACATTAGGAGGTGAATTTTTAAAATGAGGAAACTTGGTGCCATCCTGGATTTGTATTCACCACACTTGGATCTCTTTTATTAGAGTAAACGAGAGGAGAGCACTAGCCCATCAATCGAAAAATTTCAACGTTCTCTTTGTCCGGCATTTTTATGACGCCTTTAAAATTGATTTGGAAGTTTATTTGCCTTTTAAAACTGGAAGTGGTTTTTGCAAATGAAAAATGCCATTTAAGATTTAACAATCCAATAAATATTTAAAAGTATTTGGACAAACTGGACATGTACATCAGAGTAGTAGAGACCGCAACCACTTAATTCTGTGTTCCATAATTCTGTAAGACTATGTTTTATAAACGAAACGAGGATTCTATACAAACACAATATTCGGATTACTGAGTAGTCTCATTTTTAATTTAAATTTGTAAATTTTAAAAATGGATAGTTTTCCGACTTCTATGATAGGTAACCCATTTCTTTGGTTTAATTTTCTCAAATTCGAATAACGCTCTTTTATTGGTTTCAGTTTCTTAAATTTTCAGAGACTAGAATTTTTATTTATATTTTCTGATCACTTTTTTACTTGCTCTATTATACTATGAGGCAAGTCTTGGATTCGTGCAAAAAAAAGTTTTAAGTTAACAATCAAAAATGACATTACGATGATAGAGAAGACGAAAAAAGTGGGTCCGGCAATTCTGTCTGTCTATCTCGGTACCTACAGCCTAAACGGATGGGTTGATTTTCTAGAGCTTTATTTGTAGGTCACTGTAGAGCTTTTTTTGTAGTTCACTGCAAGTCTAAAAATAACGGTACCTCGAAAATTGTAGTTTTTCTCAAACACGGTTATCGATAATTGTAGTTTTTCTCAAACACGGCTCAAACGATTTCAACCAAATTTCACATGTGTAATAAAATGTAGAAGGTCTATAAAATAGTGAAAACCAAACTTTCAAGAATATTCGTATAACGGTACCTGCCATATAACGGTATTTTTAAATTTCGACTATCTCCATAACAGCTGAAGCGATTTGAACGAAATTCAATACTAAAAATTTTCCTAGCTATTTAAAATAACATGACATAAAATTTATTTTTCAAAAATGTTCCTGTTTCGTTTTAAATAATTTTTGAAAAACTTTTTTTGTGAATTTAATACTAAAAATCAACGAATTTCGAAAGGTATAGTAAATTAAGTTTAAAAACATGCATATTCACTTTTTTTTTGGAAAAAATATTTTTAAAAAATAATTTTTTTCGGAAACCTGTCCACCGATTTTGAATTTTGTTTTTCTTTAACTCATTTGAAATCTTTGTAAGATATGGATGTAGAACTTTAAAAAAAATTCATACTATTTGTTCGTGTACTTTATATTCCGTTTGTACTTTAAACCCTCAGGTAACTTGTCACAAGAGCAAGTCTGTGCGACCCAGTTGTGCCCTTTATTTAAGTTCGTATTCAGTATTCATGTTCAGTTAAAAAAGCATGCCAAACATGAGAATCAACAAAGACGAATATATTTAAAACTGAATAAAATTAAAGAGAAGAACATTTCTAATGCAAATTTCTCGTCCAAAAATTGTACCTTTCGCTTTCGTAATATTTCCATAACTAAACAGGTAGATAGATTTCAAACTTTTCGGGAATGTTAGTAAAAAAAAAAATACTCAACAATTCGATCAAAAGATGTAATTATAAAAAAAAGGTTTTCAAACCATGCATTTATAAAACTTGAGAAATACTTTAAAAGTATCAACTATTTATAAGCTAAAATTTATTTAACTACTCAATCAAGCATAACTTTTCAAAAGGATTTTTTCGGTTTGTAGGTTAAGATTATTGAAAGGATTAATGCAACTTTTTTTTTTTTAATTTTGCAGGAAGGATATTTGAAACGGGAGTAACAAAACTACCATGCTTACATTTAATATTATTTTGCCCACCTATGCCAGGACTTGGCCCCGGACTTGGGGATCCACCAAGTGGTGAATGCGAATGAGGATAACCATTGGACATCTCCAGCATTGATGCAGATGGATATACTGTGGATTTTAATTTTATAAAAAAAGCTTTAGCTTAAAAGCTTCTTCAATTCGTTTTTTTTTTTTGTAACTTTTTATGTCAGGGATATAATTTAAAAAAAATAAATAAATCCCAAACTCAAAAGATACACAGTCATACAAAAATTAATTTAAAAAATAATTTACAAAATAAAAGAATGAATAATGAATTTTAAAATAAAATAATAATAATGATGATATAGAAAGCAAACTAACTTATTAATGACATCCCACCTGAATCCGTTTCCGAACTCGATGGTCTTGGGCTGATATTTGTGTGCGACATTTGGGGGCTGGCCTGCAGCATTGCTCCACCATAACTATCCGAGGTTGGCATCGAAACTGGCATCGTATAATTGGGACTTGTCATATTTTGTGCTCCACCCGCCATCTGAGTACGTTGCATCACCATTTTGAAGTCCTCTTCGATTTTCAAGTATTTTGCTTCGGTCCGTGGTGTCAAAGAATAGTCAGCTTCTTGTTCGGGTGAATCCGGTGACATAACGCCATTCTTATTTTCCTTCTTTATTAGCACCTGCAAGTGTCAGTGGACAGAGTTCACTACGTAATGGCAAGGGTTTTATAATAATTATGGACACATAGTGCTCCATATTAACACTTTTTTTTTTATTTAAAAAGCGTTAGTTTTTATTAAAAAAAAAAAAAAAAAAATGGTAACCAAAACCGTTTTGGTTGGTAGGTAGTTTTTTGTTCAAATACTTCGAAGCAACAATGTGAGGCTTTGAAAATGTACGGTTTATTTTATTATAAAAAAAGAAATTGTCAAAAAAATAATAACTCCTTAAATAATCAATTTAAATTAAATGTTAGTAGGTATAGCATAAAAGAAGAATTGTGTTTCTGTAAAAAGCTTCAAATATGACAATCAGTTTTATTAAAGCCTTTCGAAAAAATCTCACATAAACATTTGGCAACTTGTTATGCATTTCAATTGGGGATACATTTGGTATGCAAAAGAGATCAAAAAGGTGAGCAATACAACTTAGAACACAAAACAGAATGACACTTTTAAAGTGAAATATAACTTTGAATACAAAAATATACCACAACTTAAATATTATGTTTATGCAGTAAATTTGTTGTGATAACATCAGAGTGTAAGCTAGAGAGCTTATTTTAAAATAGCAACAAAGAGATCATCTTTAACCTGACCAGTGACTCTATTACATAAAATCATTGAAATTGTTTTGTCAAAGGGGAAACGGAAACAGGAAAATGTATACAAACGGATAATAATGCTTCCTGCCCACAGATTCCATGAGATAGCATGAGAAGTAAAATCAACTTCGAGAACAACTCTCAAGCTTCTTTGCGTAGAAAAAAATAGTTGGGAGGCGAGACTATATACTCCCATGTACATAATATGTACCAGCAATTTGTATACTGATGGATTGCAATTCAGGAATAGAACCAAATTTTCCAAACCAAAGTCATCTAGCATTTTCAACCGAAAACCTTACGAAAATGTCCAGAGCCAAAAGGAACAACCGCAATCAAATCTATGGGTATGGTATGGGACTTTGTGGATAAGCTGAATGCATTTCATTAGTCCAATAACTCTGGGAATTTTGATTCCTATACACGTGACATATAAACTGGCAATTATTTCGAATAAACAAGGAGGTGCGTTGCATAATCCCCAAAACAATTCCGAAGAAGGAGAAAATGTAATTAACAAAAAATCAAAACAATAGGATAAACGCCAAAAAACCAACGCCCCGATGTGATATGTTGAAGTATACAATAACATAAATGCTATCGTTTTAGGTTTACTGGAACACTTTCGATTAAAATGCATGACTGGATCGCACGAAATTACTCATATAGCCAACCCCATTGTTGGCTATATGAATTTTAAGAATTTAAATTGGTAAAATAGGACGAAAGGCAGAAAATATCAAACGGGTATTTTACCAAATAACCTAAAATGACATCTGAAGTTCAATACCTAAACGACAAACTGAATTTGATAAAATTGGTCAAGCTGTTTAGTAATGTGCACTTTAAATTCTTAAATGTTGTTTTCCTCAAAACACAAATAAGTAGAAGGAATACAAATTTTGTCAAAATCGTAACGCCCGTTTTTGAGAAATTTTGGAAAAAAAAAAATCCGTTGAACAAAATTTTGATTTCATCAAAATCAACTGCATACAAAGTTTGATCGAAATCTTGTTATACGTCTGTTTAAATTGCAGTCAGATGAAGAGAAAAACGAAAGTAAAGCACGACGAAGAATACTTTTTTGGGCTTCTCTATGAACGTTAATTTAATTTTATTTTTTTCTACAAGAAACCCTGAAGTAGTGTTGAGAAAGAAAGATACGACTTTATAGTAAGATGTGTGATTAAGCTCTAAACTCAAATGCAGATTCTGAAAGGAAAACAATAAAAAAATCCTAAGGTTTTTTTTATAAGAAGTTTGAATATGATAATTTTGTTACATATGTACATATTTCCGATAATCAAACATGATACTCAATTTCAATACTTGTAGAAGAAGCCTATTTCAAGATTAAAACCCCAACTAAGGAGGTCTCGTTCTCAACTCAATTGATTTGCATATTAAAGTCAAAAACATAAAGTTGTAAGGTGACCAGCTGTCCTAACAAATTTAAATTTACTAACGTTTTGAAGCACACATTTTTCCAAAGCAAGCTTTTCAAGATTTCAAGAAATAAATAACATTTTTCTTAATTTTAATTGATGAGAAACACAATCTCCATATAATAAAAATAAAATCAAAAAAACTTTTTTGTCAAACACAAAAAAAAAAAAAAAAAAAATCATAAAACTATAAAACTCTTTAAATGCGTTAATATTTGTTTATAATTTTCATTGCCAACACATTGCCGCTCAACATAATGTACCTCTATTATATTTTTGTTTGTCAGCGATTCATGAGGTTCATTGTATTCGGTATATTTTAGCAAAACCTTATCCATATCCGTGCTGGCATATTGATACAATTTGTTGCTGGACGAAAAGATAATCAAAGCGATTTCACAATCACACAGCACTGATAGCTCGTAGGCCTTCTTCATCACACCAAATTTACGTTTGTTAAAGGTCACCTGAAAAATGAAAAAGTTTATCCATCAGATACAAAAAATAAAATTATTCTTTCATTAAAAAGTTATTGTATGAGGAATAAAAGTTTTTCATAATTAAATTAATGAAATAAAAAAAAAAAAATCATATACTTTTCAACAAAATAAATTTCTCAATTAACGATAAACCTGCCTGGCCAACATACATATTATATAGACCCATACTATCAGTCAGTCGGTCGGTCGGTTATGTGCAGCACTACTAAATTTTATTAGAAAACAAAAAGTATCTCAGAACACAAAAACTTTCTCAATTAAAAGTAATATCTAACAATTGAATTGCAACGTGCCGAGGAGGTAGTTTAAAAAAAAACACATTTCAATTGATCGCAAGGACGATGATGAAGGCATTGTGAAACACTCAATTGAATACAACAGGAGAGAGAGAGAGTGCACTGTAATTTAATCCTTTTATTGTAAGGTCTGCACTGAATGGGCGGAAGGGAAAAGGCCCACCTTCACACAATGTTGTGCGGAGAAAAGTTTTCTCTTTATTTTAATAATTCTAACAATCCTTAGCAGAGGGGGTTGTAGTTTGGATTGATGTATCATTTGTGTGCCTTACAATGTGCTCACTTAGTGTTGGTCTGGGTCTAATAAAATCAAATGGACTCTTTTGCACAAGCTTTACATATATATGCCGCAACATGTAAGAAAGTTCTGGCATGACGTAGTAGTGTCGATTTACAAAAAGAAACACGAACCAATGAGCATGGGGAAAGTTAAAGCTAAGAATATATGTTGAATACATTTATTTCTTCTTATAAAAAAATAGGATCATTTGTGAATTTTGAAACCTTATTTATCACGAAAGAAAAAGGCGAATAACGAAAATAAGTCAAACCTTACAGAGAACATTTATTTTGAAAGATTGTGTAGGGTAGGTAGTTAAGAAATAATAAAGTACTTTAATAATACAAGACCTTCCATTTGGTATCTTGTTCATATAAAATTACTGCAAAAAGCTCGGGTGTCGTTTTTTATGACACCAAGAGAGAGAGAATGTCCAATGTGAAGTACGTTTAAATTATTTTTAATTGTAAAATGACACTAATCTAATCCATGTTTCATATTTATAGACTAAGGTAAATTGTATGCTCTGCGTTTGCCTTTGAGAGTTTGCATAGTATTCAATTTGCTTCCTGAATGTTTTGAAAAATATAAATATCCTGAATTAAGTATTATTAAGATTAAAATACTTTTATATAAAGTTGGGAAAAGTTGGTTTTACAGTGAGGTTTTTGCAGAAGAGCTCAGTTTATTTGTGTTGACAATCTCTTGAGCGAGTATTACGAAAACATAATGCAAATTTATGGGTCGAAAAGAATTACATTTTTGATCACAAATGGAAAAACACAAGTGGTATTAGGATGCTTCATGACAAAAATTTACCATTTTTGACGAATACTTGTTTGCGGAATTAATTTGTCAACAGAATGACAGAACAACTCAGTAAAGACATTGCTTTTCTAATAAACATTATGAGTTGTACGTTCTCATTCTCCTTGTAATCTAGTATGACAGTTCAGGCGTCTTACAAAAAAAATGTATTCTACATTTGAAAATTTAGCTTTTTTTGACGATTTTTTCTAGATCATGAAAATTTGTGTGAATAGTTAGGAATGGTCACTCTATCTAAAGCAAGGAAAACAGATTTGAGTCGGACCGATATCGGTACAAATATCCTGCAAAACCGCTTAAAAGAGAAGACTTGTTTGCTAATGTCTGTCCATGTTTGCCTAACTTCCAATATTAAATTTAAGAGCGACCTTAATTTCTCGTTCCATATGCGGAAAACTTTATTCCCTATATGTTATATATTTTAAATTACTGCGTGGAATTCTGACCGTACAATCTGCTTTAGCTAAGATCAAGTGATGACCCTATTCTTGCTAATTTATTAGCTATTTCATTTTCTGATATCCAAGTGTGGCTATATGGGCCCAACAGAGCCTACAATATTGGCTATCAATGATAATGTTGATATCACCTTCAGGTATTGCTAACATTGCAATACCTGTCGTCAATGACGTCACCTATACAGTTGTTTGATTTCTTTCAAGTTTCAAATGGTGTATGATAGTCTAATTATGTGATGTTGTGTAGTCTGTGCAAATATGTTGCCGTATACTTTTGTAGGATCTGTGCATGGCCTGTCGAGTGTCGGGGTATGTTTCCAGATACACGTTTAAATAAACCAAGGAATAATGTTTGCTGCTGATTCTTGTACAAACAGAGCAAAGTATTTAAGGGGATCCATTTTCACTGTGGGGTGGATCTCATACTCGTTCCCGATGCATATTGGTTTTGAATGTATCAACATCATTATATGAAGAAAAAGTTAGCTGTTTTAAGAACATTTCATATTCGATTAGTGCGGCTAAAGAAATAACTTTACAAAGTCCACTTTAGGAGGAGGTATGTAGGTTTGAATCTAGGGTAAAAGTTCATCAGTTCACTATTGTTCACTATTGAGTACAGAGGTTTTTTCCAGCCGCACTACACGAATGCAAAATGCTTGCTCTACCCGGCACTGCTTTTCCCCTTCATTGTAATGTTTCAACATTGAAATGTGCATCGATGTCTACCGTTAAACTCTATCGAAACTTCCTATAACGTACGTACTGTTTTGAGTCATATAAACAGTATTCTTAATGTTAGGGGAGCAATGTTATCTTTAATTAATAGATGTTTAAATTTTTTTACTCTATATATGCGTTTATTATTGTCTCAATCAAGCTTGCATCATAAGCGAATCAGACTAGATTACATAAATACATATTTTAAAATAACTGAATGAATAACGTAAACATGTTCGAAAATAATCATATGAATTGAATTAAAGGCCACAAAACAATTTTGTAATGTTGATATCACAAACCAAGGATTATTAACAAAAACATAATTCAAACAAATAAGTAATTTCGATTTGAATTGATTAAATGATGCGCACGTAGATTTCCACGAAAATTATCATTTCCACTCAAAGTTCCTGCGTTCAAAAATCTTAGTTGTATGGTTTAATTTCAAAACAGTAAATACAAATAAGAATAAATATAAAAATCTATTTTTTAATACATACCTGTCTATTCCGTTCGTCCGTGATCCGGGAAATTTGAATTTTTTTTCTACCCATGGCCGCAATTTTGACAATAAATTTTAATGCACTTGACACAACAGTATGTTAGTGTTTGATGTTGACGTAGACCACAAATATATATATATAAAAAATTAATTTAACCCAAAACCAATACCACAATAATATATTAGTTTGTGGTTCGTTTATTTCGAGTTTCACCAAAATTTATATATATAAAAACCAATGGTCCCCCACAGCAGACAATCAACCACCAGTTGAGTCTTGTTTAGTTGTGCTGATCCTTTTTTCGGTGTTTTGTTATAAAATTGTCCTTCGTGAATGGAAAATTATATAAAGAAAAAAAAAATAATGTCCTCTTCACTTTATGGCATCTATGGAATCATTATCCGGATTGATTATCATCCAATGAGCAAATAGCTTTAGCTGGCTGGAAGTATTTATATATGTATTTTCTTGACTCTCCTTTACTTGTTTGTGTACAAATTGTTCGATGTAAACAACAAACAAGGATAATAAAGCAGCTTAATAGTGGTTATTTTCTTTTTGTGTTGTTGTCTGCCTGTTTTCTGTTTTTCTTTTTTTTTTATATAAATATATGATGTTTGTTGGTGCTTGTTTGTGTATAATTTAATAAGATAGATATAATTCTTCTTGGACGGCTTTTAGTGTTGGCGGGTTGCAGGATATTTAATGCTGTTTTGTGTTGTTTCCAAGGAGTTTATCCCTAGAAAGATAAAAAATAAAGTTATATTAAATTAATGGCATAATTATGGTTTATTATTTAAGCTCACTGAAGTAAGTGATTAGATTTTGAGTGAAGAAACAAATCAGGTGGAAAAAGGATGCTTTTTCTCGATTGGTTGATAATTAATTCACCCAATTTTTCGAAGTATACTTTAACGATGGTCAGCTTTATTCGAAGCAGGTGAACTTATTTTTCCATCAGAAGAACTGCATTTAAGATGAGTTTATTGTCCTGTCTTCCAGATTAGTGAACATTATGGTATAGGCTTCGTATAAGGAAGGGGGAAATCAATCAATACTCGTATATGTATGCACACTTTTATTTGTATTTTGTATTTTCGCTATAGCGTTTTATTTGAAAATATTTTTAAGATAAATTCATCTTTTCAAAGCATTTTAAACTCGACAGTTAATAGAAAAAGATTTAATTAAATTTTAAGCGGAAATTGTTCTAGTTTAATTTTTTCAAATGCAAATTTAAACGATAGCTGAAAGAACTAAATGAATTAGAAAGGATCTTGCGATTAAGTGACTAAGAGAAAAAATCAAAAAACGACAACGGTAATAGGCATACATATCCTTGAAATTGCAAAATAAATTGTTTATAAATATATTTACAATGCATACATATGAATTGCTGTCAATTTACCCTCAATTTCAGCAAAATATCCAGAGTTTAATTAATCAGCTTTTAAATTATTTTGTCTTTCGGTTTTTTTTTCGCGAGGTTCAATAACAATTATTATTATTTTTTTTTTAATTTCTTGGAAACTATGAAATTTTTGGGAAAATGTTAAATACTGAATTTTTTTATAGGCACAATATTTATTTTGATTACTTTAAAAATAGATTCAACATCAAACAGATTTGAACATTTGAAACGGAATTAATTGAGTCGAAATATTTCTCAAGTGCAACCCTCAGGAGGCATAGGTGCATTTCAATAATGCTATTTATAATCGAGTATGTGTGGGAATGCCCAAGCATTTACTTAAGGAACTTTTAAGTTCCCATTCATAAACCAAAATATAAGCAAACGTATTGGTTTTCTTCATTTACGTGAAATAAAAACTTACGTGCGTGGACGGGAGCTACCTTAAGAATTTGATGGTTGAATTTATTAATGTCGACCCTTTTTAATTTTTAATGAAAGATATTCTAAATTGTTTTTTTTTTTATAATTTCATTCCATATTCCAAAATAAGTGTTTTCGCGATTTAAAAAAAAAAAACTATTTAAGAATTTTTTCTCATGCAAGTGGCTGCTAAACTTTCACTATGAATATGGATTTCGGGCGTTTATGCAAATGCTTATTATATATATAAAATCAATACTTTCTGGTCTTATTTCCAAATAAAATGAGGGTAAAGATTATCAGAAAAGTTTGCCAAAATAAATTCTGGCGTATTTTCCGGGAGTCTTTAGTAATCCGTTTATCTCAATAATAATAATTTATTTATAATTTTTTTTAAAATGTAATTTTATATTCTATTCAATATGTTTTCCTTAAAAATATATTGATTGAAGAAATCGAATTGCAAGCATACTTTTTTTTGCAACATTTTATCTTAATTTAATTTTCTTTTTCTTTTAATTTAGATAATAATTTAATTTGTTTTTGTATTTTAATTTACTTAATTTTTATTTATGTTATTTATTATATTTTAACTTATTTAATTTCATAAATATGTTTTAAGTAAAAATAAAATTATTTCTTTCAATTAAATTTTCATATTAAAGACAACAGATATAAATAATTTGTTAAATTACATTAAAATAAAATCATTAAAATTACGTTGAGTTGATATGGATTCAAAAATAATAATGGACTAAGTAAATTTTCTATCCTGCTGGGAAATTTAATTTCTTCTTTCATTTTGTTCAATTTGTTTTGTATTAATTCAAAAATACGCCTAACTAAAAAATAAACATCAAAGAAGAAATTATTCAAATTATAAACTGTTTGTGGTTTTCCCATGAAATCATTGCTGTCATAAAATCCAACATACAAAAAGTCATATTAAATAGAAAACGTTACAAAATCCAAGTTACACCCACAAACAAAAACAAAAAAAAAAGAAAACTTCCTGTCAATACAAAAGTTATAATCGATAAATTTATAATGCCCCAATTCATGTGTATGGTGAGAGTCAAGAACTTATTAAGGAATAACGGTGAGTCGTAATTAATAAGTTATTTGGTGACGTAGAGAAGTAGGTACATACGAAACCTAACGACAAGTGTTTCTTATAGTTTTTTCCACCCCAATGGAAAAGATTCGGCCCTTATGAACTTATTTCACTTTTAATTATATTGATTAGTTGAGGAAGCAAAAAAAAAATAAAAATCTGAAAAAAAACGATTGCACCGTCGCAATTGTGTAAAGCGTCCTTGATAGATTGGATATCAAGAGTGTGTGCTTGAAAAAAAGGAAGACAAGTTTTTATATTAAGTCGATATTAAGTATGTAAGACACTTGATATTATATCCTTTTGTCGTTCTGCTAGGGGTATGTAGTGTAAATCAATTTGTGCTATTAAACTCTTAATGAAGACAGCTCAGGCTATTGAAAGGTTAGGTTAGTTGATTTTCGATTTATTTGCAGAATCTTTCAATTGTATCTATACAAAAGATGTTGGTTGAAAGTTCAAGATATGGCTGGAATACTTTAAAGTATGTTTGTGAAAAGATTTTTAAAAGTGTAATAAATAAATAAGGATGCTTTCAAGAAATTTATAGTTTTAGATTTACCAGATAATAATTTCAAACGAAAACGAATACAATATTGCTTAATTAACGAGAAATAGAAAATTAAATTGAAAATCCTTGTTGATAAATTCCTTTCGCTTGTATTCTTTTTATTTAAAACACTTGGACTCAATTCACAATACAACTTGCATGAGCTGCAATAAACTACTAACTAACTTCTCGATGGATTGCAAATCCTCCAGCATCCTTATGTTATATGTATCTTTAGGTGCAATATGTATCTACAGATCACATTTTATTTAATATATTTCGAACGTGATTTTTACATTGGCAACGTCATTGGCGGCTATAAAATTACGCTGAATAAAAACGTAATGTCACATCAATGGGAAAATATTTGTATATAAACAGATACATGGGAATTAGATTAAAATTTGTAATATATAATGTATGAAAAATATTGAAGAACTTATGCATCTGCCCACAATTTCAAATATACAACTTTTAAAAATATTGCTTCAAGCACGTGTTCCACGTGAAAACGACAACATAAATCTTTATTTAGGTTCACAGTTATGGCGAAATAAACTACAAGCGAAATTGTAAATTTAAGCAATGGATGCATTTATAAAAATCCGTAGGTATATTAGGTAAATAGTTTGTTAAAAATAATTCACAGAATAGATTCCAAATAAAAAAGTAATTTCCTGGCTGTATATGAAGTACACATTAGTTATTCGTTTCACGTCATTTTTGCTCGTGATTCTCGTCCTTCATATTTAAACATTCTTTTAAATAATATAGGAGTTCCACAGAGAAGTGCTTTCACAACTTTTCTGATTTAAAAAATACAAAGCAATAATTTGTTTCACCACTTATATGACCATGATTTTCGTCTTCAAGATTAAGAGAAGCGACGGGTTATCGTTTCAAAAAAAAAATTAGGAATATACCACAGGGAAGGGCTTTAAGACCTTTACTTTTCATATAATACATTTTAAAGTAAAGTGACAAATTCTAAATTGCATTTGTTGTTCTTTTGTATTGATATATAGCTACCTTATAAGTTTAAAAAAGATCGAGTTCTTTGAGTGCGTTGTTTGTTTGTTTGAATGAAAGTGATTTTTACGTATGATTCCTACGTAAGAAGAGTTTTTTTTTTTTGTTCAAACAAACAAACGCACTGACGTATTCGAGCTTAATCTATGAAGCCGACGTCAATTTATCGCTCAACTATAGGACATACAAGTATTAGAAGTTTCTTGAAGCCCCATAATTTTAAAACCCTAATGCAAATAACAATAAATTGTTGGAAGGATTAGAAGGAATTTGAACAAAATTGGTCCAGAAAATGCTTGATGTTTTTAATATAATAATTTTTTTATAATTATTAAGATTTATCTGCAATCATCAAGTTAATTCATTTTTCTTACAATACATGCCTACTTAACATCAAAACAAAATTAATACATTAAAAAGATACAACCAGCTCGTGTACTAAACTAATAAACACAAATCAACACAGTTTGTCATAAGCTAATCAATATTGATAGAATACATTTTATCAGACTCAAGTATTGAACATAAAAAAAAACGACTATTGACATAGGTGAACGAAAAAATACAAAAAAAAAAAAACAATTCATGAACAAAACGCGCACAATAATTAAACGCAAATTTATCATCAAATTAACACAAAGATAAGAGTTCTAGGTCAAAATTGAAAATTAAATTTTAATAATGGTTTTTATAGGTCGATTAAATACTTTTTCAAATTAATAAAACAAATTGATCCATAAAAGATGTTGGTTACGTTATAAGTTGTTGTATTTCTGCGTAAGAGTCCCCGTTTTGCTGATATTGAATTCAAAACTTGGGAAAAAAGACGATTTCAATGAGGGTTTTCGTCAGCAATAGACTGTTTTCTAAAATTTTCGAATTTTTAAAACCCGGGCAGATAGGGTTTTTTTCCGTAGTCCTACTGGTAACGTTTTTTGTGTTTTTTTTTTTTTTTCAAAAAAGATATGATAACCAGTCAAACACTTTAAATATTAAATCGATTCCCTATACATTGTGGCCAATACATCCTTCAAATAAAATGATGTCCTTAATGCGGTAAGCCCACACGCATATACTATTTACATAAAGCTAAATGGGGTTTGTAAAATAAGTATGTATTTGTCTTTCCAACATTAGGTGGAACCGAATATGAGAACCGGAAGAAGGATGATAAAATGTTATATTTTTCTAATAAAATAAATACGTAAGTATTATTGAGTACGAAGGGTGTTTTTTGTATTTAAGGATGTGTTTCAGCCACGTGTTTGTCTATTTACTCAATAAAGTCATGGTAAATCAAATTCGTTGTTCTTTTTTATTTTAAGAAAAATGTATTTTAAGAGAAAAAATAAAATAAAGATATTTTGTTGATTGGCTTTCTTGAGATGTTTCAAGAAAGCAAGGAATTTCTTTGATTCAACAGTTGATTCCGAATGATTTTTTTTATTAAATGAAGATTTTAAAGGTTCCATTTGTTTGGATTGTTTTTGATTTAAAAAGATAAAAGGAATTTGTGAAATGAAATTTGAACTCACAAGCTATGCGGAAAAGGACATTTTCTTGTTTTTATGTTTTCTTTTTATAAATAAAATTGCTTTTTCTCTTCAACGAATTTTCGAAAAAAGACATCGATATGTAATTTTGAGTTTTACAATGCTTTTTTTAAATTAAAAAAAAAATGGATATTTTTGCATCCAGATCCTGAATACTCAATTACATACCGAATGAAATTAAATGTGTGAAAGGATTTCTCCACAGCGTGGCGTGGTAAATATTCGAATCAGATTTCTGAGAAACATTGCAATATCAGACAATTTTAAATGAAAAAAAAAAAACGCGCTATGAGAAAAAGTAAACAACATTATACAGTATTGGGAAAATTAATACAAAAACAATTTCGATTGTTAAATATTCTTAACCAAATACTGTAAGAACTTTCAAGAAGATATTTTTTTTATTAAAATCACACTTATGAAAAGTCACATCTTTTTATTGTAGAAAGTTGGTAAAATGTTCAATATACTATGATCTAATTTCCAAACGCAAAGGTTAGTAATGGAATAAAAATCTGCCGAATGTCTTTCAGACTCAACATTAACTATTTGCTGAGATTTGTCATAAAGTTGTTTCACAATATTTTGAGAAATTAACCTTAGATGATTGTTTAGTGCATATCAATTAATAATAACATCCCTGTTTTCAATAATAAAATGTCATCTCCATGAAATGATAATTAAATGTTGACACGTCGAGAATGACAAGAAATTTATACATATCTTCTTATTGGAAAACCCTTCACAAAACCAGCAACTTGTGGACTAATATTAACATTTTTTTGTTTGAAAAGCAAGTGTGACCTGTATCCAACAAGATAAAAATGGATACATTTAAATAATTTTACGAACCATTTTGATTTTGAATGTTTGAACAACAACAACAACTTAAAAGCACTACCACCAATTTTTTAAACGAATTTTATTTACTCGTTTACGAATTTTTATTATTCGTTTTTTTTCTATCTTTGGCTGGAGATATAGCTATTTCAAGGATTGCCAATTCTTTTCATCAGTCTCCTTTTTGTGGTATTGAGCTTTAATCCAATTTTATTATGAAAAAGTTTTTCACATGCACATCGTGAGATTCGAATCCACGCTTTCAGATTTACTCAGTCTTCGAAGTCGTATGCACAACGCATTCCACCGCTTATGACCACTGATGACACAGGTCGAGGTGTTATGTTTGTTTGTTTTCTCAAACGCATTTGGAGCTTCAACATTTTTCTAAGCGCCTCTAAGTTGATTTTAAATAATCGTTTCCAGGAGGAATAAATTTCTTTGAAATAACAAATGTTGACATTTTCACAAATTATTTCGGTAATTTAGTTTTCGTAAGATAAATATAAATGGTCCTGTATGACTTCCTTGTGGAACTCCATACATAAAAGCAAATTGTTTTTTTTAGTTATGGTTGAGATCTGTTAAACAAAAACTAAATGAAAGCTAAGTAAGTATGATTTAAACTAGAATGAAAGCCGAGTTTTGCTATTGAAACAATTATTTTAGAGCAAGTTAGATTTAGTGTCCCTATTAACATGTTGATCATAGGCAACGCAGTTTATTCATCCATCGGAGGCAAAAGCATTAAACTTTTTTTTTAATCTCTCCAAACTGAAAGAAAGTCCGTAAAATATTTAAAAGAAGTTCAAGAATATCAGTTTATCTGTTATATTCCGATGTAAAAATGGATAAAGGAACCGATTTAAGTTTTTCTCTGATCTAACTCTCCTAGTTATAGAATAAATTACAAACAAAACTAAGAACAAATTAGTTGTCTAATTTTTTGTCTTTGGAAAAAGTTTTGCTGATTCGAAAACTTATTAAAACATTTCTGGAATGAAAACGTATACCTACACTAAATCTTGAAATCGTCTCATGCAAAACTAAAAAGGCAAGAAGTGCATGGGTAGTTGTTTTTTCGTATTTAAGAATTAATCATATATACCTTCCAATAAACTTTTTGGTCAATTCCTCAAATAGTTTTTTACCTTCAAAGAGTTTACTGAAATATTCCTTTCAATAAAAAGCACTTTTATTATAAAATGCAATCATATTCCAAAGAACGAAAAATAAACTTTTCCAATTTCTTATCAGAACCTCAACAACAGTTTTTTGCTTAAAACCCAAACCATTAATTTGCAATTTCAGACATTGTTCCCTTAAATATAAAGCAAAGAAATAAAAAACTTCATACAATAAGAGATGATTCCTCTCAACAGCATCAAATTATTAATACTCTACTTTAAACAAAAAAAATAAAAAATTAAATCCTCATACAGAAATAGCCTCTAACTACGTCACTTTTACCAACACTATCATAGTCCCATATGGGAAATCGTCTATAAAACCAAAAAGAAAATGCATATAAAAAGGATACGAAAATAGACAAAGCAAAATAGCAAACAAATATAAATTTAGAGATAGATTGTATATTTATATTATTTGTGTGTTATTTTAAAACCAAAACATAATTCTATTTCTGTTTTATTATTCACTTTCGTATCGCTACAAAAATAAAAGTTCTTTTTTTCTTTTTAATTTGATATACATATATATATGTATATAGGTATATGAACGATGAAAATAAGAACACAAATATCCTTTTTATTTCATGTAAAAGTATGGTATTAAGGAGTCACATGTATCGTACGTTGCTTTGGCTATTTCAAGGATATCCAAGTGCAGTAGTGTCCATGTGTCAGCAGTGTTTCCCACATTTTTGTAAACAAAGAAAAACCAACGCTTTTTTCTCCAACCTTATATTTTTTCCAAGAAAGTGTCGTAAAAAAGGCAAATACAGTTTATACCTGTGTGTGTGTGTTTTATTTGCATAACCACAATAAAAAAACCGACCAGTAGCAAAAACAACGAGTTCTCTCTGTACATTTCAAGGTTAAGGTTATTTCAATAATTACATTCGTTTCTTTTCCTTTAACTACCCCAACCCGATAATGAAAAGTCGCAGTTTTGTGGACTACCAGACTCTACCACACTATACTGGAATGGGTTGTGTGTGCTTTAGTACCCTGATTTATGTTTATATACAATTGTAACGGTAGGTGAGTCTGATTTAAGGGTGGCACATACAAACAACCACTAAACTGTAGTCAACTCGTTTGTAAGCCTTTGAATGGTAAAAGGGGGATGAAGACACAAGAATCCAACCACAAAAGCAAAAATCAATTAAAGTTTGGTTATTCCTCCCGTCACCACCACAAACCAAACCTTCTCCCTTTGTCTGGAAAGGTTGACAACTTTGATGGAAGATATGGCTGCGAAGGAAAGCTTTGTTTTTTGCTTCTTCGATGTGAAACGTGCCATCCCGTTATTAATCAGGACGAAAATTGAACATAACTAATGGGAGCAGCACACAACATAGAATGAGAAGTAATTTGAAATCATTTAGCAGCAGAATGTTTGTGTGTTTGTGTGTGTAGGTTATAGGTTTGAGAAAATAAAATAAACTACAAGAAAGGAATAAAGGGAAAGGAGAAGGAACATAATATTGCGTAGGTCGTAACCTAGGTTATGTGGTAGGTATGCAAAATTATTTGGTTCTTCTTTAACTGTCATTATTGTAGTGTAGATTTACTTCTTTTACAAAGCCATGAATATCATTGCAAATTTTTATTGCTTTTTTTTTATTTTGTTCATGTTCGTGTTTAACAAAATACACTAGGGCGTATGCGTAATATTTTTATTGCTTGTTTTAAATATTCAATAGACATTTTTTATGAAATTGTTTTTTACTTAGCTCAATAGGGCAAGAATTGGTTTCGTGTAAAAAAAAATCGAGGTTTTAATTAATCCTGACATTACGATACTAGAAAAGCCCAAAAAAGTAGGTTTCGTCATGCCGTCCGTTGGTCTGTCTGTGCGGATGTATGTATGTGCGTATGTGCGGTTGTCTGTGCACCGACCTACAGCCTAAACGGTTTGACGGATTTACTTCAAACTTCGTATACAGTACTTTTTGATGATTTTCTAGAGGACAAATTTGAATTTTTATTTTAGCCCGGCTGTAACGGGTACCTCCCATATAAGGGTTTTAGTTTTTCAAAAGTTTCTCAAAAACGATTTTGATAAAACTTTTTTTACGTTATATTTAGAATTCAGGTTTTTGGCTAAAAATACATATAACGGAGATTTGGTGTTAACGGGTTTTACAAATTGTTCCATAGATTGATAACGGCTTAAAAGATTTCATTTAAATTTAGTATAGAAGTTAATTTGATTATAACACAAAATGGCATTTAAAGTTTTTGGCTAAACAAACGTTTTATAAAAGCTACCATACAACTTGGTCTTACGTTTAGGCCATTTTCTTATATTTTTCTCCTTTTTGAACCTAATTTATTAAACTGAATTTTGTTTCAATCCCGTCTACAAGAGCAAGTGCGTGCGACCCAGTCGTGCATTTTATTTTTTTTGTTCTTTGGTTTAAAAGTGCTAAGGAAACGAATTCAAATGTGAATGAGAGAATTAAACTAAGCCACGGAAGAAAAAGGTAGGTAGAATCACGGGTAGACTGTTGAAATAACTGAAATAATTATCTGTTGAGCCCACGACATCGGATGTGAGATTTTGACATTTGTGTAGCTGTAGCTGTAGTACAAGTTCGCTTAACTTCAACTTTCGCGTGCGCTCTTGCTACACCATTCTGGACGAATTTTCCACTTTTGATAGTAGCTTTGATAGCACTACAGGCAACAGCTAGAGGCTAAACCATTTTGTTCAGCCAGTAAATACTATTACTTCTATCTGTTTTTCTATCTATTTTGTTTTTTTCTTATTTTCTGCTGCAAGAGTTATAATGTATGACAGTTAAGCTTTTTCAAAATAAGCAAAATGGATTTATACTAGGTACGATTCGCCTATTACAAAAAGATTATCGTCGAGAAAATGGTCCATCCGATTTGTAGAAAAAAATTCAAGACACTGGGTTTTGTTACAGATGATTTCAAAATATGGTTGCCTTTAGTGAATGTTTAAGAAGATCAAAATTTTTCGGTTTCAGGGAGACCACAGGATTTGAACTTATCCTGTTGATCACTTAATGCGAGCGGTACTTATATACATGAATATTGCATGACCGATTCCACGATGCCGAAGGACCATAATATTTACAATAATTGTTGCACCCCCTTCAATGGTTGCACCTTATTGGTCTGTAGTTTCAGAAAGCTGGGGTCTCGCCTCACAGAATACGGATTCGTTTTCACTTTCGTTCTTATTCCAACCAAATTTTGCTGACTACAATGTAATTCATGTACCAAGTTTTTTTTTCTTAAATGTTTTTCAAAAAAAAAAATATTTTCAAAAAGTTATATGGTAAAACATTTTTTAAAAACCACGGAACGATTTAAAAATTTCGTATAGTACTTAATAAAATATTTAAGAGCAAAATTTTAAAAGAACTAAAATTTACTTTAGATCAAACAGAAAATCTAGAGTAGAAGAATATTTTTTTTTAACTTGAAACCAAGTAAACCCTTGATTTTTTTTTTATTTAACCAGGTTTCCCTTAAAGGTTACCAAACTGAAGACAATTTAAATTCAATCTGTCATTTATTTTTGATGAGCTACAAATAATGGATATCAATACAAATGACAATTTTCATCTAAATTTTTATTTAAAATGAATTGAAATGAAGAAGCCACACTCAAGGACACCCCACATCCACCTGTAGTTACTTTGTAAAAAAAAAATAGATAACAAGTTGCTTTTTCTCACTTTTGTCTTACAATTGCGTATGTTTCTTTCATAATATTTTAAAGAAAAAAAAATATGTCTTAGAACATTAAAAAAAAAAAGACCCTTGATGGAAAGGACTTATTATTATATCCCAATGACAGGATGAGTGTTTTTCAAGTTCAGGTATCACAAGAAAGATACGAAAAACAAGAAAATACATGAATTCATAAAACAAATCTGATAGAAAAGAAGCACTTCTTTGATGAAGGAATAAAGAGGAAAAGTCTTTCTTTATATATATATACATATTCCTTACCCCTCCCTTTGTCATAATCATCCTAAGGAGGCATTGCTTTGCTGAAGGATTTCTATATCTTTTTTGTTGCTGTTGTTGTTGTTTTTTATTTCATCCTTGCCCTTCGGATGTTTTTTTTTTTTCTTGTATCAACTCCTGAGGAATTGTTATTTTTACAATATAAAATGAGAGAATATAAGAAAAAAAGCAAACAACAAGTGGGAAGTAAACACAGTAACAGTGTGTACAGGATGCCAGGATACCAATTCTGCTCTTCCTATTGAAATGGTTAACTTCTTCTATGCGAAAAGACAGACTGCCTTCCACTCAATGGCGGTGTATAAATAAAAAGAAGTGTTTTATTTTATTTTGTGCGATATCCTTTTTGTTAAGCGGAAAAGGAAATTAATTTAAATTGATTGTCATTTAGTTTGAGATGTTTTCCTTTTTTTTTTTTGTTATTCCAGAATAATGAGAAGTAATGGATAATTTGATTTAATTAGTATATCGTTGTTGGTTAAAAGAACAACTACATTAAGATATCGATACATTTTTTCTTGAATTATTTTGTCCGGCTCGAAGAACCAATTTTAATTTTTATGAATACAAAGCAAAGGTTTACAAAATTTTTACTTATTGAATAGATTTGTTTTACTTATTTAAAACAATAACTTGAGGATTTTTGAAAATTACAAATAAAATAGTTTTTCCCAGACTCATAATTGCCACAAAGTCATTAGTCATTTTAAAATTACAAGCATCTCAAGTATGATTTATAATTTGTCTTTGTTTAAATGGTATTTATAACAACAAATACCCATGGAATACTTTTGATCAATGTTATTACAAAGCTTTCAACAAAAGAATCAATAAGTGTAGTCCTCTTAAACGTTGTGTAAGTTTTTTTTTTTTATTTCTATTTCTTTACAAAATATAAATCGTTAGGAATTATTGTCTTTCCATACTTAAAAAAGACTAGAATAGCCACAAACGTTTAAAAATAAATATTACGTGAGTATGTGATTATAGTTATTTAAGCAAACATGTGAGAAAAGTGTGAACATACGTTATGATAAAATAGAAAATACAATTGCTTCAACTAAATCATACAGGGTGAACCAAATGTCCGTCATTTATGTTTATATGTATATAGTCGGTGTATGACCGATGCGAATGTTGAAACTCACCTCCCCTAAATCCTTAAGTTGTATGTTCGTCCCACATATTTTCTTTAAGATAGCCCATACAAAAATGTTTGAACCGATAATCTAAATTGTTGTTTAAAACGGGAAAAAAATTGCTCACCCTGTAGAAGTAGTTTTAATTTATGGTTGTTTCAAGAAAGTTTATCTAACAGCATTTGATTCAAAAAAGATGGGAGGAGAGGCATAGAAATGCTTCGATAAAAGCAAAGGAGTTAAGGCTTTAGACTTACAGGGTGGCCCAAAGTGTATCAATTTGCTGGAACAAATCGTTGAAATTGAGGAGCCGAAGAGTTAATAAGTACTCATTATGACAAGAACTCAAGCAATGTGGTAAAAAAAACCCAAATGATTATCAGCAATTTACCAACATTATCTTCAAAAAAAAAAAACTTATAGGTAGAAAAAAAATTTTTATTTGTTGGCGGTAAGATATCCAAACAGAATTGAATAGTTAACTCTAATACTCCGCTATAAAACTTAACTGCCACTTTTATTATACTTCTTTTTCCTAAGCTTTATTATTATTTCTTAAGAAACCTTTTAACTTTTTGGAAATGGGAACAAACTTGTCAATAGAACTGAAACCACTTAAAATACAAAGAAGAAGATAGTGAGTAATTGGTACGAATTGCTCTGTTGACATAACAACACACATAAAATATCCGTAATTCGCCTACTTTACACGTTTCACACAAATTTTCAACAATCTACTTGCCATCATTTCGACAAGGTGAAATGTCATCAAGTGGCAATGGCTACTCCTCCAACTAACCCATTGCAACCTAATAAACCACAAAACACCTGGCTAAGAAGAACAAAAGCTGAATGCAGAGAAAAAGATGAAGGTAGATTTTTTTCTATTTCGCCAAAGGACATCATCTTTTGAATAAAGGATACAAAACACATCCGTTTTTTTTTTTTATTCTTTCTTCCTATACAACACTTTACCCATTTTTCTCATTTGTTTGCATTGGATTGTGTCATTGGGGTTGTTATATGTGACATACCGCAACATACTTTACCTAAATCATTTTCTCACCTAGATTTTTGTTAGTTATTGTTTTTCTTTTTTTTTAAATAATTATTTCTTTATAGTTCTAGATATTGATACAATCAAAGAAAGGAAGAAAGGGATAAGTGCTAAATCGTGTGGCATGTCATATGATGACATATCAAATTAACTAATTGACCCCAGATCAAGTGTTCTGTGCTTTTTTTTTTTTTTTGCCATTCAAATTTGGAAATATAGGTAATACATTCTTTAAAAATTGATTTCCATGTGGTATGTTGGTTGAGGTTGCTGAAAAATATTATAGGTTGAAGCTGTGGCTTTAAAAATTGAATTAGAATTTCCTGCTTAAATATGAGGTTAATCCTTTTAAATATGTTGCTTTATTAGTTACCTTTTCAATTTTTATTTAGTCCTTTCCAACAAACAGGTACTTTATTTATTTATTAATAAGGATATTAGGTCCAAGGAAGTTAAGTGCATGGATCCTGAAAGAAAAATAAATAATACATTACAAAAAATCGAAATTGTATAATTTTTTTAAATAAATATTTTTGCTTTAGGTAATAGATAATTTTAAACAAATATTATTGCTTTTAAACAAAAAACAGAATTTTCGAAAACTTCTTTCTCAGAAAAGTTGGTTAATAAATTAATCAATGATTTAGTTTAGACCAAATAAACATTTCCAGAAATATTGTTTAAATAACCTTTTCAGAAACATTTCAGAAATGTTTCCTTTAGTCTTGACGCTTGAATAAACATTTTTCGTGTTTCCCATTTCGTCATCCACATGACATCATCAAAATTTCACATTTAACTTTTTTTCTGTGTCATTTGCGAAAGCCTGAAAAGTTTCCTATGACGATTGGGAAGCAGAGAAACATTTTTGAAACATTTCAGAAATTTTAATCAATCGTCCGGATCAAATGTGCCTGAAAAGTTTTTGGTTTCATTCGTCTGAACAAACCTTAAGGTTATATATACCTATTCTGTACTTGAAAAAGCGAAATAAAAATTTTAGAGATTGCAAATAATGTTAGTCAGCTGAAGAATGGAATTTCCGTTAAGGACCTCGCGAACGAATTTGAACACAATTTTTTCACTTGATGTCCAAATTTTGCTTTTAAAATGTAGTTTTGGTTCGCTTCAGTGGCGTTGAAAGCTTTTAAAGAAGCATAGTATTGTTTTGAATAGATTCTAGGATTCACTCACTCAAAACAAACAAACCGACAATTCCTGTGAGGAAGTGGAACTTAACGAAAGATTATTTCTTACCAAGTATAAAGTTCTCATTTTGATAATTACATATCGATTTGTCGACTTAGAATCTAAAATCACAAATAGAAGAATTCGGATTATTCTTATACAAAAAGAAACAGTATTGGTTCCTTTATCAGTACCAAATGTGTAATCCTCCTACTTGAAAAATATAATGAACAGTGTCAACAATCCTGTCAAAACAAGCTCCAAACAGTTTGTACCAAATATATTTCAAGTACAAGAAATTTCTCTTGAACCTTTTTCAACTTCTGATTTCTATTGAGGGCAAAAGACCTGCTGAAGAATCCAGTGTTGGGTCAGTAGATCTCTCAAAAGAACTCGAAGTATAAGAGCATATCAAAGAATAGATCATTTAATATATAATATACGGCTTCATGGGCAAAGACATGTAGAGCGATTGAAGGCAAATGCTCTACCCTGTCTTTGATGCCAGACCAGAGGGAAAAAGAAACAAACCTTATATTCGGTTACGCGATCAATTAGTTAAAGATCTCCAATGACTTGGTATACCTAACTGGAGCTACAGTCTATGAACATAGGACAATGGACATGCATGTGTTCTACACTGACTCTTCATAAGAATCCTCTTGACTCAAGATAAAGTGACAGGTGCGAAAATGTATAATTGAATTTTTGATGACATCCAAGATTTCTGATACGATCACTTGATCTATAATTGTGTATTCGGAATGGATTTTCTAGCTTCATACATAATCGAAAAAAAAATATATAAAATTAATATGTATAGTCTGTTTACTGACTCTGACTATACATTCAAGGCATTTATTCGAATTGCACGGAACTTGTCAATCCCGAAAGATTTTCAATTGAAATTGATCATCGGGGATAAAATATCAAAAAGTATCCGCAATCTTATGTGATTGAAAAATACTTCTAAGCCCAATAGAAGGATCGATGAATAAGCAGCTTACAGCTCTAGAGACCTATAGGTATAAGTGTGCCATCAGTTAGGAAATAATTAGAAATGAGAAGAAACGTTGAAACCCTTACTGCAAAATTACCAGCAATTAAAATTGCAAAAAACATTTTCTGGCTTATAAATACGTTGGAAACAGAATATGTACAAAGAGACTCATCAAAAATGAGTAAAACTATACTAAAAAGATACTAATTCGAAGCAAGGAAGTGCTCGCGTTTATTATTTGTTTAACTAGATTTTGCCCATAAAAAAAAAAAAAAACAATAAATACAATACAATAAATAACAATTTAAGAAATGAAGTAGTTTTCAAATTGTTTTTAACTGAATATTTTACTCCAGCAGCTGGTTTGATTGCTGGACTTGTCAATATTTATCGATTTTCACAATCCCTTGGGTATCTTTGAACCCTTTATGTATTTTTATTTAAAGATCCTTAACCTTGTCTTAAAGGCATCAAATAAAAAAAAAGAAACTTGTTATCACAAATCACCATAAAGTAAAGCAGATTTCAAGTTTATCCGGAAACACCATAGCCAATTATTATACCATTCCCCTCTGCCATTAGGGAAATAAAAAAATTGAGTTCAATATCCAAATAAAGGAATCATTGTATTATTTGGCTGCAGCCCATATGTCAATGGCAAGTTTGATCATTCAACTTTGAACTTGACGTAAGTATGTGATATTCATTTTGTGGGTGACACTTATGGTTTGTGGTTTATTTTTTTTTTTTTTTTTCTTTTTAAACACTCTTTTACTTTAATCTGGTTAAATGGATTACTTACATTCTTGCCATATTATCGACTAAGATACAAAATTTTACACACAACGATGGTTGTGCATAAATTAAATAAAAAAAAAAACATCATAGCCTGACAGCAATGCCATAAATTCAAATGTCATTTTGTCATGTTCGATGTTTGAATGGAACAAAGTGCAAGAAGACACAAGAATATATAGGCTGCGGCTCTGGGTTATGGGGTGGAGTTTTGATTGGGAGGTGTTTTCGTTTGGTGAAAATGGAAGTCTTCTCTATTAGACTGAGGATTAACATAATTTGTGTTTGGAAGTTTTTTTCTTTGATATATCGATCAAGCGAATCAGGGGAGACAACGACAAATCTGGAACAGTTGCACTAGGACAAAATCAATGAAGTGGTTTTTATTGTGTATGGTAATTTAACAAAATTATCATTTATAACCTTTAATTATTCGATTTTTTTTTGGAAACCTGCACCACTGTAAAAAAGTGTGTGAATTAAATAAATTATTCCATAAAAAAGCACAAAAGACCATACATTTCAAAATAAAACTCTTTTCCCTGAAGTTCCAAAGAAGTTTGGTTAATTATTCTTTTTTTTTATGTGATAACAAAATTGTTTATTTTTATTTATTATTATTTCAAAAAAAAAAGAACAAAATACCATACATTTCAAAATAAAACTCTTTTTCCTGAATAAAAAGTCTAATTTCCGAAGAAGTTTGGTTAATTATTCTTTTTTTTTTTCTAATGTGATAACAAAGTTGTTGGAACATTGAATCGCTTTTATTTATTTTTTTTTCTGTTAGCGTTCATATCACAAGTTTATTAGAAAGTTTGAAGAAAATAGAAAAGGTACAAATCATGATCAAAGTTGATAAGAAGTGCTTCTTTGTAAATCAGAGAGAAATTTGCGCCGAATACGCGATTTGTTCATATTCTTAATGTAGCTTTGTTTTTGAGAAAATGTTTCATTGAGTTGAATTTTTACAAAATAATGAATGTATTTAAGAAACATATTTCCCAGATCATTACGACTTCCCAGTTATGAATTACAAATTATTAGGAAAAAATCAGTATAGTCCTGTCAATGTGTTGGAAAAATTGGACTACCTGGAAAATATTCGAAACTTAATGAAACTTGTACAGATTGTTTGGGGGCATACTATAAGAAGACACCCTAAGTATTTGACCTCGAGGATCCTAAGCTAACTTGGAGTTTTCGCTTATATTTCTTAAACTAAGCATAACAAAGTCAAAAACCATAAAATTTCCTAAAATATTATTTTTGGGGTCTACGATAAAAGTAGGTGTTTAATCTACCTACAGTAATTCCATATACAGGGTAATTTATATAATTTGTTAAAAACAAACAAACAAAGCGAGTAGGTTAGTTTTCAAGATAAGAACAAATATTTAATATTAAGTTTGAAAATTAATTTTTCAAAAACTGTTTAATAAAAAAAACTTTTGGGAAACCAATTTTTAGGAAATTGGTTTTAAATGTTTTTTTTTTTCTGAAAATATTCGGTTAGAATTAGTATTTTATTTTATTTTATTTAGAGTTTAAAATTTAATTCAAAATTGTTTGATGAAGTTAAAAAACAGTTGTGCAACCATCATCAGGGGGCCTATTCTGGTTCTGTGAAAAAAATTAAATGAAAATATTTTCACTCTTTCACCCTTATTTCGATTCCCGTTTTGTAAAAAAGTGAAACCATACCTACGTCAAAATTTTTCATTGAAATAAATTGTTTTCACGCCCTCATTTGCAAATAAATGTTTAAGTGAAAAAAATAAAATTCGAAATTTGTATAAATTTATTCGATTCACTTTTTCATAGAACCAGAATCGGCCACCTGGCTTCAACGAATTTTCATTCTATTGGATTCAAAGCATGTTTTGAAGTTAAAAATATGGACACAGATTTAAATTTAATAAATTCATCCAAATCTAATAATTCATCCAAATCAAAAATCCATTTAAATCAAATAAAAGTGTGATATTAAATTATTTGAGGTTGATATATTATATTCAGACTTTCTTACTTTAAGAGTAAAGTGAGAAAAATAAAGGGAGAAAAATGTAAATTCTTTAAAAAAAAATGCAAAAAACCGTTATTTTATGATCTACATTGTATATCACCATAACAATTATTTTATTAAAACACTTTTTTTAATTTCTGTACTATAACTAACAACCGATTAAACTTAATAACAACTTGTTTTCAAAAATATTTATTACCTGGCAATTTACAAAACTAAAACGAACTAACCTACACCAATAAAATTGTAACACATCAAACATTAATATGGTGAGTCTCACATTGTAAATGTGCTTATCATTTTAACAAATTTTATTATTTAAAAAATAACTATAAATTAGAATTGTCAACAAATACGAATACCCTGCCCCTCCGCCAAAGGTATATCTAATCAGTTGCTAATTTACAGCCTCTTCTACAATAATTGTGCACTGTCTAAGGTATTTTTCTGTATCTCTCTGAATAATTAAAAAAACAGAATATTGCATCTCACTTTATTATCTGAACATCGCAAATCTCATTCACTTCTCCCAGATACATAACACCTTAAATTGTAAACAAAAATATACAAATTAAACGATCTGCATGCATGCTTGTGTGGAAAATTACATTAAAAACAATACGAACAACGAAAAGAAGCAAAATTATAAATTAAATTGTATTTTAAACACACATACTATAATAACACATTATAAAAGTATAAAATTAACAAACAAACGAACACAAAAATATATAACTTGAGATAACTGCTATCGCTATAGTTTTGCAGAAAAGACGATTTGAATTTGAACAACAGTGGAGGGGTAATGGAATTGTAGATGTTTAACAAAATAATATAAATGTTATATTCACAATCTGAACTTTTAAAATGAAGAAAAAAAAAAGAGTCATTTTCTTAGTATATTATAATCAAGTTGAATGGCATTTCTTTAAGAATATGATTGTATCTGGTTTTGTGCAATATTAAATGAAAACATCGATAACTATTGAAATTAAATTAGCAATTGAAGTAAAAAGAATTTCGACTTTGCACATTTAAACTTTGCATATCTTTATACTGATCTCACAGATAAACAAATTTTATATGATTTGATTAATTTGTAGGATGTTCAAATTTATTTGATAACTGGTTATGGTAGTGGTACAAGTTTGAAGTATTAACCTGCATATATACTATCAATATTTCACTGATAATACGATAATAATTTCTAGACAACAGCGCGTGTTCTTTTATATTTTATTTATTGCTTAAGTAATATAATCGATTAGGATAATTTGAAATTACTCTTAAATGATAAATAATAATTGTATCTTATTATACCAATTTATTTATCAGCAAATAAATCTTCAGAAAATATTCTGTAAAGCAGTATGGGTTATAGTTTTCAGGATTTTTTTTGTTTGCTTAAAAAATAACAATATATTCCATGTAACGATTTTTTGTTTGATTGCATGTCGATACGCTCATGAACGGGTTAATCAATTTCAACCAATTTTTTTTTTAGAAAGATCTAGCTGACTTGATATAACTTCAACACCAACATTTTTAAAAAGTGCTTAGTTTTAATTATTTTTTTTTTGTAATTTAATATTTGGAAAACGGATTGATTAAAAAAATAATTTTTTGTGCATAAAATCCAAACTATTTGGCACTTAAAATCGGAGTACTTTAAATTCATAAAAAAAACACATTTTTATAAAAGTTTATAAGTAAACATCTATTTTTTAAAAAACCGCTGTAACGATTTTGGAAAAAATTTTTTTTATTAATTTTCTGCATACTTTGATTTTGACTTGAAAGTGGTTTTAGCACTTTTAAGAAAAATTCATATGATTTTGTTCGTATCTCTCATTTATATTTAAAAAAAAAAATTTAAAGTTTATTTTAATTAAACACCAATCATGATCTTTATTTATTTTTAAATTAAATTCGTTTTGTTGGCTTAAAAATAAAGTTCATTAGAAAACCTTAATTTCGTATTTGTTATTAAAAAAGGTACTGACAAAATGAGAATCGACAAAAACGAACAATTTAATACTCAACAAATTTAGATAGATTTTTTTATATCTTTAGTTCGAAGGACCAGGTAAGTTTTAAGTTACTTATGTACGTTTTACATTTTAATAACAACGGGTGATTTTTTAGCTGGTTTGGTTTTGGCAACACTGGTTTTGACAGCTGACGTGTGTTTAGTACCTTGTGTCACTGTCAAACAGCTTCAGTTTGGTCTTACAAATGAACAACGCTTGCAAATTATTGAATTTTACTATCAAAATTCGTGCTCGGTTCGAAATGTTCGAAATGCTTTTTTATCGAAAAATTGTGTTCAGCGATGAGGCTCATTTTTGGTTGAATGGGTACGTAAATAAGCAAAATTGCCGCATTTGGAGTGAAGATCAGCCAGAAGCATTGCAACAGCTACCAATGCATCCCGAAAAAGCCACTGTTTGGTGCGGTTTATGGGCCGGCGGCATTATTGGGCCATATTTCTTCAAAGATGATGCGAATCGCAGCGTTACTGTCAATGGTGAACGCTACCGAGCGATGATAACAAACTTTTTTTTGCCCGAAATGGAAGTTCTTGACTTGCATGATATGTGGTTTCAACAAGACGGTGCCACATGCCACACAGCACGCGAAACAATGGCGCAATTGCGAGGCGAGTTTGGTGAACAGTTAATTTCACGTTTCGGGCCGGTCAATTGGCCGCCTAGATCGTGCGATTTGACACCATTAGACTATTTTTTGTGGGGGTATGTCAAGGCTAATGTCTATAGGGACAAGCCCGCTTCGATTGACGCACTGGAAGCCAACATCCATGCATTCATTCGTGAGATACCGGCCGATATGTGTGAAAGAGTATGCCAAAATTGGACTCAGCGGATGGGCTACCTGAGACGCAGCCGCGGTCAACATTTGCATGAAATTATCTTTAAACATTAAATTGCAAAGTTCAAACTATCGATTCAAATAAATATTTCATTAATTTTTTCGAACTTTTTGTGTTTTTTTTTTAAAAAAAGTTCTAATCCTCTTAAAAAATCACTCGTTAACATAAGGATCAAAAGTTTGTTCTTATGAGGTAGTTTTGATATTCTGTTCATAATCTTCATGTTAGGCTACTGTTATTAAAATTAATCGACCGATGCACCTTCTACAACGACTTGTTTTACTCTAAGTTCGATTATTATACATATGTATATTAATATGTAGAATGAATGGCTGTTTATTCTAAAAACAAGAATAAACCCAATTAGCGCTAGGTGCACCATTTTGATGCCAACAACTCATGAGACCTATTAAGTATATGGGTTTAGGTTGGGTAATCGTGTTAACTAAGGTGTGATATTGGGAGTATGTCCCTTTAATGACATCCGGCCCAAGACGGAATGAGAGATCATCGGATTCCTAGCTGAGAAAGACCGTTTGTGTCCCAGCCAGTTGGTAAGTCCGGCAGTTAGCTCCGCTATGTCTGGCTACGCTTAGTGCCTATCTGGACATGGTACTGGATGGCTGAGGGTATGTCGGCCTCCCATCTAGGGTGAGCGACCATAGTCTGCCTGCACGGCTTTGATACTGGTTGCGACGGGAGTTCACATGGTTTTTTGATCTGTTTGTCAGTCAGAGAAGGATGTGAACGGGTATGTTATTCAATGTTCGGGTATATATGTTACTTGGGAGTTAGTCCCTTGTTTCCAAGTTCCATAAGAAAACAAGAGATCTTTGGATGACTCACCAACTACGAGACTAAATTTATTGGTAAACTTAAGTCAACATGACATAGCCAATATGATTTGTCCTTATAAGTACGGATTTATACCAGGAAAATTTAGCATCGACTAAATACTAATAACAACGAACGAAAGTTGATAAGCGATGGTCAGTTGATTGATGATTATTGGAGAAGATTTTGACGAAGACCTACTTAAAATTTTAAATTTAACGGGATTTTTTACAATATTTTCTTATTAGTTATTAAATATGTAGGTACATACATTTTATGTAATTAACAATCTTTTAAATAGCACCAATTAATTGTATATAGGTAATTTAAGTAATTCTGAATTTAATAATTCGGAAACAAGCCCTTGATCATTTAAACCGTTCTTCTAAAATTCATTTATCGTTCACATAAACAGAAATTATTTTTTATTTTAATCCGCACAACATGAGTATGTTAAACATTTACGACACTTATGCAGTCAATTAAATGAAATTTAATTAATTTTGACACCACAAACATATTTTTAGATTTCATTAATTACTGCAATCACACAAAATAAACCTTATGGTATTTTGTTTTAACTTATTTATTTTAATTATTATGAGGGTTTTTGTTTTTAAATTCAATAACATTTCATGTCATAGCTAATTACGTGGGTGATACTGAATAAATGAAACATCGAAATATAAAAGAAATATTGTCATTTTGTGTATAACAACATGCACAACTCATACATCATTTTCAATTAATATAGCAGAAGAAAAATGTTTATATTTTGTATACACATATTATTCGGTTAATAAAATTTGATTAAATTTCAAATTGTATTCGGTTAATTATATTTTTGTAGATGCAACTCTGCACACGATGCAATAAAGTGATTTTATTTTTTTTTTTGTCATTTAATTCAATTATATTCTTAATAAAATTATTTATTAGTTAAATCCTTTGATATAGTGTTATTTTTATTTAATCAAATTAAAATTCATTTTGTTAAGTCAAAAAGGCAATATCTGTTTTAGCTTGAGTGTCAATAGCACTTAAACGTGCTACCAATATTTTCACCTGACTTAATAGTCAAAGAACATTATTTGCTTTTAATTTTTTTTTGACAAACACATTGCTTATTTCTATTTAATAAATTAGCAGACAAGAAAATTTGTAAAGCATGGGTGGCAGTTTTGTTTTTTATTTACATATTAATTCAAACTTTGCGCAAACTTTTTTGTTTGAAGGCAAACCAAAATTAATGAAAGAACAAAAAAAACAACCCAATTTAACATTACGAGTTTAAACTTACATTTTACTTTAAACAGAATATCAGTTGAGATTAAAACGAGCACTGTGAAACTGGGGGTTTTAGTTCTTTCTATCTGTGGTCAGATGGCTTAATGTTATAAGTCACTTTTTGAAATTTTCAGAATGTTATAAAAAATAAAAAAATTGTTTTCTCAAATTAAAGTTTTACGAATTTTTAGAAAACAAAGAAAAATACAAAATTAATTTATGAAAACAGCTTTCTCATTTTTCATTTCTTTTTGAATTTTGAAAAATGATACCTATATATAATATATGTATATCTTCACATCTCTTGATTTGTTGTTGCATGAAATGATAATTTTAAAATGTTTATCGACAAAATATTAGTTAACATCATTCACGTGATATTATTTTGTATATAAAAATATATTTTTAAATGGTTAATTAGCATATTTATACTGAAAATTCTATAATTTTTCATACAAAGTTTTTTTTTATTGAACATTATATTATTTTCAATTGACTTAAGATTATTTAGAAACACTTAAGAATAACTAAGATACATGATATATATAAGATTTGTTGGCTCATAGGGGGCCTAACGGTTAGGTATACATTGACTTGTTTTTATAATAATACAAATTTTGAAAATACATTTATTGAAGATAATTAAAATTAAAAATAATTTTTGACTGTTTAGTCCTCGAAGTATTCAGTCCCAGTTGTCAAGTATTATTCATAAAAAGTGGAAGTTGAATTCATAAAAACAAAACATTCAATTTGGTACATAAAAATATGAGAACCAACAAGAGCGAACATTTTAATAATTTATTTATTTTATTAATACTAAGACAAGACTTTTTAACGCATTTTTTTGATAGCAGCCTTAAATTATATTATAATTACTTAAAAATCGATAACAGCATGTTTTTAAGTGCTATATTTGATTTATAGATAAATAAGTTTATATGATTTTCATAATAAAAGATTATTTGACTATTTGGTTTTAAATTACCAAGAATTTTCAGTAAAGATTAGTAGGGGCTTTTTTCTTGTGTAATTAAGATCTAATAAACTTGTTATGTCTGCTTAAAGTTCTTATCATTCGTAGATAAAAGATAAGAATTTAGATTAAAAAAAACAACGAACATTTTGTTATTTTCTTGTTATGCAAAAGTGACTTTCTCTTTCATTTAGAAATGGAAAATTGATACTCTTTATCAGACATTGCAAAATGGTACTCGCTCTTATCAAACTGAAGAGTGAAAGTTAATAAATAACAAAATATGTTTTTTTAAATACTTCTGATAAAGAACGAAGAATAAATTTATTATTTGTATAGTACATATCTCTTGCAGATTAGACAATAAATTATTTAATATTCACTTATTTTAATACAAATACTTTTACTTATAAATATGATAGTGAAGTCAAGGTTATTCCATTTATTCTTTAACAAATTAGTATCAGAATTTTTTTTTTCTTATCAGAAAAATTCGCCATCTTTATCGTTATATTAAATGGGGAAGCCATAAAAATGTACGAAAAGTACAATAAAAAAAAATAATGCCAAATCTATAACATTAGTTCATGATAATTGGCATGAATAAGCGTAACTAGTGATGACCTTGTTTTTAAAAGATTGTTTCAAAAACATACTAAACATTTTATATACAAGATAACAAGAGGCTATAGTGCAGTTCTTTCAATATTTAATAAATCAAAAAAGTTTAGAAAAATATACTGATATAAGGTGCTGTTTAGGGTAAGTTTTTAAATGTTGCTTGGGCGCAAAGTACATTTCGTTTCGGTTAAGTTTTTTTTTTTTACTTAGGTGATGAAGCATCAACGTAAGCAAGGCAAAAGAGAATTGTACTGCAGGTTGCCAACATTTACAACCGTGAATTTTATATATTTTATTTTTGAATTACCGGTTTTCGTATAACCGATGTGTTTCGTATAATATACAAACTACAGCAATTCGATTTAATACGCCATACGATATACAAATTTACTGCTTGACTATCACAGTATCGATAATATTTTTGTTTCCCACGAAGATAGAAATTGTTATGTATAAAAGCTTCGTTTGATGCAACTGAGCGAAAATGGGGATTACCCTAACAACTCTGAGGATGAAATGGGATCCAATGTGGTTTTAAACTAAAACAGGAGTCTGACAAGGATGCATTCTTAGTTCTTATTTAATTTCCATCTTAATTTATAACCTTGTTGCGGTCAGTGTGTCACTTGCTCTTGTGGCAAGTAACATTCGAGTTAACGGCTGGGAATTTCATCAACAGAATGTCGACAGCAAAATTATTTAAACAAAATGTGAACAAAATTGATCGGATTTTTTCGAAAATGGATTTTGAATTATATTTAAAAAACTAACTTTTTATATGTCAAAAAATTAACTTTTTAAATAACACTTTTTTTTAATTTTTTTATGCAGCTTCATTCAAACTTAGCTGAATTTGGGAATATACAATTTCGCCAAAATCGATAAAGCCGTTCAAAAGATATCAAAAACTAGGTACAAGCTTCTCAAAAAGAAAATTCACTGACATTTTTTTTTATCAAAATCGATCGTATTCTTTACGAGAAAAATTAAAGTATTTATTGTTATGTCAAAATTACGAATGCATAACTTGCTTTATAAAGTACCAATAATCGCAAGAAAAAAATCAGTGTGTCGGTCTCACACGACAGTGGTCTAGATTAAAACTTAGTCTGCTAAGATCAAAGATTCAGAAATAGACTTTTAACTAAAACCCTTCTTTTTGAGGACAATAGAACTCTGCAACTTAGGATACAAAAATTGGTTGAAAATTATTAATGACAGCCAAAAAGCATATTATTAATAAATGAGTTTAGGACGATAAAGTTTTTAAAATTGTGAAAGAATACAATCCAAGCTCCGCCGAGAGAAAGCGACGGAGAAACTTTCCCGCCTTATGATAAACCAGGATATCGAAAAGTTTACATTATTATGTACTGATTTTTTCATATCAAATTTCCTTGATATATGGAAACAAAGTGTTAAATAAAAAAAAATTTGTTCAATTAGACGAACAAACACAAATCGAAAGAAACTAATTGTTCATGATCGTTGATTGGATAATTCTTGGAATTTCTCGATGCCATGAATATGTTAAATTAGGTTTTTGCTTTTTGAGGCAATTTTCAGCAATGGACATTTCAAAATAAGGTGAAACTCAAGACACACAAATCACACGTATCTCAGGATTCCATCTAATAAAAATAACATCACTTTGTTATCAGCAAAAACGGAAGCAGAGTTTTAATTTTTGAATTTATTAGATTTTCTAAATAAAAGAGAAAATTAAGTATTTTTAGTATTTTTTTCTGAATATGAATACGTTTGCTTGACAATAGGTTTAATATTCGAAAACAAAGATAAATTCAAGAAATAAGATCATTAAACATTGTTTTGTATCTTTTTCATAAAAAAACAGTATAAAATAGTCAATGAAAAAGATACAAAGAAATAATATTCATCTATCTATATCTAGAACTATTACTAGAGATAGCCATAAGGTTGGGGTTTTCGATAATGCCGATTATATCTTAATTCTAACTCCTAAATATGAATTAGGAGCAGTAGTAGTAGAAACATAGCATTTTGCCATCCACCATGAGAAGTTTTAAAACTGCTTATGGGCGATTTATTCATAAGCACCTTACTCTTTAAAATTTATTATCACCGGTACAACCATCAGTGTTAATGAATTGTTATAAATAAAAAATAAAGATAGATGTGCACATACAAATAGAACACCTCGAATTCATGCTATCCAAAAGATAAAGTTACCATCGGAAGATAATAAATTAATAACATTTTTTTCCAGAAATATTGGCAAATGGTACAAATGTTTCAATGCCAAATCAAATCAAAAAATAAATTTAAAAATACAAAAAAAAAACTTACCAAAATTTTCTCAAAATGTTATTAAATCAGTTATTCCTCAAAAAAAAAATTGAAAATTCTTCAAAAATTGTCTATAAAATTGTATCCAAATGTATTGAACTTTTTAAATTGTTTTTAATATTAAAATATGGACGTTTGTTTGCAGTCACAGTCAAAATGTCTATTACAACATCTTTCACTTGTTTTTGTATCTTTTTTTTGTTTAAATTATTATCAAAAAAACAATCTGTCTTACAATAATATTGCACATAATTTTATAAAAATGTTTTTTTTTTCTCCTTCAATCACTCAACAAGTTTATTCATCATTTTATTCTTTTTCTCAACAATTCAACTTTTTTTTTTTTGCAAAAATTATTTTATCAATAAAAATAAAGAAAAAATGTCGTTATCGCGATAACACTCTTTTTTAAATTATTTATTTATTTTGTCAACATCAGGGGACAAGAGAGTGACAGATAAAGCTGGTAGAATTTTTTTCTTTTAAAAAGGTTCATTTGAATATTTATCTTCTTTTTTTGTTTTTGTTGTTGTTGTTGGTTGGGTTGTTATTGTTGATTAAATATCTATCATTTTTTTTTGCACTTGAGACAATATACAGATAATAATAATTCAAAATTTAGTCATTTCGCGCGCAAATATTCACATAAATCACTTTCGATTTCATTCTTATAATAATGTTATCGATTACAATAAGTTACCCACTGATAACAACTGTTTCGGTTTCCGTCATCGGTCAGTGTATGATTGTATCTACTGGATGAAGATTTTCCGATGTAAGATTTAATTTTACCGCGAGACTTTATAGGTGCCGATTATGATAACTTATATATCGACTTTAAAAAATCAAAAAATAAATACCGTGTTTAGGTTCAAAAATTTCTCCACGCAAATAAAACAGTTGTCGCTTCAAAACAAAAACTTTTAAAAATTTCATCAAAATTTCTCGTGTATAATTTGTTGAAATTTTCCGTCACGAAAAACGGCCGCAGTCAAGACGATACGAGACGAGACGACAAACAGAGTGCGTATATGCATTCAAGAACGGAAACTTTCGGTATGGTTCTAAATGTAATTTAAACTTCGATTTGGACTTAGCGTGTGCGACAACGACATTCACATAGATACCACAAAATTCACAGATACAATGTATTTAATTGTATTTGTGCTGAAAAAGTCAGAAAATGTGTTCAAAACACAGAAGAAAAGACCGCTGTTGCCGCACATATGTGGATGGTTTTTCAAAAACATATTGTTTTATTTTTTGTGTGCCTTCATTTTGCTCTATAAGTGTTGGTTTGGTTGGTATTTTGTGGAGTATGCGCCTAGTATAAATATTTCTCTGACAATTTTAGTATACCACAGATACATTCTGACAGATGATAATCATGGTGTAAGAGAGAGCGTATAATGTACAAAATCTGAAGAAGAATGAAATCGAAAGGAAGGTTAGAGCAGCAGATACACACACCAAACAGCAACAAGATGTTTAATTTTTTTTTTTTGCAAGCAAGACTCAGTTAGAATCTCAGAACATATGTGAATATAGACCCCCGGGGCGGCACTACCCTCGTCTGGTGAAAGTTATCGGTGGTGTTAGTATAGACTCCGATTTTATTCTACCCTGGCAGAGGGTGGCATTGCACACAATATTGAGTCATGTTCATGTCTCATATTTGTATACATCGGTTATACTAAACTGGAGCAGCGAGTGTAAAGCTTTGATGGAGCTTTGATGTAGGTGCTACGATGGCTTGTGTGTTTTGTCATATGATTCAGCCGTAGAGGGAGCATGCGCCCCTAATTTATTTTATTTTCTTTTTGAATTATGTCCCACATACACACACTGAAATGTTTTCGAAATTCGAAAATTCGATTAGTAGTTGTGTCGTGTTGGGGGCTTTATCCAGATGAAAGTTGATATGGGGGTAAAGCACAGTAGGTCTGCTGAGCTGATGTTTTTTTTTTATTTTTTGTTTGGAGCCAATAAATCAACAACAGTTACAACATTTGCACTGTTGCCATTATGCAAAATTATATGAAGTTTTATCCTTTTGTAGGGTCATAAACCTTTTCCATAAATATATGTATTAGCAGGTTATACCTATATTTATTAATAATAATAAATAATTGAATAATTAAATTGAATAATTAAAATTTGGGATTATTTCCCATTAATAAAATTCAGTTAAAAATAGTTGAAGTGCTTAGAAAAAATTTTTGTTATAGGGCTTGTGTTACCAGTTTGCTCTTGATAGCAATTAAACATGTAGCCAAAGATGCAGTTGCAGATGAATAAATTAATATGAGAAACAAGGCTTTAATAACAGGAACATCTTTTGCAATAATTCTATTTATTTTCTGAATAGATCACTATACACCTATTTCTTTTAACGTGGTGAAATGTTTTGTATAAAGGTTCAACCGAAAATCAAAATATGCAGGAAATTTTGTTTGGATAAATGTAAGTTTAATAAACATCAGTTTTAAAATCATTAAAGCAGTGTTTAAATAAACCGATTTTTTTTTTAAATTAAATTTTTTTTATTTTAATTTGAAGAACGAACATTTTTAATAAGTAAATAGATATACTTCCTGAATAATTTGCATTTGTTGAATAAAATTATTGTGTTAATCGGTTTTCTAAATATTGAATTTACAAAAATATAATTTAAAAGGTCATTTAAGACTTTTTGAAAAAAAAAGTTGGGTTACAATTCATTAACGATTCTACTTCTACGGGAGGTACCATTGATAGGTTCGACAATTTAGTTTTTTTTTTTCAACCACAAAAACAATTTCCCATTTTGTATACGAAAAACTTTGTGGAGACAGTTGCTTTCGTGATTATTATCATTGCTTTAATTCAGCCTTATATATGATCAAAAATAATTTAAAAAAAAATTACCTGTCGGTTGAGAACCATCCAGGAAAGTCATGGTGCCATTTTAACTGTCCCATTCCATCTTATTCCAGACATAATGTCAATTATAAATTTTGGAAATGAAACAAGTTGATATCTCACACGCAACTTTACATCTACTTCACTATTGGGAAATTCTTTAAAAGACTCAAACACTTTTAAATAATTTATTAGGTTGTTAAAATGCCATTCTTCAATAACACCAGCCACGTTCAGTTTTAAAAAAGCCAATAAACTAAAGTCCCATTTTGTTCCAAATAAATTTTAAAGGCGTCTTAAAAATGCTAGACAAAGAGAACGTTTAAATTTTAAAATTTTTGAAAGAGACACATGTGTGGTGAATAAAAATCCGGGATTGGCATAAAGATACCTTATTATTAAAAATTCACCTCCTAATGTTGGTGCAAATCATTTTAACATAAAATGCCAATAAATTTTATTACTCCGTTAATTAAAATGCCTTTAGGTGTATTTTAATGAAACTGGGCATACGTTTGTTTTCATCTTTTTCGTCTAAAGTCAAACATTCCCCAAAATTTCTTCTTTTTTTCCTTTAATTTGTTTCATTTTCACAAAATTACTTTTATTTTACAAAATATTTAAGAACAGTGGTCAAAATTTCTGAAAATCGATTATATAAAAAATGTTAAATTCACAAAACGCTTACGTATCGTTGTTCAAAAATAACATCAACATCAACAGAAAATCGCAAAAAAAAATAAAATAAAATTTGCTCTAGAAGAGTTTCCATAGTCTTGCCGGATGTTATAATGTTTTTTTTTTTTCGTAATATCCAATAAAGTTTTTTTCGAATGTTTGACTTAAACTGAACCCATCTTAGCACTGCAAATGGTAGGTTTTAATTCCCTACAATAATTTTCTATGTACTCTACCTACTGCCTCACTTCTTTAAAAATAGTTCTTACACTGAAGGCTCATAACTCACTCACAATCACTCATGATGGTCATGACTAACTCATTTTTTTCAATCATTCATTAAAATAATTTTATATGTTTATTTTATATTTACTTAATATTTAAATCTTGTTCAAAACAAAGAATAACATCAATCCAACTAGCTTTAGTTTTCTCACATAAAAGTATTAGCTTGATAGCGCCATAGGTAAAGTCCCTGAGTGCGGATTCCACAAAGACTTTTCTTAAACTCATCTCAAAACTCCAAGAGTGCAACTTAACTGGCGCAACTAAAATTACCTTGAATATTGTTACAAACAAAAATCGACTCCAGGGGTCACTTCATTAACAGAAAAAAAAAAAACAAAAGACATTTGCTTTCGAATTGGTAAAGAATTTTGAACCCTTCTCAGAACATAAACTGTAAAATATAAAAAAAAATACACCACACATGGTTTGGAAAACATTAGTGTTTCTGATTCAGATTCTGAATCCCTGCCGAAACGAATAACAAAACTTAAAGAATCCGTTGGTAACGATAAACACATGGAATTTCCATATCACATTACTTCCAACAGTTGGATAGGTACCAAAACGACCAACCAAATCCAACCTCTTTATATTCAAAAACACACAAAAACATTTCAAAATCCATTGCCTGTTGAAAAAAAAGGCAAGACTGATTTTTCGAGTGCATCGATAATGCACTCATCTCGTCTATAGGAGGTCGTTGAGGTATACTTGGTTGTCGGATGCATCCGTGCAGGCAAACAACATCAATTTCCATGTGTAAGATACTACGATGCGTACCCCACGTAAAATTTGTCCACATGTGTTCTGTTTTTTTTCTCGTTTTAATGTTTTTGTAACAACCAACGAAGCAATTCTTCCTGTGGCAGTAGCACGGTAGTTGCAGTTGTTGGATTGCGTATTTTATGGGTTTACTGGTCTTACACAGAAGAGTAAGTCCCTGGAAAGGAGATAATGTTTTTGGCACAATATGGAACCGATGTTTAACACATGTGGACGCATGCGCACAGGATACAATTGGAATATTTAAACAATGACAGCAAATGACTTGATGGGTCATTTGTTGGGATTTATTAGAATTTAACTTTGAAATTACTGATAAATGGGACGCAAATTTTGTCAAGGGGTTTGTGAATGTAAAAACAAACTAGAAAGAATGTTTTTGTATCTTTTTGTTGGAAACCAACTTGTATATTAAGTAAATTTTATATAAAGTATTTTTTTTTTTATTTTGTCATCTATTATTACACAGTTGTTATTACACAAAACGTTGATTCATTTTTTCATTACACAGCGTTACTAATATCATGTATAGTAATTACATTTTAGTTGATAATCAAATCATTCATGTTTTTCAACAATTTTTTCACTTAAAAATATTATGTATTTCTATAAATACGGAATTGATTTATCTTACATACATACCTACTCATCAGCATATTTTTTTATTTCATTCATTTAAAAAAAAAATTAATAGTCACCACGAATTTGTTTTCCTGAACAAAATCAGACCTAAAAACGACAATCGTCATTTCTGTAAGCGACTTTCGATCTGTGAATATCAAGCACATCCTAAACTCTAAAATTCTATAAATCATATTTAAAATTACTGAAAGGTAAATAACGGTGTTTTGGCCAGGAGAAAAATATAAAAGTTTTTTTTACAATTCGTTCCATATAATTGTAACGGATTTAACACACTTTAACACACCTTCCGACTTCCGAGGTAGACTTCCTTCCGTCTACAAGAAAAACATTTTACATTTTCATGATTTTTTTTTAATAAATTATTTAAAGACAAGTTTTTTTTTAATTCAATGTTTTTAAAACCGGTTGATGGACTTTTTGAAAAAATTGTTTTCATATGAAAATTATAAAGTTTCTAAAATTGACATACTCAACATTTTTTTTAATTTTTTTAAAAAAGTTGATATTTTTTAAAAGTTAAGAAAAATTGATTTTTGTTTTAATTGGTTGTACGATTTTTGTAAAAAAAAAATTGTAAAATATATTTCAATTTATTTTATAATTGGCAAATTACGAGTTTCTCTGAAAACTTCGGATTGTTAGAAATTAATTTTTAAAGATATTTGTATAGATTTCAAAAGGTAGTGATGTGCCAAATTTTTAATTTGATGTACGAAAAAAGAGTGCGTAAAGTATGCCCAAAGTTATGTTCATAATTTCGTAATGCCATTTGTCTATAATTTTGAAACCAAGCTTTCAGCGTGGCTTTTTTACAGAAACTTTTTTAATATATCTTTAATATTTTAAAATTATAAACAAATAAAAATCAATGTTTTGCTTGCTTAGTATTCGGAGTAGCGGAACTTTTTTGTTTTTCATATTACATAAAATAAAATGCACGAATTTAACTATGGAATTTGGATTTACTTTACTGAATTATGTTTAAAGGTGGAAAAATGGCATAAATATGGGATGAATTTGTATGGTAGATATCATAAAATGGCTGTTTAGACAAAAACTTTTAATGTCATCTTGTGTTGATTGCTTTGATTTAATACCGTACCAAATTTAAATCAAATCGATAAAGCCGTCATCAATTTATGGCCAAATTTGTGAATCAAAGCTGCTAAATCTTAATAATCATGGTCAAAAATCACAGGAAAATTAGACAAAATTCTGACTATGTGTTATTTTCTCAATTTACATAAATAGTTCATGTATTAATTAGAAAACACAAAAAAACAAGTATTGACTCTCTAAAGTGATACTTAAGCAAACGTGTGGCCTACAAAATGTCGTAAAAATGAAGATTGAAAGGGGTCAAAATAAAAACAAAAAATTGTTAAAAATATGAAAAAAATTGGAAAAACTCTATCGGGAACCTCCCATAGTCTTCTTTAACCGAACCGATTTTTATAGAAATTTAGTATGGCATTTTCCTACAAATACACTTGGATACTTTGACCTTTCTTTTCATATTCTAATTCCATACAAAAACCTTTTGGAATCCTAACGATCACGTTTTATTTTTTATTGATTATTTCGTTTTAATAATTTTACAGCAACTTGAACGGTGGTATGTTGTTGCTGCTGAAGTTGTTGTTGTTGAATTGCTGCTGCTGAATTTCTTGAAGATTTTGGTCATGCATTTTCTGGATTTCACCTGATTCTTCTGGCGACTCATTAAGTGGATCATTGAATGTTGGACCCTGTTGTTCGATCTCTTCTTCATATTATTCAGCATTATGTATTGCTGATTGTTTGCTCAATCATTACCAGGCGTTATTATTTATTATTATTTTTCAATTTTGTTTTATCCTCATCACCAATTGTAGTATCTTGAAGCCGCTAGCTATCGTTCTAATAATTATGATTACTGCCTGAACAGAATGGTGAAGCGTGTAGCTGTAGCTTGCAGCGCTAACAAAGCAACTGTCAACATGTAGCTCATAAAAGTACCAAGCTCGCCCACAATGGTGTAGCGCAGAATGAATATTTTTCCAAGCCTGGGGCCTTGCACTTTCTCTTTTATGTTTTTATAATTTGGGTTCCTTAAATCCCTTAAAATTGGATTGTTTTTAACTTCCTCTATAAATTCCTCCACTACTAATTCCGACATTTTTCTTTGTTTTTATTTTTTTTTTCTCAAAAGTCAAAAATTAGCGCGTAGCGCACGCCAAAGTTGAAGTTGAGTGAACTTGTACTACAGATACAGCTACAGCTACAGCTTTAGCTACACGTTCTGGACGTTATTATAGGATTGGCAGCCCTGGACTATCCATATAGGCAATGTAGGCTGCTGCTTAGGGCGGCAGATTTTGGGGGGCGGCAAATTTTTAACGCTTACACTAGATATAATCATACTTTGGTTGTGGAAAATGCATCGGAAGCAATTAATTCGGTCTTTTCGATTTGTTCAACGAAGAAGATTGATGATTGCAATCAAACAAAAACAAACCAATCAATCTTGATTTCAATCGAAGGAAAATATACGAAAGTGAAACAAAAACAGGAGAAGTGATATTGTTTGGAAGACATAACTTTGAAGTCAACACATACAATGTTATTTTTGACAATTTGCTTTGAAAAATTCGGTGTTCGTATTGTTTTGGTGAATTTGGATAATGATTATATATATTCGAAGAAAAGCAAAACATTTACAAGAAGCATTCAGACAAGATTTAAAGTGTTCAATTAATGATGAACTTATCCATTTCAAAGCTCATCTTGATTGCGAACAACAGAATTTGAAGGGGCTAACGCCAATCGAAACTTTCGAGTTTATTTTTTTAAATGGTCTCGATACAGTGTCTCAAATATTGATATTGCATAGGTATAGAATGTCTCTCTGCATGGCTGCCACAAATCGCAGTGGTGAGAGATCGTTTTCTTGTTTGAAGCGGATTAAAAATTGTATGAGGTCAACCATTTGTCAATCTCCCTAAAATACTTTCACTATGGCATTATTATCGATAGTGGCGGAAATTTTATCTTCAATAGATAGCGATTATTCATAGTTTTGCTGTTGGAAAGCACGTAAGAACATGAAAGTATGATTTTTGTAACCATTCCTGACATAATTGTTGTTTATATCATAAAAGTACACATCAATAAATTGTAGAAACGGTGAAAAAAACGGAACGAATAAATGATGTTTAAATTTATTTTATTAATCATTCATAACTAACCTGGAATCTTTCTTACACATTACCCAAACGTAAACAAAATTAGGTAAGAAAAAAAAGGTGGGAGGGGCGGAAATTTACGATCTGCCTAGGGCGGCAAAATGTCTTAGTGCGGCCCTGAGGATTGGCGTTGTCTTTACTTTAACAGCGCTACAAGCTACAGCTACAGCTACACCATTCTGTTCCAGCAGCAAATCTGACAATGAATATACAATGAATATAATATATATAGTTGACTTTTCTAAATACATGTCATAAAATCTACATATATTGTACAGTGTATACGATACTACAATGGGTTATTTGCATCGTTTTGCTTATATGTAAATATTTTTTTTCTATTTTTTAAAAAAAAATCATTAAAACATGCCCAATTCATTTAATCCTTTTGAAATGTTTTTCACCTGAACAAATCTACAAAACCAATGGACTGTTAATTGGCAGAACCTTTTATTTCAAACAAAAAACCTTTCAACCACAACAATTTATAAGATTTTTTTTTATTTCTATTGCTTAATGTAATCTCAATTAAAATTCTTTAATTATTCCCATTCCATCAAACGATGCCAAATCAGTCACAAGATGTAAAACACATAACTGTCTTCAATTAAGTATCCGCTGGATCTCAGTGAAAAGATTATCTGATTGAAGGAAACGCATCCCAATAAAAATAAAACAAATAAATAAATTCAAAACAAAATTCAACCCTTTCGTTGAGTTTAAACATTCAACTGTGGGGGCCGTCTTTTCGTCCTAAAAGGAAAAACCCGGTTTACCTTTTCATTCACTCGATTAAACAACTTTCCTTCTGAGGATTTAATTTTTTTTTTTTTTTTTGGATCTAAATAATTTTACATCGAATACTATGACAACTTTCACTCCCTCCCTTGAATATTGTGGTGATGAAAGTTGGCGGGTTTGGAGTGGATGCAAAGGATCTAGGAAACGGAAAACTATAGCATGTTAAAGGTTACAACGTGTCTATATGTGAAGTGTCGTCCTTCCGCATTAATCAATTGAAGAAGTCATCAATGGGGGCCAAACACATGAAACGGAAAAGAGGACATGAGATTTTCGTAATCCTTCCTTTCAACCCTGACAACATAGTAGGTACGCCCTATGAAAGATTCACATTTCATTCATTGAAATAAATAAATAAAAAGAAGGTATCTAGATGGTTACTTATATTTACGTATGGAAACGTGGGTAGTGGTAAGCCATTACAACTATGTAGAGTTTGCCTCCCATTCATTCGAGCCTACAAGGACCACCTGTCTAAAAGAAAAATTTCGAACTTTTTCCAACACGTCATGAAAGAAGCGGAGGAGGCAGAAAGGAAATCACTTCACTTAGTGGAAATTTACTTTTGGTTCCATCTTTTATGAAACCTGTCTGTTTGGGTTCACATTGAGTGATCCCGGTCGAACGAGGGTGTCTTCCGTTCGGTTGACAGAGACAACGTAAAAGCTGAGAGCTACAACTACAAGCTCAACATCATTACGTTTACGTTATAATATTTTTTTCCTGCTTTCGAAAAGTTCGTTCTGTTTTTTTTTGCGTCTCCATTTACTTGCAAAAAATTATTGGCAATGTGATTTCCCTGACTAAATCGGGAGAGATGGAATAAAATCCCTCCAGACTCTCGTCCAAAAATAAAAATAAACTTTTCTTCCTTTTTGATGAATGACAGTTGTTGGGGTTGTGTATTTTCAATGTTGTTGTTGTTGGCAATCTGAGTGGGCGGACAGATTCGATGTAGAAGAAACCACGTTTTCCAACAGGATTCTTTCTCTATACAACTGAAACATCTCCATCTTGATATTTGTGTGAATGTTTCTTCTGTAGGGGCGGATAACCTTCACGAAGATAAAATTCACGTGTAAGCAACACAGAAGGCAGTACAAATACAAAAATGGAAAAAAGGATTCCAGACTAAGCAACAGCTACTTGTACCTTGTCAGCTGTTCGTTGTCATTTTCGTTTAAGTTAAAAAAAAAGGATGTGTAAGGTTTATGCCCGAAGCTTGCGAATTCATTGTGGAATAAAGGTGTGTATGGTAGAGCAGTGTGAGTTTTGTTTGACAATTTCAAGAACACCAAGAAATTCTGGACGAATGTGTACGTACATAACTAAGTGAACTTTAAAGTATTATTTAAAGTAAATTCCTATTTACATATTTGCGGTTAGAGTTTTTATTTATATTATTGGGAAGTGGATATTATTTATGAGTGAACTTGACCTTTATGGCCGGAAGAGGAATTCCGCTACATTAAGAAGTTATTTTTGTCAAACACTGTTGTGGAAAATGTCATTGTGAAAACAATGCAGCGAAATTTTGTTCACTTTAACTTCAGGGTGACCAGCAATGTATCACCCTAGCGGAAATTTATATAACAATAGCAAATGACGGCTAATGTCAGTTTTGTTTTGATATTATTTGTTAAGTTGCCTGTTTCCACCACAAGAAACGTATAGTGTTTTCACGTGAAGAATTTACTCTGTATATATTTCGTTCTTCCCTTTATGTTTTAAACATTTAAAAATGGCGGCAAATTAAAAATTTGGTTCGAATTTATACCAGCGATGACAAGAAAATGTCTGCGGACTACTTATTTTCCCCTTCCATAATGTGTATTCCTGCACTACATACAAGAAGAGACAATAGTTTGGCACACCAAGCGTTTTTCACTCAATTTTTATAAATTTTTTTGATTTGTTTTCCTCGTGCATACGTCTCTTCGATTTACCCCTCTCATCATAACTAATCATAGAAAAATCATGATTTTCTACACGTGGAAACATGATGGACAAGTAAACATACGATTATATTAGGTATATAGGAACAGGATGTAAAAGTCGAAAAGCCAAAATTGCAGAGTACGTGTGACTAACGGAATAATTTGTCAGTAATTTTGGCGTAACTTGAATTGTTTGCTTAGATTTTTCCGGCCATCTTATGCCAATCCTAACGAAATTGCGCAATTTCAGCAAATCTTCCGAAATCACTTCCAAAATTGCACAATTTCCCATACACAATTTCAACGAAATTGCATCGAAATAACGTTCAATTTTTATTCCAGTTTTACTGATGAATTAAACGAACAGAGCTAAGACAATGTGCCTATTCCTCGTAATGTCAAAGAATAATATTTACTAAGTTTATAGTTGCCAGAAAGAGAAAAACATATACATTTTCTCTTATTCTTTTGATTAAAATTGTCAAACCAAATCATCTTAATTTAAGTGGGATCCCTTTTCGTAATTTTGAAATTGAGGCGCAACTTTGAGATAGGTGGGAACATAATAAAAGCCTGCCTGGTCGCAAATACGCAGATGGTCTATTCGTAACTACCCTTCTGCTGAAAAAAATACATGTGAAGACTGAAGAGACGCTCTGGAGAAGTGACTGTCTGGCTAGAAGCACAGATAGTCTACTTGTGCCTGTCCTTCCGTGTCGTAAAAAAATGTCCTACGTGTTAAGGGACGCATTGGCCAACCTGTTTTCACCGTATTCATTACCGAAGTTCGAGTTATCCGAATTGAATTGAAGTTTTGGTTTTCATTTAAGGTGATTAATTTCTTTTGTTGATTTAACAAAGGTTAAGATAAAGTTTTGAAATGTTTGGAATGGAAAGATACTTCATCGATTTATGTTAAATGACAGATCTGTACCGGTAAGTTTTGTTTTTTTAAACAAAATTAATATGAAAAAATGAAATATCTAAAAGAGGTAGTTTTTATTGCAGAGAAATAGCTTCAGGGGAAAAGTTTCTCACATGGAAATAATTTTATTTTTGGAGGGCCCTTCTTTCATGTGAATTTAAATCCCACATAAGGTGAAAAATACTTTAATTTTTTTGCGGAAACTCACCTAAAGGATTTATAGAATACATTTCAGTGTTACTTTTTCTATTAATTCAGACAGTACCACCCAATTCTATAACCCAATGGTATTTGCTAAATAAGGTTCGAATTTAAATTAGAGTGCTTTGTAAGTTGTCTGAACCGTCGGAGAGTATAATCGATTCACACATTAGTCCCCCAGCCCCCACTTCTTTATCGATTCCCTGTCGACTATTAAATATTCAATTCACTCCAAATACGTCTGCCAACAACATTTCGATCAAAGTCAAATCTGAAGCGCACACGGGGATATAGCACATTCGTACAATCACACCAAACTTGCAAAAAAACATGCGGGTGTATCAAGTATTATAAGAACAGGTGTATACCCTTATCAAAATTCAATATGATGATGATACACCTATTTTATATCTATGTATCTATGTATCTATTCAATCTACTTATCTATACTAATCTGTTTTTCGAGTTCTTTAATAGGTATATGTGAACATATGATGAATTGATAGACATCAATCTTTTTATGTCGGCTGTCAATAAATATGAAAAACTTCTATCAATGAAAATTTGGTGGATCATTTATACGTCAGGAACAAACCGAATAGAAAGCATAACAACAAAAAGTTTGAAGGATTTATTATTATTTTCGAAAAGAGCATTTATTCGTTTGTCTTTAAAATAAAAACCAAGTCGTTCCATTGACGTATATATTCCTTTTGCATGCGAGACAGTATAAATTATTTGAAGAAACATGTTATTGGATTTGGAAATAAAAATCGATACGATTAATTTTTGATTAACATGAGAGATTTGTGAAAAATAAATAGATTAATAATGGACGAAAATATTTATTGTATAGGAACAACAATGGCGTAAATGAAATGTTGGTAGTTACATTTTTGGGAGAGATTTTCTATTGAAAATATTCAATTGAGAATTGTAAGCATTTTATTGCATTTTTAGTCTGAAATTCCATTATTCTTATAATAGTCTTGGCTAACAATTTTACGTTATGTTAAAACCTCTATTCGTGAATATCTTTTTATCACTCAATTTAAGAGAAAAACCGTCGGAGGCAAAATTGTAGCTTAGAAAATTTTCTACAAAAAACGTCTCGGAATTTTTCTTTATAAAATCAACTGTTTTCGAAATAAATTAATCGGTAGTTATGGTCATAAAAAATATGCTCTGAACTTAGCCGAAGTCTCTTTTTATATTTTTCTCATTTCTTTCTTCCCACAAAGAACAAGTACAACCGCTGCAAATAAAGCTTCTACGAGTAACTCCATAAGTCTTTCTATACTGAGAATTCATAAAAGCAAATGACGGTACGTTCTCCGAATCAAAAAACAAAGTAACCAAAGTACCCACACCCATAAACTGAAATAAGATGGGAGACACTTCAAACAACATTCTGGATGTCTGAACTTTTCTAAGAACAATAGTTGACAACGATCACAATCTTATTGCAGCCATGGTACAATGCGGGTTGGGTACAAAATATACCGACTGCCCAAATCCCGACTGGACAAAATCCCGACTGAGAAAATTCAGGCTGTGGAAATCCTAACTGGAAAAGAAGTTATGTAGGTAAGGGGGCATGCTCCGCCCTGCATGGGCTCACTATAAGATTTAGGGTGGGTGCGAGTTTGGGTATATGCAATTCTTTTTTCATATTTGATAAAATTATGCATTCTAAATCATACCTTTCTCAGTCGGGATTTTGAGGATTTCAGAGACTCGCGTAGACGAGATTGTGTCGCTAGGAAGTTTAACATCAAAAAGGTTTAATAGCTAAAAGTCAACATTGTTGCATTTGTTTCTTTGAGGAGATCTTAGACGTGAATTCATAATATGACTGATCGCTTAGAGGCCAGCAAGATCCGTTCTAATTCCCAGTCCCCTGGTATGTCTGAATCATGTTTTAACATCGAAAAATCATTGCCACATTAAAAAAAAAAATTAACTGCAACCTCAAATAACACAGAATTGTTATGAAGTAGATGGAGTGGATTCTACGTTTTTTTTTTATTAGTCTTACTTACATATAATTTTTATATATAAGTAGGAATATTTGTTAGTATTATATAATAGGCTAAGTAAAACCATAATATCTGTATTTTATTCTTTGAAATTAAACGTTTTTATTCTCATTCCCCTGGCAATTTTATGAATAAAGGTACTATAATTCTATCCAGAGGTCTGAGAAATGTTCAGAAGATGATGCATTTTAACGGCTTTTGCCGAGGGTTTTGTTATGCAATCTCAAATCGATAATCCAACATTTTTTTTTACAGCGACATCGAAGCTATAAAAACCGTTTTTGGAAGAACTTTCAAAGTCAATTAGGTATAGTAGAAGATAATGTTATCTTATCACGGTAAATCATGCTGATATCGATCAGTTAATTCTGCCATTTAAATAAAAAATCATATATTGATGAATAAGTGATAATTTATAGTATATAATTGTTTTTTATTAGTCCCCTGGTAACAAAATTTCAGTCCCCTGACCACTTTTTTTCAAAAAAAATGTCATAAAATTCTAACATATAACTAGAAATAATTTGTACGCCTTAAAACTTCCGAAATAATTTTCCCGAAATTCTGAGCATTTTATTAAACCCATGTTTTCACCCATGAATCGATATGTTTTACTTCCACCTACTCACTTTCGTGATTAATTTCAATACATATTCCTGTCCGCAGTTACATCTTTCATCAAAAAAATATCCTAATTTTACCTTTTCATGTAGTCAAGTTTACTGGGTTAACAAATCTTAAATCGAAAAAAAAACCCAAACTCCATATTATTACCTGTTTCCTTGTTATGTATTCTAAAAACGTCTCTTAAACAAGCCCCCTCAACAAGCTTTAAAATTTCACTTTTAAACATCTCAAACGGAACAAATACATCTTTTCTCAGGATAAATTTTGTATTTATATTTAATTTCCTAGCCCAATATTGAAGTGTTTGAACTTCCCGTTTGAACAGTCATAATTTTCTTTGAAGATCCCTCCCAAATTTCTTGAAACCCATCTTCAAGTGCCAGACGTAAAAACAGAGATGGAAAAAAAAAGTTTCCCAAAGTGGGTGTAAAGTATCGGGGCACGTGCGAACGTTCACATTCCTAAAAATAAAATCCCTATACTCACTTCACATTTACACCAGAGAGAATATCCCCTCTTCCATCTTTCTTCTTTGTAAGAAATGAAATTCTCAAACATTCATTCACCATAAAATTGAGGGTAATAATTTATTTCTCAATTTCCATGTCCATTTGGAATACCAACCTATTTTCACATTTCAGATTTTGTTGAATTCTAAATTTCGTTTGTTCTCGAGTTGTCAGTCGGATAATGTGTTTTTTCCGATTGAGTTACGAATGGGTTGTGAACTTTTCAATAGACAAGATATATAAACAAAATTATTAGGAAAAGGACTTATTTTTTGTAGATGGCTCATTTAGTACAGAAACAAACAAAATAATTTTCTAAAGCAGGATGAGAATGTTTAATTCTTGAAAATAGACACATACATACAATTATTGTAAATTTGGATGGAAGTTAAACGAAAAAAATAATAAAGATTGGCATTATGGACTTTCTTCATTGAAATACATATATTTTAATTACAATTGAAAGATACTTATGTATTAAATTGGATTTTGTTTTAAAAGTAAGCGTTGTTCAAACTAAAAATGAAATACATATATGAGATTTTTTAAAAATTGTTTTAGACAATACACAAATCTTGTACAAATAAAAAGAAAATAAAGTACATTTTTGAAAGACATCATCTGTTTTTTGACTGGTGACTAATCTGTAAACAAAAATACATTCTATCATAATTTCATTTAAAAGTCACATTTAAATCATTTTGAAACGAAATATTACCTGAATAAATTTTAAATTATTTAATTTATATGTCTTTTATTATGGAACAATAAATAAATTAATAGAAGTATGTAGATATGTAGATTCTCGAAAATGTCCCCACCTTTGGACTGCAAGACGCTCACTTTTAAAAATGGCAACTATAGTGCATAGGAACAATACCTACTATATTGTGTTTTTAATCACACCTGTGGGCTCTCGGTCTATTACGATCACTTTTCCTGTATCAAACTAAGGATGATCACTTTTTTAAAATCAACTATTTTGGCATCAAATCTTAACTTCGATAGCATAACATCGATATCCGATACTAAACACTCTCAGAACACCAATGTTACTCAAAACTGATGATTTTTACACCATTTTTACTTGCGATTATACGAGTAGGTTCTATAAGGCAAGTTATGAATTCGTGCAAAAAAATAGTTTTGAGATAACAATCAAACATGACATTACGATGATAGCGAAGTCGAAAAAAGTGGGTCTGGAAATTCTATCTGTCAGTCTGTTATTCGCACCTGCAGCCTAAACGGTTGGGCTGATATCCTTTAAACTTGGTATGTAGGGTTTTTGTGGTGACCGTCAGGAGGGTTTTCGGATTTTTTTTTTCTCGGCCTAAAAATAAAGGTACCTACCATGTAACGGTAATGAAAAAGATTGTTTTTCTCGAAAACGGCTCTAACGATTTTGATAAAATTTAACATAAGTGATACAACATAGAAGGCCTTTAAGACGGTGGAACCCGTTATTCTTAAAAAGTTTTAACGGTACCTCTCATATAACGTTTTTTTTAATTTTTACTTTCTCGTTAACGACTAAACGGATCTTAAACAAATTTTATTTTAAAGAAGGCCTAGATAGCCGAATGATAATGGCGTACTTAATTTTTTTTATAACTTGTCTAAAAAAAATTATATTAATTAAACACATTTTTTTTGAAAATTTAATATTTTGAAAACCAATTGATGATTTTTTTTTTAATTTAGTTTTTAAATGGAATTTATTAACTTTTTAAAATTGACACACTCAAAAATTTTCATAAAAATATTTTTAAAAAGTTGTTTGAAATAAATCGATTTTTTCGAAAACTGGTCGTTCTAATTTCGTAAAAAACAAGAGCAAGTTTGTGCGAACTAGTCGTGCCTTTTATTTAAAATTTAAACAAAGCAAATTCAAAATTTTTGTCATTTAATAAAAATGTTTAAAACGACCGAGCAGTAACTCAGATGCATTCTAGCACCGAATTTTTTGCATTTGATTGCCAATTAATAAAGGAATTTAATATAAGAAACAAAGACTGCACTAAATAATGCAAAATTTTATAAAAATTACATTTTTTTTTTGATTACAAATTTTGAATTTAAAATTTTATTTCCCAAAAGTTATTTGTCAAGTGTCCTAGCTTCTAAAATAGTGTCCTAGATTCTAAAAAAGCAATGAGATTATTTTGCATTTTAATTCAATTTCGCCCCTGCCTCCTAAATGTGGGGAGATAGATTTCTCATACTTTATTTTCATAGAATTTTTTCATTCTCTTGACCTAACTTACTTTTTTTAGTTTGGCAAAAAAAGCTATTTTTTTAATAATTTTTGTTCATTTTCCAGAGACGATATCGTAAAAACGTTTTTTTTTTCCGAATAATGTATATTATGAAACTGTATAGAGAATTTTGTGAGCTTAATTTTTTGATGCCACTTTCATTTTCTGCGAAAGCCCGTTTTTGAAATATGCGGACGCCGGACGTAACCGTGGGAAGATACCTTCAACCTTCATGATTTTTTATCATGAGTAGAGGGAAACCTCTCCTACACATTATTACACATTGAAACTATACAAGAATTTTTTTTTTTTTTAACCTCACAGCGTAGATAGTATTTGGAACTAATTAATAACATACACATATCTGGTCGGAGTATAATTTGAAGTTGTGTTTCACAAAATGTAACAATTTTCATTCAAACCGTGGTCGTTAGGGTTCAAGCTAAGTTGCATTTCGGCAAAGTTGCTTAAATGTAAAAAAATGATTATCACATAACTAAATACAGATTTTCTATTTATTTTTATCTTTATCATCGCTTAAGGTTCAGTCACACTATACGAGCGTTTGAAATATAAATATTTGCAAACAAAAAAACTTAAAGTAATCGCCTACTTTTTAGTGTGCTACGAAAAACTTTTGCTTGTTTCGAGCTCGGCTTTATTTCGCTTCGAGAAAGTTAAATAAGGCCCAACGTTAATTGAGAAATTACTAATTAGGCGGAAAAAAAATGGAAATTTGAATATACCCAACTTCGCACACACCCCAAAACTAATAGTGACCCCCAGCGTGGTGGGTTGCATCTGCATGCCCTCATACATACCTCGCATAATTTCACTTTCGGAAAGTATAATAAAGCCGGAAGTAAACATTCGGCTTTATTTCGCTCTTATAATTTTCTCTTTTTCTTCAATTTGGTACCAAAAAAATTGTCTGACGTTAAAAAAATTAACTTTCCATCTTTCCTTTTTTTTGTAATTAAGTGTATCAATAGCTAAGAAGTACAATTTTTTTGTTTTCCTATTTTTAATTCACTTCACATTACCTACCGCAATTTTTCTTAAAACTACAATTTTTGAATTGAATTTCAAAAATTAAATGTTCTCATAAGACAAAAATTATTAAATATATAAACTAACTTACCACAAGTTTTTTAATAGGCCAAGATCCTTTAAACCAAGCATATCCTGCAAAAAAAGAAATAATTTTAATCAATAAAAGCATTTTTCACAGTAATTTAATTTAAATCTGAAGTATACATATATGTAGGTACTTTAATAAAGAAGATCCGTAACTCAATTTACTATTCACTATTATGTAAAAATTTAATTTAAAAATATCAAAGAAACAACATCCCTATGTCGCACAACACGAGCCAACCTGTTCTTAAGATACATTTAAAAATGTATGTAGGTACATTTTCTTATTACACTTTTAGACATTGTCACATAATTTTTAAATGCTGATCTGTTCCATATTGCAACTGACACGTAATGAAATTACTTTTTTATGACAAATATTATTAAAAAAAAAAAAAAAATTGACAAACAACATATTATAATTACCCATTTGTCATTGAAGACAATTGGCGCAGAAAAAAACTCAAACAAAATTTATAAAAAAAACAAGTGTCAAAGCATGTAACTTGCAAAATGATGCACTTTGACGCCATGCAGGGTGACAAAAAAAAATGTACTTTGGGGGTTCGAAGAGAAAGACTCCTCTTGCTTTTCCTGTTTCTATACATATACAAACAAAGTCGTTGGTTTACAGTCGAAAGGATATAATAAATCTTCTTTCTTGTTACGTTATGTGGTGAATGGTGGAAGGATAAAGGGAGTACCCCCCACATGCATAGCTGCAACAAACAATTATGTCCACAAAGTGACATGATATTCTTTCTCACTCAGTGTTCCACTACTTGGGAGACACTACAAAACAAAAAAGAAATCCCTTGTACATTTATGTGCGAGGAGAAATCCATTCGAAGCAAAGACTCGAGGTCGACTGGGTCGATTTTAGTAAGTTAATTCTCCTGCCAAGGACCCGAAGAATTTTCTTTGTGTGTGACTATAACAAGACGAAAGATATAAAATCGAATTCAATGAGCGGACAGAAAAAGGGGGTTTCAAAGCCCAAGTCAGATGGATTTATGTGATGATCCATTCCAACTGCTTGGAAAGCAAGACGCATCAGTGTGGTAGAGTATATGTCTGATGATTACTTTCAGTGTGCTGTGTGATGCATGGACCGATCATTTAAACGTGAATGCCTTCTGGTTTTTCTTTGATGATGAAGGCACACACGTTATATTTTATTTTTCGGCATAAAGAAGGTCGAGAGACTGAGGTCATTTTGTCTTTTAAAATATTTGGCTGGAGAAAAAAAATTTCGAGTGAATAATTTTACTTGCGATTATTTTTTTTAAACTCATAATTATTATCGAGACATCGAACCCTAATTATTTACTCTGATTCAGTTGGAGGAAGTGCTTCGATATGTCCGTCGTATTTCTGCTTTCATCTAGCTGTCTATTATGTCTGCAGTAAAATACAACAAAATGAAAACTCATGCAAAAGAAACAATATGTATCTGAGATACATAGCCGTCTGTAGCCGTACTGTAGTCGTCTTTTGCAGCATAGGTTTTTAAAGCGAAATTCCTTACAGCCTAACCTGTTAGAGATTTTTGTTTGATTAAAATCGCTTTAGATTTTAACTTTTTAGCTATATTATTGATAAAATATCTGAACTTTGTAAGGATTTAAAATGGTTGCATTTTGTATACTGGTTTGGAAAATGTGTTTCAAATTCCTCGACTCGGATGGAGAAAGTTTAAGAAGCATAATTCAATTCAATTCAATTCAATCTTTATTTAGTAAATTTCAATTTGTTCTGTTTACAAAAAAGTATCTGCGAAGCCCTAACAGGATTTTCTGCAGAAGTTTGTATACAATCATGTTAATAAGTTCTTGAAAGATTAATATTAAAATATTTTATATAAAAGTTTATATTTATTACTAGAGTTTAGTTTTTCATTTCATTTATTATCAGTGACTTAAAAAATATTTTTTATTTAGTTTTTTTTCGAAGGCTTTCAGAAGATATATTAAGCAATTCCCTTGGGATGCTATTGAAGATATGCGGGATAATAAAGGATAATTGTCGTTATAGTATTCTTCAATAACATATAACTTGAATAGTGGTTTTATGTCTAAGAGTTCCAGAGTTTTATAGGCGTTTTGTTGAGCAGTGTAAAGTTGGGTGTTTGTTCGGTTTTTAGTTTTTATTAATATTTTTACGATACGGTTTTGTAACTTTTGTAGTTCCGAGGGGTTTGTCACGAATGAAATCACCTGACCACTAATACTTGTAATCATTTGAAATCACGTTGAAATTAGATGCAATCACTATTTCAAGTGATGAAATTAAAAAAAAATGTTGGTTACCTATCGATTTCAAATGATTTTTTGCAATCATTAAAAATATTTGAAATCACTTTAAGTTTTTTTCTAATCATGAAATCACGAATTGAAATCACTATGAAATCACTTGAATTAATTTGCAATCATTTGAAATCAGTTATTTTATTTGAAATCAATGCAATCACAAAATTTTGAAATCAATTCAAATACTGCTTGAAACTGCTTTTCTTAGTTTAGTTCCGAGTTGAGCAATTTGTAGGTAGAAGAAGCAATCAAGATCCAACGCCCAGGTACTTAAAGTTCTGAACGTTTTCAACGAAATCTTTACAATTATCTTCGCAGTCCAGTCATAGCATATTTTATCAAAATCTGTTATACAAATTACAATATTTTCAACAAAGTGACTGCAATATCTGGAGCACTATAAGGTATCCATTATGGACCCATTCTTTTTGTTATACCTATTGTTTTCAATTTGTTCATTAAAATATTTTTCTAAATTAGCTTGTTGGCAAGTTTATTAAGCGTTATGAACCTGAAAATGAAGTAAACGAAGAACACATCAACTGGGTTCTACCATCATTTCAAATTAGTTAAAACACCGTTCCGAGTGTCGGTAAATTAATAGTTTATATAGTTTATGGATGATCTAAGTCAGGCCGAACTGACTACAATTGACTTGAAGTTGAAGTTTATTAAGAACTTTCTTTGTTTTTTAATTATGTACTTTCACTTTTTTCACTTTTTACAGAAATTCGAATAGAAATAAGAAACTAATTTATAAATAGAAAATAATGTCTAAAATAAAAACATAAGACTCTAATTTTGAAAAAAGTTTTTAATAATTTGTTTCATTCACTATTTTATATTTTAGACAAATGTGACGCAAATATCTACACATGAAGCAATTAAAAAACAAAACTAAACTATTAAAGTTTTAAACCACAAAAGATCTTTTAAAATGTTCATTTTTGAATGTCAAGAACGTAAACAACAACAACAAAATAGTCACTATTAATCTTGCCAATCCTCACATCAGCGTCACTATATCCTAAAATAAAAATGTCTATCTGAATATTTTTCTTCGATTTAAAATTAACAAAAAAAAATATTTTAAATATAATTCGTATACTTATTTTTAAATCGCAAAATCCTATCTAAACTTAGATAAGTTGAGTGTTTAATTTTGTGTGTCTTTGTTGTGTCTAGGATCTGTGTGTTTATTTTATAGTAAAAGAAATAATTATCGACAGTTGTTTTGACACATCATTTTTGTTTGTGAATACAAATTAATTTAAATCACTTAAATTTTGTACAAGTTTTTCAATAAAAATGTATTATTTCATGAAATTTTTATAGAGAAAAATTAATGATCCACTAAGTGGTGGCATCTGTTAACAGCTGTTTAAGCATCGTGTCATTGAAAAAATTTCCTTTTTTTCCAGATTAACTTTAATTATTCATGAAATACTACCTAAGCTGTAAGTATATAATATACTTATAAGGACGTGCATAATATACTCGTACTCATCTTTTTCTTCTCTCAAGTGTCTTAAGTTTTTGTCCACATATTAATATGCAGAGTCAGTGTCGCGTACTTCCTAAAACTGTGTACTCAAGGCGCATCTACCTACGCAACACATCCTCCCCTACAGGCAAACATGCCTCCTTCATTACATTCTTATTTTCCTTTCATTTTTGTTTTTCAAAAGTGAGTCCCTTCTCTTTACTGCCAATGATCCCCGACCCCGACTCCGATTTGTTGCGGTGCGATGAGGTGAACAAACCATAGCAGCATCATCTTGACGTCTTCAAATGAACGGTATACGCTACGCACCCCTGTCTGGGATTGGGAGTTTAGTAAATAATTAAAGCAACAATGTTACGGAAGCAATTAGTAACCGAAATAAGAATTGCTGAGCAATGAAGACGAGTCGATTTTCTGCTCCTTGAACCGAAGCAAAGGATTAGAGAAAAGGATTTTCCATAATTTATAATTACAAAGAGCTTAGCTCGTGCGTCAATTAGGGGGGCCTGTGCCTGTTGCTTTTATGGGTGTGAGAGTGTGAGCTGCGTTTGGAAAATGTCCGTCTGAGGGCACTTCAAAGGATTTATAATCGAATTCATATAATTTATTTAGTGTTTATCATGATGATGTGAATGAACACACAAATGTAGTTTTTCATTTCCCCATAATGACACTTCTTTTCATCGGCATCCTTTCTATGCGCTTCCTTCCACCGGAAATCCGTTGAAAGATTTGTTTTTGTTTTTATTATTTTTGTTTTTCTGTTTTCAAGTGAAGATGCAACCACTGTTTTTTCAAGTACGATGTGTGAAGATGCAGTTTTAGTATATAAGTGATATGTATATATTATGTAACTGCTGATGGTATCTTTATGTATAGAAGCATTCAATTGGTAAAATACCCATACTGAACGCATTAGAGTTGTCGATATTTAAGCGATCAGCTGTTAGATGTTAGGTATCTTTATTGAGGATCATTTTTCCATTTTTATTTCTAAAAATAAGTTTTGATATAACCACACGAACATTATGTTACCTTCAATGATATAGAGAAGATGAATAAATTGGGTTCGGTAATTCAGCAGTGTCAGCCCTACTATCGTTTGTATAGTCACGTCACTTACATCCTGGTCCAATTCGTTTTATTTTTACTTAGTTTTTTTTTATTTCATATTTTGTAGATTCAATATTTGGAAAAAGGCTTGATTTTTAAATTTCAATTTAAAAACTATTTAGCACTTAAAATTGGAGTTCCTCAAAATTGTAAAAAAAAACTTTTTTATAAAAAATATTATGTAAACATCGATTTATTTAAAAACCGATCTTATCGATTTTGGAATTATTTTTAATCTGTAATCTTAAATTTATGCAACAAAATTTTCAGCATATATATTTTGATTTTGACTTGAATATTTGTAAAAAGTAGTTTTAGCACTTTTAACAAAAATCATATGATTTTGTTTGCATTTTGATCAGTCGTATTTTGACCAATCTACTTTTCGACGGACGATTTTTTAATACCGACAATTCAAAAACCGACATATCGAACCCAACCTCAATTATAATATATTAATTTAAGTTCATTTCATTTTAATATTTGTTTACAAATTCAAGCAAATGTAATTTTTTTTTAAGATTGTAAAAAAATCCAGTTTTTTATTTATTACATTGAAAAGTTATACAAACTTAATTATCATTACAATTTCAGTCCATAAAATTAATTGTTCAATTAAACAGTAACAGTTGTTTCTTTCATTCACTCTTTGAAAACGTTCAATCAAATCATTGAAGTAAACGACTTATAATAGTCTTCGAAGACACACATTGTGGGAAGATCAATTTCAAATGTATTGATATATTCTCTAAAGGTCATGTTATTTAGACAAAGGAGAGAAGGCAAAAAAAAAACTTCAGCTAGAGGAAGAGTCTCGAAAATCTTTAAACTAAATCAAGACATTTAAATAATCAAACAGGCAGTTTCCATGTACCAACACTCAAAAAATGCAGAAAAAAAAATAACAAAAACTAGCTAAGGCTAAAACGGATTTAATTGACATCCTTACCGCCCATAACAATAGGCTTAGGCTATATAACCATGGAAAGAGAAATGTTTTAAAATTGATTTCCTTGTAATAGATTTCATCAAAATAAATTTCTCAATTTCTTCCTGTTCAATATTATAGTAATTTTTAATTTTAAGTACATACCATACCATAAACCCACGTGTTCATTTTGGTACTTCCATTAAGTCAAATAAACAAAATAAAATCTATTTTAAGGACGATTCCAAAAACTCTTGTCTTTTAATAGAAAACCAAAACTGACCTACAATAACTTGTATCTCTAAACACTTCAAAATCGAATTAACCTTCTCATCTGCCATACATTTTTTTTTTAAATAAACCAAAACAATGTACCTAATTTTAAATTAATCTCTTTATATTTTTTTTATTATTTTTAGATCCTTTTTATATTTATAAGAGGAAATAATTAAAATTCTTTTATATTTTTGTTTCAAAGAATTCAATCAAAACACAAGAAGTGTTCTTCGTATGCCGAAAATACTTTACAATTAAAAATATCCTCCCATTTCTGAAGAAGCAGCCAGCCAGCCGGCGCACGGCGGGCGCACGCTTACGCAAAAAATAACTTTTTCTTTAATTTTAACATTTTCTACATGCATCTAATTCTTTAAAGTATATTTTTAATTTTCTAAAAATCTAAATTAAAATCCAATTGTATTGAAATAAAGTCGATATTTTTGGATATTCGCTGTTGCTGATATAGTGCCGCCAGCGTTTGTCAGAAAAGAAAAGACACCATGTCGGCATATAGAAGAGTTCAAAAATACATCTCATCAGACGAACAGGGATCCTCTCGCTACTTTTAGCAAAATTCAAAATACATGAACTCAAAATCCAAAATTATCCTTTTATTTATGTTTATAAATTTAAGTTCAATAATATAACACTCCTTGCTAATTGTGTATTTATAATTTAAAGTTTAAGTCTGGTGATGACGATTATTCTATTAAGACGATGATGCTGAGATTGTCCTCCTCCTCATCATCGTCATTGAAATTGTTTTAACTTATTCTTTTGTAAATAGGAAGTTAGTTATATATGTATATATTATGTATAAGATCTGATGAAGGTGTGGATAAAAATTAGGAAATTTGTTTATCACTTCAAATAAAAGAAAAGATTAATTTGATTCTCAAATCTTAAGTAGAACTCCTTTGGGGTAACCGCATTAAAGGGAATAATTTTTTATGACGATCTTAAGAATAGTAGGTACACTTTGATCGAGAGGGGTGGGGGGTACATTTTATATGGTTTGAAATTTCCTTGAACATTCTTTTCTTTTTTATTATTTTCTGATTCTAAATTAAGAATCGCGCACACACGATGAAAAATCTATGCAGGGAAAATTGTTGTTTTCGAAAAATGTTCTTACGGGTTCACGAGGTGGAGGATAAAGTGAATTCGAACAAATTGGATTCTTGCCAGTAAAAATATACTATCTGTATTTTATAACTATGTGTTGGTGTGCCTGCTCGAAAACGATCGTTTCCTATTGGCTGCAGAGTCTAGGTGATATTCTTTAGTTTTTTTTTTAATTCACGTTGTATAGCTACATAGCTACGAATTGAAAGTTTTCCAAGTTATATATTTTTACATATATGTACCTACAAATGGCAATGTAGTGGTGAGTGATAGGATTACACAAGGTGTTGTTTTTTTTTTTAATTTTATTGGATAGAAAAGGAAATAAAAAGAAAATTTGTTTTTTTTATATTTTGTTGGTTTTTGAAATGCTTGAGTGGAAAATATAAAATTTAAGATACATTTTATTTTGTATGATATTTTGCTTTTTAAATATGGTTTTGTAAAGGGAAAGTCTACATAAATTTATAAGAACTTATAAACGACATTTATGGATTATGAATGTTTTTAATTTTTTTTCACAGATTGGTAAAATAAAAGTTACAGGTCATCAGGACACAATTATTTATGGATTATGAATGTTTTTAATTTTTTTTCACAGATTGGTAAAATAAAAGTTACAGGTCATCAGGACACAATTATTTATTTGTAGATATGTACTTATACGCATTTTTACCTGTGATTCTAGATATATACCTATATAATTTAAAGCAAATGTGAGCTCGAATATAATTTGTGTATATATTAAATTGGATGTATCGACACCTAGCCCAGCTACCCTACATCCTCATCTTCGAACATGGTACTTAGTATTTTTGTTATTTTTATCCTAGGTTTTAAATATCAGTACCTATATTAACACGAATTTTCTGAAACGAAGCAACCCATCGTATAGAGGGTATAGGCCACTTGCACGAAAACAGAGGATAAATTTATAAAATCGCAGTTAGCTATCCAGGATTAAAAAGATAAATGTGTATTTTTCGATTTTACGTTGCACGAATGAAAACACAGCTAATCCAAGATAAAAAAATAAAAATAGGAACGAAACAGAAAACCTCCACAAAACAATAACAACAAAATTTGCTACATACACTAATGCTAACCTCACCGATAGCAACTTCTTGTGAAATTCTATTTGACGGATGTAAAAAGTTATCCAGAGAAAAATGAGTGGATAAATATTTAAGATTTTGCTAGTGCCTATGCATGGGTAAATCAGTGGTTACTAATGTCAAAAAAGTTTAGTGCAAGTGGGCCTAAGTAGCTTATAACTTATAAGTTTTTAATGTCTCCTTTGAAGTTAGCCGCCGGTTTGCGAATTAAGCTATCGACCATAATGTATTATATGGTAGATATTTAACAAGATAAAACGATATTAACTACATTGAGGTAGCAACGCGCCGGGATGATGATAGTTGATAAATATTGAAATTCAATTTATTTTATTAAATGGATTAAATTCTTTTTTAATTGTTGGTTTAAAAAATACCCAATATGTTGATAAATTTCTCCATTGAATTTACAATAAAGAGATGCAATTCACGAGTGTGTAAAATCTATCAATCAATAATTGATATAGATGGGTGTCTACTTCCAAAGAAAACGTTAGTGTGACAAGACTAAGAACTAGAATCATATGTTAGGAGATAATTGAAAACGTTCCAGAAAATGTTATTATTTTTTCAGTGATGAAGCCCATTTTCACTAAAGTCAATTTGTCAACTGTAAACAGACTTAAAATGCGAAAGTTGATCGAAAGCCTTATTTGCATTCACCTAAAGTCATAGTGTGGCGCGCTTCTTCTTCGTTTTAAAAGCAGAATTTTGAAACCCGAATTTCGACATACTTCCTTTTTTTCGAAACAAAATAATTACTTAAGAAGCTTCAGTTTTCAAGAAAAAGTAGTGTGAAACAGATCAATCAAAAATTAAAAAAAAAAAACTGTGAATTTAATATTATTATTTATTTATTTATCTAATCACTTAGAGCTACAAAAACTCAAATAGACTTATGAAGCTTAAATAAAACAAAGCAGCTTGCTCATTAGCAAAATGAAGAAGAAGAATACATTTGAAGACCCTCTAACTATTGGAATTGGAATAGTTTATGCGGAATTTTTTTTTTTTTTAATTGAGCAGATTGTTGGTACTGAGGACCAACAATCTGCTCAATTAAAAAAAAAAAAAAGAATTCCGCATAAACTATAAAGGGCATCTATATTACATCTCCTGCTGATCATTGTTTCCAGAGAGTTCCAACATTGAGTATCACAGCGCCACATTTTTTCCATCTAACCCAAACAAATCATAATTAACCTAAATTGTGCATTTCAATCTGTGAAGTAAAATTACATACCTACCTAGTCTCCGTTCCATTAAATAGCACACCTATGTACATAAATATTCATCGATCTTATTAAAAAAAAAAAAAAAAAACAATTAACAAACAACGTAATGCGATCCAAAAAAATACAAAACATAAATCCAAAGAAAAATTGTAATGATCTCACACGAAATAATACAAATCCAACCAAAATCAGACATAAAATCTTCGATACTCGTCCTTCACCCAATCACCCCTTTTCAATCCACAGAATTGAAAAGAACAGTTGTTGCCACACAACACACTCGTGCAAACACAGAGCAGCCATTACACAAAAACTCATGCCCGATTAATTAAACATCCGCCATTTTGGAAACTGTTTTTTTTTTCAAAAAAGTATATACACATCAACATACGTATAACTCGAAAACGGACCACGTAACCAAAAAAGCTAGACGCGCCATGATTTGTATATCTACTCGCCCTGTGGTGGGCAATTGGCGTCAGAACATCCTCTCAGTTCTAGCCCACAGGTATATAATATAGATTTCTATACACAAAGACTGTATCTAAACGACAGAGCTCTAGGATGAATACAGAGGAATTCGCGGTGTGGCTAGGAGGTGAATTTTCAAAATTTCTACTACAACTGTGTTGTTATACATTTTCTTTAAATTGCGCCACAACCTGAAAGCCATCTACATTTTCATATATAGAATGGGTAAATAGAAAATGAAGAACCAAAATCACGTAACGGTTTGGAAAATGTTAAAAGTATTTTTTTTTTGCTTCATTTTGGTATGACCGAACATGCAGATGCAGGCGCGTAGCGTCGCGTTCGGTTTAAATCAGAGTCGGAGATGTTGCTGCCATTTTAGATCGAGCGTTATTTTTCTAGCGTTTTCTTGTCTTGTTTTTTTTATATTGTTTGGCAGTGGGCCAACATCAACGATACATAAGTAAATACCAATACAAGCGAAGAGATTTTAGATGGCAACGATACACCAGGACGCGACGATGGAAAACAACGCATTTTTTTATTTTTTTTATGTATTTAGCTTTTTGTTATTATTGTTGATATTTAAATTTTAAAAGTCATTATTTATTTGGCTCTAATTTACGGCGAGATCATTAAAATATAATATACGACCTGTCTGCATAAAGTATATATTTATTATATTTTTTTAAGCATCAACATACCTATATGTACATATGTACCTACATTGCGGCTTAAATAAGTAAAGAAAATAATTTTTAAGTTGTCTAGAAACGATAAAAAGAACTTAATTAAAATTCTTTTCTTTCAACAAGTTTGAATTAAAATATAAAAAAAATATTTATTATTTTAAATATTTGCGTATTAAGCACAATTAATCTCGCAATTAATGATGTTTACAATAATATGTTATCACACCACAGACGAATCATCCTTTAATCCATTATCCACAAAAGTTTCCTCTGGGGCCTGAGTTGTACACTTGCAAGATGATTTTGAGTGTCAAGAATTTAAATAGGTACCTCTTTTGGTTTTAATGTATTAATGTAATAGCTGCAGCTAAATTCAAATCGGAGAACTACTTTACTCAATTGGAGTGAGGTACATATTTTCATGGACGCATCCATCTTGGATTTTCTAGCTTCACCATTAAAAATAAATTTCAGGGATGTTATATTTTTGAGGTGACCAAACTTATTTCACCATTTCAAAAGTTAAAAAAAAAAAAAATTATGGCCAGTTTCTCCAAACACTTTTAAATATTTATTGGGTTGTTAAATCTTAAAATGGCATTTTTCAATTTCACCAACCATTTTCATTTTTAAAAGGGCCAATAAACTAAAGTCCCATTTTGTTCCAAATAAATTTTAAAATCGTCTTAAAAATGCGAGACAAAGGGAACGTTGAAATTTTTCGATTGATATGCTTTCCTCTCGCTTGCTCTTTTAAAAGAGACACATGTTTGGTGAATAAAAATTCGGGATTGGCATCAAGATACTTCATTATTAAAAATTTACCTCCTTATGTTGGTGCAAACCATTTTAAGCTAAAATGCCAATAAATTTTATTACTCCGTTAACTAAAATGCTTTTAGGTGTATTTTGTTGAAACTGGGCATTAGTTTGTTAAATTGTTCGCATTTTTTTTTTTTTATTTGGGGACATGAAGACTTGCAGTTGCAGTTGATGGGAAAATATTCTGCCTTGGGTTTGTTTGGCAAAGGGGGTGTTCTGTTTCGAAATTTTTTTTTTGCAAAATGGGAGAAGTCAATACTTTCTCCTCCCAGCATTTTGCCAGTAAAAAATGGTTTTATAACAAATTTTACATAAATGTACACATGAGAGTGCGCCCCTTCATTTCAGAAATGGATAGGAAAAACAAACATTTCGACGATTTCGAAAAGAAAAGTTCGAGTCAAACATGAGAGTCAGTGATGCCAGAAAACCATAATAGTCTAAGAGCCCGCAACAGATTAAGTCCCGAAAAGTATTGGTGGAAATAGAAAGGTCTTGCTTTGGTGAACTGGCTGTAGGAAGTGGGGGCAAACGTGAGTAATATTACATAAAAAAATTTATTTTTCAACTTTTTGGTTTCTTATTTGGCTCACTTGAAACAAACTCATAATTATTAAATAAAGAGCCCTGATGCCGAAAGACGAAAATATGAGTCCCAGAAGTTTTCAGTGGGGCAAAGGGTGTGCCAGACGAGACCAAAATACCAAAAAACAAAAATGACTTTTTGGATTTTGCTTTTTTCCGCCCAATTTTTTTACTTGCTCAATAGGGCAAGTATTGGTTTCGTGTAAATAAAAATTCGAGGTTTTAATTAAACCTGACATTACGATACTTGAGAAGCCCAAAAAATTAGGTTTTGTCATGCCGTCCGTCAGACTGTCTGTGTGGATGTGCGGATGTGCGGATATGCGTATGTACGGTTGTCTGGGCACCGACCTCTACAGCCTAAATGGTTTGAAGGATTTTCTTCAAACTTCGTATATAGCACTTTTTGGTGATTCCCTAGAGGAAAAATTGGAATTTTTATTTAAGCCTCAATTTTTTTCAAAAACGGCTCTAACTTTCTGTACGCTATATTAAGACTACTGTTAATATAACTACATTTCAGGTTTTTGGTTAAAAATGCATATAACGGAGATTTGGTATTAACGGTTTTTACAAATTTGCCCATAAATTAATAACGGCTAAACGGATTTCATTTAATATTAGTATGGAAGTTAATTTGATTATTTAACACAAAATGGCATTAAAGTTTTATGATAGCTACCATATTATACAACTTGGTCTCACGTTTAGGCCATTTTCTAAAATTTTTCTCCTTTTTGAACCTTATTTATTAAACTGAATTTTTATTCAATCCCGTGGTTTGCTACAAGAGCAAGTTCGTGCGAACAAATTCGTGCATTTTATTTCTTAATCCAATATATAGACTCTCTGACCACGAATATGTACGCACCAGAAGTTTTAAGTGTTGCAAAGTACCCGCCAGTCCAGGAGAAGGTAAATGCTTTCCTTATTTTCCTATTTTTTATTTGGCAAGTCATTTAGTGGTCAGTGCTACCACAATAGTGAACAAAATCGTTGATTATTGTTTCATTATCACATGATAATAATATATATAAATATTAACAACATTTAAAGAGAAATTGCTGACAGAATAAATTATAGCAAACAAGATGGGCACCATCTGTTGATTGGTTTTCAGTTTATTTTGGTTCTAATACCTTGGGTGTCAAAATAATGAAATAGCAAATAACCATATGGGATAATATAGGGCCCCCAGGGACATAACTCCTCGGGACATAACTCCAAAATTCTTCCTTTTTTTGAATGATGTCAATAGAATATGTGGGATATAAGTCCAAAGTATTTTCTTTTTGAAGTGAGACATAAAATCAAAATTTGCATAGACTTTATTCTTTTCAAATACCAAACTTGCTCCCACTCAAACTCGCAGCCACTCTGCGCCGAGAATAGCAGCGCTATACTTTCTTCAAAAAAAAAAAAGATGCAAAAACACAGGTTTTCGCATCCTTAAAAGAATGTTAGAAAACGATACTTTTCATAGTTTAGCAACCAATTAGTATTCATATGGTAATAATAAAACGTGTCCTAGCTACATTAACATTAAATATGTAATGATCTAAGAACACATCAAATTTACAAAAATTGTTTGAATCATAAATCAATTATTTGTTTACCTTGTGTAGGTGCAAAAAACACAACACGTCCCATCATGTCACCCATAAAATAAAACTACAACAGATCACGTTAATTAATTTCTTTGTTCAATTCGTTCTCTTAACACCCCTCCACTTTCTAAAAAAAAAAATATAAGGGAAAATGATATAACAATATTCAAAAAGACAAGATGCATTGGCTGCAGCTAGACCAGAAAAAACACGGAAAAGTCAGCCTCATTATTTTTAATTTTCAAATCGCATGAAGACATTAGACATAAAGTCAGCCAGTCCAATGCACTGTTCGAGCAAATGGTCCCGAAACACGGGCCCTTTAGGCCACCCAACCGAATCAATATCCCATAAACTCACACACAGAACCTCATCCATCCAGACCCGAAACAGAGACGCACAGATAAAGCACCGGGATTTGAATTCTGTTTATGTTCAAAAAAACCAACAGACTCTGGGATTTCGAAACCTTAAGCATAACAAAGTGCCTCCCGTCTTAGGAAAAAGATTACAACGTGTCTTTCATACAAAATCATATTAATTGAAAACTAGCACGTGTCCTGGCTATATTTAGATACATTTTCTATGGTGTAGTGGTGTGTTGTGTTGAAGTGTATCATCGGCAAACAGCACGCCCAGAAGAAAAATTATTTATGAGAACAAAAAATTAAGAAAGACTAAGTATGCAAGAAATCCAGTTGAACATTACCCTATGAGGGGTACATACATCAGAGATGAGATTTTCCTGTCATAGATTGACATTGACATTTTTAGAAATAAGTTCGTTTTGATTGAATTTTGATTTTATAAACTTCCAACGAATATTTTCAATTAGAAATTAGAACTCACAATTTAAAAATTTAACTATTTTCCTGTCATTGATTTGAAAAGTTTGTTAAAACAAAACTATAAAAGAACCAATTTTTATGAAAAAAAATTAAAGCAGATTAAAATTGATTAATTTTCGTATTTATAAAACTAAACTGTTACTTTCTTAGTGGATTGCTAAACGCAATTGACCTTAACAAACCCTGAAGATGGTGCCTTCATTCACAATTATACGTGGGTTCAAGTCCCATGATTGGAAAATCAGATGACACTATTTTACGAATAAACATGAGGTTGTAATAGACCAACTCCACTAAAGAAATCTAATGATTGGCTCGGTCGCCGTGAAATAGCTATAATTTCTGCTCAAAAATTGTGTTTGTGTACAAATATTGTTGTTTATTCAAACATTTATCACTGTAACTTAAATTACGCAGGCTAACTGCAGCACATAATCATTAAAACGTTTCAGCAAATCAAGTTGCCATTAATAAAAGTCATGTGAAATAAAAACCATAAATGAAATACCAAAACCAAACAACATAATATCGTTGTTGCGAAAGTTAAAAGAAGACCTGGTATACAATATATATACTCAAACCGCAAACTACGCAGATGACTTCTGTTTTCTGGCAAATGTTGTGTCCAAATGCTCAGTCCATGCAACGGAATGTAGAGGTTGGCTACTAAATATTATTGTGAAAAAGACAAAAATAATTTTTAATAGCCAAAACAAAATCAAATGAAATGGATTTTTCATACATATGCTATCCTCACCAGATGGCGTAGCAAAGCTGTATTTTGAATGCCATCCTCAAGGATGTCAACTATTATAATGGAAGCCCAACCTTAGAACTTGAAAACGTGGTCAAAGCTGAAAGGTTTCGAGGCGTGAAAAGAAGGAAATGTAAGGAGTTGAAGTGCTGTCAAAATCTGTTGTCGTATATCGTAAGGAGAACAAGGAAGGATTCATAAAAACGCCAATCAATGGAACTTTAATTAAACAAAAATTAAAGTTCCATTTTTTTTCTGGACTTTTGCCTGAGAGAGTTAAAATTAAATAATTGATTTGTGGATTTCAAACCTATAAATTGTCAACCTTTGGACTGTGAACTTACTATTTACTCGTTATTCAGCAAAAAATAGTATGGAAACATTTTCTTTGTTTTTTTATTATTTTGTCATATAAAAAAATTAAAAAACAAATGCAATATACCCTATTTTTCAAAGAAACTCATCTACAGACGGCAACAGCCGGTTGGAGTTCTGGTTACGCATCATATCAAATAGCAAGCACAAGTCCTCTATCCAAATTCAATACAGGCAGCACGCAACAGATAGAACGCTTAAAATATTATTAAAAGCTATAGAAGATTTAAAGATTTTTCTCTGAGGCACTGTCTCACACCTTTTTTGACGTGAAGCTCTTAAAGATAAATGAGTATATAATGTGACATTAGCTTCAACAAACTAACTGTAATGTTGAAGAAAATGATGGCAGCGGCGGCAACAAGTAAAGTCAGGAATATATCTTCGGTCCAATGATTTTTATGGCGTCCAGCTAAGACGATCTCCGATTACATTATACGGACGCAGAACTTGTGCGCATCTGTCCTTTTAAGGAGCCGCATGACTAATGTTAAGTGTGACAACAAAATTGTTCCATCTTGACTGAGCAATGGAAATCGTTCATGTTTAAAAGACAGGTGTGATGATTATGTCGCGTCGAAGTCACGGAATATCTGCAATAATTTTACGAGTTCATAAGCAGTAATGGCTACTGTTGCTTCAAGAACTTTAAGTGGCAGATGAATCATGGAGGAAGATAAAGGAGAGATATTGATAAGCCAAACATCTGCTATCGATTGTTTTGGCGGAGTTTCAATATAAGAGTTCATGGATTAAGAAATAATATTGTAAAACGAGAGCAGAAAAAAGACTCATACGTTTAAATTTTAAGTTATAGGTACATAGAGTATCTCGGTTCAAGATTGAAGAGCACTTGCGGTGATCACTTCGAAACCAAATTTAAAGGGTTTCTGTAAAAAAAAAAAATCGAAAAATTTAAAAGAAATGTTATTATTTTCAAAAATTTCCTTTAAATTTCAATGAGTTTACTTTAAAATTTTTATATTAAATGCAAAATTTTGAAATGAAAAACTAAACACTTTCAAACTTAAATCAAACAATTTAATTTCATTAATTAATTTAAATGTTTAATATGTTTCATTTTGAATTTAAAAAGAAAACTGTTGAATTAAAAGTTTTAACTTTATAGAACGAATTAGAAATGAAAAACTTTTGTTTATACCATTTTTTAATTGTAAATTCAGAGCAATTATGTTGATTTTTAAATTATTGGCTTTTTGCAGCAAAATAAAAAAAAAACAAAGAATGTCAAGCAAATCAAATCACTTTGATGTTAAAATGAATTTTAAAATGTTCACTTTTAATTCTAACGAGATTGCTTTCAGTTTTAAAGTAATTAAATACAACACTTTAAAAATTAAAACGAACACTCGCAAATTATAATGAAACACTTTATAATTATAAAATTATATAATAAATTATAAAATCTAAATATACAATTAAAATAAATACAATTCCACATTTGAGAAACCCAAAAGTTTGTTGTTTCTTGTTGCATTCGACATGTTCAGTCGTTTAACAAAGCGGCAATCCAACTTCAATCCAAGTCACGTTAGTGAAAGTGCAAAGTAAGTATACTCTTTTTTTTATATATTTTGTAATAAACATTAAAATAAAATTTGTTTGTAGCTATAGAAAAATTGAGTCAGAACTGTACCTTAATGAATAAAGTTTTGACGTTGGACAATTTGCAAAAAACAAAAGACATCGTGAGCAGATTTCAAAAAACTCACTGGAAAAAGCAAAAAATAATGGTAAGTGTAAAAATCAAAATACCTTCTTCGTTAGATCTTTCGTACTTTAGCAGTTTTGTTATTGTTTTTCATTAAAAATAAATCAATTTCAATTTAACATATTGTTTATTTATTTCTTTCTTCCTTTTTCAGATTGTGAGTACTATGCCAACAGTTATATTGAATTCAGCTGTCTTACCAACAGCACAACTGAAATCAACGGATGAATACAGCTAGCGGAAAGCCAACATCCCTACATGACGTGGAAATATGTAATATAAAAGTATAATGTTATACCTTTTTTTTCAGAAAAAGTTAATAAATAGTGCGAACTTTGTAGCAGTTCAAGGAAGTATAAGTTTACGGACTTCGTCTCTTTTTCAGGAATGGTATTTAATTCGTTTTCAGTTTGCCAAAGAAAGAACTAATTTAATGTTTTAAAAATTCGCAATTTTAAAAGAACATTCAAATCTGGACTTTAAATCGCTTTTAAATTTACAAGAAATGTATGTAAAAGCGTGTCACTAATGTTCTAAAAATTGACATTTAAAAATAATATTAAAATGTGTACTTTAAAATCACTTTTAAATTCAAAAGGAGAATTTAAAAGTGATCTTGAAGTGTGTCACTTTTAAATTAAAAGTTAGCCATTTTGAATTGAGTTTTAAAGTAGACACGGCAAAACACTTTTTATTTAACTTTGATCGTTTAAAAAAAACGTGAAAGTGAACACGTTATAAACAAACTGGAAAACTTTATATTTAAAACTGTTTTACTTTGAATGAAAGATTTAAAGTTATCGGATTTGATTTAATTAGGTATGATGAAAATGTGCTGTCTCATTTTTTCTACAGGAGCAGAAAAGGTCCAGGGATGAAATAGGCTAAAGTTCAACACAGAAGTTAGAACATTGATTGTCATTGTAATCACGTTTTTTTTAATCTTTTAGCGAGTCCACCAACTGCATCAACAAGCCACTGTCAAAAATCCGGAAGAAGTCGTGCAACTGGATGTACAAAGTTTCAATAGGTGAACTATAGTTTTATGAAGAATTCCGGATGGCGCATGCAGGTAAGAATGACGCCTAACCTAAAAAATGCTGCACCAGAGGAGCTAAGAGAACATTAGGTCCCAGCTTATATACGGGCCAACGAAGAGATGAACTCCGACTCCTCAGGAGTCTTGAAGGTCTAAGCGGCAGGGTTGAAAGTCTAATCAATATACCCAAGTCTAGTGCAGAACAGAAGCTTGTCGGGGTTAGGGTGGGGAATATGGTAGTATATACACCGTAAGTGCTAAGGATCTGGAAAACTCACATTTTAAGACTGCTAAACGGCAAAGATAGCCAACACGTTTCAATTTTAACGATGAAGACAAAAAAAAATCGTCTACACTAACTTTTGGTGCGGCTAGCTAGTTCAAACATATAGAATTACTTTCGCCTTAGGCCCTCTCTATAATAGATCGAAACAGCCGCTATATAGAATTTCTTATCCCATCGTAGTCTGTGAGTAAAGAGCTCAAAGCAATATATTCTTTTACTGAGAATCTTAGTGAGATGCAATAAAATATAGCCAATTTGGGTTATCTGGTTATAAGTATACCATGGTTTTTGAACTCTTTTACTTTTTAACGTTCTTTTTTGTGCTCAGCCGTTTTCTTATTTCTTGCAAAACCCATTCTTTTTCGAAAAATTGTTATATTTGATTTCGCAGTGTTCAGTTTAGTTCAAAAAATACATTATTACTGGATCTTGTAAATAGCCAAAAACACCATTTGGGTTTTTCATCAGTATGACTAGACATTAGCGTACCAGAAATAAATTAGGAAACCGTCAATTGGAACCTGTCTGGCCGGGAACCTCGAAATTTTTGTTTTCTTTTTGTAAATTCTTGTTTAAACGGTGTTGAAAATTTACGGCAACCATCTTCAATCCTTGCTTGTCAAATTTGTATTAAAAAACTAAATATTTCGAAATGCTCTTCAAACTTATAAACCAAACTTAAATATAGCCGCTTGATTTAAGCCTGTTAATTTTTCATAAAAATCGTCAATTGCTGATTTTAAAAATAATTTCTTAATTCAAAAACAAATATGTAATGCAAAATCCGAGACAATCAAAAGACGAATCGGTGGACACATACATTTTATTTCTAGGACAATTATTAGTTTCCAAAATATCTCTTGGTCAAAGTATCTAAGTTCACTTTATATTAATAAAAAATAAAGCACCTAATAAATATTCGCTTTGTCTCATTCGACCCAATTCAAATGTTGCCTTATTGAATTGAATTTTCTTTGATGGCTATCGAGGGGTTTGTCACTAGCCAGTTTAGTGGTTCAATGATTGCAATATTTCAAATGACTTCATATGATTTCAAGTTTTGTGATTGCATTGATTTTAAATAAATTTACTGATTGCAAATTAATTCAAGTGATTTTATTATGATTTCAATTCGTGATTTCAATATGGCATTTTTGATTGCATGATTGCAAAAAAATTAAAGTGATTTCAAATATTTTTGATAATTGCAAAAAATCATTTGAAATCGATACCCAACATTTTTCGTTTTAATTTCATCACTTGAAATAGTGCTTGCACCTGATTTCAAATAATTGCAAATATAAATGGTCAAGTGATTTAATTCGTGACAAATCCCTCGATGGCCATGGCTGTCCAGAAACCATATGCAAAAGTTCGTAGGAATATTACAGGGTAACATCGAATATCTAAGTTGTAATACATCAGCAAACAAAAAATATCAATTCAAAGAAAACATCTCTTCAACAAATTCTTTTATAATAGTTTGCACGTGATGGATTCTATAACTAAAAGCTATTATTCTAAGAAAATTGTAAAATTTGTCATCAATTTCCGGAAATAACAAAAACAGAAACTTTAAATTGCAAATTAATTTCTACAATCTTATTATTAAAATATCAAAGAAGAGAATTCTATTTTGGAATGATCTAATTAAAACAAACTTTCATATCAAACTACATTATTGACAAAAGTCTCTTAAATTCCAATAAATATCCTAATCCCCTTGACAAGGTCAACAGTCGGAATAGTACTCAAGTCCAACAAAAATCACTTTCAACTTTTGACCTTTAAAGCATGAAAAAAACTTTCCTCAGCGGTTAAATTCGAAATTTGCTTTGCTCCTCGTCCAGCCAGCCAGCGTTGCGATTTCATCAAATGAACAATTTTTATTAGCAACCTAGCGTCACGCGTATTTTTCACTTAATTTTCCGTTGCAATTGGATGCCGGCCAAGAATCTGTAAAAACAAAAACAGAATAAAAAAACAAAAATCTAATTATCGATGAAATAGCCAGAAAACACGAGCGAATAGACAAAAATTGTTTCGGTTCGCCATTGCTGCTGACTATGATGATGGTTTCCAACATTCAAAAAGGATTCGAGAATTTTTTTTTAATTTTTTTTTTTTTGGGCCATTTGCGGGCTAGTATAATCGAAAAGCCTGAAGACATTTTCATTCGAAATGAAACACCCATAACGACAGTAATCCATTTTCCGAGAGGCAGTAGGTGTGGTAGTGGCAACCCGCCATTCTTGTCATCTTGACAAGATGCGATGCGGTTCGCAGGACGGACAGAGTGCATCAAAAAACCCATTAACGTGTGTGTTTTAAATAATTAGGCAGAGCGTGTATGATGCGATATGGAGGATTATGCGACGGCCGGTGGTGTTGAAGAGCCGCAAGTAACGACGACTCAATGCTTCGGGTGAGCAAATAAGGGGTAAGATTTATGGAGGACAACTGTTGATACCCGTGGAGTAGCGTGTGGCATCCGTAATTGAATTTTGTCAGGGGGGTCCGTGTGCCGCCTCTAAAACAACCCATAAATTGTATTTGCATTTCTCTTCAAGCTTTGTATTTCTAACTTTAGGCATCTACACAGAAACCACCCACGGCTGTTATGCTTCTTAAAATTGGTGTAGGTGCTCACAGAGTGATCACCCTAAATTTTTGTCAGAAGTGCTTTCAGCGGATTTGATGGGGATTGATAGGATTCAAAGTTTATAGATATTCCTGATTTGGCATGGCAGTTCGAATGGAAAACTGATAAATAGATGTTCTAATTTTGTAGCAGCCTTGATTGTTGTGGTAATTTATTTCAGTCACAAATCTCAGAAAAAATTAAGCTTTTGGCATAATATGAAACATGTAAAACACAGAAAAAATGCAAAAATGCAGGGGAGACTATTTTGGCCCATCAATAAGCTATGGATGTGAGGGTTTCTGCTAAATTTAGGAGGTGTGTCATCGGAAGTCTAGTGTAAAGATGCCTCTGGAGCTTAAAAGATTTTAATGAAGTATAAAAATTAGAAAAGCGAGGGACAAAAATGATGCATTTTACAATTGACCAATACACCCGATGGACAACTTTAATCACAGAATTAGTAAATTGAAAAGGAAAGTCTTTTGAATTATAACCTCGTTTATAAAAAAAAAAGAATTTTTGCAGATTTTTTATTCGTATAAAGAAAAAGCGATCATTGGATATTTTCTTTATATATTTATTTAAGTCAAAATACACATGTTTAGTTACCTCTATTATAAAGAACAAAACTTGAATCTTAAGTATGCAATCAAAGAAAAATAAAACAAAACATAAAGAACAGATATCAGAACAATTTATTTCGTTCACCTGGCCATTTTTATTTCGCGAATTTACATTTGCCTTTCGCTAATATCATTTGCCTTTTTATATAACTCGCAAAATTATTATTTAGCCATATTATTTTCGCGCTTTTTACTTGCTATACTAAATAGGTACTATAAAGGCAAGTTATGCATTCATAAAAAAAAAATTGAGAAAAAAATCAAACATGACACTATGATGATAAAAAAGACGAGAAAAGCATGTCCAGAAATTCTATTTGTCTGTCTGTGCAGCCTTAACGGATGGGCCGATTTTCTTTAAACTTCGTTAAAAGTATATTCAATAAGTCCCAGGTCATGAATTTTGGAAAAATTTACCTATTTTCTAAAAAGTAAGTTTTTTATGATCCATTTCCTCAACAAAAAAAAAATTAATGATGAATTCAAGAATTCCCCCGTCGTTAATACGAAGGATATTTGCTAGAAGAGCAAGTTCATGCAAACCAGTCGTGTTTTTTATTTATTAAGCTCATAGAACTGCATTTATAAAAGTGATGCATATAGCATATATGAAACGACATAAATATAAATGTAATTCAATTTATTTTTTTATTTCGCTTAATGTTGTTCATATAATAATAAATTTAGCCCGAATTTATAACAATAATATTTTTGAAAACAAAATAATTTCCATATCGTTGGAGCGTTTTTTAAATAAATCAATTTTGATAATAATTTGATAAACAGATTTTTTTTTTGCAAATTTAAAATAAATAAAATAAAGATACATACAATATACCTATGGGTATGCCATAAAAAATAAAAAAAAAATATGTCAACCCGTTTTCCATGTATTGAGTTAAGTAAGTTAAGCATTTTTCCAAAATTTCAAATTTCAAAAAAATTCTTGGAATATTTATTAAGCCGTTTACAAGAAAGCTGAAAAAGGGAGAGCGACCAATTTTGGAACACTATTTCGGTGCGTCTGAATTTTTATCCAGTTATTTCTTCAATTTCCCTCACTAATTAATGAATATTTTGGCTACTATGGAAATGGTCGGACCCCAAAGATATAGCCCTTCAAAGTGCAGAAGAAATTACATAATTTTGGTAAGACAATTTAGCACAAAAAATGTTTTCACTTAAGTGTAGTTTGAAACGTTTAAAATAATAATGTAACTGCCATAACATTTTCAAGCCGGAAGCAACTCAAAAAATAATATAAAAACACTTAAAAAACTAAATTTATTGATTTTTTTGAATTGCTCTGGCAAGCATTTTTTGGTTTGATAATGTAAAGGCAGTTGTACATTATTATTTTAAACGTTTAAAACTACACTTTAGTGAAAACATTTTTTGTAATAAATTAACTTACCAAAATTAGGTAATTTTTCCCGTTTTTATAGGGTGGTTTCCGGTCATCGTTCGCTATAGGTCTTATACTACTATAGCACCTATATCGCAAGTAAAAAGCATATGATCTTTCTTAAAATATATATAATATATCTCCTCCTATATGTTCTTTACGTCTCTTGAAACCTCTATTTACTTGCAAGAACATTAAAACTGAATATTCTTTCAGATAAGGCAACACCATATAATCATTGTCACCTTGAGTAAAAGTACGCATGAAAAATACCATTGCATATTTTAACACATCATGCTGTGTTGGAACACATATAATATGTAACGCATATATAGCATATGTATGTAGCTGCTTTGAAATAATGTAAACCTCTTTTGTCCACAAACCCATGAGTGAACTCAATTTTTTTTAAGGTACAAATTATTCCAAAGGGAACTCTAAAATGCTTAAATCTGTTGGCAGTTACTCCCCGACAAAGATGGTCGTTTATCAAAGATCTCCTGCTGTTTTTTCTTCTTTTTCTTTGCATGTAGAATATTTCCTCAAAATGATTTTCCTTTTGACTTTCAAATGGAAAAACTGTGACATTTTCGCTTAAAATTAAAAAATTATCAAACAAAATTGGGAAAAAACGTACACGGAGTAAAATTTTGAATTATAACGGAAACGGGATTAGATAATGATTGAAATATTTTCTTTTCGTCAATTTTGCCAGTCGTTTCATATAATTGTTTGCCAGCCCACCTATTGCTACCAATCTTAACGTGACATGACAGTTGTTGGCTACAAAATTTTAGCAAAACAAAAAAAAACAACAAAGTTGAAATCAACAAATGTGAAAAATTTCGGAACGCATATAATTTTTGGACGAACGAAATGAAAAAAAAGAAAAAAAAGATTATTCAAAAAATCAATGAGAAAAAAATATTTCATGATGGTGACTCACGGGATGTCGCGTCGCTGAAGCAACTGTTTCTGATTTTAATAGCAACACAAATGATATATAATATTTTTTTTTCAACTTTTAATGAAAAGACGAACATTTTTTGGCCACATTCCAAATGATGAACACTTAAAAGAAAATGTCGTCGTTCTACTTTTGTTTTGCTTGATTTTTCAACGCCCCAGAGCCAAATTATATTAATTGCAATTTTTGTTTTCTTTTGTTTTTTTTTTGTCGATTTCAAAATTGATTGCATTTTATGATATTAAATTCAATATAATCCAAGTGGAATTTTAAATTCTAAACATTCAAGATTTTTTCTTGTACACGTTCATTCAAAATGCAAAGAGATTCTTTTGATGTTTTCCACGTACTGTCTGCGTCATAGGTACCTTTGCATATGGAACCAATTGAAAAATTTGCTTTCATTTTTGTTTTGAAAATATAAAACCACTTGAAAGGAAATTTTGGAAACATATGACAGACTTCTTAACAACGAATAGAGTCTGGATGTTGCGATATTGTATTTTTTTTTTTTTTTTTTCAATTCTAGGCGAACATTTTCCAGATGTCATTTTTTTTTTTTTTTTTTGTTGAATGGGGTTTTTGCCATGAAAATTAAAAATATGATACGAGACGAAAATTGTCAGGAGAATATATTGATTTACCACTATTGAGTTGATCACCGGTTTATTGACCTCTGTATTTAATATAGTTAAATATACATAGTATAATATACATAGTTGCAAACCAAAACAAAAGAATGTCATTTTGAAACTTGATATAAAATTTATTAAACTAGATATAAGTTAGTGATACATCATTAAATATCATTCATATGAGTTTATGTCGTATCTCGCAGCAAATAGTTTTAACTGTAAATGCCATATTACGTTTTTTTTTAATTTTGACTTTCTTGTTAACGACTCAACGGCTTAAATAATTAATTTTTATTTCTTAAAATACCTAGATAGCCGAATGATGAAGGCGTACTTTATGTTTCCATAACATTAAAAAAATAATTAATCTAAGAACTTTTTTCATAAATTCAATATTTTGAAAAAAAGTTTTTGACTTTTTATAAAATTATTTAAACATGAAAATTGGGAGTATCCTAAAATTCTCGATTTTTTTTTTTTTTGAAAAAAAAAGCATTTTTCTTTAAACTTGATTTACGAGAATTTATAATATAAATAATATATATATGACGTACCACGATTTTGTGGGAAAACTCTGAATTTTAGAAATTAATTTTCAATTTTTTTTTTATATTAATTTAATTTTATTGTTATTGTATAACTTGTAAACTTTTTTTCTGTTGAGCACTTGGGTAAGTTGCCATAAGAGCAATATTGTGCGACCCAGTAAATTGGTGGAAAGTAAATGATAAAGTTTGTTATATTTGAAATCAAATAAATTATAAAGAACGACTGGGTCGCACGAACTTGCTATTGTGGCGACTTAGCTTCTTGCTAACGACTTGGAAATTAATTTTTAATTTAAGAAAAACAAATTTTTCTCAAAAAGTATATTTTTTGAAATATTTGTGTGCAATATTTATCAGGCATTGCAAACTGAATCTCAAATTTTATCAAAATCGGTGAATACATTTCGGGATAGTCGGTATAAAAAAAACGGTTCTATAGGAGGTACAGATTAAAAGCTTTTTTCGATTTTTTTTTCTGACGAAAGACTTCATCGTTGGCAACAAATCATTCATGGGAAATTTCATCAAAATCGGCCAAAAGTGTCGCTGTCCGGGAGGTTTCACTGGGTCCAAATCACAATTAGAATTGAATTTGATCAGTGAATCCAGTCAGGTAAACGGGGTATATGTATGTCTACCTACATAAATTTCGTGTGTAACTTGTTTTTTGGAAAAAATAAAGAAATCATCAAAATTGAAGCTGTTGCAAGCTATGATTTACCTTTATATTATTTTATTTAAAAAATATCATATTTTTTGACGTTTTAAGATTGAATCATACTTCGAAAATCCCCCAAAAACGTTTTGAAGGCCAAGAAAACTAATATTCTTTGACAACGCTTTTTTTCAGTAAAGGCGAACATTTTCCAATTAAATTCTTAATTTTATTTTTATAATTTATTTTCTAAAATCTTAATCTAAAAGGTCGTTAAAATTTTTCAATGCAAGACCATTAAAAAAAAAAACTCCAATGATCTTACGTGAATTTATGCTGATGTCTTTCATTGACATGAAGAAGTAGAAAACTTTCAGAGCCCGACGTGTTGGATACACTTAACTTATCCAAACGTTCCTTTTTCTCTATACACACACGGGACTACACTCAAGAGTTCGGTCCTCGGCATGAATCAGTCGTCGCCCATACATCATTCACATTTTTTTGGAATCTTGCCAGAATATCAGTACATTCTTGAGATCGCATAAAAAAATAACCAACGCAAGCACAACAGCAGCAGCACGAAAAATAATAATTAAAATCAGGAGGTTTGGTTTGTAAGAACTCACAAAACACATTCAGAAGATACATTTTCGAAAATAAAATAAAAACACATCAGACAACAATTTTGTTGCTTCATTTTCACCTCGAAATGACATCTCTTAAATTTTTTCAACGTTTGGCGTACTATGTCGGCTGACGAGTTACCGCCCTTGAACATGGTTTATGCAGCATTTATAATACGCACCCTAAACGCACTTCGAAGCATAAAGCATTTACATACGTGGGGAACTCTAAGCTCGTGCGGACTCTGCCTGCAGGTCTTTACGACTTTGAAAGTGTCACTTTCACTAAAACTCGTTCAAAAACTCTTCTTTTTGAAACAGGAAATCATGACAGTTTTTATTACATACGGACGGTGGACGCGATGAAAGGCGTTTAGGTGCTTATTTTCCGCCTTAACGCCGCCGTTTGTCATACAGAAAAGATCATCCGGTTGTGATTTGTCATTTGCAATTTCCTGATCTTTAATTCGTGGGTGGCATCTGGGCGAACTATAATTCGAAAAAAGAACGAAGGAGTTATGTGGCATTGCAAAAACTTTGAAGTTAAGTCTTTTTGAATTCATCTATTGGGACTCATCTCAAATACAATCATTTGTATTTTCTTTTGTCTTGTGATTCAGATATTTAATATATGTTGTTTTTTTTTCTCGACTTGCTATAATAAATCTTTTCATTGCGCCAAAGAATTCAGAACGATGTTGAAATGATTTGACTACTTGTTGTGGTGATGAGTGCAAACACTATTGAGTCATTAAATTCAATTTTTTGGGGATACATTCGATGTTGTTTGAATAACACAAATATCCCTTATTCTTTCAGTATAGGGAGAGATGTGTGACATACTCGTACAAGATACTTTCAGACTTTGACGCATGATTATCAACTTAGTCATGCGTGTGTTGTCTTACATGAATAAGCCAATTACATTTGACACTGTAAATTAAGATAAAATAAGTCATTATTATTTTTATACGCCTAAATATCATGTTTTCATTCATGAGCCATTACAATGGATGTTAATGGTTGTGGGTTTTTTTTCATTATAATCACATCATCTCAAAAATCTCTATATTTGGTGCTGTAATTTTTTAGCGTTTGCTTTAACATGTATTTCTAAACAAGAATGTTTGGTAATACGTGTCGGAATCTCATTCCAGAGGTCTGAGTTCAAATTCAACGTATCACCGAGGTCATTATTCAGGGTCAATGCCTCTTGTAACGATATGATATGTGATCGTGATATAATAGAACTCAACAAAAATTTAATTGAATTATATTTATTGCCAAATGTTTTTTATTTAACAAATTAGTTTTTTTTTATTTAGAAAATTATGAAAAACAAAAATATTTTGTTCAATTTAAAAAAAAAATAATAACTTTTCAATACCATAATTGCTAAAGTCTAATATAGACTTACAAAAAATAGTTACTTTTAAAATTGAATTTCATTCACAACATTCCATTTAGTAAAAAATATAATTTAACTATTTTTATCCTTTTTATTGCGTTCTGTTTTCAAAATGAGTTGTAGCTATAAGCAAGTAAGAGTACCTATCATATTCAGTTGGGCTGATTTGCTTAAAATTTGGTACTTTGTACTTCAAGAGTAATATGCCCGGGAGTAGTTTTTTTTAATTGTTTTAACTTGTACGATTTCAAAATAAAATTTAAAATATATTGCAAAATATATAAAAAATAATGGCATACTACGATTTTTTCGAAAAAAACCTAAACTATTTCTATTTTATTATTAAATAAAATTCTCGACTGGGTCGCACGAACTTGCTCTTGTTGCAAACTATGGGATTGTGAAAATTTAATTTACTGAATTATGTTGAAAGTTGGAAAAGTGTCCTAAATATGAGAAAAGTTGTATGTTAGCATTAAATGGCTGTTTATTCAAAAACACTAAATGCCATCTTATGTTGAATGCTTACATTAAATATCGTGTCAAATTTAAATGAAATCGGATCGGCTGATATCAACTTACGGCCAAATTTTTGAAAAACCGTTAACACCAAATCTCCGTTATATGCATTTTTAGCCAAAAACCTGAAATGAAGTTATATTAGGACTACTAAAAATATCACGTACACCAAGTTTCATCAAAACCGTTAGAGCCGATTTAAAGAAAATTGGGAAAAACTAAAACCGTTAAAGTGAGGGTACCCGTTAAGGCCGGGCTAAAACAAAAATTCGAATTTCTCCTCTAGGGAATCACCTAGAAGAATCCGACCAACCGTTCAGGCTGTAGTTCGGGGTACAGACAACCACACATCCGCACATACGCACAGGCAGACCGACGGACGGAATGACGAAACCTACTTTTCTTTGTCTTCTCTATCATCGTAATGTTATGTTTGATTAAAATCTCGATTTTTTTTTAAACGAAACCAATACTTGCCCTATGAGCAAGTAAAAATAAAATGTAATTTTAAGTAGTACTTTCAAGTTAACTAATCCATGTACCTACTAAGATTTTTTAGACTCAAGGCAGTTATTTTATGTTCCAGTTGCCAGTTGGTTCCCAGAACATTCGTAATCCATGGAAGTTGTCTTGAAAATAATGCTTAAAATTACAGTTTATTCTTTATTAAGGCAGTAAGAATATAATTTTCCAGGTTATTTTTTTTTTTTATTTATTTTTTTAAATTATTTCATCAAACAGGACTTTCTTCAGTAAATAGTTTTTGATTTGGTTTCTCGAAATTCATAGCCCCTAGACAGTAATTTGCCACAAAAGCAAGTCTGTACGACCCAGTCATACCTTTTATTTTAATAGTTTTAGTCCCATAAGTATTCCTTTTTTTCAATTTTTTTTTTTGAGAATTTAATTTTTCAGCAACGAGTCTCTATCAACAAGCCTCATTCTCTTTAACACCTCACAGAAAATATCCGTCAAGAATGCGAGAACCTATATCCGACAAGAGTGATGCAAAATGCCATAAATCGACTCCGAATGGTTATCAAATGCGTCGGCTGTTGGCTCCTGCGGCGGCCTCTTAGGCAATATCACGACTTAATGGGAGAAAATTAAGACATCAGATAAACATAGTTCTTAAGCAGAACCAAAGATTTTAATTCATAAAAACTACTACGGTAAAACAACAGCGGGAAACAATTTTCGCGATATCATGAACAATTACTTTTGAAAAAATCAGAATCGAATATAAAAAACACGAACTAACGCCATAATGGTATTAGTTCACTTTGAAATGCGAACAAGAGCCATAATCCCATTATGGCTTAAATTCAATTTTGAAATTGAATTAAGACCATATGGTGTAATTTCGTTTTAGCAAGTGATCTTGATTCTCATTTGAATGTGAAAATTAACTCACGACGCAAAAACGACGTTGGGGAAAGGTACAAAATCTTGAATGATAAAATCACGAATTGCAAAAATTTTGAATAGTACAAAATGAAAATCTTGAATTTCAGTTCATAACGATATAAATAATAAATCCAAAAGAAACTTTGCGCATACCCAAACTCGCACCCATCCCAAATCCTATAACAGGCCCAGGCTGGGGGGTTGCAGGGGGGCAACATGCCCCCCCATACCTTCCACACTGTGTATACGCCATAAACTGAAACTACTTGTTTTAGTTCAATAGTAGTTTTGCAATCGAGAAAATTGGTCTTATTTCACTTCGCGTTATTTTTATTATTTCAATAATTTGCTGTAACCAAAAACACTCAAACCGAATCGAACAAAATTCTTCTGCATACATTTGTATTTGTTTTTCTTTCTTTTTTTTTTTTTTCCTTTTAACTCAAGAATTATTGCTACAAGAGTAAACAAAAAACAAGTCAAGTAACGGCATTCTACGAACAAAGTTTGAAACTTACACATGATTTCTCTATGTGTGTAAACTCAATGATATAACTAAACAACTACAAACATAAAACCATCAAACAGTTAATCATTAATTTTCTAAAAATTAATATATTGTGGATTTATTATTTTTTCGACATTTCAAAATACACTTACGTTACACCAACTATTGCCATCTTTTATCCAGTAGATGAATCAATAGGGAAAGATTGTTGTCTTTTTGTGTATTAGCTAACGGTTTGTGGATTAGCTCGATCATTTATTTTCAGCTACTCAGAATGCACACACGAGCGCTACCATCACTGGTAACATTAAAAAAGCATTTTTGCTTTATAACACTTCGATTCATTTTTCTTAAAGGATTTCTGATCACTTTATCTTCTGAAAAAGCTTTTTTTAAATTTTCATTCACTATGGATTCAAATACGCTTTTGGGAAAAATTAAGTTAATCAACCTCGTTGACACACACAACCGTTTGTTTTACGACAAAGTGAATTTGTTATCGTTTCACTTGCAGCATATGAGGCATCCACGGCAATAATGCACTTGCTGCATTAATTTTCGCGCGCGATCCAGTGGTCGACAATGACGACGGCAGCGAATACGGTGAATGATTTTTTTTTAAGCACTCTCCTCACTTACAATGGATCAAAATATAAAGGTAATTATCTGATTTATTTAGCAAGTGAAATTAGCATGAAATTATGAATAGAAAAATAAAAAAAAAATTAATAATAAACAACGATCAACAGAATACAGAAAAGAACTCAGAGGCCGAGAATAATAGAAAGCTAGCCGCACTATTTGTAGAGTAGGTATAGCTTGTAGTAGCAGCAAAGCACCGTTGAACAAAATCGCATATAATTAAAAATAAACGTTCTATAAAAATTAGAATATTATGTATTGTTGTTATATTGTTGTTGGGTGATGTTTCCTTTGCCCGACTCGGATTCGGAGCCGTTTTAAATTTAGAGGTGGTTGTGGGATACATATCCGTACGAATCCCCATACCTACCTATCACACAGCTCTCGATATAGATAATATCGCTTTTATTTTCAATTTGAATTTGAATTTCAAAAAGGAAGAAAAGTACATTGCATGTCATGATGGTATTTTCTTGTTCTTGTTTACCTATTTCTCTATTAAAAGAACCTAAGAATTCACAAAATTATTTTCGAATATCCGAAATTACCAATGATGATGTGATCAAAAACTGATCGGAACATATTTTTATTTTAGATACGAACACATACCAACGAAGGGTGGCCAAGAAGTGCCGCATTCTCATATTGATGCTAATTTTTTTTTCTTTTTGAAATAAAACATGTTATAATTTGCAAATAATTTCAAGAAGATTGTTCAAGGTTATTTGTAGGAATATGGAGTTTTAATATGTATTACATATAATGTGTTTACATTTAAATTAAATTTAATCGGTCAGATGAACTTGTATTAATTTCTCAAGGCCACTTATGATGTTCCTATATGGAAATAGAAACATTTTAAAGTAATCTTTTAAAATGTTAATATTAATGTGTTAATATTAATATCAAAATATTTCTGGCTTCACAAAAGGTAGGCCGTTGTAAGTATTTTACTTGCTCAATAGGGCAAGTATTGGTTTCGGGTAAAAAAAAATTCGAGATTTTAATCAAACCTGACATTACGATGATAGAGAAGCCTAAAAAAGTAGGTTTCGTCATGCCGATCGTCGGTTTATCTGTGCGGATGTGCGGATGTGCGTATGTTTGGTTGTCTGTGCACCGACCTACAGCTTAAAGGGCTTGACCGATTTAGTTCAGATTTCGTATATAGCAATTTTTGGTGATTTCCTAGAGGAGAAATTCGTATTTTCGTTTTATCCCGGCTATAACGGGTACCTGCCATATAACGGTTTAAGTTTTTCCAAATTTTCTCAAAAACAGCTCTAACGATTTTAATAAAACTTGGTGAACGTTATATTTGTAGGAGTTTTTATAAAACTGCATTTCCGGTTTTTGGCTTAAAATTCACATAAAATTTCGTGTTAACGGTTTTTACAAATTTGACCATACATTGGTAACAGCTCAGTCGATTCTTTTTAAATTCGGCACAGATTTCAGACATGACATTTAACACAAGATGGCATTTACAATTTTTTTGATAAAAAGCCGTTTAATATTTTACCAACTTTCTTCAGAATATAATAAATTTATTTTTTTTTAGCCCCATAGGTTGCTACAAGTTCGTGCGACCCAGTCGTGCAATTTATTTTTTTCAGTTCTAAGTAATTTTTTTTATGAAATGAGACAATATAATATACATAGTACATGCGATTTGTTGGGGACTTGGGGTGCGTATGGCAATTGGATACAAATTATTTCCCAAACTTACTTCGCCATGTTCACATTTATCTTCGTTCATTTTAGTGTAGTGGGCGCTGGGTGGGAAAAAATTAGGTTTGGTGGAAAAGGTTGAAGGTCAATGAAATTTTTTGATGTTGTTCAGGGATGGTTAGTGAACATTTTCTCAAGTGGGAGGGAAATGTTTCGATCTTTTTCCGGTTTTTCTTTTTTCTTACGTTATAGGACAAAAGCGGTCAGGTATTTTTTTTAAGAACGTTAAATTTGCTACAATAATGATTATCTTAGAATTATTGTATGTAACGTCGTTACCGAGATACGGCGCTAGAAAAAAATTGGTTCCAATTTTGGTACAAAATTAAAAAAAAAAAAGTGAAAAAGGAAAAACCGGAAAAAGGTAGAAAATTTTGCAGTTTTCCACCTTTCCCCCTATAAGCACAGGGTTCAAGGTCCAAAACTTGAGAAAATGTTAATCAACCATCCTAAAACAACATCTGAAAGTTTCATTGACCTCCAACCTTTTTCCACCTAAACAATATAAAAATTGTCGATTTGATCTTAGCGAAATGAAAAGCTGCCAATAATGACCTCTGACCGGATTTTGCTAGTCTTGACCCTACCTAGTCGCCTTAGCATATAAACATTAATTTCAAGTACCAAGCTTGTATTTTTTAACTTATGTAGGTACTAGGTACCTATGCCAACATTCAAGTCTGCAGTTAAATATTTGGATCACTGTAAAAATACCGAAAATTCGAAACCCGAAACTTTAATTATAATATTGGTGTTCGGGCTTCAGGGGTTTCGGTATTAAGGGTTCTAGGGCTTTTGGTTTTCGTGATTTCGGGTTCTTAGTATTTTGGGTTTCCGGAATTTTTGGGATTTCGGAATTATTCTTGCTCGCCTCACAAAATATATTTTTAAAAATATTTTACAGACATAATTTTAGTTTCGGTTTCGAGAACTCGTTTACTAATATTTTTATTAACGAATGAACATTATTTTAAATTATGTTAATAAAATTCCGTTCAAAATAGTTAAATTGTTTTTTTTACTTGCGATTTTAGGTATAAGGCAAGTTATGCATTCGTGCGAAAAAAAAAATTTGAGATAACCATCAAACATGACATTAAGATGATACCGAAGTCGAAAAAAGTGGGTCTGGAAATTATGTCTGTCTGTCTGTATGTATGTCAGCCTGTATGCATCAGTACCTACAGCCTAAACGGCTTAACCAATTTACTTCAAATTTGGTATGTAGGGTTTGCACACCATTCTTTAGAGAAGAAATTGAATTTTTTTTAGCTAAAAAAATAACGGTACCTGCCATATAATGGTTTTGGAAAAGCTTAATTTTCTCGAAAACGACTCCAACAATTTTCTTCAAAAAAATTACAGATGGTTTTTATCCAATTGTCTTTTGTTAATTTGCAAAAAAAAAAAATTCCAAGCTTATTTACGGTACCTCCTACAGAACCGTTATTTTCTTCTTGCGCTATCTCGCGAACGGGTTAATCGATTTTAATTAATTTTATTTTAGAAAGACCTAGATAACTTGATAAAACTTCGATACCAACATTTTGCAAAAATGTTTAGTTTTAGTTTTAATTAATTTTTTAATTTATTTTTTTTGTATATTCAATATTTGGAAAACGGCTTTACTAAAAAAAATTATTTTTTGTGCATAAAATGCAAACTATTTAGCACTTCAAATTGGCGTTTTTTAAATTCGTAAAAAACAAAATTTATAAAATTTATTAATAATGTTGCATTCAGACAACAAAATTTTCTGCATACTTTGATTTTCGTTTGAATCTTCCTAAAAAGTAGTTTTATCACTTTTAAAAATAATTCATATGATTTTATTCGTATTTTTTATTTTTATTATAAACAAATTATTAAATTTAATTTTATTTATGTGGTAACTTGCTACAAGAGCAAGTGCGTGCGACCCAGTCGTGCACTTTATTTTTAAACAACTTCACTGTTCCCAGTCAAAGTTGGTTTCTTAGACTTCTATAGATCCAAAATGTTATTTTAAAGAAAAAGTTTTCGGTTCGCTGTAAAATATATCCCGTTTGATACACATCAATCAATGTGCACCTGGTATTCGAAATTATCCTAAAAAGCTGAAGGTGGTTCAGAATGAACTATAGGACTGGCTGGATATAGACATATAGTTTAAGACACAGGTTCGACCCAGAATTGAGGTCAAAAGAAGAAGAAAGTTGTTGTTTTGAATTGAATTGATCTTAATATAAACTTTTGTGTTCTAGCCTCACAAACGAAGAATATTTACATCGGCAACTATGTCTCAAATCTGGGATAATGTGGTCTTAAGTTAATCAATAGTTTGTTTAGTTAAAAAACTGCTAGGCCGATTCTATTATCGTTCTACATCTTTCACAGTATTAATCCATAAAAAATGCAAACACTAAAAAAAACTTTCGAATTCAAATTCAAATTTTCAACGGTCGAACCATCAGTTGAAAGTACAACTTACAACGACGACGATCGCGACATATTCACCACATATGATATGGTACACAAATTTCGTAGGCGACAATATTATTTTCAACTCTCAGTCCGACAAAAAGAGATTTTCACGCACCGTTTCCACACGTGACACTTTGAAAACCAAAGAAATTTATATATTAATTGAAAAATCACATCCGTTTTTAAGCGATCTCGATTGCGGCAGTACCCGTCGTACGTGCAATGGCAAATAGCTACTCGCTTGGTGTTCATCACAAGTTAACTAATAAAAGCCCAAGACGAAAACACAAGAATCCGACGTTGTTATATAGCAGCGCCGGCCGCAGAAGTATAGCAACACCACCAACACCGCCACTATAGTCGAAAAAAATAACCATCGCAGCCCGAAGCAGATCTCAAAGGCATTTTGTTTTCATCTGGTACAGGAATATAAAACAACTCATTTCGTTCATGATCTCAAAATAAGACTTTTATTTTCAGAATTCTAAGTTAAGAATCATTTTTCGTATTCATTTCGATTATATTTTGTATAGCTCTCGATAGTTCGAGATTCGAGAGTTCTTACTACACGACACGGACGGACAGCAAAATTTATATTGAACAACTTATTTCAAAAATATTCTATAGTTCGAAAACAACCAAACAATATTTTTGAAGATCTCCAAGGAAAAGAGGAAGTAAGGGGGTGGAGTTGAAGAATGGTATAATGATAATCCAATGCCCTCATCAAGTATTTCTTTTGAAACACTTTTAAACATCAACCTCTTCCTCCAACCAACACCGACCTCGTCGTGGCCAGAACAAGGATTTTATTTTGGGATGTGCAAATTTTTACCCCCACCCTTTCTGTTGGTCTTTGTTTATCAGACGCATGCTCCTACGCAATATTGAGTCCTTTTCTGAATATCGAGAGCTATTTTCGAAATCTGAAAATTGTCTATAATCGATGGAGAAACTAATTCCCTTTTTTCGAATGTATGATCAAGGGGCGACAGGATACCTACAGAGGTAAAATACACTTGATGGAGGAAATTAGCAGAAACGTTCCCCACCCATCGAAAATACAAAATACAAAAATTATTAAAAAAAAATTCAGAATACACAATTATGTGGAATCAACAATTTATACTGTGAGGCTATATCCTCGGGGCTTTTTATTTATAGGAGATCTAAATTTAGTGTAAAAATTCTTAAGTGAATTTTCATTTCTACAAAAATCTGGCGTTTTATTTTGTATATAAATTTTTACCGGCAAGTGCGAGGAAAATCCAATATATGTACATTTTTTTTTTTTTGCTTTAAGAGGACGGACATGCGTTTCGAAACGCATTTAGCATGCAAACTGCTTATTAATACGAACGAAGGAAAAGATTTTTTTTTCTTTTATTAAATTGTTTTGATTTTTTTTTGTCAGAAATATACAGATGTAATAAGAAACAATTTTGTATTCATTTATGGGATTTTGATGCGGCAAAGGCATGGTATCCAAGAGTATAAAGCAAAAGGAAGAAAGTTATTTTTAAAGACTATATGCGTTTGTGTTTATTGTCAATGTCCTGTTTAGATTGATTTTTTGTTTGCAATGAGTGGAATAAAAATTGAGGGAGAAGAACTTGTGTGCAAGTCAATTCTGCACTTCTGAAGTTTTATGTTGTAAGCAACTGTATTTTATGACAAAAATAAAATGTTTGAACTTAATAAAATTTATTGTACCCGCAACAGAACCAGAACATCGCTTTGGTGTAAGTATTCACCAGTTGTTGTATTTGCTACGAATCCTTGAACATAGAGCGAACTGAGCTTATTAAAGATATATTGTCCATCCAAGACAAAACAGATTTTGTGATCAAAACGACCTATTGTCCATTTTTTTTTACAGTAAGTAGAAGGAGAAAATTTTTCTGCGTGATTGGCCTTTTTTTCCTCAACAGAATGAGATCTGTAGGAACAATGAATAAGCAGGTCATGAGTTAAGTCTAATATAGCCTCTTAATACTATGTTTCTACCAGGCACTTAATCTTGATTTGACCAGATTTATCCATAATCTCCATATAAATCACTAGATTTACCATACAAATTTAAACCCTAAATCTTCATGATTAAAAATTAATCTCTTATAAATCTATCGCTAATTTCTTAAGACACTTTTTCATTTCAAATGTCATATTAGACGTCAAAAATGAATTTGTCAATAAATTCGTAAATATTTTTCTCAAAATAAAATACTTTAATTGCATTATTTCGACGGAATATAATAGATTATTAGTGATTTTTTCTTAAATAAGTTCATTTAATAGTTAATCAATACAAAAATTCTGAACGAAATGTTGCTGTGTTTTTAAGTTTTAAGACAAGAGGTCAAGTTAATCACTTTTTAAAACTTTTTGGCCGGTGGCAACGCTACTAAATCTTCTTTTCTTAAATCAGGGTTTTATTTTTGGTGGAAACATGGCATAACACGCACCTCATCAAACACCCGGTTTTTGCGAAAAAATCAAAACCAGGATCAAAAACAGAATTTTTTCCATACGTAGTAAACTACAAGTGTCAAGAAACCACAAGTTACGCAAAAACCTATCAAACATCTGTTGGAATTGCAAGTTGATTAAAACAAAACGCACCTAAGGCGTTTTTGTTACCTGCAGATGTCTGTTTGACAGCATAATTATTATTTAAATTGAAGTTGCAAACAGTCAAAATTGGGTTTACTAAACATTTATTTAGGTTTCTTAAGCCCACTTGCACGAAACTTTTTTGACATTAGTAACCACTGATTTATCCATGCATAGGCACTAGCCATCGATAAAAATATAAACTCGTTGCAAAATCTTAAAAATGTATCCACTCATTTTTCTTCGGATAACTTTTTACATCCGTCAAATAGAATTTGACAAGAAGTTGATATCGGTTGAAGTTCGCATTAATGTGTGTAGCAAATGTTGTTGTTTTGTGGAGGTTTTCTGATTCGTTCCTATTTTTATTTTTTTTTCTTTGGTAAGCTGTGTTTTCATTCGTGCAATGTAAAATCGAAAAATACACATTTGTCTATTTAATCTTGGATAGTTAACTGCGATTTTATAAATGTATCCTTTGTTTTCGTGCAAGTGGCCCTTAATGTCCAGTTTCACAGTGAGAGTTTAAACTGTAGTTTAATTAAACCTAAACGAAAGTTTAAACTTTTCGTTTAATTCGTTCGGTTTCACATCGAAAACTTAAACTCCAGTTAGCTAAAAACAGTTGGCGAAGCTATGTGTCATGAAATTTGTTTTAAAATATCAAATTATTTTAGTGAAAATAAAATAAATCGTGAATTATTGCGAAATTGTGATGCTTTTATGTATTTTTCATCAAATAAATTAAATCCCAATTTAAAAATTAAAAAAAATAAGTGAACAGTGATAAAAAAATATTATTAAAATATCATAAGCCAGCATTCACATATAAATGGTGATGTCTGTGTATTCTAAAACTTTAAACAGAACGGCGGCGATTAAACGACGAAATGAAATCGTTTAACTTAAACGAAAAGTTAAACACTCCAATCTGTGTTGAAAAACGGAAGTTTAAACAGAAAATAGAGTTTAAACCCTAACTGTGAAACTGGGTAAATAAACAATTTTCGAAGCGAAATCTGACAGTTCAAATGTTCGGATCATTGCATGGACTACTATCATGAATGAAAGAATACAAGATTACGACACTTGGTTTTTTTTCAGCTTTTTGTTGTTGTGTTTTTTTCACTTGTGACGTAAGCACAAACAGAAAAACAATAAAATGGTGGAATCTTGTTATGAATTGACCCCAACCAAGTGGAAAAAGAGTGTAAGGTGCTAACGTCACAAGTGAAAATTACGTCACAATTGAAACAACAACAAAGTGAAAATGCCAAAGTGTCGTAATGTTGTATTCTTTCATTCATGGACTACTATAGTAGTCCATGAATTTACTGTTGTGAAATATTGCAACTAGAAAGTTGGAAAGCTTCCCAAGTCGTAAACGAACGGCCAATATTTATATGAAGAATCTTTTATGACAAATTGTAATTTTTCCCACACGAATTTTCGTCGTGATTGTCATAAACTTATACATATACTTATTGCCGTTTGCTCATACGCTACTTAAGCAACTATGTTGTAATTTGAAAGATTCTTACAAATCCAATTTAGACATTTTGGAACTGTCATGAAATACATTTGACATTCTGTAGTTTCAAAGATTAAGATTAAGATTAAAAGAGAATCTTGTTTTGACATTTGCGAAGTATTTATTATGCTTACCTTACTGTCATCGCAAAGCGATAAATTAATAAATCATACTTTCTGGTTTGGTTTTAAGGATATGCTTACATTTTGGTTCCTGGAAATATGGAGAAGAAAGTAAAAAAATATTATCATAAATTTCAATGGAATTCAAAATGAGTTTGGGCTCGAACTCGAGTTAGTTCTTAACACTATATACATATTGTCAAAAGCAAAAACCCTCTTCGGGAGTATTTATAGTACCTACAGAGATTCTTTTATTATCCGCACTGCATTTATGTTGACTATTTTTTGGACAATCAATTTGTCCAATCAATTTATTTGTTTTATTTCAATCTATGAACAATCGAAATACAAGCATACTTTTCTTATGTCCGAGCTTTGAATTAATTGAAAACTTACGTAGATTATATTATTTATACGAGGTTGCCGTAACTTATATACTTATATATATATTTGTCCATCAACCGTCTTCCCCGTGCCTATCGGATCTGTTAAAATATTTAATATTTAATATAAAGCAATTGACGTACACATAAATGGCTTTCAACAACAAAAAGGATATCAAATCAATCCTTTCCTTGCATCAAAGGGATACAAAACAACTTAATGCACGCTAACCCTCGTCATGTTTAGCTAGCTATGTGTGTCGCCTAAGCACAATGCTACATATCCTTATGTGGCCTCGATTCTTTGATAAAGATATAGTCTCCACCACTTTCTCCGCCTTTTTTTACAATACAGATTATAGAGGACCGAGGACCTCTGTGGGTCAAGGAATACGATGAGCTCGAAGTAATCATTTTGCCTGTGTTCATCAAATTGATTGAAAGGATATCGCTGGAATGAACTGTGTTAATTAGATTACACACGTAATGGCTTGGCATGACACTGTAGGCCGCGCCGCTGTTACAGGCATATAGAGATGAATGCTTTAGCGGCGGATGGATGTTGGTCGGATGACTGACTCAGCACACGGAAGGATAATAAGGATAATACTTCAGTTGCTCATTGCGCGCACACAGAAAACTCACTTAGCGTTATGGGAATCGGGTTGGAGCTTGTATAGGTGCGTCCCTAGCAAAGTGTTTGAGGATTAGGATACTGTTGTTTTTTTTTTGTGTTGTTTCTGTAAATCTTGCTTTATGAGTTTAATGAGCTGAAAATTATTTCGCACTACTGAACTGGAATCTTTTAGCTAAAGCTGTGTGTCCAGTGAGTTAATGGGACATTTTCAAAACGAGTGGGAGTTTGTATTAATGACTTAATTTTTTAGTATACCTATATAGCTACCTTTGTATTTACCATGAAATCTGTATTTATATATAGGTAAGTGACGTACTTATGGATACCTGGGAATTCGGCCCAAAAAGAAAAATCAATTACTAAGTAGATTTATAGACGACGCCAAAGATAGGGAGCAAACTTGAGAACGACATGAACTAATCAACAACAAACTCCAACGTAAAATACTTAATTACAAGTCTGAAGAGGGCACAGAAATCAGCGGTCCTGTCATTTTCATACGGTGGGTGTTTATTGTGGGTACAATTCACCACAACTCAAAAGACGGTAAATTTCATTGATTTTAAAGTGTACCTAATCTTGTCGGTACCTTCTGAAGAAAGGACGACGAGATCATGTGGAACCATTAATACTTCGTTGTAACATTCTGTATTACCTATAAAATAATAGAGATAAGGAACCATTATTACAATAGCCCTGCATGAAAATATAGCAGGTGCAACGATAACCACAGAAGAGTTATAAAAAAAATATGTAAAAAAAGGATAAATATGCTAAACAGTCAAAATGTAGGTTCGACTATTAAAATACAACACGTTGTCGTAATCAGGGATACAACCCACTTTTGGTGTATCTACTGCAAAGAGTGAAGTCACTTTTGCAGGTGAAATGTTTGGCATGCGGTACCTGGCACGCAATTTTCGAATATGTTACCCGATTTCTTGTTTATTTTGTATATTTTCTATATTAAATGTATTTCTTTCTTATCGTTATCGATGACTGACTGCAGTAAGTGGGTGGTGTTAAGTTTCTCTTTGGGCCATACCTATTTGCTGCAAGTTTTGAAAATGGGTAGGTGTATTTTCTTATCGGCTAGCATTTGCAAGTAATTTGCAATAAAGTTGTGAGTTATAATTGAGAACCCAGGACACAAGGAAACTCGCAATAAGGTTCGAAAAGATACGTTTGTTTCAAGGAATCGGGTGAAACCAATTTTTAATACTTGTATTTGTTCCATCATAATTCAAATTTAATCAATCACATACATCTATCGATAAAATTATATTATAGAAAGTGAAGCGTTAAAATTGGATTTTTGTTTTTTTGTTCGCTAGTATTCGCTATTTTATTTTTGATATCCATTTTCTACAATTAAAAAATCCAAAAAAAATCTAACTACACAAAAAAAAATCCAACTGATGTTGGACGGCCATATTGTTGTCCTAGAAGTTCACAGAAATTCGCTATGGGAACGCTATTCACCTTTTTTCACAGAAATTCGTGAGAATTATCAAGAAATTTCAGAGAAAAAACTTTTATGACATCATTTTGAGCATTTTCTTAAAGCTGGATCTAATAAAAATAAAATACAGATGATAAAAATACCGTCGTGAAATTATAATTTTTTTCACATGAAAATGAATACATACCACACCAAAATACCGAAAGCTTGGAATCTAGAGCTATTACTAATTACATTTTAACATTAATATATTAGTTATTATATATTTATAAATAATAAAATTGATAAAAAAAAATTTAAAACCAATTTTTGTTTTTGTTTTCTCTGAATTTTGACTTCTGGCTTTCAAAAACATGAAAGATAATCAGCCCTATCATCGTAACCGATCGGAGAAAAATTGTTTCCGATTTGTACGAAATGTACAAATTAGGTATCATGGTAACCGTTCCGATTGATTAATCGGGCATTCCTCCGAAAAAAATTAAAGTATGCGTCGAAAATTTCAAAGTTACATCAACGCGCAGTAAATTCGTGCGATGCATGGCGATTGTGAGGTTTGTGTATGTTCCGATTTCTTCCGAAAGCTAATCAAAGGCGGAATTCCGATGACATCAAAAATAAATAAATAAACAAATGAACTAGAGGTTGCTGTATATGAGTTTTGGTGTGGTCTGATGGTGATCAAGGAAACGAATAATTTGTTTTGTTTGAAATCAATAACAAGCATAGATATTGGTTTTGTTTATTTTTATAATTATCCATGGGCCGATAGACGTCATAAGAAGCCTTATCGAGGTATCCGTTCATAAGAAGTTCAGATCGGAAATGATTTCAGATCGGAACTTAAATTGCGATCGAGGTATCCCTTTCGGAACAGAATAAATAAAGCATATAAACGAACTCATTTGACATTTTCCATCAAATGCTTCATTCACATATACAGTGTGAAAAATATTCTGATAATTTAAAAACATAATTATTAGCAATGAATTTCCAATTTTATAATGTACATGCCTTCACACAATTAATCAGAACAATTCAAAAAGATTGTTTTTCTGTAGCTTGAAATAAATAACAAAACCAATTTATTTTCAATCGAATCAGCAACAACAATTTGTGTGTCAGAAAAAAGATGCCTTCATTAAAAATTCTCCGATTTTGTACGAATCGGACAAAATTTTCATTCGAACGGATACCTCGATAGGGCTGAATATCTGTTACGATTCGGATACCATGAACAAAATAAATGCTCTAATCGGAACTTTTGTCCGATCGTAGGTTTCTCCGAACGGTCCGAACGGATAAGACGATAGGGCTGATTTATTATAAATGTTACCGTTATTTTGTTATTTTTAAATATTTTTTGTTCATTTAAAGTAATTTGTACAAAATTGCTATACTGATAAAAAATCCCGTAATGTTGGTTGCTCCTACAATCAACGCATATAGAATGGATCGAGTTGTCCCGCGGCAGCGTTTTTTCTCTTATGATTTTCATTGACATATTATGGTTTATCAGGTGAATTATATTTTCATGTGAATTTTTGTGGGTTGAATACAAAATGACAAAATTTTCAGTGTGACGAAATTTAATACTTTGAAGTTAAGCTGACTGGAGAAAGAGTATTAAGTTTGACTTTTTAACAACGGAAAGCATTTAAGGGCGGAATTCACAGTCATTATACTCAATTCGAAGAAATGCTTAGTAAGTGAACTCCCGACTACACTTTTACTTAAATGAAAGCGAGACGACTGGCGAGTGACAAAACGTTTAATTTTTCGGGGTTATCTATGAGAAAATTGTTTTAAGAAAAAACAAACTCATCTAAGCCACATTTAAAAAAAAAAGCAAAAATAAATTCTAGTTGTTTGACTTTTTGTCAAAAAAAACTAAAATAACTAGAAAAATTAGAAATTTGCATACTCATAATGAGCTCCCGGTTGAAACATTATTTTTTTTTGCCTATTTAATTTATGTTTAAGTTTAAGTTAATTTTTACAGAAATAAAAACTCGTGCTTTATGGACTTGAACTTCTGCGGATTTATAAAAACTATTAATAACACACACAAAAATTGAAGTTGGTAATACCTCTCATCTCTGGCTCATCTTTATAATTCGTATAATGACGTTTAAACGCTGCAACAATTATTAAATAATTCTTTTGCACTTATGACTTTATTTAAATTAATGACTTTATTTAAATTAAGCAATCGAAATTAAACGTTAGTAAAGTTTTACTATAAATTATTTATGGTTCTTACTTTAACTTTAGTTTTTACTGGTAAAGGTTCTAAAATTATCTTAAAATGATGCAGTTTCCATAAATAGGTCACTCTGGCAGAAAAAAAAAGTAAAAGTAAATACTTCCTGAAGAGAATATCGTGAACAAACCAGAAACAAACTGAAAAACGTTGCCATTCTAACGTTAAAATGTGTGTTAAAGTGTCACGACTTTGGGGCCACATGGTTGTTTTCCTCCAAAGCATGGAGTAATCCAAAACACCAAACAGCAGAAACAACTCTGAATGAAGAAAGAAAAACACAAGCGAAATGTCATGCCAAAAGAAATATGCAAAATTGTGTATATAAAGAGCTAGAAAAATCGCAGAAAAGTTCAACCAATCTGACATCACGGTGGCGATTATACGACGACCGAGACGGTCTGCCATTCTATTTGAACGCATATAAACGTTACCCTTGGAGTTGCGTCCGATTAAATTCAAACAAAGCTGTTTCATGGTGTAAATGCTCCGAGAAGCATGGAATGAGGGAAGGTTTTATACGATGAATGTCAAGTGCAGTTGCTAAAAGAAAATAAAAACATTTAACGTCCGGCCGGCACGACATAGATAGAAGCACACACAACACACTCTTCAGCTGGGATTGATATCCATCCATACGATTTGCCAACGATAAGCCAGCGGTATGATGTACAAGCTTGTTGGCAATACGTGCACATGGGCTGCAACGCGATTTGCATAATGTATACAACACCTCCCTTTCCTCCTTGAGGCGGCTTTTGCGATTGTGGAGACCATCGCAGTTGGGTGGTAAATAGCATGGTTTTTTGTATAAACGTCAGCGGATTTTAGCAGCAATAACATAGAAATACGAAGACATGGTTAGTCCTTTTGTTTGCGAAGGACCTCTTCTCACTTACATAATACTTCCTAATAAGCCCTTTTCATCAGTCTAAACACTCAAGAATGTACCGCTACCCGCGGTGCTATAAATTAAATTGGCCTTGCAGACCCTCGTCAAAATCGCAAGAGATTTCATTTTAGAACTAACACTGCTTTCTAACTTTAGACTACATAATAATATTGCTGAGCTAAATTTAGATATTGCCTTTTTAAAAAGGACCTTCGTTCGTGACAAGGATGGATTCCATCAAGCTAATGTTACGTATAAGTGAAGAGGGTGAGTCTAGATCGTGAACTGGATAAAGGATTAAATGCGGCCAACCGACCGAAAGACGTTGTTGTGCATTTGTTGCATACTTCTATATAAGTTTTCGATGAAGAAAGCAGTAAAGTAATAAGGTTTAATATGCAAATAAAGCTGCAGGGTATTATTTTTTATGAAGTTTATTTACATTATGATAAAATATGCTATTAGGGGGGAGTTTGAAATAGAGCTGCCATTTAACAAAGTTACCTGTTGTTTCGGTTTAGTTGAATCATCCATTAAACATAGGTATTGGGTTAGGATAGGTTCCGGCATAAGCATTTTCATTATAATATCGAAATAGATTGTAAATTAAAGTTATTCAATTTTATCACGAATGTTATTTTAAAAACGAATGCATTAAATTAAATAGTAGGTATTAGGGCGTTAAGGCCTGGGAATTCGGAGTAGAAAATAGATAGCGACGGGAAACTATCTTAAGATCGGGCACATGCCAGAGGAGGCTTTTGATCATTTTTGTTCGTAAAAAATGTTGCCTCGTCAAACCCTCGACCTTAATATCATACGAACATCGAAGTCTGAAAATAAAATCGGATTACAAAGCATTTACACACGCGTCAATACTCTGAAATTAGTATTAAACCAAAGATATCTAAAACTGAATTCCCAGGCAATATGGTTGTTATACCTACTGATGTTCGTGTAAGGATGATACGTACTTTTCAAAATGTATTAACAATTATTGCAACATTTTTAATATGCCTACTAACTTCGAACACAAAATTGTTTAAAAACCAACTATAACTTATACATCCAGAAACGTTTGTCACGTTGGCCTGAGAACCCGATAATACATTTTTTCGAAAAATGCACATTAGCTAGAAAATCCTTTTAAAAATTTAAGGGAGAGTTATTAAAACTAAATATTAAAATCACAAAGTAACTTGATAGAGTAAAAAAATTGTAGCCGTATTAAAATTCTGAAAAACATTTTTCACGCAGAAGAAAGCAATACTACCCAATGCAGAAGGATTTCATCGTTTAAAAAAACTCTATTATTTATTCTGAAAAAGAGGCAATCTCAAAAGATGCTAGCCTGGTTTGCCAATGATTAATCAAACACACAAATATGGTCAAATGCACTTTTTATAAAAAAAATACTGGTAGAAAATATTTTAAAATAAAATTATTTTTTCCCTGTCACAACACTTTACATATAGGTATAGTCAAGAGGCAAAAATTGCAGTCGGCACTTAATTACCCACCAAAGAACTAATCAAAAATTCAGTTAATGTTTCGCCTTTCAGTTTGATTGACTGCGATTGCATAGAATTTCAAGATCAAGTGAGCTTCACTTCGGAATTAAAAAAATTAGGTAAAAACCAATGCATGATTGAGGTATGCCTTGAAAATTGTTGCAATAGGTTCTGCTGATAGAAAACCACCTCCGGTACCATAATACCCAACTACATTAAAGCAAAGGATTTTTTTTTATTTTGCTATTAAGTGTACATTTATAGCTTAGGGAATAGTTCTTTGCTGCACCTTAACCGCTCGATGGTGTTTGTGAATACAAATTTCTTCTGCAACATTCTGACGATGACCAAACCAAACACCCTGCACCGCACTTACTTCAAACCGCTTTGACCATTGTCGAGGCAGACTGCTGCATTCAACTGGGCGCTATGTCATTTTCATTTTCATTGATTGCATTATTACCATGTTGTACGAACTTAGTATTGTGTGGTTTTATTTTCAAGGACATCCTTTTCAAAAAATGTTGAAGTCTTTTGCTGGTTTTTTAAAGAGAAAGAGGAAAGGGGAGTACACAATTTATAACCGTTGAACGGAAAGTTGCATTCATAATGAGAAAAAACATAATAGGCAAAAAGGAATATAGGTACTTTGTTGTAAGTATTAAGAAAAAATAAAAGAATAATACGAATGTTTCTGGAAAGACAAACTTAAAATCAATTTAACCACTTCATTATTTAACAAAGATAGATGATCTAGTGGACGTATGCCTGCGGGTTATAGCGTCCCTCATTTACGAACAGAGTCCAGAGTCCATTTGAGTCGCTGGGAAGTACTCGCTCCGTTCTTAATCACAAGACGTTAATTTGAAAGTGCTTAAAATTCCCGATGCGAAATAAAAATGAGCTTTAAGAAAAAGACAACCGAGAGTCCAAAAGGGATAGATCCTCTCACACAGTTTTTGTTTTAATTTGTTGTCTTGAATGACTTTCCACGCTCCAGGTTTTTTGTCGAAACTTTTGTGAATCAAAATTTTTAACAATTTGACAAAAAAATAAAAAAAAATCGTTGGAACCGTTTAAAAAAAATCTGTTATTTTTAATTAACTTTTCAAAAATATTATTGGTGAAAAATTGGATGATTAAGATCGCTTTAGCCGTTATCGAAGGATTGGGTACATAAATTCGATTTAAAAATGTCGATTGGTCAAAAAACCGACTGTTAAAAATGTCGACTATTTAAATTTTCGACTTTCAAAATATCGACAGTAATCGATGCTTTGACAGTCGATATTTTAACCTTCGATGTCTAATGAAAACCGGTCAAGACTTTTACGCTAAAAGTTTCTAAAAATCTGGACGTAGAAATGACAGACAGACATAGTTTCCGGAAAATATTCTTTTGGCTTCTCTATTATCGTAATGTCATTTGTTTTACAATCTCAGTTTTTATCGAACCCATATACATATATGACCCAAACTTCTAGTGTAATAAACTTTCTGTAAAAAAGGCTTCTTCAAATGAAATTTATTTCGAGAAGTTATCCGAACTAATCAATTTGTGTAAATGCACCCATTCAAATTTTTTTTTGTTTTTGACAACTTTTGTCAAAGTTAAGATATAAAGTATCTAATAATTTCCGATGAAAACACTATTTATTTTTCATTGAATGCTTGAAAAATCCAGTAGAGTTAAAATCTGATACAAATACAAGTCGTATAAACGGGTATCCATTTTCCTTTTCTGGTGCGAGTATAAATATATACCATACCACCCCTACGATTTTGTTTCAATCTCAATTAAACCTTTGTGCCATCAATTGTAATTTTGTTTCGTTCTATTTCTATATGCTGTGATGTTCATCTGAAATGTATTTGACAAATCAAATTATAAAGCCATATCCTTGATGTTGTCTTTAATTTCTTTAAATTAAAAATAAAACAACTCATTAAAAAACGAATTTCGTCCTTGATATTTCTTTATTTATTCTTGCACATAGATATCACCAGTACAACGAACCAAAATCAAGAGAGTTCATGAAAAACCACCATGAACCTGATACTTAAAACACAAACATAAATTTTAGCTTAATCCATTAATTTCAAGCTTTACTTGTTTCGTTTTGTTTTGTTCATTCATTTGAAATTTATTCAAGCACGTTTTTTTTTTTAAATGATTAATTCAAAAAATCAAATTAATTTGCATTTAAATTATGAACCTAAATCATGCAGAAGTCCTCCAAAGCTATAGCATGTGGACCATTTAATTGTCTAGTTTATCTTTGCAAATGTCTCCAATGCTAGACTTTGGAATTTTCGGCACATAAACTAAACAAGATAATAAAATGAAAATTATAGAAGCTCTATAGTGTACCCCTAAATGCAATAATTTGCATCTTTCCTAATCGTCACACATCTTTTTGTTGGATAATGTTTTTTTCAGCAAAACTAAAAGTGAAGTATCACCTTTCGCCTCAAGTCGAACGCCTGAAGACGACAACAATATGTATTCAAATTCGAAAGCGCTAACGACTTTTTTTTTTTAATAATTTGATGCAATTGCGTTCTACACTGTTAGTTTGAATTTGAACTTTTGCATGTGTTCAGCGACCCGCCTTCAATGATATCCATCTCATTCTGACTGAGAAGCCAAAGCCAGGGTTTCTATTGGCTTTAAACTTGGAATTCCGGTTTTTAAGTTCCTTTTTGTCTGGCTGTTTGTATTTATGCTTATTTGCCTTTCTATTGTTTGCAATCGCGGCAAGAGATTGACTTCGTTGCTGAATGATGTCATTCCACATGGTAGTGATGTCACAATTAACTGAGAGTGTGAATGGGTTATACGATATTAAACAAAGATGCAGTGCAAAACTTTAAAAAAAACTTTTATGACTAATTGCAGACTGATCGTAGACAAAATTATTTTCCCACTTTAGGTTCGAATAGAAATTTTCTTGTTTTCATTTTTTTTACATCATCAGCTTAATTAAATTCGTATAAATTCTATTCAAATGTTTGGTAATTTAAGTTAGGTAAACATAACACGCGATCAGCAAGGTTAGGCGACGACGACGACACATTCCAAGCATTTTAAAAGATTATTTAAGCACGTGAAGTTGCTGGTTTTTATTGTTTGACCGCGCGTTAGAATTCCCAGTCATTTAATGGATTTTATGAGAAGGCTTGATTTGTTTGATATGTAGTAGGGATCTAATGTATAATTTTAATGAGTTAGATAGGTACTTACTTTGATTAATTGAATCGGTACATGGTTAATATCTTGCTGTAGGTATTCTAAAAAAAAAAAGAAAAGAAAAATAAGATCAGTAATTTTTTTTTTTTTTTTTTTTTTTTTTTTTTTTTTTTCCTTTGAATATTTATTAATACAGGGAAGATTCATTTGGAATACACATTTTTTTAAAGATAATATCCATGCCACACAGCATAGTTAAGTTCTTTCCGTTTGACAAAAAGCACTATACTATTATTTTATATAATTTTTTTGCGGCTAAAATTCTAGTATGAATACCAATACGAAATAATAAATTAAAGACTTTCGACATGAGAGATAGAGAGATTTGGAATGAAATAAGGAGCACATTCCAGTTTATGCCTTCTTTTCTTCTTCGATGACCTCTTTGGTTGGCAGAGGATTCTTTTCACATGTCTCAGTGTGCTTCGTTTCGTTTAACTAAAAATAAGTAAATGATTTTGACTATTTTTCCTCATAATTTGTTTAATTAATTCGTTAGTAATATTATATAAAGTTTTTTGAAAATAAAAATTATTTTATACAGGATCACCAGGGATCTATGATTTTTTTTTTAAAGTAAAATTTTAGTAATTTTTAATGAAATCAAATTTTATTTGTTTGAAGATTCGTAAAACTTTATCATTCATAATCAATGTACTCCAAGCGCACTACTCTGAAATAAACAAAACTTTTTATTCTATTAAAGTAATTATGAACTATATACCATTTCAGAGTACGGGATTCGAATGAAATTTCCTACATTTTGTCTTAAAGTTTTTTTTTTCAAAAGTTTCATCGTACAAGCGCCGCAAAATGTACTCCAGCACTTAAAGTGAGGAAAATGCTTTGCCAGGCCTTCATCAAACGTTGTCATTTATTAGCGTTTGTACTTGTAATGAGAAGATGCACAGAAGATTAACGCTGTAACAGCGGCCAATAAGAGTGGTGTCAAAAATTACAATTTTTTTTTCTAATTTTATTTTAATATTTATAATATTCGTGTATTTAGATGCAAAGGTTACACTTATGCAAATAAAATGCTATTAATAAAATATTTATATCTTCGATTAATCCTTAATCAAAAAATTGTTTGTGTTTGTAATTTGCCTCTTATTATATTAAGCCCCCACTGTTAGTGCTAGATTAGACTTTGAGCTTAATATCTTACCATTTTGATGCACTCAATTATAATCTTGATATCTCAAACGCATTTATGAAACACGAGTAAATATTTTACAATTTACAATTTCAAAGTTGCACTGTGGCAGACTTATAATTTGTATTTCTTTCCGACGCAAACATAGACACGAACACGAAGAAATTGTGTCTCCCTCAAAATGACAGAGATATTTTTTTTTTACACATTGAAATTATAAAAACTCAAATTTGGAAAAATTTCCATCCATCATCCACACAATGCTTACATTTCCACCCAAAAATCATTATAATTCAATATCTTAATAGGCCGCTTCAACACCCCGGTCACTAAAATTGAGGACCAAACAATATTTACAATCAATTAGTAAAGGCGAAGAAATTTCATAAAATTTCCAAAACAAATTGCCAAAGGTAAGGTAAGGTTATAATATATTCATGACCGGTATCGTTTTTCTTATTGTGATGAGAAAAAGTACACACCTGCCTACACAACGTATGTCTCATTTGCATTTATATCCTTTATTTTGTCCATTCGTAATGGATGATTATTTCTTTATGTACAGACAGACGTCATTCAAATTTGTTTGTCATATCTCCTGCACGCATATCCGATTTAAAAATATAATAAAGAACATCGACGTTATTACTAAGCTTTTTAAAAAGGATATTATTGATGTGTTAAGGTTATAATTGAAATAGGAAATCATTGATATATCGTTCTCAATATTTAATGCTGCCAAATCGATGAATTACTAATAAAAATGACACACGACTTATGTTCCTATATATCCATAAACAAAATATATCTACCTTACCGACGACGCGGCGTTCAATTGTTTTTAAATATTCATTACATTCGTTACGTAGTCGGTATTGTGACACTACAATATTTTTTCCATCACTCCCACATCCCTTAAACTCATATACTTACCCAAACTTTGAAGGTCGATATTTTATCATTTTAACCTTACCGCGGCAAGCAGGGACATAAGGACATCAAAAAGTACTTAGTGGAAGCTTTTCCAATCGATTTGACAGACGAAAAACTCTCTTCGTTTGTCACTATCGTCATCATGGTATATAAAATTTTGTTGTCCCAAATGGGATCAATCAAGTGACAGTTAAACTTGGTTTAAGGATATTTTAAGCTGGATAAAGTATGTACAATATATCCAGTCAAGCTGGCAGAGAAAGAACTACGTTGAACTTTGACATGTGGGGTAAATTTAGTCTTCAGAGAGACAGACAAATTATAAAAATACATTATGCATTTATTTACTTTGAGTTTGGCTAAAAATAAAGAAGAAAATTTATTTCTGACAGTCGCTTTCTATTTTTGTGAAAACGTTTAAAATATCTTATTAATTATTAATGGTCAATTTGACAGGTGGCCATGCACTTGTTCCGGAGTTAAAGGTTATTTTAATGATTGTATGGAATGTTGCATGTAGCGAAAGCAGGTTAATTAGTTTAGCATGGCATTACGTAAATATTTATCATTCTCATTTTTTACTTGTTCATAGGTCAAGTATTGGTTTCGTGTAAAAAAAAAATCGAGGTTTTAATCAATAATGGCATTACGATGATAGAAAAGACCAAAAAAGTAGGTTTCGTCATGCCTTCCGTCGGTCTGTCTGTGCGTATGTGCGGATGTGCGGTTGTCTGTGCCCCGATCTACAGCCTAACGGTTGGTCGGATATTCTTCATACTTCGTGTGAAGTATACTTTTTGGTGATTCCCTAGAGGAGAAATTCGAATTTTTGTTTTAGACCGGCTATAACGGGTTCCCCCATATAACGTTTTTAGTTTTTCCCAATTTCCTCGAAATCGACTCTAACGATTTTGATGAAACTTAGTGCACGTGATATGTTTAGTAGTCCTAATATATAACTGCTATTCAGGTTTTTGGCTAAAAATGCATATAAAGGAGATTTTGTGTTAACGGTTTTTCACAATGTTGCCATAAGTTGATAACGGCCGAACCGATTTCATTTAATTTTGATACGGTATTTAATATAAGCATTCAACATAAGATGGCATTTAAAGTTTTTGAATAAACAGCCATTTAATGATTACCATAAAACTTTTCTCATATTAAGGACACTTTTCCATCTTTCAACATAATTCAGTAAATTAAATTTTCCCAATCCCATAGGTTGCAACAAGAGCAAGTTCGTGCGGTCACTCGTGCATTTTATTTTTTTTTCCTGTTTTAGTAATTTATTTAGTTCAACTGGTCCTTTGGTTGCTCGGCCGGCAACTCGCCCTTTAGTTCTAAGTTTATAGATAATTTTAAAGGAGAACAGACCGGAAAATTATGGGATAGAAGTTCGAATTATGAACTTTAATCGAGTTAAAGGGTATATTGATGAGATGTTGTAAAGTGCTTTATTGAATATGCCTGTCATATTGTTTTCAAAATGAACATTAATTTGATAATTAATGTAATAGATTTTTGATTCAATGAAAATGTGGATTAAAAGGGTTTTCCTTATATAGAAATTTAATGATATGTTGGTGTGTTGAAAATTTAAAAATCTATTTATGTAAATGCATAAGTAGTTTTGATAGTTTTCGAGCACTTTTTAAGTTCGTTTATGCATATACTCTATGGCTAAAGTATAAAATGTGTTTTGAATTCTGCTTGTTAACAACACAATATAATTTTCGTTTGCAATATTCTTCCGACGAGGTAAGATTTTGAACTTTAAATACATAGAAATCATTTCTTTAAAACTATGACGATGATCTAACTGTGTGGTTTGTGGATTTAACCTCATTGTTTGGCAATTTTATTTCTCTTCCGTTTTTAGTTTCAAATTAGTTTCGATAACTTTGCAACAATTATTGGGAAGTTTTTTTGTTTGCGTTTTCTTGTAATTTGCATGTTATTTGGGTATACCAAATCGTCCAAAACACAAGATTTTTCTTTGATTTCATAAATGTCAGAAGACACGCTCAAAATGTCAAATTGCCAAATTGAGTGTTTTGTCAGAATAGTTTAATAACCCTATGTTGTTGGAATTTTATTTTATTTTATATCTAAAGAGGACCTACAAAAAGTGGTTACAAAGTTAAAGCTTTTGAAGACCAACATTAATTTAATAATCAATATCTTAACCAAGCAAATTTCCTATAATTTAATACCCCAGAAAGCTTTTAACAGTGGAGTTATATTGTTTTTATTTTACAAAAAAAATCCATTTTGACCTTAACCTTCATTTTTGACAATTCTTCATTTATCTTAATCAAAATACTCAATAACCTACTGTCAGTGTATTTAAGTCATGAAAATTAGCATCTTTGCGGATTCGTTTCGCACATAATTATATTCTTTTTAGTTATCGTCTGTCGTCTTCCACGTTTTTTTTTTATGATTTATCTGATTCGTGATCGGCTCATTGAAAAAATTCAATTAAATGCACATTTTTTTTTTCTTCAAGTCTTATCCGAATGTATACTTGATATGCGGTGCTAAAACTGCACAAGGTTGTTGTTATTGTCATCATTAAGGCATACTATATACAGGGTGGCAGCTATACGAAACGCCTTCCAATCAACGAAACATTGAACTCGACACTTTGAGATGAACAAACAGAAAAAATAAAACATTATGAAGTCACTGATCAAGTGGTATTGCATGCCATTTACTAATTACTTTAACATGTATGCCTATCTGTAGATTAGTTTTTGAGAATAAGTCGATGTCGGAAAAGATAAATTCATGGAACCATACGATTGTCATTCAAAGGCGATATTTAAACGATTTGGTTGTTGGCTGGTAGTTTTGTTGAGGCAATGCAAAGTAAATACTTTTGAATTAGTATTTGATAAAATGATTCATACTTTTTAGTTCATTGTTTTCGTGTAATAATATTTATATTTTAATTAAACCTTGCCTACATATATTACGCTAATGGAAAAGCTTAACAAAAAAGGTTTAGCCATGCCATCTACGGTCAGTCTGTACAGGTATGCTGATAAAGACGGCGTTTTTGATAAAAACTCGCGTGTTAACTATTCTTTGGTTCTCTATTTTGTTAGATTTTACATAATTATTTGTATTTTTTGAGTGCGAGTGGTTAGTAGGATGTCGGACTATCACAACAAAAGTCTGGGTTCAAACCCTGACTTGTAAAAAAAAAAAAAAAAAACCTGACTTGTACGTCCCCTTCAATCCTGTAGATTAAGAAGTAGAACTAACAGTATGCACAAAAAACATTGGTTGAGAGGGCAAGTAACTATAGGCCTTGGTTATTCGGATTTGCCGATGCCAATAAATTTATTTAAGACGTGGACGTGATGGAATAAGATACAAAAATATAATGGACATTATGGCTGCTTCAAATGTACTGTATTAGAAATTCGGCGTATAATAAATAGTGAATTAGGAATATGGGGCATGCTACTGCCCTGCAATTACACTGCCTGGAGTCAATATATATATTTTTATTGCGTGTGAGTTTGGATATACATATGTATGTAATATAGGTACATATGTACTAAATGTAGAGTTTTTGATTAAATTTTTTTACATAATGTCCAAAACGGCAGTGCGAAAAATCGCCCAAAAACAAAACGCCCAAATCTCAAAAATAACAAATCGAACAAAATGTTTGGGTTATCTTGCATAATGAAAAAAGACCCAAGGGGCACAACACTTCAAACTGTTTTTTGTCCCACATCCAGACTGACCTGTACTACTTTTTTTCGTGTTGAGGTCGTGAGAGGCATAAGTGATAATTGAAAGTTCTAAGAAAGAATGAAAAGTTTTAACTTCACAGTACAGTTAGTGATGATGAGGAACTACATATAATGAACACTTTTCTAGACTCCTATATAAACTCGGAAGATAGTCAACAATGTGTTGCGACTGAAAACATGATTGAATTTTTTTAATTTTTTAACGTTTTTAATTAAATTACACAATTGGTCAATAATTTTATCTGGAATGATTGAATTTGGACGATGATGACGAAGACTTCCGTCTACCCGACCACAATGTGGGGCTATCAGTTTCAGAACTTTAAGTCGCACAAGGCTTCTTTGTAAATAACTGACCAAAGCAACGCGAGATGACTTGGCTAGGAGCATACTCATACACCATATTAAATTGAAAATTTTGTCGAGATGTCTGATGAATGTAACCCCGGTATAGCGTGCCTAACCATATTGCCATAGGAACCCACAAAAAAAGAGATGATCTTAACTGTCCAAATACATATATATACACCTGTCAAACTCGTGCACGTGCTTGAGCCGAATGACAATGGAGAAATCTCGTCAGAGTTGGTAAGAACACCCCCAAACCTGCTGCAGTTCATGTGGTTTTCGGATTATTTGATAGGGATTATTTTATTTATTATGAAAAAAAAAATAGCAAAACGTTACGTTTATCACGCATATTCTGGAAAAAATCCAGAGTCAAAAATTTGCATGGTCAAGAAAAATTGGGTTGACTTAAAAATTTAATATCTCAAGATTCAAACAAGTTATCAAGTTTATTTAAAAATTTAAAATCAAAGTCTTAAACCAACTTTCTACCACTGGTATGTATTGAAAAAAAAAACAATTTTTGTTAACATTGGCTTAGGGTACCTACACCAAAAAATCTTTTTTTTAAATCCATAGTAAATTATGCGAACACGGGAGATTTTTTTCTGAAAATAAAAACTCAAGAATAACCCACCTTTTTTACTCACCTATTTTTGTTTGGATAGGTGTAATCTGTATAGGTATAGGAGGATATAAGTAAGTTATGATTGATAAAATAATGAAAAACATCATTTATTCGTTCTGGTATATATTTTTCTTCAACATTTTATACTTTTATGATATAAACAACAATAATAATGTCACGTATGGTTACAAAAATAATATTTTTATGTTCTACGCCGCGACGCGCATCCTGCTTTTCCAACCTCAAAACTATATAATCTCATCACAATCTATTTATCGTAAAATTATCGATAACTTTTATACAATTGAACTATCTATTCTATCACTTAGGTTAGTTTGCGTCGATTGAAATTTCTTGGTCACAGAACTAAATCTCGATAGAAAGTCGACACATGAAAGAATCGGAACAATACGTGTTGAAGACGTAATATATGTACAAATATGGCGCCATCTATCTAACGCTAAACAGTAACCGCTAAGGCATGCACGCGCCACCATCTCCCAATGATGTGTGATTGTTTTCAGTTTCGGTTCGTTTCGGTCAAACAAAAAGTTGTAAAATAAATACAACATATTCAGATTGAATTGGTTGTGTAAGATTACTTGGTTTGTTTTTGTTTGATTGCAATCATCAATCTTATTTACAGTGAAAAAGTCAAAAATACCGAATTAATTGCTACTGATGCATTTTCCAAAAGCCAAAGTAGCATTATATCTAGTGTAAGCGTTGAACATTTGATGCACCCCGAAATCTGCCGCACCCCAGAATCTGCCGCCCTAAGCGGCTGCCTACATTGCCTATATGGATAGTCCAGGGCTGTTGATTTCCCGTTTCTGTTAACTTCTTGTAGATATATGTACCTTTTTCTGTTTAATTTGGTTTATTCCGTTCGTTTCATTTGACTTTTTTGAAAGTTTAAAATATTTTTAACTCTTCCTTTATATTTTATGTACGATTGATGTCATTGCGGATTCGCCTTAAAGTGTATGGAGAAGATGTGTTATGCCTTCATAATCTACCTACATTTAGGTATACATATATTTCGCCAATTTTTTAACACTTGTCACCTGCAATCTTTGTTTGAAGTTTGAAACACTTTTTAAACATCTCGTTCTTTGAAGACCTTACGAGGATCATTAGTACTAATTTAATGCAACATTATATCAAACGAACATTACATATATATTTACAACGCTTTTCTAGTTTTTAAAACCATGTCTTCTGAATTCATGAATAATCTTTTATTCCCTCGACTAAGATACACCATATAAATCAAGCCTAACTGGTAAATAAGAACATCATTTTTTAATATCGCTGCATCATTCCAATGACCGTCCTTGAGGGTAAAATTTGCAAACATGTAGGTACTTGCCAGTAGAGGTCAATGCCGTCGCACCATCGCCAACCATCGGCACTGCACGGGCACACTAGCCTAGCTCGGATTTCCTCATTTTGGTTTGAATTCCAGTTTTCCGTATATCTATCTATCTATATGTATCTACTGAAAACAACAACAAAAATCGACTACGTCTCTGACCAACCACCTCTGCTATATTTCTCCTACTTTTCTGTACGCTTCACATCCCACTGCCTTACTTCAAAGCTTCTGTTGAGATAGGCACAAGAACAAAAAAAAAAAATAAAAACCTAAAGCAACATAATATCGGCTTATGACTTTGCCATCTCCGTTTTGTTTGCCCGTCTTCAACTGTGGTGGTGGCGGCGTCGGCGACGGGGTGACAATCTATCTACTAACGTCAAAAAGAAGAATACGGGCGCCACACATCCATTATAACAGGTCTTCCTTTCCCCTATAAGCCAAACCGCCACCCCCCATTAGCAAAGTAAACCCCTAATGGCATCTCAGAAAGCAATAATAATTATTGTTAACATATCTTTGCAAGAGAATGATTATCAACGCAGCAGAACAGAACTGGAAGCTTCAAGCAACTTACGAGATAGGTACTTCTCGGTCGTAGATAGGTACGTGGGTGCGTGACAGAGATAGACATCCCCTGAGAGGCATGCTGAGTCGCATCGCACAGGGGGTTATCTTAACTATCAGCGAGCGCTCAAGCGGCTCGAAAAGTTTCACATCCACAGCAACACACACACTGTGGCTTTCCTTCCATTTTTTTGTTTTTCGTCCTTTTTTCAAAATGCTTTAAGCCAACTGACCAGTTAAACAGTCTTCACAATATCTAGGAACCATTTTTATCGGGGAAGAGAGAACGACTACGCATTGAAAGAAGCAATAAAAAAAGAAATCGAAACGAATTGAAACACACATAATACACAGCGATAGCACTTCTAGGAATTCCAGGGGTAGGGGGGAAAGGGACAGTTGATTGCACATAACAAAACAACTCGAAGCGACCTTGATAAACGTAAAGAATAAGCGATACATGGAATAGCTGGATTTTTCATAGAGCTTGCTTTTCGTTTCGCCCTGTCTCTATCTATTTCGACTTTTCTATGTCTGATCCACTCTTTTGTTGTTTTGTTCAACACTAACTTAACTAAATGTGCCAGAGGGCGAGAGCAACAAGTTGTTTTGATTGTGTGTGATGTGGGTTTGCAAGAGTGTGTTGGTGTTATGACCCCACTAGGGGGGTGAGGTGGGCTCATGGAAAAGTTTTGACAAAAGCTTTGAATTTTTGGAGAGTGTGCAGTGCATGAAAAGAGAGAGTGATAAAATGTGTGCGTATTGCGTGGGAAATGATAAATATGGCGAACTATGGAGATGATGACGTAAAAACTGAAAAGCTCAAGAAAAATTGTTTTGATTTTAATATAAAGTTGTTTGTCTTCCTAAAGGAAGTTCTTCCAAGCAAGTTTTTGACAAAATTATTTTGGCTTCCCCGAGAAGGTGTGATTTGTATTTCTTTTTGTTTTCAGAAGTCTGTTTAAATTCCTACATACATAAAAGAAACAAGTAGGTACATACTAATTTATAGGTATTTCATTTTAAACATAAAATTTCTGAGGAAAGAAAATCAATCCGCTGCCAGGACGATTCAACAAAGTACGTCATAGAAGTGGCACCCATAGATTTATAGACTGCCTCTGAATTTTTAGTCCAGAAGAACGAAAATTTGTAATTGAAATATGTAAGTAAGTGGTGAGGCGCCTAGAAGTTTATAAAAATTGGACCATGAATCCTTCCCTGAATGTTGAATTCTAGACATATTGACCACAGCACCGCGTCAGAATCAAATAAATCGTATCGAAGGAATTAGTAATCACTGATTACTAATCAGTAAATGAAAAAACAAGAAGTTCTTACTACGATCGAACTCCGGACTCCCAGAGGTCTGTTTCATTTCCAAAATTCCATTTTACTGCTTAGTTGTCTAATGACGGGGGTGTTCGGCAACTTACGCAAGTTTTAAAAACGTTGAAACTAAAGGTTAACTAATTAGCTTACACAAATGAGTGGTGGATATTCTTTTTAAGATCCATGCAAAACGTGCACTGCCTTTAAATTTTTCTAACATTTTTTGGCATGAGCTTTATTTAAGCGGTTGCCAACTTATGCTGTATCCAACAAGGGGCATTTTTTTCTTATTATTTTTGCGTTCATATGTTTATGCAGTATTGAATGTATTCGAGTACAATTAATTCCAAAACATGTCTCAATCGCGCGGTCTATCTCTCGATGAAGATCTGTCAACATCAGTAGTTAACGTACAGCATCGACTTTTTTCTAGATTAACAACCCACGATTTTCGGCACACTGTTTTAGATTTCTTCCACGTCAAAATGATTAAATTCTGTTTTTTTTTTTTAAACTACTATGACAAAACGTCCTGAGTACCATTAAAAATATAAATTTTTTAGAATGATAGCGATATGTAATGTCAAGTTTGACATATTCACACTATCTCTAATATATAAAATTAAAGTTTTACAAAATGTTGGTGGCTTATTTGCAGAATTATAGTCCTACAGAATTTAAGAATACAGAATAACGACCCACTTCTTCTTGCTTCTTTAAGCTTCTGTCAAATTTGAGAGGAACTCTAGCAAGTTCCGCATAAAGAAATAAGTGAGTTGTAGATATGGCTAAGTTGTACGATGTCCAACGTCAAGGTCTAATGTCTTACACTTTTGAATGCTTTGCTAGTTCTATAGGACTGAAGGAGACTGTAATAATTATTGCCGATCACGAATGGCTAAAGGACTTGAATACATTCAACATAAATGATACTCTTGGAGAATTCATCGATTCTTCGCAGTAGGACTTTAGGTTTGAAAATGGTTTGTACAGTACAGTAAAAAAATGTCAAATTTAAGATTTAACCGCCACTAAATATTTAAGTAGGTAACTTTAACTTTAGAAACCTTTTGTTAACTATTAAACTTTCTGAATGTTTATTAAAGCAAAAGAAGGTTTTGTTTATTTTTTACTGGCAACACTATTTTTTTTTTAACAAAACATGTTATCAATATGAAAGAGAAAACAGCAGAGCAATTATTTTGTGCCTTTATTGAATGATAATATAATATGAGTAGCAGTTAGAATATGTATACTCGCTGTCTACAACAGTATAAGTAATATAGCAAAAAAGCTTCACATCTGCATCACTGTGTTGGTATCAAAGTTTAATTTCAATCGTTTGAACAGATGGTTTGGTTTCTTTAAACAAACAACTTTCAGTCATAACAAACATTATGATTTCAAGTTCTGCATTTTTATCTTAGGTATATAATTCATAGGAATTTTGCTTCAAAACATAAAAACATCGTTACAAATTAAACAAGTCTTCTGCCACGCGCTTTGTGTGTCTACCTATATCTTTGAAATTGCGAAGTCTGGATTTTAAAGACTATAGTCAAGATACTGTTGTTCTCTCTCTTTTGCTATTTGACTCTGGAGCTATCATTTCATTTGTTGTCTTGTCTCTAGTTTGTTCTCGTGACCGTTAATTAAAATGTATAACATGGCGTAGGTTTGACATTTGGCGGAAATGTTCAGCAAGAGGGTTTATAGAGGGTTTGCATTTGCTATAACATCAGCCTAGGACAACCAAAGAAAACAACAATGAAAAATCAGTAATTATTATTGTAAGCGACAAAAAAAACTTTGATTCAATTTAAAGCAAACAAAAATGGAGGTACCTACCTACATACCTACTTGTTGTTATGATGATAGGTATGACGATAAAACGGTTGGAGAGGAGCAACTGATGGTTAAAAAAAACGATCACACTACTAGGGCGGTAAACAAGCTCTCATGCATTATTAAGAAGGTCTGGAATCCATCGAATAACAATGCCCGTCTGGTGGAACTGGTTTGAGCTGTCCCAAGTCCCATTGCACATCACAAGCCAAAAACAAAGTTATTTCAGATAAATGTTTTTAGATCAGCAAAGAATCATTCTGTAGAATGAAAACAACAAAAACTAACTAAAAATTGGAATTCAAATTTTCCGCTTGATTAAATCATAACACTGGCGCCCCAGGAACACTCCAATCGAATCTTATATCGGATTCTCATCACATTCGCAATTGATTAATTAATGCTTTGCGACGTGTTTATTTGTCAATGTGTATCTTGTAGTTTGAATTATATCCAAGCGCACCTCTATGAGGGGGTGTTTTTTTGTTTTATGAAAGAGGGTGCGTTCTTTTTGCCTACTGGAAAAATAGTTTCCTGATTTATGTATCTACTATACCGTTGTGAGGTTAGCTTTCAGGATAGATAGGTTGTCAGTAAAGTATGATTAAGCTGAGCAAAATAGATGAGTTATGAGTTATTACTTAAGTTTTACGAGATAAAAGTTGAGGCAAAAGTACAGGTAAGAATCATTTTTGTTTTTTTAACAGCGATTTGTTTTTATGAATTTCAAAGATTTGTCCTCAAACTCAAGAAGTGATCTTTTAAACGAAAAATGTTGTACAGATTATTAATAGTAGGATTGTACAAAGAATAACTAAATAAATGCATTCTAACTTTATCATTATCATTATAAAACCACATGGATACTTTGTTTGTTGTTGAGCAGTAGATTAATATGATTTATTGAAAACCAACCGAGAACATTTCAATAAAGAAATTGCACATTTTTTGGATCCCTGTAAAAAACAAATGCAACCTGAGGTCAACCCAGCGAACCTCATATACGCAGATCCTTATATGAAGTAGTTTAGTGAAGATCACTATATACCATCGTCGGAAAACACGAACAAGAAAAGATAGCCATCATCAAATTATTGAATATGTCATTTTGTGTAATTTATTAGCTTTGATTTTTTGATACAGGGAAGTATCTATTGATACTTGAAACTCACCCATTATATTACTAAGTGTGTTGCACCTTTGATTGTCAAACCGACCCGACATGACTGCAGAAACACTACGAATAAGCAAAATGAAAATAACCTCCTAAAAAAATTTTCTACTACCGTAAAGGTATTGAACTTTTTAAAAAGAAGCTTTCTGGGCTCCAGAACTTGTTGGGCCATTGGCTTTTGCAGTGATATATGCTAGCCTAAACCCGAAGTGATAATATGCTGAACTCATTTATTTTGAAAACCAAGTTCTACGACTGTCAAATGGAGCAATTTTTCTATGCAAATATTTTTCCACTTATAACGATTTTTAAACGTTTTTATTTTTGGTTTTTATTTAGTTCAATACGTCATATTCATATAGCAATCAAATCATTGAAACCGTCATGTCGTCGTTTCAATATAATCGATCAACATACATACTACCTACATAATTATAAATCAATGATTCTAATGTACCTAACTATATTTTTATTTAAATGAAAATAAGAGTTTTCCAGCACACAGTTCTTAGGTCAAGTAAATAAGCCGGTTTAATTAGCATAAATCGATGACTATATTACATTCCACATCATATCCATCGCAATTACAATAATAATGCACTTTTGTACCTTTTGTTTAATTTGAAAAGCAAATACCTTTAACACATTTACATAATTTGCCGGCTTTCAATTTCAAGCTGAACATAAAGATTTATTATGCGTGTATAGCGTTTGTATAAAGAAAAATTGAAGACACACAAACAGCACATGTTTAGTTAACATCAGGAGGTTCCAACGTGCCCCTAAAGTCAAATCAACAAGTAATAAATTAAATTAATAGTTAGATACATATGAAAAGAAAGAAGAAAATACGGGCTTGAATTAACTTAATATGTTCTTTATTAAAGTGGGTACTTAAGTGTGAGATTTAAAGCATATCGATACCACTTTTAAATTTTTGCATTCAACTTGATTAGACATTGTTTTATAAGAAATGAAAAATAATAATTAAACTTATATCTATTAGAAATACTCGTATACAATGATAAGGGGCTGTACAGATGAAAATTTTACAAATTATAAAACTTAATATTATGTTTTGTTTGGACTATTTGGGTTCGCAAATTGAAGCGACCCCAACTAGGTTGGATAATATGGCAGAATATAAGAGTACGAATTCCTCTTTTTGGTTTTAAATTTAAATATCTTAAATATCTGATTATCATTATAGTAACTAACGTACGTTAAGTAAAACAACTATTTAAAATATAAAAAACCTGTTTCACATTTTTGACAAAAAGTGCACGCAACATATTTTGCACTAAGCCATATTATGGCAAGTCAAGTATGTACCTATCTGTTGGCAGTAGTCCTTAAACCAAAGGTTGATAATTCAATTTAACTGATACAATAATTCTATATTTCAACGGTAATGTTATTTATCATTTTTTTCCGAAGAAGATTATTAACGGTACCTACCATAGAACCGTTATTTTTTGTACCGACTATCTATCTGATAATCTTAATTATTATCTACTGCAAACAAAAAACAAATTTAAAAAAGTATTTTCTTACAAGCTTTTTTTTATAATTCTTTGTTTCTTGACAAAAAAAAATTCTATTAATTTTGATAAATCTTTATATCACTAATTTGATGCACAATGGTGTGGTTTTTAATCGAAATTTTTCGAAAAAAAATTAAAAAAATTAAAAAAAAAACGATTTTTATTTCAAAATAACTGGTCAAAAAAATTTCCTAGTCGTGAGCGCAAAAGTTCGCGCTACCCAGTGCCAGTCGTGTTTTTTTTTTTATATTTTATAAAAATTAATGAAGCACACTAATTGAATCGGATCGGAACACAATTTACAAAAAATTGATAAATCTCCTCAGAATGACTTGTATCTATAGCATTTTTTTATTTTTTTTTACATACAGGCATATGTATATCAAAAAGCTGGTAATCGGCGAGTTGTTCCCGTAGAAAAAATGTTTTCGAAAATATTGTGTTTGAAAGAGTTATCTTGTTATTTGGTGCGATTTTGTGTCGAATCGGTTCATTAATAAGTAAGAGTGACCCCAGGGGGTAGGGGCCATATTTCCGCCAACTTGCCTGTGTACCTGTGTACACAGTCAATAAAATGCACGCTCACTGCCAGTGTAAACATTTTAAATTCACTCTTTTATGTAACCAATTGTGAGTTTTGATGTGCCGAATGGATGCGATTTTTCGTCAAGTGAGCTGAATGGCTCCAACATTTTGAAATTGTATTCATGGAAGTTTTAATATTTAAAGTACCTACCTAACCTATAAAAAATTACTTTTAGGTTAAAATAAAATTAAAATGAAATGGAGCATACAACAACAAAAAATAGACAATTAAATGTATGTATATGCTTTACTTTTTATTTTGTGTATATGTTATGTATGTTTTTATATCTTATACATATATAGTTTGTATGTATGTAGGTATTTCTATATAGATCTCAAAATATTAGCTAGAAAATTGATTTGAATGATGGGTTCAGAATCTTTAATTTAAATTTAGTTTAAAGTGTAAAACCAAGAAATATTTTGGGAATTTTTCTAGGTCATTTTTTAATGGTCTATGACTCTATGTCGCATTATCTACGTTTTTTTTTAACGAGGTTTGGGATTTTTATCAAAATAAATGCAGTACGAAATTTTCTGACACGTGGAGTAGAATACGAAACCAGTTTTAAACCAAAATTTGATATGGCATATGGGTATGCCCGTCATTTTGAATGTTGTGTTTTGTAGATTTGCATGCGTGTTGTGCTCTAAAAATGTTTATTTATAACTAAAGGAAATCCGCCAATTTGGGCTAATTTTTTTTAACCGGCTAGAAGGGGGTGTATATCCTCCCGTTTAGCCGGGGTGGGCAATTTTCTATAAATTTTCTTAAAACAGGAAAAAAATATTTTAAAAATCTCGAAAAAAAATAACGGTAACACCTACAATGCCCTGTTATACCTCTTTAAAAAGCTACAAATGTTTTCTTTTATTTTAAATAAAGTTGTTTAATTGAATGGTTCTTGAAAAATTAATTTTCAAACTCAACATTGAAAAAAAAAAAACTTAATTTTTTTTCAAAATTTTACGTAATTGAGTACTTACTATTTTCTTATTCACTACTTATAATTACGTAAAATAAAAAAAAATAGTTAAAAAAATTTGTTTTTTTTAAGTGGAGATTGAAAAATAAATTTAGTTTTGAAATGAAAAAATAACTCTATTATCAAAGTCACTTACTTATCAAACATCGCTCGTATAGGTTATGTACATACCTTATGTTCTTATATGAATTCAATTATAAAAAAAATCTCTTAACCTGGCAGTGCTGTTGCGTTTCAATTACTCTTAGTCGCAAGTTAGCTATGTATTTCCCTTATGCAAGTGCGGTGCTTTTACCACCACTTGCACCTACACCGCTTCTATGCTTGCTATCCTATCCTAGCCAGGTCATCGTTCATTATTTTATTCTGTTTAATTTATTTATTCTTCTTAAATAAGTACACGTACAACCCCTCTCCCTAGGCTAAGAGATTGAACGCACTATCAAACAGATTACATACTCACCGACAAACCACAAGATTAAGAAAAAAAAACAGATCTTAAAACATGCATCATTACAAAAAACACATAAAATATCTACGAGATAATAGTAATTTAATGTATAGAAGTATATAATATCTATACAAACCTGATTTATTTGCATTAAATTGTTTTTGTTGTCTCGTGTAAGATTCTCTTACCCGCAATGAGTTGTTGTTGTTGTTACTTTTGTTGTCTTTTGTGGCAAGTATGTGGTTATTTTTTGCAGTTTTTAATTGTACCTATGTATCTTTATAGTAATGTAACGCAGGGATCGGATAATATCCTTTTTCATGCGCGTTTTTTTATTGAGGACGTTATGATGATGATCAGTGTTGCGGCGAAACGCAAGATCTTCCAGATTTGTTTCTTTTTGCTTTGTCAGCCGAAAACACAATTGTACAATAGTGCTGTCCTCTTCTCTTAAGTGGCTTATCTTTTAATTTATATTTAATTTTTTTCTCAAAACCAACCACTTGTTAAGTTTTTTTTTTCTTATTTTTTTCAAAAAATACACAATATTATTCGAAAGTTAGTATTTTTTTCAACTACCTATAAAATATTTTTTGACGGTTAAATTTTAGGGAGGAAAATGATTTCATTCCGCAACGAAAACGCAAGTTTGTGAAGAATTTCGATTTCGATTAAGGGTCGGGTTCAGAAATAATACACTGTTACATTTTTCACTGTCATGTCGATTAATATTGGACACTGTGTTATCACTCAATCCCTTTTCAAAGGGTTTCACTGATTTTTTGTCATACTTCAATGTTCGTCTTAACGATTTGTAAACGATTGAAATGTAATCGAATTTAAGAGACAAGAATGTATGGACGGGATAGGGGTGGGTGGTTAAAACTTCAATCTTAAACTTTTCATTATGGTTTGGGAAAATTAAAAACGTCACTGTCAATCAAAAGCACAATCCGGTTAAAGTATCTAACGGATAAATTAATTTTATTGTTTTATTTATCAATCTTTCTTTTTAAACTTTTCTGTTTAAATATTTAAAGATACAAGTACGATTATATTATTTTATCGATTATCTACAATTTGACGATATTTTCCGGACTGCGATTGTTGAAAAATAACAACGACGACTTTGGCGACTGAGACGACGACGAAAGCGACATAACTTGTACCATGGCCTTCATGTCACATTTGTCGCTTTCTCACTCTTCCTCATGGGTTTTTGAATTTCAATCAGCTTTTTGGCCTTTTTCTGTACACTTTGTGTCGTTGTGTATATTTTTTTCTGATTCCCCACACACTGCTCCAACAGAGAAGTATTTTTTTTTTTGCTTTTGCAGTGGGCAAAACAAAACATAGATACGGATTATCTCCCTCTATCTATACCTATCTGTATTTCTTTACATTTTTGTTTCTACTTCAATTTCGCGAGTATATTCGTATGGGGATATATGCGGTGTACGTATGTTGCGATGTGGGGTCGTGCGAAGGTGTGTAACTAAAATGTGACGGTTTTCTCGCGACACACATCGAAAGCGAAACTTCAAAAGTGTTAATAAAGATAGTAAGAAGCAGACAGTAGAATAGAAATGGTGTGGTTTTGGTTTGTTGTTGGTGTTGAATGAGAAAGAGGGTCGCAAACAGAGCTTTCTTTAAAAACAACTTGTGGAGTTGTGAAGATTAACAGAGAGGCTAGGTAAAGCTTTTAAGCACTTAGCTCAAATTCCAAACTGACAGCTGCAGCCACACCACACCAACTTGGAAAAATCCTTGTCATTAGGGACACTGTGGCGAATACGTAATTTATTTGAAAAATAAATAATTCACTGCTGGGATGATAGAATTTTCTCAATACAGGGTGCATGTGTAGGTACAATGTAGTTTTAGTCGATTACGAGACTTTGGAGTAAGAAGAAAATTGTACCTATTTGTATAGCACTTATACAGTTTTTTTACATGAAATTCACATGTTTGCTAACCAAATACACGATTTAAAAAAGTAGTATAATAAATAGGTTCAGGAAAACTGGAAATTAACTGTGCATTTTTTTCGCGTACTAAGAGCCGCCATTTTAGATTTCTCATTTCGCCAATACTTTTTTAATATATCTTTGATATTCTAATAGTTATAAGCAAATAAAAATCAGTGTTTTACTTGCTTAGTATTCGGAGTCGCGGAACTTTTTTGTTTTTCATATTACATACAAATGTTAAAGTCAAAGTAGTATACAATTTTATAACAAAATTATTTTTTTGTTTGTTATTTTGTATATAGTATTTCAGTCCGAAGAAGCTGTGTTTCAGACTAAAATAGGTACAATGAAAATAAAAATAATTTTTCTGAAACATACAAAAAAAGTTCTGCGATTTCGAATACTAAGCAAGTAAAACACTAATTTTTGTTGCATATAACTTTTAAAATATTAAAGAAATATTAAAAAAGTATAGCTGAATGATAATGGCGTACCTACTTTAATTTTTTTTTTATTTTATTTTTTTTTTTTTTTTCAAATTGTAGGTAATTAATTTAATAATTTTTATTTTGAAAATTCAATATATTGAAAACTGGTTATTATTTTTTTTATTTTGGTTTTTATGTATATTTTGTACATATTTAATTATATATGTACATATACTATACATCTTCCTAAAATTTTTATACAAGAATTTTTATTTTAATTATTTGTTAAAAAGTTGTTTAAAAAACATCGATTGTTTTAAAAACGGAATTTACGATTTTGGTGAAAAAAATGTTCTAAAATATATTGCAGTATATGAAAATTAATGCCGTACCAAATAACATTCAAAGTTATTTTTTGTTTGTATGTAAAATCATATCGAAGAATCAGATTTTTATAGCATAAATTGTTTCAACTACCTATGATCTTTAATAATTTTGATTTTTTGCCTGTTTTAAGTTTTTTGCGGTTCCATATGCTTTAACGTCCATTCATACGGATCAAACTATTTTTTTTATATTAAGAATAGAATTTCAAACAAAAAATATTAAGACAATTTTGTTTATACAACGCACGGCTAGTTTTTTTTTCATATCAGCCCAAACCCAAAAATTAATGCACAACGATCCCAATAAGTTTTTGCTTAGATTGGCATCACTTTATTTAAAAAAAAAACTTTTTGAGTACCTTTTTCGATCACGATTCAGTTCTTTTATTAATTTCCAATCAATAATTGAAAACCAGATGACTTTACGACATTTCCTTTTCAAGATATTGAAAAAGAACGAAGCCTACATCCCCATAAAAACAAGAAACAAAAAATTCAGCTTAAATTTCCATTAGGTTAGTTTTGTCTTGTTTTTATGAAGGCGCATGTTTCTTGATTATTTAATATCTTAAAAAGTTAAAAGTTTAAGGACCATCTAGTTTTCAGTAGTAGATTGGAAATAAAGCATTAAGTTTGCATCTAAAAAATTATATTTATGAAGATATTTTTTTCGCGTTGCCAAGGTACAATCAAATGCATACGACTTGCTATTTCGGCAAGTTATCAAAAGCTTAAAAGAACTTCCCACGAAATTATTTTAAATGAAATTATTTCTTAAATTTTTTCAAATAATTGAAAAAGAAATAATTAAAAAATATAAATAATAAAAACAAATAATTTTGAAAATCAATTTAAAATAAACCAGAGTTTTCCGATAAATTAGTAATTATTAAACATAACATTTATTTTAGAGCTTTTTTACCAAAATCATACGACCAGTTTTTTTAAATAATCGAATTTTTTAAACAATTTTTTTAAAATATTTTCATGAAAAATTTTAAGTATGCCAATTTTAGTAAATTAATAATATTAATGCGAAAACAAAATTTTCAAAAAGTTTATCAATTAGTTTTGAAAATATTCAATTTTCAAACAAAACATTTCTTTAATTAAAATAATTTTTTTAAAAGTTATTAAGAAATTAAGTACCTACGCCATTATCATTCGACTTTCTGGGCATGTTTATGAATAAAATTAGGTAATGAGAAAGTAAAAATTTTAAAAAAACCGTTACATGGCAGGTACCGTTAAAACTGTAAGAAACAGACTGACAGACTGACAGACTGAAAGACTGCCAGACTGACAGACTGACAGACTGACAGACTCTGACAGACTGACAGACTGACAGACTGACAGACTGACAGACTGACAGACTGACAGACTGAAAGACTGACAGACTGACAGACTGACTTTTTTCGACAGACATACGGACAGAATTTACATAACTTCAGACCCATTTTTCGACTTCGTAATGTTTTTTTTACGAAAGCATAACTTGCCTTGTAGAAATATTAGCTGTAATCGCAAGTAAAAATGTTAAAACAGAAGAAAAGTTAATTTATTGATTTTATTTATCAAGTTTGTTACATAAAAACAGACAGTCCACATTTGGATTTGGCACCAAAGCTCTCAATTTTAAAAAAACAATCAAAAATGCGAAATGAATAATTATTGCGCCCTTTAAAACCATAAATAAAATTTCAGTTTGGTGGCAAGTTCCTTCAATATTTTTCCGATTTAAAATAGTCACATTATTTTTTGTCAACGACTTGATAAGCGGAAATTTGTAGTACCATTGTTCTACTAAACAAATTCTTTATTGTATTCTATCGAATTACTTACGTAATTCTTCTCTAGGGCAATGTTTGCTTATATTATTTAAGATGGATACAAATTTCTCCTTAAACTGAACCTTCGTCACTCCCACAATTAATTCACAAAAAACCATTATCCCTTACCTGTTAGCTTGTATCCGCTTGTGCCAATGACTGTTTTATATTCATTTTGTCTTGTCATTTGCTTTATCGTGTGTTACCAATGCAGTAACACTTACGCTGCTCTATTTCTATATCCAACAATTTCTCTTAGCTCTGCGATCATAAAATCTTCATTATTTTCAAACAACGATTTGCCAAAGCCTTGTCTTTTGTATGCAGATTGCAGATATGTTTAAGGTTCCCGGCTTCTCTTTGTTTCAAAAGTTACACACGTAATCTTTAGTTGATTTTTTGCCTATCCACCAACATGGAGGCTGACCATTCGACAAAAAAAGGGCTACTAAAACAAGCAGTTCCGAATTACTTAAAAGTTTATTTTGACTGCTATCTTAACCAAATTTAGTAAAATTTAGTTAACCAAATTTAAGCAATTGTATTTGCATGGCTTACAAAAACGGAAGATTTGCCTTTAGAGCATCAAACTCATTTCTGTCCATTGCTTTCAAGTTAGTTCCAGAGTATGGCGACAATTGCTCCAAGTCGCGATGTTTGTTCAGTAAAATTTTCTGATGCGATCGAATTATATTGATTTCGGCTTCAATTGCAAATTGATCTGGAATTAAAAAAAAATATATAACTAATATATTTTTGGATAAATAAGATCAAAGTTTAGTCACCTTTTTTTAACAAATCCAATGCCATGTCTCGTTTCATTTTAATCAACACACTCCCAACAGTGACCCACACTTTCTTCTCATCTGCATCACTCTTCTCGATCTCTCTGATAGCTTCTCTGGTATATTGTCGGCGCTTGTCCAATTCAACTAGTTCTTGCTTATTGACCAGAATCTCATCGGCCACCTCCTCGGTGGCATTGATTATTTCAACAATTTTTTGTTCATCGGATTTTGCCATTTTGAAGTTATCTTTGATCTGCAACGGAAGACGAGAAAATAGGTCAGTGGCTTGTTTAGGAGAGCTCACGTCGTAGCCTTCGTTCATGCTTCCAATCCAGTTGCTTTTCACGGCGGATATCGTTGCGATTTTTTGCTTTAGGACGTTCTACATATTGGATTGCTCTTAAATCGTGTTCACCGAAGTGAGTGACTTTAGCTGGTTCTTGTTTTGTGCCTAGACCAGTTCTTGGTTTGCGAAGAACTGTCTTTACCGGAAAAAGACGACCAGTATTAGTAGGACCAAGCCCACTTTCTTTGTCCCAACCTTGCTTTAGCATAATCTTTAAACCCCGATTCGTAGAAGGAATACTGAATCGATTCTTTGTTTTTTTGTCCGTTTTCAAATTAAACTGATGGACCGTTGAAGTGACATGGTCACGCAGAGATGTTTCTTCAAAAATACGTGTGCATACGTCGCAGAAGAATTTGTTTTTTACGACGTTCTGGTCTTCCTCCTCTTCGTCGTCTTCTATTTCAATTATCTCTTGATTACAACTAGATATCATATCCTGGATTCTATAGAAATACTTTTTTTCTGCCAGCGAGTAAGCGGTGTTTCCACTTTTGTCTTTAATATTAACATCGCCTCCCAAGTTAATCAAAGCTTCAACGGCGTCAGCAGCACCCTCACAGGTTGCCATCATTATCGCTGTCCATCCGAAGCAGTCTTTTGAGTCTATATCACGTTTCTGGAAATTAAAAAGTCTAATAGTTTCCACATCATTTGCCATTGCTGCTGCAAAGAATTTATTTTTATCAAATGGCACTTTTGTCAACTCAGGACGAGCCTTTCTTTTTGTCTGAAACAGAACTGGTTTCGGAGCCGTTTCAGGAACACTTATTATTTCATGATAAAATTCTTTGGCTTCTGTAGCATTAATATTAGCCACTTGATAGTTTCTATTGTATGATGATGATGATGGTTCTTCAACAATCGCTCCTTGGGTTACAAAACGTTTTAAGGGAATGTGTAAAGTGGCAAGTGCACTCCAGTTGGGTTGCATATTGAATTTTTGGTTGATATATTTTCATCTAACCTTTTAGATTATGATGTTTTAGAAAATTGACTAAATAATTAAACGATTTCTTTAAACTTTTAAGAAATATTTAATTAAATATTTTTTTTTTAATACTAGATAGAAATACTTCACGATTCTTCTTTTTGAGATTTTTTTTGTCAAATTTTGACGTTTATGAGACATATTTAGGCTGTGTTCAAAAACCATGTTTACACGTGTAGAACGTATTGTGTTTCCACGTAAGGATCTTAGACCTTGTTTAGACAGGGAAATTTGAGTCTGGTGTGGTAGCATTGACGTATTATAGTCGTGTTTTGTTGGTAATTTTTAGTTAGTCAGCACTGGAAGGAACCAACAAAACGCTATATTCACTTTTGTATCCACTTTCTTATTTTATTTCAAAGTTGGTATTCTTGACTATATGCCAAGCCGAAGTTTCAAATAATTTTATGGATGTGTCTGCAAAGTATGGCTATTTGAATATGCCGAGTTGGTCAACTTGTACCCCACCTTCCACTACAAACAAATAAAAACCGGATAAATAATCATTATTTAGCTTGAATATTACCAAATTAAATCCCAAATTATATAATTTTATTTAAAAATCTGCTTTAACCAATTTTTATTTGTTTTTAAGCGAAAAGTTCAAAATCATCAAACCTTTTTTGCAACTTTCGTAGGTTGAAAGCTTCTTACTTCTTCCGCAACACGCCGCCCTAAAGGAAAACACAATGAACACAACCATTAATAATCTTTGTCATGGACGTAATAGATATGGACTGCTAGTGCCATACCCCAAGTTGGTTCCATTTTAGTCTTTGTCATTTTGGGCGACACTAGCCCTCGGTGCCCCACTAGCGGGAAAAAAATGAAACCTCCATTTTGACATTTGTACTCCTTCGAAAAAATGGCCATTTGTATTTTTTTATTTCATACATATCGTGGTAGCTGTAGAATAAAATGTAAAAAAACAAAATATAATATATATTTTTTGAAAATGTATTTACTTTCAATTTCTTTATTGGAACACGTATTCCTATTGGGAAAAAATTTACATAATTTAATTGAAAAAAATCAGTCTATTTTGATTTCGATAAATTTTCTTTCTTTTCAGCTGACCCACTAATAGAAGCTATGGATACTCAAGAAATAGAATATGTCGTTGACGAAAAACAGCAATCCTTGGCTAAACTTAAAGACGGCGAAGAGAATGGTAAGTTTATATATGTTTTAATAAAATTCCAGAGTTCTTAAGAAAAAAAATATTTCTCAAACAGATCCAAAATGCGATCAATTCCGTGCAGAGGCCACATTTTAATTTGTTGTCAATAACATTTCTTCTTTGAAAACGACAATTCTATCGCCACCCACGTATGTCCGAATGTTGCCATGGAAGATGGAAGATCCTGCCCATTGAACGGTCCATGGGATTCTTTTTACAGTGTAATGGTGAGAACTAGCCTCGCCAGACTCTGCACCTTAGCGCAGGATGTAACAACCTAACACTCAATAAACATTCTCAAGCTCTGCCATCCCACCAGGATACAGTTTCCCGTAAGCAACACCAACCACTTTCGGCAATATCCATTCAAGATTTGAATAGTGTTCAGGTAAGTAATCTCCGCATAAATATTTCAAGAATTTTTTATGATAAATCTATGAAACTTTCAGCTCCGAAGAACAGAAACCAAAGTCATGCAAAAATCATTTCAAGCTCCTACGCGCAGCTTTAGCATGCAATGTCTCTCATCAACTACAGAAACATTTCTCAAGACCGATCTTATTGCTGAGCTTAAAATGTCCAAAGACATTTCGGGCATTAAGAAAATGAAAAACGAAAAAGCACGAATGGCTGACAAACACGACCAAGATCATTATTCAGAAATTTCTAGGCAATTCAGTGCAAATAATTATGTTGACCAGGTAAGAATTTTAGTGATGTTTTGTATCTAAAGCTTTGCGGAGCTTTCATATAATTTTGAAGATTCAATTACAGATTCCTGAAAAGGATCAAGCCGGAAATGTTATACCCGATTGGAAAAGACAAATGCTCGCAAAAAAAGCCGCTGAACGTGCCAAAAAGGAATTCGAAGAAAGAATGGCTCGAGAAGCTGAGAACCGTCGATTGTCACAAATACCCCAATGGAAGCGTGATCTGTTGGCCAGACGGGAAGAAGCTGAAAACAAGCTTAAGTATGTTAATAAGATTCTACATTTATATAATACTATTTGATTATTTTATATTACCAAGGGCAACAATATATACACCACGAGTAGAAGAAGGCAATAGAGTATCAGATACTTGGAAGATGAAAAACAAATCAGTCTCAATAGATAATATAAGCATGTCGTCATACTGTACAGAGTCTAGTTACGATCAAAAAACATTACCAATGGACAACAATCACAATAGCAATAAAGAAAACAGAGAAAACGAATCAGAATATCAGGATATCAACTTAAATGGCAAATGCAACGATCGGATTTCCGACGCCTCAGATGAACCAAGGAAATTCCAAGATGGGGAAGTCGAAAATGATAATATTATTCCATGGCGGGCCCAACTAAGAAAAACTAATAGTAGACTGAGTTTAATATGAAGAAAATATAAGTTCATTATTTTATTTAAAATCTACATAAATGTCTCACATATGCTTTTAACTTGTTATTTATTGCTTTTTTTATTTTTTTACTTAAATTTAATAATGATATACCTATATGCATAAACATGTTAATGCTTTGCAATTTAAATAAATCTATGTAAACATATATAAAATAATCATTTAAAAATTATAACAATGGGATATAACCATGTAAATTGTATCCACATTATTATATTCATTAAAACAATTTCTCAAACATTTAAATGTTTTCTCAGAATAAAAGAAAATCTTTCCGTTAAACTTTTAATTTGTTTTGATTACCTTAAGCCAAGTAAGGAACTAATAACCCATATTCCGATAGTCGTTTTACTAAATCGAATCTTAGAAAGTCATCATAAACATATACTTCGTTCTATTTTTGGGTTTCTGGTACGCTGCTCCTGCTGCACGTGTCACGACAGAAAAAATTATCATAAAAAAGGATCTACACGTGAAATCAAACTATATGGTAGCTATCATTAGTTTGCCAGAAATGTTTATACAAGTATCATTATTCATTACTAACGCTCGTATCTGTACTGTTTTTCGCAGTATTGTAATGTTTTTTGCTCTCAAAAAATGCGTAAAACTGCGTACTGTTTTTTTTTTTTAAATACTGCTTTTATTTTGAGATATACAGAACTTCAAATCAGCAGTTTTTTGAGCTTGTAAGCAAACGTGAATGACAGTGGGATATTTCCATCTTTACATTGTTAATCTCCGAGTAGGAAATTTGCTCCTTAATGAAAAATTTCTTGGTGAAATTTATACCACTTTTATATATGAGATGAAGTTCCCTGATTTCACTCATTAAAAGTAATGCAATCAGTCAGCGGTGCACTTTGTCAGAATACATTTTATGTTTGCCAGGAACTTATTTTATCGCTATTTTTATGAAGAGTGCTTTATAGTTTATATAGTTTACGTTGACCTTCCTTTATGATGTTCAGACTCACAAAACCAATGTGCATTTTTATCGCCTGTAAATCCAACAAAATTTCTTAACGCGAATACAGAAAACCAGAATGATTGAAACAAAGTCAGAAAAACCACATCAACATTTCTACTAGGCATATTTAATTTAATTCACTGGGCAAAACAAACAAGCGATACTCATTCATGTATGAAAAGAAATTATAAATTATCACTTTTTTTAAAGTACATATACATAAGTATATAACATAAATATTTTATTTATTTACAAAACTTACAAAAAAAAAATCGAAACATAAGACAGCTTGTAAAATTAATGTTGAGTATTTCTTTTCTTATGTTAAATACCTTCTCGACAATGCGGCACATAAAATGTTGCACACACACACTCCCAAGTAGGGTTTGAACCGCTCCACTCAGTTTGCGTTGGTGTTAAGATCATGGTGTTAAGATCATAAGTTTGAACACTTTACGAACAATTAATTGTTTCGTCAGATGATAATGGTGGTTTACAAAGTAAATCTTATTTTTTAAAGCTGTTATACCAGCATGAAAAGCAGGTACTGGATTCTTTGTTTCTAGATACCAACTATCTGTGCGAGCATCGTACACATCAATATTAGAAGTAACAACTCTATTTCCTGTTTGAGGATCTTCAAACCATCCACCACAAGCATATATTTTGTCATTAATTGTTAGAAGAACATGATCAGCTCTAGGAGTTTGCATAGATTCTTTTTGTTCCCTTTTGTCGTCATATGTGTCGTAACGCCAAAATGATGATAATGATGATGAGTGTCTATCAATTCCACCTGAAAAAAAGGAAAACATACAAGATAAAAAATCAATGGTTAGCTTTTGACCATTTACCTGATATGTACAAAAAGTGACCCTGAACGGCACCAGCATATTGACTTCTATTTTCCCGTAACGGTTTTATATACTCCCATGTATCAGCAGCAACATTATATTTTTCACAGTTCGACACTTGTCGTTCATCAGTCCAGTTTTCTTACGCTTCTTCGATCAGAGCACATGCTCCTCCCACGGCACACAAAAAGTTTCCAACTGCATTCAATGAAAATCGACACCTTTCCGACTGAATTGGTGAAATCGTTGACCTTTTGTTCTTGGAGGCACTATAACAAAACCCAAAGCCATGAATATACTCTTTCAGACAAACATCGTAGGATCCACCGACAACAAACAGATCATTGCGGTACACTGCTGTTCCATAATTACATTTTGTTTAATGTGAGGTATAGAAGTAAGCTGGTGCCACCTCCTCTCTTTGGGCAAAGCGAAACTGGGAGATTATGAACTCCATCATTTGTAAAGAAACCTCCTAGTTTGACTATAGTGCCAGTTCCATGCCTCGAGTATTCGTCAGAATATTACTCCTAGGTAGATCAATAGTCACAGACTTCTTTTTGCAGAATTTCTTTCGCTGAAATCCCGCCACTCGCATCACATTATAATACGCCGAATGAACAGATTCATCAACATAATCAAACCGTGGCCATATATGAAGATCGATTGTATTGATTTGATCGAATCGGATATTTGTAAACAGTTTCAAAGCTTCTTCCAATGTTACTGCTTTTCTTACACAATATTCAGCTACAATTTGGAGGACTGTTACTTCCGAACAATCAACTATCCACAGCTTAGAATATATTCAAGTTTTCCACAACTGATATTATCATTCTCAGGAGTTATCGAAATCTCCTCCAGATGAGCACGTATAAATCGATAGGCTTTGTGTTTGAGATTTTTTAATGAATAGAGATCAGCTTAGTATGTAGCTATATCGACACAATTTTCCATGTCAATTTGAGATTCTAAATATGTAGAGCAGGACAGGACAACATTATTCATTTGAACATGAGTTGCAGTCGATAAGATATCTTGAATGTTGTCGCGATTTAAATCTAATTTCGATGTATAAGCGTATTCAAGTAAACTTTCCTAATTACATTGGAGAAGGATGATTCGTAAAAATGATTTGTTGTCTAGGTGGTGCCCAATATCGAGTTCCTCTTGTTACCATTATCGTAATATTATTATCTTAATTATTCGGTTGTTGTGGCATTGGTAGGAGACATTGAGGAGCATCCTAATCAATTAACACATAATTTAAAATAAAATCAAATTCAAATAGAATAACATAGTATTTAATCTGGAATTAAAAGTAGCATACATATATTAATTATTTTATTTACTATTTACCTCTTCAGACACGAGCCATTTAAGATCAGAGACTTTTGGAAGATTTTTATCGTTAAATTTAGAAATCAAAATCAGTCCAATATTTTCAGCTGAATGCAAATCATCTGTGGTAGGACCCAAAGAATAAAATAAATTGTAATTCTTTTAATATCGCTGCGAGATACAAAATGTTTCCTTATCCTTACAAAATAATTTGTACACTGAAACGTCAAAACAAAACCATTCACAGGTAAATACTCATAGATGTCGCACATTTCATTGAATGAAAATTAAAGTTTTAAAACAGATGTCGCGAGTTTCTACGTGAGAATTTTGTAGTTTTTGGTTTTGCCGACAGTGGCGGCTCGAGGGCTAGTATCGCAATATCTTATTTTGGCGACATTTTTTTGACAATTGTTGTATGAAACTGACATTGGACTAGCAGTCCATATATATACGTCCATGATCTTTGTATATGGAGTCCATGTCTTAAGCTGTCGTAGGTGCCACCAACCATTGACGTACTAGATATGGACCGCCAGTCGGTTGAAATTTTCATACAAACAGCCAAGAAAAGTTGTTCCATCTTAAAACAGCCTAAAAACGCCATCATCTTTTAGTGTTAAATACGTGCTCTAATTTCGCCATTAGAATTTAAATGAAAACGATAATATATTCATCTGTAAGTAACTCATGGCATAAGGGGTGGATGTGTTTTGTAAAATAAAAGTAGTTTGATAATAATTTCCATCAAAATATTTCAATAGTAAATAATTAATTAAAAAAATCATATCACTGCTACGCAGATTCCCTGCTAGTAGTTGATGGCGCCCCTAGTTATGTTGGAACACGCGTGAAGTTGGCTACTGGCGGTCCATACCTAATACGTCAATGCCACCAACCTTTAAGCAAAAAATGTATTGACATTATATTTCGCGCCAAAAATTTCCAGGCATTCCAAGATTTTATCTTCACTTTTATGTTCACTTTAATTACTGACCAATTTATCGCCACTTTTCGTATCCCATACAAAATTTTGCTAAAGTGACTAAACACTTACCAACAAAACACGACTTATATATGAACGGCCAGTAACCAACTCACACGTGTTCCAACATAACTAGGAGCGGCATCAACTACTAGCGGCGAATCTGCGTAGCAGTGATATGATTTTTTTAATTAATTATTTACTATTGAAATATTTTGGTGGAAATTATTATCAAACTACTTTTATTTTACAAAACACATCCACTTCTTATGCCATGAGTTATTTACAGATGAATATATTATCGTTTTCATTTAAATTCTAATGGCGAAATTAGTACACGTATTTAACACTAAAAGATCTTGGCGTTTTTAGGCTGTTTTTAGCTGGAATAACTTTTTTGGCTGTTTGTTTCCTTTTCCAAGAATTCATTTTCTATCACTCTGCATTTAGCTAAATTATGAAAATACTGCTATTTTAACACATCGGCAGTCAAGCAAATAATGAACAAAATGGGAAAAAACTTGAATTTGGAATTGGAACAGTACTTACGCTTCCGATGTTTATAATTTGAAGCTGCCTCACAAGAGTACTCACCCCTCACTCCTCTCGCTTATGAACTCTCGTGAGTCCGGTCTCAAATTTCCCAGTCTAAAATTATTAACTGGTGCGTACTTCTCTTAACAATGCAAGACAAAGAGAACGTTGAGATTTCCCGATTGATTATGATCTATGTGGTTAATAAAAATCTGTTGTTGGCATCACGTTTCCATATTTTTGAAAATTAGCCTCCTAATGTTGGTGCACACCATTTTAAGTTAATATGTCAATAAATTTTATTGCTCCGTTAACTTAAATGCTTTTAGGAGTGTTTTGGTGAGACTGGGCATAAGAACAACATTTTGAAATATAACAAAGTTTATGTTTGTTCAAATAAGCTTTTAATTCATTTTAAATAGCTATTATATTCTATAAACTTTCAAAAAATGATTGCTACTATAGAACGGATTACTTCTTGAGGAATTTATGCACTCGAGACGGTTTCAACTCGGCCACATAGATTTCTGTTCCATCAGCGGTTACGGCTATGTCGTGTGGTTTTGAGAATTGCATGTCATTCGGACCGAACTTACCTGTCACTTGTTTTGTGTGTATGTCCATAACGTAACCGTGAACTTCGGCGTCTTTTAATTTACCGTTAACTATTACAAACTGGCCTCCTTCCACTGGAGTGTAGTCCATGCTAAACATTCGATTTCCAATTATTTGGCTTTGGAATTTAGCCTGGAATGTTCCATTGTTCGAAGAGAAGCACTGAATTCGCCCGTTTCCTCTATCTGCAGTACAAACAAGATCCTGATCGGGCACCAAGGTCATGGCGTGTGGAACAGCGAAGAAATTCGGAGGAGGCTCTGTGTAAGTATCGTCAACTATTTGTATGTAAGGAAAATAAAACAGATTTTTTTTCAATTAAACTTGTATTTACCTTCATGAAAAAGTTGTCCCCATTCAATTATCTTCTCTCCCGAAGCGGAGTACTTCATGATCCGTGAATTGCAATAACCATCTGCGACAAAAAAGTCGCCATTCGGGAGGACAGCTACCGAAGTTGGCATACAAAATTTCGAATCTGACTTTCCTGGAGTGAAAGCAGTACCAATCGTGAGAAGTGGTTTACCCGAAGAGCCTCTTGGGCCAAACTTCATTACTTGATGAAGGGCTACATCTGTCACCCAGACGTTGTCTTCAGCATCTATGGTCAAGCCATGTGGCATGTAGAAACTAAATAAATTTTGCATGTAAATTATAAACATGTAAATAAAATAATACCGACAAAAATGTAATACAATTTTTTTTTTGTTTCGGGATAATAATATTATTTATTTTTGTCGAAACGAGATGTGCTAGTTTTCAATTAGTGAAAAAACCTTCGTTCTCTTTCTCTCGCATAACAGTCTTCCTTAATGGTTGTAAATTAATCACAAAGTTTGAAGAAAACAAGCATATACGATTCACTGTATATCGCTTATATTTTGTATCGTAGTTGATTTTCCAAGCAGACTAACTTGGAAGTGGCAACTATAATTACTAAACTAAATTAACTTTGTAAATTGCTTATGAAAATATAATTTACAGGTGTTTCAAAAATGTCAAGCTTACATTTCATTGCCTTTTAGGCATAGGTTCGTAAAATAATTGAAAGCATGACTTTGTTTACCATAAGCTTATTAACCCGAATACACAATCAATGTATCAGCACCTACTGCCTAAACGGCTTAACCGATTTACTTCAAATTTGGTATGTAGGGTTTTTAGACCATTCCTTAAAGGAGAAATTGAATTTTTTTTAGCTCAAAAAAAAAACGGTACCTGCCATATAACGGTTTAGGAAAAGCTTTATTTTCTCGAAACCCCCTCCAACGATTTTCTTGAAAAAAATTATTGTTCTGTCTGATTTTCTTTTGTTAAATCGCAAAAAAAAAATTTCCACACCTATTAACGGTACCTCCCAAAGAACCTTTATTTTTTTCTTCATAAAATCGATTTTCAAAGTAAACATTTTTTTTAGAAAGATCTAGATGACTTGAACAAATTTCAAAACCAACATTTTGCAAAAAAGCTTAGTTTTAATTAATTTTTTAATTTATTTTTTTGTATAATCAATATTCGGAAAATGGCTTGTTTTAAGTAAACATCGATGTATTTAAAAACCGTTCTAACGATTTTGGAATTATTTTTTGATAAACTTATATTCAGGCAACAAAATTTTCTCCATGCTTTGATTTTTGGCTTGAATCTTTGTAAAACGAAACTTTAGCAATTTTGTGAAAAATTAAAATTTTTTTTTCCTTTACCTATATTTAAAAAAAAAAAAATATTTCGTGGCAACTTTTCACAACAACCAGTCGTGCACCACAAGAGCAAGTTCGTGCGACCCAGTCCTGCACTTTATTTTTCTTTGAAATAAATCAATTATGTGTATATGGTTCTTTATATTTGAGTGAATGAACTGTTTATTGCATAAAAAAACAATACGCACGTTCGGGTGCACACCAAAATTGCTTTTTAGATACGTCTGTATCGTATGAGTTTGTGAACGACCAAAACCGGATAGGTGTCAAAAGACACACAAACACATATTCATAGTCAGCTGTTTGCCAATCCTCCCTTGGCTTCATGAGTATACTGAAAATTTTAGGATACCTTCAGATTTATTTCCCCACCTCGGCCATATGGTTAATCAGTTGTGTTTTAACATGGAATTACAACAATAGTAAAGTATGCGAACCACAATAGTTGTGCACACGAACGCAAGCAATGAAAGGCAACCCGAACAGTAATGTTATATTTTATTTCTTTTTGGTTTCATCAAACAGAAAATGTTGTATATGCTATTTTAGAACGTTTTTAGTAAAATACTTTAATGCTAATTTTTGTTGATCGCGATTAAAATTCAAGAAAAAAATAAAAAGAATAAATTAAAAAAATTGTATTTCTAGACAAGAATTTTTTGAATTTCTGCAAAAATTATTCAAAATTCGAAAAAAAAATCTGTTAGCTAATTATCTAATTTTATAATACCAAATCAACAGAGTTTTTAAAGAAAATTAAATATTTTTGTTTTGTTTCTTAAGAACTTAACCATTTATTCTTAGTTCGTACTCAAGTCATCAATGAAAACATGGTTACACAAAATATTCAATTCGGATTGTCTGTTTTAATTGAATTCTTATGCGGAGTTATCAACCTTGCAAAATTTAACAGAGTGAATTAAATTAATAAAAATTATACGAAGTATAATCTGATTTGTATAAAGAATTAGAAAAACCAGATCAAGTCCACAATTAGATTAGAACACCAAAACAGAAATTTTTATTTCTTACAATTGATGTAAATTAATAGATTTTGTTTTATTGTTAGCAACAAAGGTGAATCTCAATAGAAGATATGATACCGTGAAAACGATATAACTAGAACGTGTTGTAAGGTTTTGAAATAAGGAACAGCTCTTTGAAAGTTTCACTCAATTTTTTTTAAAGATATACAAGTATATATCATACTCGAAAACACTCTTTTTCACTCTAAGTTTGTCTCCATATAGTTAAAAAAAAAAAAAAAGAAATCGCAGTATCTTCATAACTTAAAACTTACATGTTCTTGCCCCAATCGTAAACAAGTTTTCCGGAATTATTATCGAGACCAAGCACCGGGCTTTGTTCTATCGGTCCAAGACTACGCTCTTGGAATATTTGCAGCTTAAATGTATTATCTGACCATCTTCGGTCTCCTCGATGAAATATCACTACATTTCCTGCTTTATCAAAAGAAACTGCAGTTACGTCTCCTAAGTTGATACTTAAATCTGGCCAATCAGGCTGATAAACGTAACCTGCAAGAGTAAAACATTGCTAGTATTTTGAAAGAAACAACTTTGAACTTACTTGAATTTAATTTAGCATTTTCTGCTTTTACATCTATATCTTTGGACTTCCGTTTTGATTCCATCCCAATAATATCTAATAAATAAGGGTCCTTTACTTTTTGTGGGAAGTATTTACTTTTACTTACAGGATACTTGAAAATAAAAATTTTATTTAATTCTTCTTTACTTTTTAACAATTAATTAAATAAGTATATTTGGATAGCAATTTTTGTTTGTACTGCCTTTTTTCTCTTAACTATAAAACTCACCTGAATCTGAAAAGATTCTACTGAACAGTTTATCAGGAATAGCTGCATGGTAATACAAAGTGGTAACAAATTCATTTTTTGTCTGCTTAATTAATCTTTTGAAACAGAAATTCAACAAATTTTAAATATATTTAAATCGTTATTTTATAAGTGCGAGAACTTAATTAGAAATTGAAAACAAAAGTTTCACAAAAAAAATATAAATAATACCGATACCAAGAGCATAGATGTCTTCAATTGAAAATACAAACGTTGAATGAAAGTAGTAACAGTCTTGTTGACCACTATCACAAAACGTTGGTAAAACGAAATTCCAATTCGTTGGCTATACAGCATAAGAAGATATCAAGAACTGAAAATAATTAACATACATAATGTGTATGTTCCTGATATAATTATTCATCATAAAAAAGTTTACTTCAATTCAAACAGAATAAATAAAAAAATTAAGTTTGAACATTCCATAAATAATGTCTCAGTGTACGCATAAATTGTGTATGGTAATTAAAGTTTAAAATAAAAACTCCAAACAAGCTCTCAGATAATTTTTTTTGGGAAAAATGTTTTGCTCCAAAATTGACGCACCGAAAAAAAATAAAATTAAAAAAAGATGTACATTATATCCAAAATTCTTAGATTAATGAATTTTTAGTGGTCATCTGTTCCAGTATTAAAAAGAAAACCAATAATGCTACGCATATGATGTTAGCAACGCATATTATAATGTTAGCACAACAAATTTGGCATTGAAAATATTCGCCTTTTAAAATCCGTCAACAAATCTTCGAAGCTTGACTTGATGCCTATGAATCGTTATATACACACATAATTCATAATTGACAAATTGATTAATCTTATTAACCAGGAGCAATTCAATCGCCTTTTGTTTAACTGTTTAAAATGAGCGTACAATAATATTTCTGTAATCTATATATATGTAAATGTAGGTGCCTATTATTGTTAAATTGTAAATGTTTTCTTTTACTTGTTGCGCTGTACTTCTGACTCTTTTTTAGTGTACAATTGATGCTCGTTGATGATGGTTACTCAGATGCAAACCGAAATGAATACGATCAATAAAATACTAAATAATTTGTTTAAAATTTAACAAAATGTTTTTTATTTACGACTATTTGCAAGGAATTTAATTGAATTTATAATAAATACAGTTTGTGAATTGACAATAGAAACAATAGAAAATGAACATTAAGATTAAAATCAGGAGCAACCTTGAAACTATTATTAATATGCACCACATACTTTTGGCTAAGAAAACAACTTACTACAAACTCCGGATCCGGATCCGGATCAGAAGGCATAATAAAATGCAGCTACTTTGTGCACTGGCGAACTAAGAGGAAGTGCCACCCCGAGCAGGCTTACCCCTTAAAAAATTAAGAAAAACCACGAACAAAGATTTTATTTAAAAGTGTTTTCGAGCTTTTATTGCACTGAATGGTTCGATTATTTCATAAAAATCTTTATTTTTCCTTTTCAATTGAAATTAGACCGTTAGTCAACATAATGGCTCATTGTTGATTTTATTTTTAAACGCTTCGTTCAAACGATGCCACGAAGACCCAAATCGTGATATGGATCTCTATATTTCCAACGTTAAACCAGCATCTTGAACCTTTTCGCTTGGCATAATTTTATTCTTTTTTGTTATTCTCCGCTTTTCAACTGAAATTTCTATCTCAGTACATAGTTCTCTTGCGTATATTATGGCCTTTTTCACGGTTTCAAGAAGAAAACTAGCTTTGAGATTTTTTTAACTATTTTCTAGAGTCTAGAGTGAACCCAGATTATTGTAAGTATTTCTATGCTGCATCAACTTCTTCCAAAACATCGTATAGTTGCATTCAGAAGATAAAAGTATGATTGCAGCACCTCTTGTTTCAAAATGTTCCTTTTCAGGATCACAAAGTTTAAACTGTCTTCACGAATTTTTCATTCAATGCCTTATATGTAAGTCATTGAATGTGTCTCAACAAATTCTCCTTTAACACAGAGTCATATTTGCCATTAGGATAATATAAATGATGAATTCCAAGCAAAAATTACGTCCAAAAGCAATATGGAATTTTACCATATTGTCAAAAAATAAGTGACAGCTTACACTACGCGGATGACAGATTGAAATTATGTATCGCGCTTTTTTCAAACTGTCAAACACAAAATCTTGTAAAAGAATTTCGTAAATAATCTCTTTTTTCCTGTGAAATTTGAAATTTACGTGACTAAATGGTTTAATAATACACTATTAACAATTTTTGTGCACAACATTAATATTTCCTCTATTGTTTTAAATCAATTTTAAAACAAATGATAAAAAAAAATGTTCAGCTGTCATCCGCGTACTGCTGATTTTGGCACTGCTCTGCGAACGAGAAAGAAATATATCGTTGTTACCTAAAAAGTCCTATCATAGAATATCACACAATTTCTTTTTTTCTGCAGCTATGACATTTGCAAATAGTTATGGATTGTGTTTTGCAACTCCATTTTCCAAGGTTTTTTACTTTTCGAATTTATATTTATTCAACAAATTTATTAAGGGTATTCATCTAACGACGAATATTCCCGCTTGATGTAAAAATGAAACTTTACATCATACGTTTTCATGAACGCCTCATAAAGCTCTTGACGTAAATTGGCATGAATCGTATTATGACGTCATTTTTATATTCAAACTAGACAAAATGACCATTAATATATTGAGTGAACTTTTTATATTTTTGTTTATCTTTTTTTTTACTATAGTTATTTTTTATTCTCACTTTCTTCATTATTTTTTTAAATTTGTAAAACTAAATTTTTCCTACTGGAACTACAAAACGCTCTTTAAAGATAAGAGGGGCAATTTAATTTACCCACCTTTGTAAAACGTCAACAAAAATGGCGGCTTTACTTCTTTTCATGTTTACTTCGTTGATTTCCGCATCGAATTCGTGATGAAAGTCTACATGTTTCAAAGGAAAATTTCCCCATACAAATTTACAAGATTTACGCCGACGAAAAAGTGCATCGTTTACGTCGTTTTACGTCGTTAGATGAATACCCTTACCATTGACGTATAAGGTATGGACCGCCAGTAGCCAACTTCACGCGTGTTTCAACCTAACTAGGAGCGCCATCAACGACTAGGAGGGAATCTGCGTAGCAGTGATATGATTTCTTTAATTAATTATTGACTGTTGAAATATTTTGGTGGAAATTATTATCAAACTACTTTTATTTTACAAAACACATCCACTCATTATGCCATAAGTTACTTGCAGATGAATATATTATCGTTTTCATTTAAATTCTAATGGCGAAATTAGTACACTTAATTTAACTACACCATGGTATAGGATATAATTCACGAGTTAAAATTTCTTATTAATAAAACAAAATAAATCGTGGAATAGTTAGCCCACATTTGTTAAGAAAATCTACTACAGTTCTATTACAATTATTTGTTTACGGTCTGTGAGCATGTTTCTACCTGAAGAACATTATGTGTTTCCACCTAAAGTTTTATGAGTATGTTTTGTTTATTTCTTTGTAGTTGTGTTTTGGTGGTAATTTTTAGTTAGTCAGCACTGGAAAGAGCGAATAAAATGCCTATATTCACTTTTGTATTCTTGACTTTATGCCAAGCCGAAGTTTCAAATAATTTTGAGGATGTGTCTGCAAAGTATGGCTATTTGTATATGCCGAGTTGGTCAACTTGTACTCCAATTTCCACTACAAACAAATAAAAACCGGATAAATAATCATTATTTAGCTTGAATATTACAAAATTAAATTTCAAACTATATAATTTTATTTAAAAAATATGATTTAAACAATTTTTATTTGTTTTTAAGCGAAAAGTTCAAAATCATCTAAACTTTTTTGCAACTTTTGTAGGTTGAAAGCTTCTTACTTCTTCCGCAAAACGCGGCCCTAAAGGAAAACACAATAAACACATCCATTAATAATCATTGTATATGGACTCCATGTATTAAGCTGTCATAGGTGCCACCAACCTTTAAGCAAAAAATGTATTGACATTATATTTCACGCCAAAAATTTCCAGGCATTCCAAGATTTTATCTTCACTTTTATGTTCACTTTAATTACTGACCAAATTATCTCCACTTTTCGTATTCCATACAAAATTTTGCTTAAGTGACTAAACATTTACCAATAAAACAGGCCTTGTATTAATAAAATGCCGATAAATACGTTTTGCGTTCGTATCGTATCGTCTACAGACAGATGAATCGAAATTCTTACCAAAGAAAATACTAAATATAAATTTTCTTGTTTGAAAACGTAAAATTTAAAATTCAAGTTTTCACCGGAAGTTAAGACCCTTTTAATTATTATAATGACTAATCTTAATACGTCTGTGTCTCTGCAATTACGAACAGCAGAAAAGAAACACCAGAAAAGTGTCATGAAAATCTTGGCCCACGACACACAGGGCTGTTTATCTGCCATCTCATCTTTTCGATTTTTTTCTCTCGTTCGCACTTATGCATTTTCAAGAGTCATGACTCGAGAATCAAGATGTAATAGCAGAGAAGAGCGGTTTTTGGTGTAAGCGCCCCATAAAAAATCTACTATATTTAAATTTGTATTTATTTGGAATCACTTTTCTTTCAAAAAGTTTGTGAAATGCCGTGATGGCTGTTTGATTTTTGTTTTCTTTTGTTTTCCTAGGAAAGTTTATAATCCATTTTCAAAAGCGCATAAATATATGTTTTAAATCAATTAAATATCAAGAGTTCCTTTTAAAAGTGATTAATTTATTATTTCCTATTTTGGAAATATAAAGGCTTGTTAATAAATGTGTCCTATTTCCTACTTTTGACGACAACTTCAACAACAGGATAACAAAGCAAAATCAAACACCAAGAATGAATTTACCACAATTTTTTATTGCTCTGCAGCTTTTCCTGGTCAATTGTTTAATTGAATCTGCTTCTGATCAGGTAATATATTGTGACACAGTTAAAGATTATCCATAATATCCCTGGAAAATCAAAAACGGGGCTCTATTGATTTTCCTGTAAGAGAATCTCAAGTAACAGGTGAAAAAATTATTGTGTGGGTTGCAAAAAAAAATATAAATATACCTCAGGAACTTAAAAAAAAAAATTGTTGAATGCGTAGGATGTAAAAAGGTTTAACCGTACCATATTGATTCTCTTTTTTTTCAAGAGCCTTACGCGATACTTGCCCCAGTCCGAAGATGAAGCTCTCAGCACAAATGAACGCTACCAGCAAACAATGCAAAGTGGTAATCCTTCAGAAATCGAATGGAAGCAACCAAAGCTTAAGTCGGAAAATATAGATGTGAAAGCAGAAATCGCTAAATTAAATTCAAGCAAGTTCCAATTTGTTTTTTTTTTTGAAAATATATATTTTAAATATTTCCTTTACTTTCTAGCTTACATCTATCAATCTGCATGGCCAGATTTAACCACCAATCTAGGTGCCGTCTCTGCTGTTTCATTTGATAAAGCAGGGAATGTGGTGATATTTCATCGAGTAGATCGAATATGGTCTCAAAGCACATTCGATATTAAGAATGTATTCCAAGGACGTGATCTTGGACCAATAGACCAAAATCCTATACTTGGTCTTGATAAAAAATCAGGAAAACTTGTTTACGATTGGGGCAAGAACATGTAAGTGATTTTTTGTGTATCACATTCTTCGATAATGTAAAATATATTTTTCTGGTTCGACTTCAAAGCTTCTATATGCCACATGGTCTCCACATTGATGCTGACGATAATGTTTGGGTTACGGATGTTGCTTTGCACCAGGTTATGAAGTTTGGTCCTAGAGGTGCGTCAGGTAAACCTCTTCTCACCCTGGGAACAGCTTTTATACCAGGAAACACTGATTCAAAGTTCTGCAAGCCAACATCCGTGGCAGTACTCCCAAATGGAGACTTTTTTGTCGCAGACGGCTATTGCAATGCACGCATCATTAAGTACTCGGCTTCTGGAGAGAAAATCCTTCAATGGGGACAGAATTCGTTCTCAGGTAAGCTTAACTATTACGATCTTCTTACAGATAACCAAATGTATATTTGCTATTCCAGCCCAAGTTTACAAAGTGGCTCCTCCGAACTTCTTCGCTATTCCACACGCTCTAACTTTGGTGCCCGAAAAGGGTCTGGTTTGTACCGCAGACCGGGAGAACGGAAGAGTTCAGTGCTTTTCATCAAGCAATGGAACATTCCAATGGCAGTTCCACAGTCAAATAGTTGGTGATCGACTGTTTAGCATGGATTACACTCCAGCCGAAGGTGGACAGTTGGTCGTAGTTAACGGTCCAACGGGGGGCCTTGGAATTTCAGATCAGTACAACGAAGTTCGTGGTTATGTCATCAATATGAGAACGAAGCAGGTGATCAGCAAATTCGGCCCTAATGTGTTGCAATTTTCAAATCCCCATGACATAGCAGTCACCGCTGATGGAACTGAAATCTATGTTGCCGAATTGGATCCCACTCGAGTGCATAAATTTCTCCACAAAAAGGTTGCTCCATCGTTGCCAATGTCGGCGGCAAAACCAACAGCAACTAGTATCGAACGAAGCACCGAAGAAGAACAATTATTACAGGCAGCAGCATCGAAACCCACACCAGGGTCAACGGCTCTCTTAGTTGCAGCCCTTATGTTATTTTTTGCATTTCTCACATTCGGAATGGCTTTGCTGATTTCCCGCAGACGCAAACGAGGTAATTCTGATCTCCCAACGGGTACTCCATGTGATTTAGTATATAAGCGTCTGGTCTCATCCAATCACAATGATTGTTAATTTTTTGTTTCTCATAATTTATGTTGTGTGCCTTTGATTTTTCTAATTCCAGTTTCTACACTCAGAATGTGTAACCTCCCTTTTATTATTTGTTTGTAATTTCTTTAGGTGAAATTTTATAAGACTTGTAAATATTATACAACTTTTACCATTTTAATTTTTACATTTTTTTCTTACAGTCTTTTTTTACATTCTTGTATCTTTTTTTAAAATAAATGTTTACTTTTTTTTCAAATCATTTTTGATTTTGTTTTATTTGCTTTATTTGTTTTGTTGATCATTTTGATGTTTTGTCTTGGATTCAGTTTGTTCGGAATTTTATACAAATTTTCGTTCCGATGTACCAATCAAACAAATCCTACGATTAAATCAAACACATATTTATTAAAGTCCAATGCAATCAAAATATTGTGCCAAACTAACCCATCTCTTATAAAGTATTCCTACGGAAAACTGGACAAAATTTTATCAAAATCGTTATACGTAGAATGAAGTGACAGTGGATTAATCACACCAACAATGGAGTGAAGACTATCATGAGACATGGAGTGGGATTCTTTTACCTAAGATGGCAGAAAGTCTTGACGCAGAAAATTAATCTCAAAAGCTGCGAAGAAATAGAATGCTCCGCGGAAATGTGGAGCTAAGTAACTTAGTAAGATATGCAACATATTTGTAGTATATATTTTAGAAGCATCGCCATCGCCGGAAAAGGAAAAGATAGAAGGAAGAGGTTGTCATCATGAAAGTGACAAGTATTAGCCTCTAACAAAAGCAAATACAAACATCAAATTGTTAGCGAAAATATTTAATTGTTGATAATTCATTTTTTATAAAGCATCGTCAAGAAACAAATGACAAACTCAATTTGCTGGTTCTGGGTTATAACGAGTAGCATTAGCTACATGGAAAGTAGTTTCTTCATTCAAGTAACGATTTTCACATTTAGAATGCTAACAGTAAAATAAAAGAACTTAGAGTACTTATCAATATTTTATTTAAATCGTAACGTGACTCCCTGAAATAACGCAATTATCCAAAAAGAGAGCCCGACAATGGCGTAATTTCAGGAAGCATTGTAAAATTATAAAGTGCCAAAAATTAGGTATTCTTAATTTTCTTAATATTTCCAAGCTCCAGAAAGTTAAAAATGATATGTGCTACGAGATCCTCTTCTATTTATTGAAATGTGCATGAAAAACTTGTTTTCCTTTTTTCATATTTGTTTGGATTACTCGGTAAGATTTATTTGTTTTCAAACGCAAACAAATGTTAATTTAAAAGGTTGAATGAAATAACAAAAACTTAAGGTTGTATGTTGTATAAGTTTTAAGAGCCTTATTTGATGTAAAACGCTTCGCCTTAAAATTGTTTCATTTAACATTTTAAATGAAATTTAATGTAAACTTTGCATCCGAATAAGCTTCTCCTATCAGACAAAAAAAAAGGTTGTAAGATATAATAATTCACTAAACTATATTCTTTTCCAGGTTGTCTTCCATTTGGAGTCAAGAACCGCCGCCACGCATGGGATTTTCCTACTAAACCAGAAGGCTTTAAACTTGGAGGTCTGTTGGACCATCGAAAACGAGGATTTGAAAAACTTGATCAAAATGCCAGCGATGAAGAACCGGATGCAACGACAAACATGTTGACTAGTGCGCAATTTGCTTAGAAGAACAAAAACAACTTAAGTGCCTCTTCATTATTTAATTTCATTCCATTGAAAAACTTCCAACAAAAAACTAAATGATTCTATGTAAATATATATTAATTAATTTAACATTCATAAAAAACTAGTAAAACAAACGAAATGAAAAAATACATACATAATCAAAAATGTGTCATTGTTTTGATGCACGAGTTATGTGGTTTCTTGGAGACAGACGTGGATCAAAGATCGCAGTGATGTCCACTGAGATACCTGCAATAAAAACAAAAAAATAATTATTTGGATTTTTTAGCGCTTAACTTACCTTTTTCTTTTAGATATAAAATTCGATCATAAAGAACAACTGTTTCCACCAAAGGAGCAAAAAGTAAGCGCATGGAATAGAAGATTACAATGCGTTTCCACTGACCGAGGTCCTTTTGAGTGGTTTCCGAGTTGATGTCTTCATTTGGGACGTTGATATGTAATCCGTTTGTGGCACGTTTGACATATCTGCAAAAAAAATATAATAGACAAAGCTTTTAAGTTGTTGAATTAGTTGTTAGCTCACTCATTAAAATCCATTCCTTTAGTGTGTTTGACATTTCTCAAACCAGTGTGCTTTAATTCAGGCCAATACTTGGCAAATATCTTTTCAATAGTAGCCCTGAATGAATGAACCTTGAGATCCTCGTATAATTCGCTGTCTAACCGATCACAATATACTTCAGCTGCATGACAAGCTATTTCTCTAGACTGATAGCTGAGTCGTGTTGAGGTTTTTGGTTGTCTTTTCAAGAAATCACTAAGTGGATAGCCAGAGTTAACAGATCCAGTTGACAGCTTCATGTGGCAACATGCGACGAAGTTCAGGAACTTAGCTTCTTTGCAATTAAGGAACATTTGAATGAGTATCGCTCCGAGGTCTCCACATGGATGAAGGCCAATGATTCCAAATGAAAAAGGAGTGCTTTTGGGTATTCCCACTGCTTCGACAATTTGATTAACGAATTCTTTTGGTGACATTGAGCTGGTAAGCTTCATTGTCACATGAACTGGGTCACGGATATGTTGTCTTTCGTCAGATGAAAGGAACTTACAAACAGTCCCTTTGAACTGGGAATCAATAACCCTAAGGGAATAGTTTGCAATACTTTTTAAAAACCCTGAAAAAAATTTACCTGGCCTGTTCGTTAAGGGAATATTGCATTTCGAGGCAGCAGACTTGAACACCGTAAGCGTAGCCTAGGACTCTTGCCAAATGACCAAGTCCTGCGCCAAAATCGACGACAAAGTCTACAGAATTATTAACTACACTTTGGTAGCAAACACTTGCCATTCGAGCAATTTCATAACGTTTTTTGGGTTTGATGCATTTGGTAAAAAGGTTTTTTAACTTTGGGTGTTCCATTATTATTGGGTTAACTTGTTCCGTTGACGACTTACACTTGACATCTCTTGGAATACATAAATTCTTCATAAGGTGAATGAGGCAAATTATGGACAACGGCCTGACAGAGCTGCATTTTTTATTACCTCTTAGAATATTTGATAATTCTTGGGGATCTAGAGGTTCTAGATGAGTTTGCCATGACTTTGGAATTTTAGACCAGTGGTTGTCTACATAGAAGTCCTAGAGAAAAGTCAAAACTTGTTAATTTTAGGATTTGTTGATTGTGCAATATTTACCAATACGTAAGTATCAATCAACCATTTGTATTTTTGAATTATTTTCAATGAAATTGCTAAATTTTCTTTTAAACAATTCAAGTTTAATTGCTGCGAGGTTTCAGTCATTTTTTATATGACTTTTAAAATGTAAACAAATCAGGCTTCTAGTACTAGAACACATTACACGTACTAGACGGCTCATCTGTGCTTGTTCAGTGTGTGGACAACTATAACCAAAATATAATTTGTCACGGAGAAGCCAGGGGATAAATCGCGTAAAATTAACACGATCATCGTAACACCGTTGCCCTCTCTATCTTTTTAGAATAATATGATAAGGACAGAATCTGTGAAACGACGATCGTTCGATTGTTTTTATTTTACGCGATCGACCCCCAGAGTTTATCGAGTATGCTCTGAGCAGTACACTCAGTTCTGAGACCTCTAATTTATTTATAAAACACACTGGCGCAAAATTATAGTCAGCCTAAGTTTAAGGAATTAACGCCACACTTCTTAACTTAATTTTAACTTTGAAACAGTTCTCTAACTTTAAAGTAATTATAGACTCTTTCTGATGTACTGACAACTAGTGTGGGGTTAAAACATTTCTCTAAATTATTTGTGCGGAACACGCCTTAAACAGTGACAGTTCGCTAAGAAAACAAAGCAAACACACTTTTCTATCTGTCGTCAAATGTCATCAGCCCGGAATATAATTTTTTGTTTATTTTCAATACACCGGTATAGGTATTGTTAGTTGAATTACAACAGAGCCAGGAAAAACATTCCTCTATTCGAATCCTTTCGTCGTGCTGTTGATTCTGCCTTCCTATGACCTGTTCGGACTATTATGAGAAATGCTATAACTTCGAGTAATTGCTCTGCCACCAACGTTTGTTCACCTATATTCCAAGCTGCAAGACGAGCACTACAAATCAGCGAAGTACACAAATCAACAAACAAATTGCCAATGGTGCCTGTTGTTCCATTTGGTTCAAACTCGGATACAATTTCCCCAGAGCTGGGTAATCTCATACCAGAACCATCTGCTGCAATAAGTCTATAGCCTCTCCAACTCAGGTTCATCCTGATAGGCTGTTTGGATGCTTAAATTCTTGAAAGCCTGTATGGCAAATCAGTATGGTTGCAGCCTTAAGTGGAAGAAAGATAGTTGTTCCGTTAACCTTTGAAGGCCACTGTAATATGGATGTTTTTAATGGATGGTTTGAGCAAATTTTGACACCGATCTTGGAACCTGGACAGACTGTTTCTTGGTTTCTTTCTTCCATAATTTCTGCGCTGCTTGCTCTAGTGATTATTGGCGGAATTAAAAGGATAGCTAGAGTATCTTCTGCACTAGTGCCTATTATGTCACTTATATATATCTTTAGTTGTATTATTATTATTGCATTTAATATTCATAACCTTGGTTATACGCTGAAAATATTATTTTCCACTATGATAGATTTCAATGCTGTTGGCGGAGGGATGGTAGGAGCATTTGTTGCTGGAATTCAAAGAGCAATCTTTGCCAGCGAAGCAGGTGTTGGTTCTGCTTCAATTACTCATGCAACAACTAAAGATGAAGAATATTTTGTTTTAGTAGGTTTCAAGAAGTAAATAAGGTTAAATCTTATCTATATCTTAGTTGTGTATGGATGCTAACTTGGTTGTTAGTATTCTATAATAATTGTTTTGTAACTTTTATTTCTATAGCGTTACTTTTTTTATGCTTGCTTTTATCTTTAAAAATAAAAGAAATAAAATAATAAAACTTTCGTTATTTGTGGCTTTGGCCATATCATTTTTTATCACTTTATTTATAATGTTGCCAATTTTATTCAATCCATTAGTTTTTTTTAATAAAGTAGCTATTTCAGAATTCTTGTTTTGCTTGAAATGGGGCCACAATGTAGTCACTATCACTTTGGTGCACATTTCTTCCGAAAAAATGAAGAGTTACCAGAACTTGCAGCAATTTAGGGATCGGAAGTCCACGATTTGTTGCCGGTTCTGCAACATCGATGTTCTCTACCAAGAATAGAACGGTGGACTTATCAAATCTATACCGCGAGTAAAACTCTTCATCGTCCAAACTTGTTAAAGGGTCAGCTCGTGTTTTATATTACTTGGGCTTCCTAAAAAGCTCAAAGTCTTCAAACAACTCAAAATCTTCAAATAATTCAAAATCTTTGTCCTCCGAAAACATTTTGCAAAATTTTTTTTTGGTTCATAGAAAATGACAAATTGACAGAAGTCAGAGAGAAGAAAGTGTGACACTATCAAAATTAAAATAGGGTTTTCATGATTTTAATTTTGATGCAAGTCTTTAAAGATAAAGTGTAGTTTAACTTGTCTATAATTGCCAAAAATGTAATTTTAGACTAGTGTCAAACTAAATTTGATTTAGTTTGGAGTTAAATGGACTATAATTTTGCGCCACTTGCTTAAGCAATTCACTGTCACAAGGAATGTTAACCCCTTCAACTGCAGGTGTGAAAGCCTCATCATGCGGCTGTTAAAGCGGCATAATGGTGGTTGACGGCATGCGCGCTTCACTAGTGTGAACGCAAACTGTCAAGTGTTCATCATGCCGCGCTGGTCATGCCTGCAATTGAGTGTGAACCCCCCTATTGTGATCAACTATGCCGCATAGTGTCGCTGAAGTAAACTGTCACGTAGTGCAGTCTCAATTTAATGTGGATCTTGTTTTGCTTGGCCAGTGCCAAAATCCAGGGTCGAAATGACACTCAGTTCTACACTCAGTGTCGTCATTTTTTAAGCAAAACAAACGGAATGATTGTTATTTTAGTGATGTTTGAATTTAATTTTGTTGAACTGGGAATAGTTTAAGTTGTTTTTATTGGCGCAAAATTATAGTTCAATTAACTCGAAGCTAAATCATATTTAGTTTGACACTAGTCTAAAATTAAATTTTAGGCAATTATAGACAAGTTAAACTACACTTTATCTTTAAAGACTTGCATCAAAATTAAAATCATGAAAACCCTATTTTAATTTTAATAGTGTCACACTTGTTTCTCTCTGACTCCTGTCAATTTGTCATTTTCTATAAACCAAAAAAAAATTTGCAAAATGTTTTCGGAGGACGAAGATTTTTAACTGTTTGACGACATGAAATTGAAATTGTATATTATTTCGTAAAGCGGCATTACAGCATTCTTTGCAAAGATAAACTTTTGAACGATATATATTTCTAAGTTCTTAAAAAAATTAAATTAATTTTAATTTCAAAGAGGGAGAAAATTGAAGTTAAACAGAAAATTATCATTTTATTGACACATTCCGGGCTGATGACATTTGATGACAGATAGAAAGGTGTGTTTGCTTTGTTTTTTAAACGAACTGTCCCTGTTTAAGGCATGTTCGGCACAAATAAGTTAGAGAAATGTTTTAAACCTCACACTAGTTGTCAGTACTTCAGAAAGAGTCTATAATTACTTTAAAGTTAGAGAACTGTTTCCAAGTTAAAATTAAGTTAAGAAGTGTGGCGTTAATTCCTTAAACTTAGGCTGACTATAATTTTGCGCCATTAAGTTTAATAAATTATTATTAATCACTATTTTATTTTCTGAACTAATGCCCAGTTTCACCAAAATACACCTAAAAGTATTTTAGTTAACGGAGTAATAAAATTTATTGGCATTTTAGCTTAAAATGGTTTGCACCAATATAAGAAGGTGAATTTAAAAAAATGAGGAAACTTGATGCCTACCCCGGATTTTAATTCACCACTCATGGCTCTCTTTCATTAGAGCAAGCGAGAGGAGAGCATATATCAATCGAAAAATTTCAACGTTATCTTTCTTGCATTTTTAAGACGCCTTTAAAATTTATTTGGAACAAAATGGGACTTTAGTTTATTGGCAATTTTAAAAATGAAAATTGTTGGTGAAATCGAAAAATGCCATTTTAAGATTTTACAACCCAATAAATATTTAAAAGTGTTTGGAGAAACTGGCTATAAATACCAAACAATATTTGCGAGTGAAACCAAAGCAAATTATGCTTACAGAAATGTCAAATACTTTGGTGTGAGTGAAAATACGTGTGTGCACTGGGCACTCATTTCTACACTTGCTTTTAATCGAGTGTAGCCAAAACGACACTGAGTGCAGCAAATGACACTCAGTGCAGCTACAACTTACTGTCAAACTTGAGCATAACGAACACCGCGAGTGGAGATCAATCGGAACCCTTGTAGGGTACACACGGTGGCGCTGCCTTTGCGCCACCGTCAAAGCAATAAAAAGTAACTTGTAATTTAGAAAAAAGTGTCTTAATAAAGTAAAGTAAATAAATTTAGAAAAAAAAAATCATCAACTAAGTGGTAGCGACGGTGGTCTTTGGTCTTTGGACCTCCGTCAATTTTAAGATAAAAACGTAATTAAAGTGAGTAGTTTCAGGGTGGCTTGTCCCCCAGTAACTCGGACTGCTTATAAAAGCAGCAAATACGGAGCTAGGAAGCAACATTTGGGACTGGTGTTCAACAGCGCTCCAAGCAACCAGCAATGGCCAAGATGGAAGTAACATTTTGTGAGAGATGTACAGCGCTCCATATAACGACATCGATGGACGAAAACTTCCCGCCCAGCTAATATTTTACTGCTAGATACCCAACGGTACATCAGGCATCGACAACAACAGTAAAGTTTATAACGCGACAACAAGTTTATAACGTGACAATCCAGCGTGCAACAGTGTTTCTGTCTTCATACATATAAAGTGTTCAAATATTTAAGTATACTGTGATAGTTTCACTTTATCGTTTTGATATTTTAATGTAATATACTTTGTTTCAATCAAATTTTCATTGAAAACTTAATAATTAATTATTTACGTATAGTCCTAGGGCGGTCTCGCTCTATCAAGCTATCTAAACATACCATTTATAAATGTTAATAATTTAAACATAATATATGCATTGCATATACAGTAAAAGTACTGAGCTCTCGCTCTAACTTCAAAAGAAATTTTATTCTCAATGTAAATTATTTTATTTTAGTGTTAGTTTTTAAGGTATTTGTAAATATATATGTGACTTTCCGTCTAAAGCAAAAAATTATACTTATGAGCAAAAGTAGTGTAACTATATATCTTTTATATAATAACTGTTCGCCACGAGGCTTTCCATTATACGCAACTGAAAAAGAAGGCCATACATTACAGCCACTTTTGTACTCGCTAAAGCGAACAAGAATTAGAATTAGAATAAGACAAAAATGTAACTCGAAACTAAAAGACTCAATAAAATTCAATTCAATTCAAGAACACCGCGAGTGATACACTGACACTGAGTTGCACTGAGTGCTACACTGGCCGAGCAAAACGAAATCCACATAAGTGCGTCGGCCTTACTACATTTTTAAACATACACACCCATGCAAAATGATTACAGTACAGCGGTTTTTCACACTTTAGTTTATTAAATTTTGACATTTCTATCGAAAAACAAACGAATAACGATAGAAGTATTTTTTTCTTTTGTTTTCATAAATTATGCCTTTATTGTTTTTTTAATAACACATCATTTACTGATTAAATTTATAATCTACGGCTTATCAACTTAAAGTATTTATATCAGTTGTTTGTTCATACATTTATAATTATCAAATTCTTATCGAATTACTATCGGTTTAATAATCAAATCTGAACAAAGTTCATACCAACTAAGTGGTCGATTAATCAAGTTTCTTGCGAAAATATTCAAGTTACACAAGTTTCACAGTCATAATTTTATTGTTGAAGAAGTGAAACGTTCTGTGGTTTTGTTAAATATCTAACTATGCCTTCATCCGTCCAAAAAATAAATCCTGATATTCAGAAGGAACGTAACAATGCTACATTCAATCCACAAGAATTTACACTTTGGTGGGTTGGTGGCGAACAGAAATATAAAGAAAAAAAAGCACTAGGTAAGTTAAGTGGAATTTATCTACTATGATGTTGAAATTAACTATGTCATTGGTTTAATGGGTCTTATGTAAATAATTAATAACCTTTGCACAGAATGACTTATAGCTGCATCATCAGTGAGTGCATAATAGATTATCGTTTTTTTTATTGATGTTAGCGATAACCATTTTTTTGCACTTCATTTAGATCCAATGTGTTAAGAAAGGAAGCCAAAATGACAGTCTATATCGAAATCAGGATGATATCATAGTAGTAGGTACGTGCTGACCGACAAGTTTCGCTTTTACACTACACCTGATTTTTTTATAAAAAAAAAAAGATGAAGCAAAACAATTTCAAGTTGCTAGAACAAATCGCAAAGAAGAAAGTCTGTCAAAAGTAGATAGCTTTATGCATTGTTGCAGTTGGTTGCATTCTTAGAACTCCTATATTTCCCATAGAAAACGCTTCCGAATGCAAGTCATCTAATAATGGTATTCACTTGTTTTGATCTCAAACTAGTAATACAAACTAGTGGCAGCATGAATTGACCCATACTTGACTCGAAGTAAATGGGTTCCATGTAATTTTTCTGTAATTTCTTAATTTAAATAAATTTCATAAATAAAACTTTCAGTTATGTATATTAATTGTTTTAATATGTAGCTTATACAAAATTCCATTATAAGGTATAATTGTAGCAATATATATGTTTACGTGTATGTACGCAGTAAAAATTAAAATTAAACAGTTTTTGCCCATATCTGATTTACCAATTAACGGCAGGTTAGTCATAGTCTTCAGTCTTTTAAGGGTTCTTAATAAAATGGAAACAAACGTGATATCCATTTTTTAATTACTAAAAAAAAACAACCTTAAAGCAAATGCAGTCAAACAAATCATTGATGAAGTAGTAGCGCACAGACCACGTTACCCTTTTCATTCATCTTTAATAATGTCTATGTTTTTTGTACCATACGTCAAGAGCACGATGATAAGTGTCATTAAACGTTCAATAACAATAATGAAGTACCTATCATGACAGCGCATCGTCTTGTTTAAAACTCTTTTTTAACATCAAAGGTATCCTTGAGGTTTTTGACAGTATTGATGGAGCAGCGTGCATTTTCTATCGTCAGTCTGCACAAACTGGTAATCGGTATCCTTGGTATTCCTTGGTTTTCTTTCTCTCGTAGTACGAATATTTGGTCGATGGCCTACACTGACATGGACCTATTAAGTACGGCATGCAAGATCTTGTATTCCCTGTTAAGAAGATTGAAGCTCCTGTAGTTTGTAAAGTCCAGAAGATCGTGTTTTTTCAAGATTTTTGTGCCTCAGTAACATGTCTCCGATTGGATTCATCGGGTATGCTTTACTCCGACCATATTTTTATAATAATAATAAAAATATTTTAACTATGTGTCTGTAAGGCACATTGCCTTTTAAATGCAACAGGTGTTGCACGACACTAGTTAGAAGGAGTAAAAAGATAGGAAAGAATTGTTTTGGTACAATGGATAGAGAGCTAGTTGATTTTTATTTTTCATTGCATAACCTCATGGGCGACGTCCAGCATAAGCTGGGAGGTATGCTGAGAAGAAAAAAAATGCTTTGTACCCGAGTGAGGATTGAACCTGTACCCTCTGGGTTAACAAGCAAGCACTCATTTTTGCATTTTTTGCATTTTAATTCATTTTTTATTTTTTCGTTTTCTTATATCTATCTTAATGCTAGACAAAAAATCTTAAACAACTAGCTTACATATTAACTTAGCTAACTTACTTGTAACAGCGCCAAATGCACATACCCACAGACAAACGATTTTATGGATTTTTAACATTTTTTTTGGTGCCACCGTTACTGTCCTACTTAATCTACCTTAGAAATACGTAGGTCGGCCAAGGCAACAACTTTGACTAACCATCAATATCAAGGTGGTAACCCAACCACCGGTATTTTTTAACTTGCTAATTCAAGTCCTTTTTGTCCTGAAGGGGCACAGCTCTACTGAACCGCAGACGCTCTGCTCCGTTCCCAGAGCCGACGTCTCGACCATACAGTATTCGCCGATCCACAGTTCTACGGCCGACGTGGTAGATTAACGGAACCGCCAATCTATCCTACAAGCAAGCACTCCATCCATTGTCCATTGCCGCCCAGATGCAGATAATTGGCAGCTACTTTATCAATTTCTACTCTGCATTTTTTTGCAGCGCAAAACTACCTTATATTCATGTTTTTTTTTTTCTTATTTAATTTCAGAAAAGGTTTTTTTGGAAGATCCAAGTTTAATGGATAAAATACCAATATCCTACCTTTCCCACAAAGAACTTTATGAAGAAGGTGTCCGAAAATCAACCATTATCAGTAATAAAATTCTGGAAATGCGTCGAGAAGGTGCCGATGGAATTGATACTTACACGTTAGTTCCCAATAGTATGACTCTCAAACAAATTCAATCAATGTTTATTTTACTTCAGCGCTCTTTTGGGTGGTTCACTTGGATCAGCTTTAATCAAAGAAGGTAATCCACTAACTCTGCACTATGTGATGTTCGTACCAACAATAATGGGTCAAGGTACTGTTGACCAACAAGTCGAATGGTTATCAAAAGCTTGGGATTGTGAAATTATTGGAACATATGCTCAAACCGAAATGGGTCATGGTACATTTTTACGTGGTCTAGAAACTCGTGCTGATTATGATCCAAAGACAGAAGAATTCATTCTAAATTCACCGACAATCACAGCATATAAATGGTGGCCAGGAGGATGTAAGTAGAGTATCGTGGAACTTAAAACATACCAATCATTTAAAACACACTTTTTTGGATGTTATAGTGGGTCAAACAGCTAATCACGCTATAGTTATGGCGCAACTGTATACTAAGGGACAACACTGTGGCATTCAACCTTTCATTGTCCAGCTCCGTGATGAAAATACTCATATGCCAATGCCAGGAATCGATATAGGAGAAATTGGCACAAAGCTTGGAATGAAAAGTATCAACAATGGTTATCTGGGATTCAAGAATGTACGTGTTCCACGTCTGAACATGCTAATGAAGAATTCTCAGGTTCAACCCGATGGAACATTTGTTGCGCCAAAGTCTTCATTACTAACTTATGGTACTATGATGTTTGTTCGAGTGGCATTGATACGGGATACTTCAATGACCTTAGGTAAAGCCGCAACAATTGCAACGAGATATTCAGCTGTTAGACGTCAGAGTCCAATTGATCCAAAGTAAGATCAGCAAAAACAGTTAATTTCCTAATTTGTGTAAACATCAATTTTATTTTAGTGAACCAGAACCTCAAATTATGGACCATGTTACTCAACAACTAAAGCTATTCCCTCAAATCGCAAAAGCTATCGCATTTAAATTAACTGGAGATTACATCTGGACCATGTACAATAATGTAACGGGTGAACTAGAACAAGGCAACCTCGATCGATTACCGGAAATGCACGCCATGTCATGTTGCCTGAAGGCCATTTGCAGTGCAGATGCCGCGGCTGGAGTGGAAATATGTCGTTTAGCATGTGGCGGTCATGGATACATGGATGCATCGAACTTTCCAACTATCTACGGTATGGCCACCGCAGTGTGCACATATGAGGGAGAAAATACAGTGATGTTATTACAAACTGCAAGGTATCTAGTAAAAGTCTATGAAACTGCCTTGAATGGAGGAAAATTGGTTCCCACAGTTCAGTACATCAAAGAAGCTATCGATGCTAAGGTTTTTGTTAATTTTGATGGCTCGCTGTTGTCTATTGTGAGGGCGTTCCAATTTGTTGCTGCTAAGTAAGTGTTAAACAATTATTTTTGCAAACAAAACAAATCTATGAGTGTGTTTCTTTTTAAAAGCAAAGTGCGAATTGCTTACGAGCGCTTAGAAAGGTGTAAAGCTCAAGGACATGGACAAGAAAAAGCTGCCAATTTAACAGGAATCGAACTAACTCAAGCTGCCGATGTAAGTTTGGTTGTATATTCACTCGTGTAAAATGACAAGAAAATCTTTTTTCAGTTGCATGGTCGTGCCTTTTTAGCCCTTTCAGCTTACACCGAAATAGAAAGTATCTGTAAGAATGTCTCACCGGCTTTAGCCGCAGTGTTGAGAGACATTTTGGAATTAAATTTACTCGATTCATGTTTGAATCGAATCGGAGACTTTCTTCTGGTAAACATTATCAAATCAAATCCAAACTCTATTTTTTTATAATTTCTTCATTTCTAGTTTATAAATTTAAGCGAAACAGAAGTTGGTGATTTGGAACTACGTCGAGAAGCTTGCCTGGCTCGTATTCGTCCCAATGCTGTAGCCATTGTTGACAGTTTTGATTTTCATGATCGCATGTTAGATTCAACACTTGGAGCCTACGATGGCAATGTATACGAAAAAATGTTTCAAGTTGCGAAGATGAGTCCACTCAATCAGGAACCAGTGAATAAATCATTTAATGCTTACTTAAAGCCGTTTATGAAAGCAAAGTTGTAAAATGTTGATGCATCTATACATAGTAGAAATGTATTTAGCCTTTTTGTAAGATAAAAAAAGATGAAAAATCAAAATAATTATAGGGTTAGTAAATTTGTTGTGCAGTTGTTTTGTGATATAATCACTGTTATTTGGGTATTTAATATAAATGTATATACCTTACCATGTTTTATATTCTTTTATATTTCAAATAAATAGATTTCTTCTGTTTGAAAGCTGAATTGTTTTTTTTATTTGTTGATTTGTTGATTATCGTTTTTTTTTCTCAATTTGTTTTCTAATGCGATCAACTTGAGGAATGCGGAATGCCTGAAATCAAATGCAACGACACGAGCATCCAGTTGAACTCAGACATTTAATAATCCATAAAGAGTACGTATGAAGATTCAACGGATATATGCTCTGGAAATAACAACATTTCAATAAAGAAAAAAATCTGCCTATTTAGATTTCAAATTAATTTTAAATTTATTTAAAAAAATAATTTCTATGATTTTAAAATAGTTTCAGGAAAATTTTTTAAACAATTATCTTTACAAATTTTATTTTATCAAAAACCTATCACGCACTTAATTATACATATACATATATTAAAACAAAATATTAACAATAAAAACTGCAAATTACATAAGTAACATTACATATTAGACTTCATAAAAGGCTTTAAGTACAAATGGAATGATTTCTGAACGGGAATTCGATTCATTGGACTCTTCTGTGCTGATGCAAATATTCTTTCGTATGCATTGCCATCATATGTACCCAAAACTGAATTCAATATTCTATCATGAAAGTCAAAGCCATCCACAATTGCAACTGCATTAGGTCGGATACGGCTTAGTGCATATTCTAAGCTTGATTGTAATTCGCACAAGTCTTGGTCGGTTAATTTGATGAACTACAATCAGAAGGAAATACAATTATTTCTATTTTAAAATTGCTTCTTTTATGTTTTATCTTAATACTCACCCTGAGAATATCACTCATGCTTCTCAAGCATGCACCTACTAAATATAGAAATAGAATATCAATTAAGACTTTATTAAGTTCTTCTGAACGTTGACTTGTTTCTAAAGCAATTTTTTGCCAAATAGTAGTTGCCAGGAAGGATCGACCATGATGCTAAGAAAGTGATTGCCTTTAGTAAAAATATAAAATAAAATTAAAGAGACAAAATTACATCAGCGGCTTGCACCAGCTCGATTGAAGTGGCATTAGTTGCCTCTGCATGGGACATGCCTTTCTTCATTCTTTCTGACAAATGTTCAAACGCTAGCCGAATTTTACTGAAATTTAAAAAAAATTATATTTAAGTTGTCAATTTAGCTTGTTGTTATTATTCAACCCACTTTGCTGCAACAAACTGTAGAGATTTTACCATACATTTTAATGAGCCATCCCATTTGGTAAATTCTTTTGTCCTTATAGCCTCTTCAAGGTAAGCAACCGTCGGAACAAGTTTATTTCCTTGCAAAGCCATTGTCCAGGCTTTTATCAGAAACCTTGAAGTTTGAAGTAACATAATTGTGTTTTCTCCTTCATAAGTTACTGCTGCTATAGCCGAGGAATATATGGCTGGCAAATTAGAAGCCAACATATAACCATGGCCTCCACAGGCTAAACGAAGGGTTTCAACTCCATCACTAGAGTCAGTTGTCGAAATCGCTTTAAGACACGAAGACAAAGCATGAATCTCAGCTAACCGATCAAGTTTTCCGTCATTAATTTCTTTGGTTATTTCGTAATACATTTCGAACAAGAAGTCAGCTCCAAGCTTGAGTGCAATGCCTTTAGATATTTCCGGAAAAAGTTTTAGCTGTTGTGTAACGTGATCCATAATTTGAGACTCTGGTTCACTGGAGAAGGAAGTCGTATGAATGTATAGGAAAGGAATGTGTGTATGATTTTCATAAAGAACTTACTTTGGATTGATACGACTTTGTCGACGAATAGCTGCATATCTTGTGGCAATAGTTGCAGCTTTTGTATGGAATGAACATGATTGCATGAGTAACAGAACCCTTACGTGAACCATAGTCCAGTAGGACAAAACTGAAGCTGGAGAGCTGGTGAAAGTTCCATCAGTGTCAACTTTAGAATTTTTCATTAACATCTGCATTCGTGGAATCCGTACATTCTTGAAACCTAAGTACCCATTGTTGACACCCTTGAAACCAAGTTTATTGCCGATTTCTCCAATATGAATACCCGGCATAGGCATGTGAGTTTCTTCATCGCGAAGTTGAACTATAAACAATTGGATTCCATGGTGCTTGCCTTTAATATAAAGCTGGGCAACGACAACCGCATAGTTCATGGTATGTCCTACTAAAGTACAAGACGTATGTCAAGAAGTCACATTAAATAAAGAACGATGTTACTTACATCCTCCTGGCCACCACTTGTAACCTGTTATTGAAGGTGTATTAAGAATAAACTCCTTTGTCTCAACATCGTAATCAGCACGTGTTTGTAATCCGCGGATAAAAGTGCCATGACCCATCTCAGTTTGAGCATATGTTCCTAGTATTCTACCACTATTTGCCAGCGGCAACCACTTGTTGACTTGGTCAGGAGTACCTTGTTTCTCAATAGCCGGTATAAACATTGTCAAATGGACATCAAATGGACTACCTTGTGGTATGAATGCATTCCCAACATCTCCAATGAAATATGAGCTTTAAATTTTCAAGATACATATAAGAATGGTAAATTTGCATGGATTTCCTTCCGTAATAACTTACGGAAAAATATCAGTGCCTCCAGGATTCCGTTGATCTTGTATCTTCTTAAGTTTCTTTGCCAGCAAAGTGCTTTGTTTGATTGTACGGTCATATTGATCTTGAAAAGTTAAATAGTCAGAAGGTATATCACTCTCAAACTCGGGATCAGCTGCAATTTCTTCCACTAAAAAAAAAATAAATTTATTGCGCTGAAATGATTAGGTAATACAAGACTTTTCTTTTAAAAAAGAGATTAATCATTTGTAACATTGTCTTTTTAAAAGCCTTTTATGAGTAGTTACCGAAGCCTTAACGAGCTCTTCAGTTTGAACTGGAATATTGTTTGGTATGGTCCCAGTAGTACCTATGTACGTGGTTTTGCAGTTTCGAAAGACCGCCGCTAACTGAAGGAGGGGGGGGGGGAAACGGCAAGATTTTCGGGTACCGAGATCAACTATGCATCCTTGAGGAATATTTACTTCAGCCATCTTTAATTACATTTAATTTTTGACAATTTGAGTCATAATTTAGCTCTTTAGGTATAATGGGTACCGAGATACAACTGTTAAAAAATATGCAATTTTTAAGAAAAAAAATTGTTTTATGCTTTAACAATGTATGTAGTCTAATATCCCACAAACATTATGGGAACGCTGCTAGATCATGTGTTACCGCTGAATGAGGGGCGATTACCCCCTTATGTTAACTATTACACACAGATGATTTTCTGGGCTCAAATAAACGCTTATTGAATTTGCTAAAAGCTAGTATCATTGTGTATGGGTTCAGAACAGTTCTTCTGTGGGATATTAGACTGCGTATGTACATTGTTAAAGCATAAAACAATTTTTTTTGTTTAAAATTGCATATTTTTTAACGGTTTAAGAGCTCAATTATGACTCAAATTGTCACAAATTGAATGTAGTTTAAGATGGCTAAAGTAACAATTCCTCAAGGATGTATAGTTGAGAAATTATAAGCAGTTTTCCAACCACCTACAGTTAGCGGCGGTCGTTCGAAACTGCAAAACCACGTACATACTACCGGGACCATACCAAACAATATTCCAAAGTAAAACTTAATGGTATATTTTCTGCGACCTCCAATGTATAAATCAACTGGGCTAATACTAAAATGTCAGTTTTATTACTTGACCATTCTTTTTCCATCAATTTTCATTGAATTTTTGAACAACTACAACAACTTAAGCTGTTGTTTAAACTTTTTGTAAATGTATGTATGTAAAAAAAAAGGCATTTGTTAACTGTTTTCCAAATGATATGTACATAACTATAATGTACATATCATTGGAGTAAAGGCCACAAAACCTTTAATATTGAATTTCATTCATAAATACTCCACTAAATAAATTTTAATTCGACTATTTTTAGTCTTTTTATTGTTTTTATTTGTTCATTCTCATAACTATAATGTACATAGTATCATAATTTTTAACTTCATCAAACGTTGAAAAAGAAACTTCAGAATGTGAGCAAATTTAAATTAGGTACCAAAATAAATTTCAAATGACGTCTTTGAATATGGATGCCTAAAATGTTTGGTACAAAAAAAAAAAACAAAGTTATCAAGTACCTAGCAATTGAACAAACAATTGTGTAGGTACCTACTACACACGCCAAGCCACATAAAAAAAATATTGTTCTTATTTTTTTTAGCTTTCCTTTCACCCTCTATTTTTTCAGAAAAAAACATCAATAATGACAAACCATAAGGTAAAAGTAAAAATTTGGACCAAAATACTTTTTTTTAAAAACCAAACAAACAAATTAAAAATTATTTCAACCAAGCATTTATTCTATAATTGGGTGATTCTAGTATAAGATGTTTTTAATCCTTTGAAAAAATTGGAGTTTTACGACCAAATTCATAATTATGAATCCAGTCCCTTATATATATTCGTGCAAGAGCAAGTCAATTTATGCACATTTAGTTACTTTTTAGAAGCCCTGGTAAATACATTGGTCAGGGTAGAGACATTAACCCTTGGTTTATAGATAGTTTTTTTTTACCACGAGAAATACTTTTGTCATATAAACTATAAAAAAGACTTATTTTTCTGTGACATGAAAAGAATAGGCGCTGTTTTAAATATGTCTGGCAAATATTTCTGTTCGTACTGACGGAATCAAATTTGCCAGGGTAGATACGCTCAAAAGACGGGAACAAAATTAAAGTTCGAAAAATGTTGAAAATTAACAAATGAAAATTGCATAAGTCTAAAAAATCAAAATAACGATAATATAAATACATTTAAGCGTCGTCAACCTATTTTTTGTATTTAAGGCGAGAAGTAATCAATGTTTCTATTGAGAGCAATTTTATCTCGAAAAGAATAAATACCGTTAAGTTACAATTAATTTTATCATCATTTTCAAAATGGACTTATTCCACTTTCAAATAAAACGACTCAAATATTTTTTTTAATTTCTCTTTAATATGCTACAGTATACTTATTTGAGGTTATGTTAAATAAAATTTTATTTTGCATCTGCAACAAATAAAGTGTGTTCTGACTGAGTTTTTAGCTAAAAATATTAAATTTCAGAAAAATTTACTTCATATGGGCATTTGAAGATAATGATATTTATAGACTACATTAAGATATTGTGAATAATTGCAAAATATTACAACTCTTAATATAAAAAAATAATATCACAATGATTGTCGCACACGTTACCTCTTAAAATAGAATCTATATGAAAAAAATTGAAGATTTCTCTCCATCGGCTTTTTTCGGTCTCGATAATTAATTAATGAAACAAAATCATTAGTTTTCCCAACGTTTCGACTGAAATTTCAGTCTTCTTCAGGGGCGCTTTATAAACATAATTTAAACGGAGAACAAATTATATAAATAAATAAATTATGCACAAGTCTTTCAGTAATTTACTTACAGTTTGTTTTGGGATTTTTGATTTAAATTGTTTAAAATAAAATAAAACATAAAGAAAAACACTGAACTAACAAAAAATAGCACTTCTTATTATTGAGAAGTTTAGTCAGCAACTGTTTTTTAATTTAAAATACAACGGATAATATTTTAGATTTTAAACTATTTTCTACGTGATTGGTAAACATTTTATAAAAACAACTTTTGGACTTTCACCCGACGTTTCGACAGAATTGTTTCTAGTCGTATTGAAATTAATCAATAAGATTATTAAATATACGCGGTTAGTCCGAAAAGTTGTTTTTATAAAACGGATAACATGTTGACTATATGTAGAGACTAGAGAACAATACACTGATGAAATGTTTTGGGTGTCCTGTTTCCGGTTTATACTATTTCTGTTATTGAGTATGTGTAACGAAATCTGGAGCATGGTTATTTTCTATGCAGTGACTAGCTAAAGCAGTTTTTTGAGAGTTTTTTGTTGTTCCGATGTAACAAAGATCAAAACTGTCACGTTCGTTACCTAAACAGTTTATCTTGTAGACGACATCTGTACCTACGTTGATCTTTTTTAGTAGCAGTAGGTAGTTTTTTGAACAAGGAGTGGACCGTTTTGTTTGACTTGTACGGAATGATTACATCCTTGGCCTTGTTTATAATTATTTTTTTTTTAAAACTTTCTGAAAGTTTCGGCACATAAATCATGCTTTTAGAGAATTCTGGTTTCTTTTCCTCTTTATCTTTGTGCGCTGTGTTTTAGTGGCGCTGAAGCAGTTCTTGAATAATTATCCTTGGATATCCGTTATCAACAAGAATTTTTGTGACTTTTTCTTTGTTGGCAGGGTGAAATTTCACGTCACTTATTTTAAAAACTTTGTTGCCAAGATTGGAAGCCGTGTTTATTAATATTATGTTCTGCTTGGTTTAAACGAAAGTTGACAATTCTTCCAGAGGCCGTCTCTGGTACCAGTTGAAAGACAGTCCGTTATTTTCACGACAGATTTTTATGTCTAAAAATGCATAGAAGAATCAAGGTGTTTCAAACTCACTGAAGTAGATGAGTATATATGTATCAAGTAATTATTATTGCCCTAATTCCCTGTAACGAAAATCACTCAAACCGAGGTAAACAAAATTCTTCTGCATACATTTGTATTCGTTTTTGTTACCTTTTAACTCAAGAATAATTGCTACAAGAGTAAAAAAAAAAAAAGTCGATAGTAACGACATGTTACGAGCAGTATTTGAAACTTACACATGATTTCTCTATGTGTATAAACTCAATGGTATAACATTTATTTTTTTTCTCGACACTCCTGTTGTAAACTTCAGTGTCTATGTTCCATACAAAGGTCTAAGATTAATATTTGCTCTGAGTAAATTCAAAAGTAGTCAAACATACTACTTAATTTGACACGCTTAGCTTATAGGTGCCTATGCCTACCTTATTTTCTGGTGTCACTTTAATAATTTAATTAAGATATTTATTGAATAATAAATCGATCTGTAAATATTAAGATATTAATATTTGAACAAATTTAATGTGAAAAACAGAGAATTTAGATTTTTGAATTGTCTATAAATTCCACAAAAATAAATAGCACACACTATAGTCTATTTGTATATCATCGTTACTATCGGCTTGTGCAATGTGCATAAAAATGTACGCAGAAGAATTTAGTTCGGTTTTGTTTGAGTGTTTTTGGTTACATGGAATTATTGCAATAATATAATTACTAGATATGTTTATTTAGCCTCACATTTAGCGACTTTTACTTCAATGAGTTTGAAACCATCTTGATTACTTTATGTTATGTGTATAAACTGAATGGTAAAACTCTTAATTCGGCGGCTTACCTGAAATTTTACTTTGTAAGAGCCTAAAATCAGATCGAGAAGTGGGGTGAAATGCAGCGTTTCGTCGACGGTTAAAAGCTCATACAAACAAATAAAAACAAACCGGTTATATGACAAGTGCATAACGAGCTTTCTATGAACTTTGCCATAGATCATATACTGTTTGGACCAGGGCTGCCAATGCTAAGCCCAGGAAATGTTGCGTATCGCCCAAAAAACGAAGTCGGTTTGAAAAAAGTGCAGTAGATTATATACAAAAAAAAAAAAAACAAAATTTTTAAACTCCGCATTAAGGGACTCAATATTTGTTTTATTTTATCATAATAAGAATAACAATTAACTAGTGGAATGATTTATAGATATTTTTCAGTTTGCATTTATTTTTGGATTTATAATTTCTTATAATACAACATTTTGTCAGTTTTATCAATCCGGAGTTTGATTTGATCAAACAATTTAACATAAAAAGCATTGAAATGCATTTTACTCTGAACAAAATCTACGTCCGTTTTCCTTTTTCGACTTTAATTCTTCGTCATACCAATCTCACTTCAGATAGGAAATGACTTTTCGATTTGCAAAAATGATTCAATTCAACGCATACATTATATGAAATTTTGATAGTTATAAAAACTTAAATCAAACGAAGTAAAAAAAAGTTGCTACGTAGCAGATGCATATACATAATAAAAATAAATAAAGTAGATCTACTACATATGAAGTAGATTGGCAGCCCTGGTTTGGACTATAGCAACGAGTAAACATTTGTTGTCTTTTCGGATGAAAAAAAGTTTAATCTTGACGAACTCGATGGTTATATAACTTTTAATTTCACGATTTAAATAAAGTAATAAATTATTTTGCAAGATATCACTTCACAGTCGTACATCATCTTTTATGGTGTGGGAAGCTATTACGTAGTATGGCAGAATCGAATTAGAGTTTCTGACTACATATTACAATAAACAGAAAGTGTTTCAAATTTTTACTATAACGCATGTTTCCAAAGCTCTAAAGTAATTTTAAAACTATACCAAGATAATGCCCCAATTCATACTTCCAGGGTAGCAAGAAGCTGAAATCAGTCGAAAAATGTGGAGCTTTTGCCATGGTTGCGCTATTTACTCGACTTAAACGTTAAGGACCGACTATTTCAAAAAGTTTATGAATCCGTAAGACAGTTTGAAGATATAGGGAAACCTTAATCAAAGCTTGTTGTGATGCCTGATGGGAAGAGATTTCACTTAACAATTTTTTTTGAAGTAACAATCAAACATGACATAACGATGATAAAGAAGACAAAAAAAGTGGGTCCGGAAATTCTGTCTGTCTGTCTGTCAGTCTGGTTGTATAAGTAACTACAGCCTACACGGCTTCAACGGTACCTACCATAGAACGGTTTTTTCTTGTATCGACTATCTCTCTAATTTATTAACCGATTTTGATGAAATTTCATATTCAGGTAGTCCTGCAATGCCTGATAAATATGGCACAAAAATATTTCGAAACAAATATTTTTTTGGAAATTAAACTAACTAAATTTTTTTTTAAACTGGTCAAATTAATTTTCAAGTCGTTAACAAGAAGCTAACTTGCCACAAGAGTTCGTTCGTGCGACCCAGTCGTTCTCTTTATTTTTTTTTTTCATTTTGCATAACTATAAAATGAAAAAATATTTTAGTGAACTTTTACCATGAAAATTTAATGCTCTTATTAATTTTCAATCAACCATTGACAACCCGGTGGCCATACGACTTTTACTTATCCAAGATATTTAAAAATAAAGAAACGTAGGTACATTCCCAAAAAACAACAAAAAATATATAATTAATTTTAAATTACTGTTGGGTCAGTTCTATATCTTCATTTTATCAAAGTGCATGTCATCAACTTTAAGAAGTTATATAGTTTTAAATGCGATTTGAGTATTTCAAACGTTTGAAAACTTTAAGCTTAATCATGAGTTTGAACTAGCTCACAATTTTTAATGATTCTAAGAATTATTTACAGCTTGAACATCATTCTAAATAATTTTACTTTTAATTACCCGTCAACAAATATATTAAAAAAAGAATGCGATTTAGCAAATTACAAACTAAAGTTGAACTTGACTCAACAAATCAATTAAGTACAGGAAATTTAAAACAGCATACCTACATATTATATAGAACTTTACAATTTACATCGGTATCTAATTTACAAGATTCATTAGCAATATTAAAATTAACAAATTTAATTATAAAGAATTAAATATAAATAAACACAGAACTTTTGATACCCCCTGTTTATTTGTTTATTTTCTTTTTATTTATTTGTTTTGACGTTATCTCTAGTTCGACTTTAAAATTTTCGAAAGCACCAAAATGAATTTAATTGCAACTCATATACATTATTGTTGTTTTTTTTTTACAATCATAAAAAGTTCACCAGTGCAAAGTTCATCCTCACCTTCCGTATATATTATATGTATGTATATTTTGTTAAATCAAAATTAAAACGTACCGATTTCACGTTTCTCTTTGAGCTTTTGAGTTCCTCCATGCCACCAAACTGCAAATTCCTCAACATTAAAAGTGGCTGCCTCTCGTTCTTTTGCTATATCCGGATTCACTTTATATTTATTAACCGGCATTTTTATTTTTTTATAATTTAAAACTTGAAGATAAATAACGGTTTCATAGAACAATTTACAATTTGAATATTGAAGTACAAAGAAAAATGTAAAAAAATAAATTTATTGTGTTAATGATCACTCAGCTAAACTTGCAATGCTGTTGAAGAACCAGAGAGCAATGATTATGATAAGCTAATACAAAAAGAGTTTTATAGCTAAGTTTTGTTTATTGTTGTTAAAAAGAGGCTTCCACTTCAAGCTTAGAGTGAAAAAGCTATATTTTTATTTGTAAATAAAAAATCGGATGAACCAATAGAGACGGTACACGCAGTTGAGTATTGATGTTGAAAATTAGGAAAGACCGAGTTCGGAAACATCCAAAAGAAAACTCCAATCACAATCATAATTAAAGTTCCTATATAGGAACTATTATAGGCTTACCAACCACTAAAGGTAAGTCATCTTTGAATAAGATTTAAAATCTTCTATATTGCCAGAGAGCTCAGCGTATATGTTATCACACCGTCACCATACCTATCATGAAGTTATTTCAATATTGTTATTGCGAACAAAATACCCAAAACAATAGAACGTGCCCACTGATACAGCTTTAACGAAGTAAATAAAATGTGTATTTGTTGCCAATATTTTGTTTATCATGAAATAACAATAAATAAAATTGTGGATAAAAATAGAAGAAATAATAAAAATTCGACATAGATATTAATATATATATTATTAGATATATATGTATATACTTAACTTTTAGGAATGAATTGAGATGAGAAAAATTATATTTTTCAAACACTCCCTGGGTAGGATGCAGGCATTTTGAATTTTTTTAAAATATTTTTTTCCATTTTTTGGAACATTTGTCACTTCCTCGCAAGAGGCATTGGAAATGATGACGTACATGGCGTTGCTAATCGTGTGGAGAAAAATATGCTTATCAGAGACAAGCACCAAAACAAATTAAATTTACCGGAAATCCGAACCGGAAAGGTTAAATTTAAAATTTAAAATTTTACCCGAAGTCAAGCCTTTTAAAAGACCAATCTTAATCCGTCCGTATTTCAGCAATCATTAAACCGATTTACACGCTTCACATGCTGTTGGATGAATTAATGTCAAACAAGTACCTAGTTTATATGCAGGGCCGAAAGATCGAGTTTGATTTGAAACGAAATTCCAACCCAGGTATTTCAGCCAACTAGTTGAATGCTTGAGGAGTTGAGTTAAGTGCAAAAAAGTTGAAATGACAGGAGAATACCTGAGTCGCTTTGTAGACATTAAGACCAAAAGATTGAATTTTTGATAAAAAAAAATATTTGTATTGCTTTTACAAGTTAAGCGCATACTTTTCAACAACAAATATTCATTCGTTAATATGCAATTGATCACATGCAGAAATAATTGTGTATTCACCATTTCAACCCAGGTATTTCATTTAATTTTCGACTCAACACCACTGCTCGAGTGCGATCGAGTCGAATTCCATTTCGTTCCAACTCATCCCCGTTTACAAATGGGTGAACCTAAGTTCAACCTCGCTTCAACCATGCATATAAACTAGGTATAGGTCGTCAGCACTATATTTCTAAACAGATGTTTACGGTTAAAAAAAATCTGCCTACAAATATTTATTTTAAATATTGGGTGACTGACACACTGCAAAGAACTGCCCATAGCAGTGCGACCAAAAATTAAGTGACGATTTTTTTTCTCCATTCATTAAATCATTCATATCCACTTTATGTTCACTTTTGATTGCTGACTTATTTATACACACTTTTAGTTTATGTTGGGATCAACATGTAAAATTTTACTGATCTGGCTTATCACTTGACGCCGAAACACGGATGTTAAGATGGCAAAACTGAATAAGCAGAGACAACCACCAAAATGAGCGTTAGCACATTTTTCGGTTACTTAATATCCGAACCACCATAAACATCGAAAAATAGAGTTTAATGTTTGAAGAAATGCTAAGCTGAGGCACCACAATAAGTTGTTAAAATTAATCTTATTGGATATCCAAACCGGTTGTAAGAAATTTAATTTTTTATTTTTATTATTTCAAATTTTAACGGAGGTGTGTTGTTTCAAAAGAGGTGTGTTCTGAAAATGCTTAAGTAGAGACAAGAATCGAAATGAGCTTTAAAACGCTTACCGGTAACCCCAACCGGTAAAAAATTACCTCGCGAAAGGAAAACTTAAATCTTTTTTTCCCATTGGTGGTTAAAATATACTACGTACTGAATTATTATTCTCTAACATTGAACACAATATGTACATTGTGCAGAAAAATATTTATCGAAGTTTTGGTGAAAATAAAGTGGACAAGTTTTAAATGTATATATGTGAATAAAGTATTTATTGTTGATAAGAAAAAAAAAAAATGTTAAAAAAAGAATTGTGACTGTGTTGAAATAATTCTTTGTTCGAATTGGATTAACTCAGGTTAGTAAACCATTCATTTAGACTTTTCGAAAAGTTTATTTTATTTTAAAGTAAACTATGGTAGCAAAAAGCTACAAAGTGTCTTTTGAGATTTTCAAGTTCATAAAAACATAAAAACGCACATCCGGCCACGATTAATCTCTTTTAACAGGAATAACAAATTTAAAACCGCTTAGAATCTTTACCAAGAATAAATTATTTACACCGTCGTTTTCTACTAGTTTTCAGCTAGTATATAAATAAAGAGCTAGGAGATACTCGGGTTGGTGTTTTGAAATTCAGAAACTCCCTTACATAAGTGACATTGGTTCATTAAGAACACGATTTTCGATATAATTATTTAACCATTGTAATAAGTTAACCTCGGTAACTTCAATTCAAAATACGTGTTCATTGATTAAAAAAATATCATCGAGATCAGTGATCTATTTGCTACAAAATTAAAATATAGGTTAATTAAGCGACAAAATTTAATTTATCGTATAATAATTACAATAATAATAATATATTAACTATGTGTCTGTAAGGCAGATTGCCTATTAGATGCACCAGGGTGTTGCAGGACAATAAAGTAAAATCACAAATTCCACACCCCCTTAATATATGTATTAGCTCTTCTGATAACAGTTGTTTTTTTACAGAAAATATGCGTTGCTCCGAGTAGGGCAGGAGCAGGAGTGCAGGACACAAGACCGATATAAAAATATGTACATAGGCCCTACATAAGATGAATGAAAAAACAATTATTATTTTGAAGAAATCAATTTTTTACTATTAGTAATTAGATTACTAATTAGTAATTAGTATTACAAAATCACTTAAAATAATTACCAGTCATTTAAAATAATTAAATTTATGTATTGGAAATTCAATGCAATCACAAAACAATTAAATCAATTTAAAATATGCTGAAATCATTTGCAATATTGCAATCATTGAATATAGCTCGTGACAAACCCGAATTAAAAGAGCAAGTTATTCAATTGAATTTTTCCATATATATATATATCGGTTTCATGCTATAAAACTATTAAAAAAACACACAAAATAGTAAAGCCCTTTTACGCCACCTGACCCCAATGCAGACCTATTTGCTTGTATATCAGATGAGGATTTTCTTTACCTCATATGCGACAATATCGTTTTTTATTTATATTTATCATGAAGTTGAAATTTATCAGAGAGTTGAAATGTGACTCTTCAGATAATAAAATTTTCTTTGCGTAATTTTTTCGCTATCCATGAACTTTAGGGTTCAATTTTCAATTAATTGCCAGTAGGTAAAGAGGTTTTCAAAAGCATATGCATCTGTCACCGATCGTAGGTTATGGTGGTGATGATCTCGCGTTTAAGAAGCAATGTTTTTTTTAATTTGGTTTGATTTTCGAAATTTTTTCAGAGTAAAGTTTAAAATAAACTTCTCTTAAAAAGTTTCTTGAAATTTTCAAAATTCATTTTTTTTTAAGTTACATGTGGCTGCATTAAATCGATTTTATCAAATTATCTTTTTATATAAATCAATGTCCTATACTCCTATAGAATCCAAATGGCTGGATCCTTGATCAAAGGCAATCTTCAAATTATTACATCGAGTGCTCCAGCGAATCGGATAAATAAATAAAGCGCACGACTGGGTCGCACAAACTTGCTCTTGTAGCAAGTTACCACATAAATAAAATAAGTTTCAAATAAATAAATTTAATATTTTTTTTTTATAATAACATAATAATTTTTATAAAAAAAATTGTTTGCGAATTTAAAAACCGCCAATTTTAAGTGCTTAATATTTTGCATTTTAAGTAGAAATAAAAAATAAAAATAACGGTTCTATGAGAGGTACCGTTAATAGGCTTGCAAACAATTTGTTTTGCAACTTAACAAAAGACAATCAAATAAAAACCATCTGTAATTTTTTAGAAAAAAAATCGCTGGAGAAAATTAAGATTTTCCAAAACCGTTATATGGCAGGTATCGGTATTTTTTGAGATAAAAAAAATTTCTATTTCTTCTCTAAGGATAGGCCTACAAACCCTACATACGAAATTTGAAGGAAACATACAAGAAAGACAGACAGACAGAATTTCCAGACCCACTTTTTGACATATGGGGTATCGCCCTCACTAATAGGTCATCATGACATCAGAAAAGCTATATGTAGGTACATATAGGTATAAGATTAAGCGAGCAGAGTACAGACACTCCATAAATGTTAACAAGATTGTATTATTATCTTTGTATTGATGTTTGTAAAGTTGAAAGCTTTTCATAGATAATGCAAACTATTTTCATTCACTAAAAGCTTTCACTCAATTGGTCAACCAATTCAGTATCAGTGTGTACCTATATTTCTTGTGCATCGATCCATTTAAACTGTTATTGTTTCTTTTGTTTTAATAAATTCGAAAGACTAAGAGATACTTTTTAATAAAATTAAAGAATAATAATTTAGTAAATTGCATTTTTAATAGATAAAATGCAAGTCACTTTACAAAAAACTAATCCAGATATAGTTAAAGAACGCCAATCGGCTTCATTTGATGTTGAAGAATTTGCAACTTGGTGGAATGGTGGTACTGATAAGCTGCAAAAGAAGAGATATATCGGTATGAACTATGAATATTTTAACTGTGTTGTTTATTTTTGCTTTTATTTGGATAAAATTTTCCAGTATACAAAAATATCTTTGTGACATTATCATGTTTTGGTTATAGAAAATGCTCATTCATGCAGATAAATAATAATGCAAAAAGATTAAAGTGCATTAATTATAAAGATTACATATTTTCAACGCACGTCACGTGCCCCCTCAAGCTTACTGCAATTTTCAATTTCATTTAAGAGAGTTTTCTGGTGTTATCAGGCACCAGGCAACCAGGGTGATAATAATATAAGAGAACTTTTAGACATGACCATTCTTTTTCTTTTCCGAAGATTTTAATGATCTCAAATGGGATTACAACCAGGGCTGCCAATACTAAGCCCAGGAAGTTTAGCATATCGTAAAAAAAAAAAAAAAAAAAAAAAAACGAAGTAGATTTGAAAATAATGAAGTAGAAATAAAAAATAAAAAAAACATATTTAATTAATTTAAAAAACATATTTTATTCAGAACGAAAAAAGATTCACAATAACAGTCTTTTATTGATAACAGCATTTCAAAGAATAATTTTTAGATATTCATAGGTACATACACCTAGAGAAAAAACAACGCACCGCATGATTCATCGTTAGATGAACTGAGGCAGAACTTCGTACAAGTCAGACGTGTTTTAATTTTTTTCTCTCTGCAAAGTTTATTTACCTACCTACTTCTTAAAATAAAATGGCTCAAATAAAATGTGCAAAGTGCGATTCAATCGTAATTATTAAATATTTTGTCATTTGTGGTGGATTTTGTTCACAAACATTTCACGACAATTGTACTCTTGTGCCAGAAAATACTCTCAAAATTGTGAAATCAAATATTAATCTATTTTGGAAGTGTAATGCTTGTGGAAGTAATTCTGCTCTTGCTCTTGTCTCCAAGTTGATTTAAATAAAGTTGTTTTAAAATTGGGAAGTGATTTTGATCAAATGCAAAACATTATTGGAAAAAATGAAACTGTGAAAAAAAATATTATCATAAATAATTCAAAAAGTTATGTCGAAAAAAATTCCCCTGATTTAATCGTTGAACTTAATGCTCAGTCTAAGAAGGTTATTGACCGTGACCCATGTTCTAGTATAAATATCACGTCATCTCTTTCTCAAAATAAAACCTTGCCGTGCAGCCAAAACACCGGTGGGTCAAAGAGGAGAATAAATATGCATAGTTCTTGTTTCCCATTGTGTAAACAAAATACCGATGTGAGCAAATTAACTCATATAAACTTTCGTCTTGGTATTCCTTCAGATGTTCTTGATAATGCATTAAAGGGAGAAAACTGGCCGCAATGTGTGCATGTTAAAATGTTCCGTTTTTTTTTTCCAAAAAAAGAAAATGCACCAACAGAGGACCCGAACAAGTAAATAAAAAAATCCAACTCAATCAGGTCATCGCCTTTCATCAACGTCATCAATACAATCTTCCGTCTCATTCTTCTTTATTATCATTTACCTCGTCATCACCACTACAACAATCACTTGACTCACTCTCTATTTATTACCAAAATGCTGGTGGAAGTAAAAGAAAAACAAAAGAGGTGTTTCTAGCTGCATCAATGCAAGAATATGACGTCATTATTCTCACTGAAACTTGGCTTCATGTACACATTCAATCAGCTGAACTTTTTGATGATTGCTGTTCTTTCAAAATTCTCAAGTCACCGTGTTGATCTTCAAACACAAAATGAAAACATTGAACAGCTGTGTTATAGTAAGTTTATGTAAAGGTTTAAGCTTGCATAGTGAAATTGTTTTTATTGTTAGCTATATACCACCAAAAAGTTCTACATATATTTATGAAATGCATGCAAATAATATAAAAATTTTATTAGATAATCTTTTTGACTATCAAATTCCATTAATTATTGGTGATTATAATTTATGTGATGTTCATTGGAATTATTTAGAAGATGAAAAATCTATGATGCCATATAATGTTAAAAAAGAACATGAAATATTATATGTTGATTCCTTGTTATCACAAAATGATTCAGATAAATAATGTATGTAATTCAATGCGAAGATTTCTTGATTTGATTTTTATTTATAATAACTTAGCTTAAGAAGTGAGTGAGGTCATTTTTCCGATGGTGAGAAATACTGTTTTTCATAAAGCCATTAATATTATACTAAGAGTTTATAAAAATACTGAATGCAGCACAATAAGTCAATTTAGAAATGAATTTAATTTTGCAAAAGGGAATTATGTTGGGTTAAATAATTATTTTTTCTCTTTGAACTGGTCAGAAATTTTTTCTGGAACGGATATATAACTTATTTATTCAAATTTTTTAAAGTATATGTATGATGGTTGTTCGAAATTTATTCCTAAAATAACTATGAAAACTGATTTGAAATTCCCGTGTCATATCCATAGGCTTAGAAATCTGAAAAATGTTAAAAATAAATCCTTTAAGAAACTTAAAATAACTAAATTAGAAATTGACAGGCATCGATTTTGTGAGTTACGGCGTGAATATGATTTTCTAAATAAATTTTTATATAAACAATATATCATGAATATCCAGTCAAAAATCCTAATAAATCCAAAGGCCTTTTGGGTTTTATAAATTCGAAAAAAAGAAATTCTGGAGTATTTACTAATATGGAATACAAGGGTCACCCTCTTCTAATTTAGCTTCTACATGCGACTTTTTTGCATCATTTTTTGAGACTTTGTACAAGGATCATTCTTCTGCAGTTATTTCGGTCAATTTTTGTGATCGAACTTCGGTTTCAAATATGAATCTGGGACACCTTTCATTGTCTATAGAAGATATAATGGACGGAATTGTTTTAATCCAAGTTTAAATCCTGGTCCAGATGGAATTCCTTCGTTTTTGATTAAAAAATGTTTTTCTTTAGCAAAACCACTTCAAAATTTTTTTTAATATATCTCTTTCAAATGGTATTTTTCTGGATGATTGTAAATAATCATTTATAACTCCTATTTTTAAGGCTGGACAGAAGCATAAAATTAAAAACTATCGCGCTATTTCTAAATTATCCGCGATACCAAAAATCTTTGAGCTAATTGTAAAACAAAAAATTTATTTTCACATAAAAGAATTTGTATCTCCATGCCAACATGGATTTGTAGGTCAACTACTACAAATTTAACGTTGTTTGAGCAAGTTTGTTGTATGACCTAGTCGTTGTAAATAACAGTTAAACACAGTTTAAGGAAATCTCGTGTTCAAAAACAACTATGAATATGCCCCAATATGTTTTCATAATTTTTATGATTTGACTTAAATATTTAAAGTATTTAATGAGGTTTAAAGAAAGGCTTAATAAAGAGCAATTAGGAAGTCTATATTTTCCTTAAAACTAATGAAGAATGGTTTATTCTATGATATAATTTAAGAAAACCTCATTTTTGATGAACTGAATTCGGATGATGAGATCCCAATTGAATACATGTCCTATCAGGATATGTACGACTATACAGTGAAAAAATCCGTACTTTTGGCTAAAAAATTGAAGCAGCTTCAAAATAAAAAGGATCCAAATGGAAGTGATATATATCCGTAAATTTATAAGAAAACGTACAGTTCAAAATACCTTTCAAATCATTTCCAACTTTCAAGGGAAATGTTATCAACTGTCTTAGGTAGAGCTATTACTCCCCAAGGAAGTCCACTTTTACTGCATCACGAAATGTTTATACCAACAATAAATGGACAAGGAACTTCTGAACAAATTCAAAAATGGATTCCGAAAGCAATAAATTGCGAAATTATTGGAACATATGCACAAACTGAACTCGGACATGGGACATTCCTTCGTGGATTGGAAACCAGAGCTGATTTTGATCGTGAGAGCGATGAATTTGTTTTGCATTCACCAACAATCACTGCTTATAAATGGTGGCCTGGAGGCTGTAAGTATAAAAATATGATGTTTTGAAAAAATAGTTTTGTAAATTAATTTACTTTAAGTGGGTCACACGGCCAACCATGCCATTGTCGCAGCACAGCTCTACATAGACAGCAAACCACTGGGTATACAAATGTTTATAGTTCCATTGAGAGATCAAGAGACCCATATGCCATTTCCTGGCATTACAATTGGAGATATCGGCAACAAAATGGCTTTCCAGACTGTTAACAATGGATATTTAGGCTTTGAGAGATTCCGCATTCCTCGGACCAACATGCTAATGAAAAACGCTCAAGTTGACCGGAATGGAAGTTTCGTCAGGTCATCAGCTTCGGTTCTGACTTATTTTAATATGGTCCTAATCCGTGTTGTGATTGTGACAAATTCCTATTTGGTTATTACCCGAGCTGCAACAATAGCCACGCGTTATTCTGCTGTCCGCAGACAAAGTAAAATAAATCCAAAGTAAGGGTCAACTGTTCTAGGTCTTCAGTCAAGCTTTATATCCATTTTCTGTTTTAGAGAACCAGAACATCAAATTATTGATCACCTCACTCAACAAATGAAGTTGTTCCCTGAAATTGCTAAAGGCTTAGTGCTAAAGCTTAGTGCAGATTATCTAAGTTCCATGTTGGAGGACATTCAGACTGAGCTGTCAAAAGGTGATGTTAGGCGATTGCCCGAAATGCATGCTCTTACCTGCTGTCTCAAAGCTATTTCATCTAAAGACGCAACGGATGGTGTGGAAAATCTTCGTGTATCTTGTGGGGGTCATGGTTACATGCTGGCTTCGGGATTACCGATTCTTTACAATTTTTGCACTGCAGCCAAAACATATGAGGGTGAGAACACAGTGATGTTTCTTCAGACAGCCAGGTACCTCATGAAAGTATGGGCTTTGGCATTGAAGGGTGAAGAGCTTGTTCTTACTGTGATGTATTTGAGCGAAGCAATCAAGACGAAGGTGTTTCCTAAGTGGTATGGATCATGGTCGTGTATAGTAAAGGCACTTCAATTTGTATCTGCAAAGTGAGTTTAAAGAAGTGACATAAGTTTGAAGCCTAAATTTGTGTTTTTTTCAGTAAAATTCGAACTGCGTTCAATCATTTGGATTCAAGGAGGCAACAAAATATGACTCCCGAGGAAGCTTTTAACTTAACCTCAATTGAACTAGCAGCGGCAGCTGAGGTAAGTCCTTTTTTAATATTTAAAGATTCTTTATTTTGAAAAAATCTATTCCTAGATGCACGGTCGATCTTTCTTGGCCAGTACTGCTATGCAGCAAATTCAAGTCATACAAGTTTCAAAAAGAACTAAAACAGTACTTAATCATCTGCTGGATATTTACTTAGTTAGTCTATGTTTGGATAAAATCGGTGATATTTTACGGGTAAGTCTCAGTTTACTTGTTGAAGTTTTGTATGATTTTTTTTTTTAATTCTCTAACATTTTCAAGTTTATACCGCTTAGCGAAAAAGATATCGATGACTTACAAGCTCGTTTGGAAAAATCGTTGGCAAATATTCGTCCCAATGCTGTGGCTATAGTTGACGGATTTGATTACCATGACCAAGTCCTAAAATCAGTATTAGGATCCTATGATGGTAATGTCTACGAGAGGATTTTTGAATCGGCTAAAAAAAGTCCACTGAATAAAGTTCCCGTTCAGAAGTCATTTCAAGAGTATTTGAAACCTTTTATGAGGTCAAATATGTAAAAAGCAAATTAATATAACATATCTTTGATAAAAGCTCAATAAATAAGCAAACTGACACAATTTTTGGATCAAATTTATTATTTGGTATTCACCAGAAATAGTGCAGAAATTTATTTAATCCCGCATGTGTTTTTTTTTTTTTAAATCATTGATACGCATCAGTCATTCTTAATTTTTGTATACGTCTAAAAAACATCTGTTTGTTCGAATGTTTGGATTTTTATTTGATATTGGAAATTTTGTTTGATTTAAAATTATAAGGATGATGCAATAGATAGCTCCGAAATGAAATCTTTTGTTCTATCTGTGATGCTAACATTGTGATTGTGTGTTTGTTATGTTTTACTAAACATAAAAAAATACTACGGGGTTATTATTTTAAGAATTGTTCGTAGCATGTTTGAAGAACGTTACGGCTGTTAGATGTCCATATTTCTAGACCGACAAATAAACACGCAGAGACAGGCAGACAAAATAGACGGGTCTATATTTTTTTGGTCTTCTCCATTATCATAATGTTAGGTTTGATTGTAATCTCAAAACTTTTCTTTTAACGAATGCATGATTTGCAATCGCAAGTAAAAACTAAATTTTTTTTTATCAAAAACTGTCCATAGACAGAAAGAAGTAAGTCAATTGTATGGTTTTCAAACGGGTTGGGGTCAAAATCCCGAAAGCCAAAAGACCGAAAAGCAAAAAGACTGAAAACCCAAAAGTTTTCAGAGGGTGGCCAAACTTATGCCTCCAACAGTTAAAATTGGGTAATCCTACCGGGAATTAAAGTAGGGCTATTGTTTTGGTATTTATAAAAACATTTTTTTCTGAATTGAGGTGAGAGAGAATTTTGTTTGTGATTTTAAAAAATTATTTTGTTTTTTTTTTTTTCAATAAAATTATTTATTAAAAAAAAATTAAAATTTGAAAAAAAAAATTCAATCTTAATTTTGGTCATTTGGCTTTTCAGTCTTTTGGGTTTTCGATCTTTTGGGTTTTCGGTCTTTTGGATTTTCGGTCTTTTGGATTTGCGGTCTTTTGGGTTTTCGGTCTTTTGGGTTTTCGGTCTTTTGCATTTCGGTATTATGTCCGTCTCCCTTTTCAAACATTTGACTTTTTGAATCAAAATTTACTCAGTGAACCATCAAACATTTAATTTCATACAATAGACTCTCGTTTACTTAACAAACGATATCTTGAGCAATTAAATAATTTGAACAAATTTCCTTTTACGCCTTCTTTAACTTGAAAAAATAATTTTTAAGGCTCGAAACCAAAAAAAAAAAAAATTGGAAATTTAACGCTCCACAAAAATGAGTGGTTCAACCGTAGAATGTAAGGTAAGAGTTATGAAAGAAAAACTGGAGTTATGTCAAACACAGCAGTTCCCCCCATAATATTTTTTCTTATATTTTTTAAAGGGCATTTAATTTTCCACAATTTGGACATATCAAATATGTTTTTATGTCAAAACTCATTACCGTGATATGTCGTTTCATAAAAAAGTTAATTTTGATAAACTAACTAAATAACTTTTTTTTCATGAAAGTTGAATTTTTTTTTTGAAGCACGCATTTAGAGCACACAAACATGTCTGAAGAATAATTAAAATTGTAACGTTCTTTTTTAGAAAGAACGAGAAAAAACCGGTGAAAGGTCGAAAGTTTTGGAACCCCCCCTCTTTTAGCACAGGGGTTCCTCGAGGTTCAAAAATAGAAAAAATCTTAACTAACCATCTCCGAACTACATCTTAAAGTTTCTTAAATTCCAACCTTTTGTTACCTAAAACTATACCTGCCGAAGCCGAATGGCCTACCGCCTACAGCTGTAATTTTTATGTTTGAACAGTTGTCATATTAAGCGCAAGATGTTTCTCTGAATGTGCTTACATTGTATATACATTTCTATAGTATTTTCATGCTGAATAATCACCGCCTGGCCATCTTGAGAAACGTGTTATAAACACATTTTTAGGTTCGTGCATTTAATAGTTGTCTATTCTGTAACCCTGACAACAGTCGTAAACATATATTATTTTTGTTTTGTTTACGACTCTTGTCAAGGAAATATGGATTTTAGAGCCAATAAAATACATTTTATATTATTAATTTGTTTCGTAGACGACTATTGTTAGGGTAACAGAATAGACACTTAGTAAATGTAAGAACCTCCAAATGTGAAGTTAACAACTTTGTTTAGATGGCGCTGCTCCATGGTTGTACTATAGAAATTTATATACAATGGGGCTTATTTAAATATTTGCTTAGCGTGAAATGAATGTTATTTTATTATTACCTTCTCTTTATTCGATTACCAAAACAAAACGGAATAATTGAATAAGGTTTTTAATCTCTTAACTTAAAAAAGGATACAAAAAACATTACAAAAAAACTTATTAATTTGTACATTTGAATGAACCAATACTTTTTTTTATAAAGCGTAACACACTAAATGTTTTACACTAAATGATTCGCACTAAATGTTTTACACTTTTATAGACGTTGATGATATTATGTATTAATAGATCATTGATAATATTAATAGAGTATCTGCATCAAGCTTTTTAGCTTCCATTTTCGGAATGATTAATAAAGTGTTTGTTGATAAAAATATTTAGTATCACACCGAGTATTTCAAAACAAAAGGTGTTATATTTTTAATTTCAATTATTGTATTTGTGACTTAGAGCGACCTTGCATTCGTAATTTTCGACGCAGTAAAATGTATTTGGACATCGTAAACAAAAACAATTTCAATTTTATATCAATGATGACTAATAAAGTCGATATACATATACAGTACATTCATATTCCGTTTTCTTATTCAGTGTTTCTATTTTTTCCGAAAAACTCTGGTAATTAATCGCCATGGTGAGATGAGAACAAATGGTGTGGGTATGGTTTTCAGCTGTTTAAGGCTGTCGGCGGCGGCGGTAGATTGGAGGTCCTCTCCAAACTCGAACACTGATGTGGAATAAGCAACGCGCACAAAAAAATTGGTTGAGAGTTTAAGGGTTATTTGCTGAAACGATAATTAAGTATTTATGTTCTACATAAATCCTTAAGTAGTACTTTGCTTAAGTATCGTTTCAGTAAACAAGTCTAAGTTACTAGTATAGGGTTAAGTCCTCATGAGGCTTGATGATTAAACAAGGTAAGCAAAATTTATTCATTATTTTTATTAATGATCTATTTGAAATTTTGAAATATAGTTGCTGCTTAATGTAGGAATGTAGATGATATCAAATTTTTTCATGATGTATTAATATTATCTTTGGATTGTTTTAATTTGTAATTTGATATTCAAAACTTCTTATTTTGGTGACGGTGATCGTCTTGAGTTAAACTGCAAAATATGCAAAATATTTAGCGCAACACGGTCAACCTCTTAGATTACTTTTAATTAGACTTTTTTATTATGAAGAATTACAACGAGTTGAAGTTATTTAATATCTTGGAGTGTTTTTTGACTCTAAATTTAGCTTCAAAGCTCATATTGACTTTTTAGTCTAAAAAGGTATAGCTCGAGGTAACGTGAAATATCGCCAAGCGAAATAAGACCAAATTTCAATTTCGGTCTTATTTCGTCTTCAAAATCGAAATAATGCCAATTTGTTTGTTTTTTTGTTGTGGTAAACGAAATTATGCCAAAAATGTTTTGTTCAGTTTTGGAAATAGAGCCAAATCATTTTATAAGCCTGACGCTATTTCACGTCACCATAACTCGATTCTTGGCTTTTTAAAACGCAATTCTACAGTTTTTAAAGACGTGTACACTGTTTACTCTTAAAACTTTATTCATATGAGTTTGGTTCTGCTTTTTGGAGTAGGTACTGTTCAGTTTCCTAATAACGAGAACAGTATTTCTAGAATCGAAACAATACAGAAAAGATTCACGCGTTTCGCACTACGGAATCTTAATTGTAATAATGGTTTACCTGTTTATTTGATGAGATGTGCTAAGATCAATCAGGCCTATTACCGTTGTCGTAAAAAAAGACAAAACATGAAAACGACAGCTGTTGTAAGCGACAAACGATAACGGTACTAGGCATGACAATTCATGCTGTAGTAAGCGACACACGAAATGAATAATATGGTAATTCATGCTTCTACAACCGTTGGCGTTTTTTTACGACAAATGACAACGGTAATATGCATGAATATAAAGATACTTGAACCTCACAGAATTTGTCAATGTGTTTTATTTGTTTAATATATCTCCGAGATCTCCGTATAATTATAAACAAAATTTCTAAGTGAAATTTTTCACTTGTGCTGTCAAAAAAGTGAGCATCAACATTTTTGGATTCGCTTGCTCAGGTGAGCATTTAGAAATACAAAGTGTAAAGTTCTTTACAATCGAGTAAATTCTAGTGAAGTACTATCTTCTGGTTCTTTTTATTTTCCTGAAAGGTGGTTATAAGAAACCGTAATGATTTACCCATAGACAGGACAAACTATTGGCTTAAGAGGGCTTTGAGATTAGGTATTCAGGTTCAGATTAGGTTCAGGTTGCAGTAAAGTCGACTTTTAAATTTCAATAAATAATTCTTTCAAGTATCATATTTTTCATATCTTTTTCAATAAAATATTAAACAAATTGATGTGCATAACCTAACTTTTCTCATACAAAATTGTAATTTAAGTCTTTTTTAATCAGCAGATTTAAGATATCAACAAATACATAATTTACTAAATAGGAGTGCACTCGTTAACTAAAGAAACAGTTTAGTACTTTCTGCTGCGACAAGTAAAATACATCTAGCACATCTTGCTGGTTAATCTGATTTCTTTTAATTCAAAACAAAACAATTTATTATTTTTAATTTTAATCATTATATGTATATATAGGTACTAACATATATTTATATCAAAATATATATAATACATATAAATAAATTAAATAGATTTAGTTCATTTTATGCAAGCATTTATAAAACAAATAATATTAATTTCAAAACTCTTTTCACTTCAAAATAACGTTTATTAAATATTTAATATTCCCATTTAAGTATTTTGTATTTAAACACTCAAATCAAATATATAATTCCTCTCCATAACCAATTCAGACGTAATTCCCTCTTCTAAATGCGAAGGAAGTATAAACCTAATAGAAAATTCAATCGATTGGAAAATTGCTATTTCCCAAGAGTCTGTGTTTCAGTTTCCTCGAAGTTTTCCATTTCAAAAATTGAAGGCAATTCGCATCAATAAATTGGTGACCTACTCTCTTTATGTATTGACAACTACTTTCAAATGCAAAAATATTCCTGCAGCATCGTCCTCTTCAAGGATATTAAATTTAATTCAAAACAACTTGTAAACGAGTATTTTACCTCTGCTTTAAGTCGTTTATACTCTTTGAAAAACGGTTATACAAATAAAGCCTCATTAAAATAAGATCGAGGTCTTCGAAAGTCATTAAATTTTGTAGGTTTTCCTCGGACTGGTGTAGAATTACCAACGAGCGAGTGTCATGTACTTGACCTTTATTGTTGTGTAGTTATTTTGTAACAGATAAAAGGATTACTTTCTAACTTTATGAACTTTTCGGATGATGGGTTAAGATAAACTACTTTCTGAAATATGTTCAGAATTACAATACTTCTTGTAGTTTTTAAGCAATATATGAATCATTTTAATATTTGAAGATAAGAATGTTATCTTGAATCGTAATAAATAAAAATAAACTGTTTGGAATAAAATTCAGAAGACAATTGAAAAGGAATTTTTAATTCCAGCAGTGTTTACTTAGAAAATAAAAATGAAATAATGTATCACTGCTTGATTTTGAAAAGATAATCGATGGTTTTTTGATACATATCAGCTAATTACGAACTTGTGCATAATTCTCCAAAAAAAATCCAACGTTGATATATAAAATCGTGGATTAATTGCAAAAAATAACTACATATACCTTTTTATGTAACTTAATGAATTTTCGGAATAACTCCAAGAAATGATCGAGCTAGTCATCACGAAAACTAAAAATTATAATGTATTTGTTGGTTTAATTTTTACTTAAAAAAAATGTTTTTAGATAAAAATCAAACATACATTTTATTTTAAAAGCTTTACAAAGAAAATAAATTCAAATGAATTAAATAGTTAATCGATAAAAAGACTAAAATGGTAAAATTAAAAAAAATATTAAATTAAATTGTTAAATTATTAAATTATTTTTATTTATAAAAGAACTAACTTTGTTTAATTTTGAATGTTATAGCAGGCCAGTAAGCTTAGACAACATATCTACAAAAATTGGAGAGGAGAATTTTAAAGTTTCATTTTAAAGAGTATCTTTTGTAGATTCTTAAACCACCAAGTTCGATCAAAAATCGTCCGCCATGTTGAAAAAGGCGTTAATGCGATTTTCTCGACTTCTATTGATCGTATGATAATTTATTTATTTGAGTTTTATGAGGAAAAATATTTTCTGCAACATTGACTCACAAATATTTTTGACAGACCTTTCCAAAAAAAAAAAACTTATTAACAGTACCTGCCATAGAACGCTACTTGCTTATATCTCCAAAGCCGCAACATTGATTTTGACGAAATTTATTATTCAAAAAGTTCTGCTAAGTCTGATTAATACTGCAACCAAAATATTTTTAAAAAGTATTTTTTGAAAAAAAATTTGTTTTTCGATCAATTTTGATAAAATTTTATCTGACTTATTCGTTGCCAACATGGAATTACTTTTGTTATATAAATCTTGCTACTGGTAGCTTCTATAATTTTATTAATTTTAATTTTGTTGTGACCTGGGGCCTATTTCTCATCAACTACATCAAATACTTTGTCGTGACATTTATCACGAATTGTTCCAATATTTCCATTGTACATTGTTTTTCTTTTTATAAACAAAAATTATGTTAAACAATTGTCAGTGTTGCTGAAGTAGTTGATGAGAAATAGGTCCCTGATGATGATTTGAAAAAAAAAAACAAAACATAGACCATAATATTTTATTAATTTACAATTAATTTTATTTTATCTTTCTCCAATATCAAAACAAAACTTCAAAAGATATAGCATCCTCAGATAGAGCGATATATTTTAAAACAACCTTTATTACAGCTATTAGGCCAACTGTTACTTACAAAAGGTCAATAAAAAAATAGCTTAACCTTCAAAATCCGACAAGCGAAATAATGTGTCTTTGGATACTTTTAAAGTTAATCCAATAACATACGTTTTAACCCAGCAAGAAAAGAACAAATACTTACACACAACTTACTCTTCAAGCCATTGATTATTTTGAGCTCCCAATAGAGTAGATTATCATTGCCCATATATTTATTTATTTACTTTTTCTGTCTCTGAAAGTCCTTTTATCGGTTCAACTTGTCCTTCTTTTTTTTTGTAAATAAAATGTGGGTTGATACGTTTCATTTGTGACCTTTTCGTGTATTAATTTAACAAAGATAACTTCAAAAAAGAAAACGAAGGATAGATAGACAGATAACCTTTACAGAGAGTACATCCATCGTAAATCCGTGCCAACATGGCCACAAAGTGAATTATCAACTTTGAAACGTCAATGCGTAGATCCTGTAATTTGATTGTTCTTTGTTTATCTCGACACAAAGCTATATCCCTTCAGAAGCGTTTAAATAGAAAGTCAAACAAAAAAGATGAATTGGGAGTATCCTCTATACGAAACATGAATGTTAACCTTAAAGTGAGGTACATGTTAAATAACTTAAAGTAAAAAGTTTTAAAGGATCTCACAGCAAATTAATACAAAATTAATGGGTCTAAGTGGATTTCATTGTAACTCACTGTCTATATCGTTGTTCTGTTCTGCACGCCCTGTCCATCCTATATGCTAGGTAACTTAAAATTTAATTTAAATTTTTTCCACTCTTTTTGTGGATTAATAGAAGCTGGTGTCTCGTTATCCAACTCCTTGATTAAACAAAGTCGAATCTGCCCACTGAAAACAAATACACAAGCTTCCCACGTCCAGGCAAACATTTCTAGAAAAAAAAAACACACTATTTTGAGTTCTGCCAGGATGCAAGGACAAAATGCAACCAGAAACTCTTTTTGAAAGAGCATACATGGTGAATGGAGATACAGGCTCATAAACAGCTTCCCATTTTGTCCATTGAAGCGAATTTTGATGTTCTTTGAGGGAAACGACATTATCCTGACAGATATTTCAAAGCTTTTCACCGAAATCCTTCTGCTGGTTCATTGGTTCGAATGTCCATGCTGGTATAACCAATGAGAAATTCGTTATCAATTCAACCAAATAAGATCCCTTCGCAAATTAATCCTCCCATACCATAAATGTTGTTGCATTTTGTCCTTATAGTAGTTCGGTATACATGTTTTCTGAGAACTCTGAGTACTCCAAAGGCTTAAACTTCATTAAGAAACTCGGTCAAGGAAAGAATGTCATTTTGAAATTATCTAATATAAATGCTGGTATAAGAATTTTTGCATAAGGAATATATACGTTTCTAATTTGAAAGAAGACACAAACATGAACAATTTAGACTTGTTACATTTAACAAAAATTCTCTTTGAAAATTTTCCAAAAATGAATGCCTTAACATATTGCTATTCAATGTTTGAGTATATTATAATTTTGTCTAGAGGAGAAAACTTACAACTACTGGAAAATCAACACCCCATTTGGTTGGGAATGCTAGCAATTTAATTTGTGATTTAGATCCTTTAAAGAGCAACTAGAACAAAAGGTCAAAGAAGAGTTTTTTTTTATTATTTTGAACTGTTTTTGCTTCAATAAATGGATTATGTTTACTGACCAATTCAGAACCTGTTTCAGAAGTTCTTATAGAAAGAAGTTCTGTCCTGAAGGGATGGAAGGATAGTGATTTATGTGTATCGATTTTCATGGAATTTTTGAAATAAATAAATGAATAGATGGAATGGAAGAGAAATCCAAAAACAAAAGTTTGGAAACACTTGCAGATGTTTTTCAAAAGGTTTAGGTATTATTTTGGATATCAAAGAATATATAGTTATTTGAAATCTTTTCTCAAAATTGATGCTTTGGAAATTCTCATACAATTATGTTATTTGGTTAACAACTAATGATTTGGATTGACATTCACCATGACATTGATATCGAAATATAGTTAGTCTATTTTATGATGTAGACTTTATTTTTTAGCTGGACATATATGCAATTACTTTGAATTAGATTGATTGTAAATTAATACGGTTTATATTTGAAAGAACCATTGTGGAAGATTCAAATATCCTCCCCATATATACCCCCCAGTTCGGGCAGACAAAAAAATTATTAAGAAAAAAATAAAACTGACAATAAGAGATATAAGCCTTAAAAGATCGGTAATATGCGAAGAAAAAACAATATGGAAAACTAGTTTTTTTGTTCACATATTAGCGATTTTCTTTCTAGGAAATTTTGTTAGCTTTCGTCGTTTTTTAAACGATTTATATTTATATTTGCCATTAAAAAATATTTTCACCCACCTACCTCCACATTTTTTAATCGCTTTATTAGTATTTTTGTATGTAAATCCAAAAGTTTTAACCGTCGCCGTCGTCATTTGTTGCTCAAACAGAAAGAAACATATGAATTTTCAAAAATCTATGGGTGGTGAAAGCAACAATCAAACACCGAACGTTTGGTGAACGTTCTGGCTACATTAACATCAATTCGCCTGAAACATGAAATAGAAATAAATTCTTAGTTTAGTTTTGATTTTTATTAACTTCATTATTTTTGATTTAGAAAGTTTTGTAAATAATTAATATTGTATTTCTTTTATCTTTATTTAAGTTAATAAAAATCCAAACTAAACTTAAACTAAAACTAGAAATAAATTCAAGAAATAATTTTTAGGCAAAACATACTTTGCTGAGTCAGCTAATAGGATATCCGCGAAACCCAGAACTCATCGACATCAAGATTCTTAAAGCTACAAACTTTGTCAGTGATTTATTTTGCATTTTCGACTTGGTGGAAGCAAGTACGACTTAAACTTTAATCTTGTGAAGTATTGATCAATGATTTTTTTAAAGAAAGGCTACCAAACATGTGTTTCTATAAAAAGAGACTACCATTGCGTCATGTTGTTAGTTGTAGGGAACTTGGATTCAATCAATCCATCTTATTCTCTGAAGACAACAACTTACTCAACTACTTACAAAATAATTATGAAACAAATTTAATTAATCTTGGTTGCAAAATGAAAAAGAAACAAACTATTTCAAATACCATGCAGTATTAGCATCAGACTTGGTATTATGGCCATGCAAAGAAGTTGATCAAAATAAAATATTGAGAATTGTTTTATTTTTTTATAATCTGAGTTTATTTTTTGTTTTTTTTTTTAATTTTGAAACTGTTACATTTACAAAGACACATGTACATTCCCTGTTGCACTAACTACATACAGCAACGAACATAATAATAATTAATTTAAAATACAAACTAGTTGATTACAAATATCTTTGAATGGGAAAATTTAATTTAATTGAAAAGCAATAATGACATTTGAATTAAATAAAAAGGTATTTTAATTCATTAAAAGCTTTTTAATCCTATGCAAATAAAGGTAAATGAATTAAATATGTACCTTACACAAAAATTCCACTAAATTAATTGCAACACACAAGACCAATTTGTTTTTTTTTTTTCAAAAAGATATAGAAAAGAGTAAACTTTAAATACTCCATCGAGATATATTTTCCATTCCATTAAATAATTCACTTTATATATGTAAGCTCTATGGGATCAAAAGTAAGATAAAAAACTAACAACAAACAATAAAGAATCTACTCTGATGGTCAATGAAAAAAAGGCACTCAATAACATTTTATCCTATTAAAGCCTTTTACGCCCACACCATTTTTGTTCAGCCATTTGCAGACTGTTTTTAATATCTTTGAGTTCTGTACGCTTCAGGAGTGAAAAATCATCAAAAAAAAATTACTAAAATGTTAAAAAGTTTTCTTTTAATCCCACGGTCACAGTTGGGAGATGAAAATGAGTAGGAAAACTTTTAATTCATCTCTCTTTTAGAAAGATCCTTTTTGAAGGGTTTTTGTTATATTTCTTATTTTTCTTTATAAAAGCTATTCCTGTTTTGGTGAGACTTTTTTCTATTAATTCATCTCCGAAGGATTAAGGCATTCATTTGACTCTTAAAACAAAACCTCAAACATTTTTTTTGTTTTAAATCACCTCTTTGAAAAGTCGCGTCGACTAATTAGTGATTTTTTTCCATCACAAAGCCATGGGATAAAGGCAAACTCATTTTTCCCCCAAGTTCGTCTGAACAAGATGAGATACACTATATTTGACTAATTGGTTGACAACGAGCGAAGAGCTGTATCCTGGGGAAAAAATCCGTCACCCAACTGTGTGTCATAGTTAATACGATTTTTACGATTGTAACCCGTTCTCCATCAGTAACTTTAATTAAAACTGTAAAAAACCTACTCTTTTAGCTGCTACATACGAGTGGTGGAATGAGTCATGGGAACAAGGATAAAAAAAACGCCATAAACAATCAACATCAGTTGCTGTGTAAATGGGCAAAAGAACCGTTGATTTCTCTGGTGCGTGAAGTTAAATAAAGTTTGTTTGAGTCAACAGAATTCCAGAAAGTCAAAGTAGACAATGTAAAGCATTTAAGGGTTTTCTGTCTGAAGCCCTGTTCTGGATGCTTTGATGTTTTTGCAAATGGTAAAGAAAAAATGTGAGCTCGTCAGATCTATAAAAACAAACCTTGATTTTTATTGTTGTCTGAGTGTTTGTGCAGATACACTCTTGAAAGTGATTGGTTGGGTATTTATCACAGAAACATTGTTTGTACACTCGGGCGTATACGTACTATTTCAACGTAGTATGTTTTTTCTGATGCTATGTCTTCATCATTATAGATACTTCGTGTTTAAATAAAACAAATATATGGAACAAAATCTCGAGCTCTATCTTTATCTTAATTTCCATTCGATGTATTATGTTATGCGAATCATGATTAATATATCGGGTTGATGTACAAGCGAAATCTAATTTTCCTTTTGAATATTTATTATATATATTTAAATTTAATAAAACATCATTACAAAATATCCATTTCTTATATTCGTCTAACTTCATCCAAAAACAAACTAAATTTCAAACGAGTTTCATTAAATATTTCTCTTTGTAATAAAAAAAAAAACCAAAAGAAACTTGAGTAATATTTCAAAAGACAAACAACACTAAATAGCCAAATTCGCATTATTTTCCTGCAATCCTAGTAATTCCACTGTTCTTCAACTTTTCGTCTCTCTAACGAGATATTCTCGAGAAACTTTCTCATAACTTGATGATAATGCAAACACAGACATAGACAAGAAAAGAAGCAGCAGCTGAAATATAATAAATTTTTTTCCAACAATTCCTTTGAAAAATAACATTTACTCGGGGCAAAAAGGATAAACCCGAGAGTTCCAGAGTAGAAAACTTAGTTGTACATTCCGTGTTTTTATTTTACGTATGCAAAAATATACAACTTTATTTTTTTTTTGTTATTGACGGAGAAAATTATTGGTTGCTGATGGTGGATTTATATTAGATTTTTTCCTGAGTTCCTGTTGCTTAAACACACAACATACGCTACATACGTATGTTTACAATTATGATGAGTAAAAAGATGTTTGGTAGTCATAAATCGATTAGAGAAACAAGAAAAAATATGGAACAAGTGTCCTTAAATTTTGTAAGAAAAAATTTAAAGTCAAGTAATCCTTCAGTGATATCAAAAGAGTTAAAGCCATACGGACATTGTTGATTTTTTAAAAAAATCAACAATTATTTTAAACGAAATCTCTTATATTGAATGTTTGGAACAACAACAATAACTAATAGGTGCTACCACCAAATTTTAAACGAATTTTGTTTACTCGTTTTTACGAATTTTACTATTCGTTTTTCCATTTTTGGCTGGAGATATAACTATTTCAAGGAGTGCCAATTCCTATCGTCAGTCTCCTTATTAGTGGTGCCGAGCTTTAATCCAATTTTTATTATAAAAATTTTTTTCACATGAACATCATGAGATTCGAACCCACGCATTATCAGATTTGCTCAGTCTACGAAATCGTATGCACTACGCATTCCACCGCTTATATGACCACTGACGACACAGGTCGAGATGTTATGTTTAATTGTTTTTCAAACGCATTTGGAGCTTCAACATTATTCTAAGCGCCTTTAAATGGAAAAACGAATAATAAAATTCGTAAAAACGAGTAAATTAAATTCGTTTAAAAATTGGTGGCAGCGAATGGTGACGGAATGGTCAAGTAATAAAACTGACATTATAGTACGAATAGTACAATATAACAACAATAATGAAATCTCTTACAGCCCGCAATTGATTATATGGCATTAAGTTAAACTTTTGCATATTGTTTGGTAAGCGGTCACCGGAGTGTATACATGGTTTTGAAGTTTTGAACGACCACCGCTAACCGAGGGAGAAGAAAGAAACTGCAAGATTTTCCAAAATCGGCTTATAATTTCTAAACTATACATCCTAGTGGTATTCTAGGCAGCATACTTTAACTGCATTAAATTTATGATAATTTAAGCTTTAATTGAGCTGTATTATACCTAAAAAGGTGCCGAAATACACAAAGCGTTCAAAGATGTGCAGTTTTTAACAAAAAGTATTATTTTTATGCCTCAACAATCATTGCATCCCAATATGGCAAAAAAGAATTATTGTCCTGGCCCCTTACACAGTAATATCAGTTTATAGAAAAGTTGATTAGATTTCTTTTGAGTATAGAAAAATATCTTTGTGTGTAATATTTCGCGAGAAAATGGCAAAAAACCATTAACGGTAAAACTTAGCAGCGTATCCATAATGTTTCAACAGTTTTTCGCATGTTGTTTGGTAAGGTGCTAGTAGTTTGTACTTGATGTTGCAGTTTCGGAAGACCACCGCAAACTGAACTGAAACAGGGTAGTGAAACGGCAAGATTTTCGGACTTTTTAAACAATATCCCATTTGTAACAATTTTAGCCCTTAATATATATGTATGTATAAGTATAACCGGCCTCGTGTTTTTTCACAAATTTCTCCATCAGATTGATGTTCTAGAGATTCGTTTTATTCATAAAATGAAAAATAAGTTCCTTTACTAAACTACGAAATATGTTTACTTTGAACATAATAAAACTACATTGACAAAAATTCCTTTATAAAATGCTTCCATTAGTCTGTTAAAAATGTTTCAGGATTACAGGAGAGTCATAAATAGCTTGAAATTCCATTTACCGTATATACGGAAAAGAACACAAAAGAAACTAATTTGCTTTGCAGCAAAATAAAAATAAAAAATAATATTTTTTTTAATAAAAACATCTCTTTATAACATTGAGCATTATGTAGATACACATGTGCAAGTATAAAGAGAAAATTTAATGAACATTTTTGGGAAAACTAATTTAATTTACCAAAACTCTATTTCATAGATAAATAAATACACAAACGGAAATATCTCTCTACACATATGCCAAGCTAGCATTCTAATTATTTACACGTTGTAAAGTTGTGGCAAAACTAAAAAAAAAAATAAAATAAGAAAACAAATCAACAAACATATACATAACATCCATGGTTGATGTTGAAAACTTAATTAGGAAGAAAATAAATATGAGAAAAAAAGAACTTGATTTTTTGGCCAACAAAACTGAACATTGTTGTGGCAATATAAACGAAATTCACTATGGCGAATGAAGTGGAATAATATGGACAACTGAAATTGCCAAACACAGATAAGATGATTATCTTTTTTTTTGTATATCGTCCACATGTGGGTGATTCAATGAAGTTGAGATAATAAGGGTTTTCATAATTTGTTCGCCACAAAAAACATATTTTCCGTAAGATTAGAGCCAATTTACTTGAGTTTGTGTTAAGTGCTTACAAAGTACACATTTGTGTTTGTAATTCAATAGATATCATTAAAAGGAAACTATATTTTATTATGTAAGTTTGTTTGGTAAAGAAAAAGTTCAAGAAATATAATTTTTTTCGCATAAAAATGATTGCTATTGCAAAATTTCGAAAGCTTAGTTAAAACCAAATACAGATCATAAAATTGTGAAATTTAAACCCGTTTGCTGAAACTATACTTCAGCATTTGTGTTCTACATAAATCCTTAAGTGACAGCAAAGGAAAATTATTATAACATAACTAATGGCCCTTAATATATCAATGGAGATTCAATAGATTGAAGAATAAGAACTCTACTAACAATTCAAAAACTAAACATTAACAAATTAAAACTGTAGCAACTAGGATTATAAAAATAAGTATTTAGAAAATAAAAATAGCTCATTGAATTTTCAATGGCAGAATATTCTATCGACCGACAGTATTGAATACAGTGCATCATCTTTCCGTCAATACCTTCCGACTGCCTTTAAACAGCTTTGAAATCGTCCAAAAAAATCTTGTTAATTAAAATATGATAAAAACTATGTATGACCGATAAAGTTATAAGTGTTGTTCTTTAATTTTGCATCCTTTTGTATTCTTAGATTAGAAATGACAGTTATCTTTGTCTGCTTTTATTCACCATGATCTTATATTTTACTTCTTAAATAGAGAAATCAGGAATTTAAACAAAATATTTTTCTTATGTGTATAAAGGTATTTTGATCATGTACGTATTAATTATTTTTTATGTTATTGAATTGGGTTATGATGATCAGTAAATCTTTTTTATATCGTTAGTTTAAAGGGGTAAACCTAACTCTTTATGCTTTCTATTTTTCTGCAATTGAATTCAATCATAATATAATAATTTTGGATTTTATGGTATTATAGTACAAAACTGCTTAAGTTCATGCTTCATTCATATACCGTCCTTTATTTTTCAAATATTTTCAATACCATTTTTATGTCTTTGGTTTAAATCAGTTTAAATCACTAATCGAATTTAAGCTGTTTCACTAAACCAATGGGCTTCAAGATTTTGGGGGCATGTTGCCCCCCTGCAAAACACAACTGCCTGGCCCACTTTAGAGTTTGTATCGGTGCGAGTTTGGCTGGGTGCAAGTTTGGGTATATGTAGGTAATATTGAGTGTAACTTCACCAACAACAGTGAAAAAATATTCCTACCAAAAACTTGAGTTATTTCCCGCATAAATGGAGCAGTGTCAACAAGTTGGAGCATTACTTTTTGCAGAAATGTTTTTGGGCGGTAATCAATCAATTTTGTGGAAAACATTGGTTGGAAATAGCTCCCTAAAATCAAGAAACATCAACGTAATTAAAAAAAAAAAAAAAAACAGTTTCCATAAATTTTTTTTTTGGTGATATTGCCTTTTATGATGTGGGAGATATGAAATTTTGGGCGTTAAATAAATTATTTGCGCCAACTTGCTTTTTTATTTTTGGGTTTCGGGAATAAATTTTTATTTTTGGGCGAAATCTCCAAATCGATTTGGGCGATATTGATCAACGCCTGAAAGCTAAAGGGGCCAGTTACAGCTATTATTAAAAATCATAATTGTTGATTGGTTTTAAAATGAAGCCGATGAATTATAGAATTTTTCTATTAAAAACAATAACTTAATTTGAGTTAAATTCACGAAATATTAATAGGTACTTTTGCTTTTTCAATGACCATTCAAATCGACTTACATAATTAAAATCACAAAAGTGATAATATAACGCGAATTAATCTTAAATTGAATTATTTTTGTGTAATAAAAAAATATAATTCATTACCTTTGTTTTAATACCAACTAACTCGAACATGTGTGATAATTTGCCTTGAAATTAAAAAAGTAAATTTTCAATGATGAGTTTCAATGGTAGCTATACAATTGGGCCAATTGTAATAATAAGTAATTTTTTGTTTTGACTTTTTTGATAAATTTTAGTCGATATGTAACGATTTAACGATAATTTTTATATACAATTTTCTTAACACTAGGTTATTATTATGTTGACACAGAAGGGTTAACTTCAGATGTTTTTTTATTTTGTTTTATTAATGCAAAATTTCACTGAAATGACTAAAAATAATTTATATTATACAATTCGTTTTTAATTAAGAGTTTAAAATCATATTATACCATTTTATTTTCGATTCCATTATAATGGACCTGAGAATTTCCTTATTTTATTTCATTAACGAATTACTCGGAATAATCATTTAATTGCTCTTCATTAAACATTTTAATTGACAACGCAGGAATTTAAACTTTTTCCAACAACAATAAAGAAAGAAATTAAATGTGTATGTATAGACATTTTGTTGTTGTTACTATGAAAGTGATAAGAAAATGAAAATAATCTGAGATGAAGACAGATTAATTATAGCCTGAAGGCAAACATTAAGAAAATATTTTACACGAACATTTTCTTGTTTTTACTACATCATGTGTACACTGAAATTCCCTGACATTCATTGATATCTCTTTAAATAAAATTCACACTGATATGATACATTATAATCCTGAATATGTGCGGCGTAAATTAAATCATTTCTCTGTAAATAATCTTACTGCTGTGGCCTCATTATAATATACATTTCCAGGATATTCTTGAAAGAGTGTTCATTAAATTGTTGTGTTCAAGTAACCTAGTAGTTAAAATGTTCTTTAAAAATGGATATATTTTATTATTTCATATCGCTTTACGAGTAAGGATACAAGACAATTTAATAGCAACAATATCTACAATTTTGTATGTTAATCCTTAAAATTCGCAAAAAGGGCACAGTTAAAATAATAAAGACAGGCAAACTGGTATTTTAATGGAAAGAAAATCGTATTATAATCCTTATTTGAGAGACTCCCTCCACATTTATTCGTCCTTTTTTTATGAACCTTTTTTATGTATAGGAAACATTTAAAAGACTGTTATCTGCATGATGCCGTAATAATGCTACATAATGTAGTAGAATGTTCAATTTGAGAATCCATTGAATTGCTTCATGATGGGTTTAAGGAAAGGATTTCTAGAAATTAAATTTCATTTCATATAAAATTATACCTACTGGAAATGGAATCACATTAAATGCACAGGATTTCGTGTTGAAGTATAGTTTTTAACGTAAGGTTTTGAATACCTTAGGGATAAAAACATGGTGTGGTCAAACTAGGAAACAACGTCTATGAAAAATTGGTCAATGTGTCTTTCAAATATGCACCAAAATTGAAAGTGGTTTTCAAACGTTGGAAGAAAGAAATCAATAGGAAAGCAATGAGTCGGAGATCATGTATTTTTAAAGGGCTGAACAAATTCTGCATGCGACTGCTAGTGCAAACCAGGTTATTAAGGAACTAGAATGTGGTGACAGTTGTATAGTGATTGAAGTACTTTTAAATTAACAGTTTCCCAGGATATACTTTTCAATAGCTGATGCAAATATGCAAGTGTATAAAATCGGAACGGTGAAGAAAAACGATTGGGCCAGACTGAGTTCTGGAAAAATATGGGAAGGCAACGTGATTTACAACTGTGGTCAAGGAGCAATGTGTTATGATTAACGAATTTCAATACCAACCTTGAAAGCATTAATTGGAAAAAGAGGACGTAGATCCTCAAAAGGAGTACATATTTGATACATGGGTGAATATGTTTTAGAAGGAAACGGGCACCGCACAAGCTGGCTTAAAATAACTAAGTAAAATTCTTTATCCGAAATTTAACAAACCGACAGCATTAATTTTGTATCAGACATAAAACATTTTAAGATTCTTGTCGACGTTTTCATAGTTCATCCCGGTAAACCACGCAATGGCAAAGTTTGACAGTTGTGGTCCATTCGGTATATAGTTATCATCGTCAAGAAATTTAAAAGTCAGTGTCGAAAATTCTTATTATACAAACTGAAAAGTTGTAACAACTACTTACTGGAAAACAGCACCTACTATTTCACAACTGCATTCTTATCAGATTATAGATTTGCATTATAATTTTGAATTATCTTACTTCCGTAACAAAAAAAGTCAAAATTTATAATCAAGTGCATTTATAATTAAGCATCGACTTCAAAGTAATCGAACATTTGTTTAAAATTCACTTCAAAATCAATTTGCCCAATGATTACGTTGAAGTACTTTTATCGATAAAAAGAATTTAACTGACCATCTTCACAACCTTAAAATAAACTATTAAAAAACCCACTTGAATTTAAAATGTATGAATAGAATGCAATCGACATTATGTTGATTGTGACTCTTAAACACATATTCACACGATGTAGTACCTCATTGTCCTCTTAATTGTTAATTGGGGAAATAGGAATGAGTCTCCTTTTGCAAATTAAAAGTTACTATAAATACGCCCATGTTTGATTTTATTAGGATAGATTGAAATTAAAGTTCATCAGCTTTTGGAAAAAATTGGAAGAAATGTGTTTGAGGTAAATTAATTATTTAAATACCACCTGTTTATCGATTTTAAAGTGGCGTATGATAGCGATGGATAGGGACATATTGTACAGAATCATTTCATATCTCGACATCCCTCGTGTTGTCCTTTTGTGCAGAAAACCGTCAAATTCGGTAAGCACACAACAAAACCATTTGATGTTGTGAAATGTGAACAGCAAGGCGACGCGTTTTAATGCAATTTTTTTAAAATCGTTCTTGAAGTAATTCTACGTAAACCGCTAGTCAATACTACTGATACAATTTATTACAAATCCATTCAATTATACTTGCTTATGAATATAATAAAATGATAGAGGACTTTTGTTCACATTTTCGTCTCATAACCAAAGTAGCTATGATCCATGCGGCAACCCTAGAAGTCATTTTAAACCTTTCTTATCTTCCGCTCAAGTACATCGTTGTTTCACTAAGGACATTTAAAGTCGTCCAATAGCTGCCTGGTACAATTTTTCTGAAGCAAAGACATGTTGTCACTTCTGATGGATAAAAATATATTTTGTTCAGTTCTTTTTTTTTGGTGTCGACATTTTTAAAAATTGTATTCCAAAATTTCAATTACTTATACTCTGTCGAAATGATTAAATCAACATTCAAGTAATAAGAACAATTTTCATCATAACAGTAAAGATTTTTTTGATGACGAAACGTACTTTTCCTATCCTCTCACTTTAATTTGAAATTTAACTTCCGGTTCCGACACTTCTGATAATACGAGAATTTTCGTACACAAAAAGTTTTTAGCACTTTTATCTGCTTATGAATAAACAATTATTATTGACTTTCTTTGAATTCCATAACCATGAAAAAAAAAAACAATGATAAACACAAAACAAATACCATCAAATTAAAGGATATCAACATTCTTTATCGTCCTTAATTGGCGCAATTATTTTTTGTCTGAAGTTTGACATTGTTTTCCTCTTAATTATAATATTGAAAGGACGTTTTATTTCAATGTCCTTCTAAAAGCAATATCAAATTACCATAAGGTTGTTTTTCCATTCGTTTGTCAGATAATACACTTCGATTGAAGATTCCGTTTAGTATTTTTTTTTTGTTTTTTGTTTGTCAAGTTTATTTTGGTTGTGTTAATTGGATGATTCTTGCGGATTAATTGACATTTTAAGTTGATTTTCTTTGGATATAAACGAATTTCAATGTAGTATTGTTTTGATTAAGTTTGTGTATTTGGCGATTATTGCGCCTCTAATGTTTTTCTTTGTTATACTAAAGATTATTTCTATTTTCTAGAGACTACATAATGTGAAATAATATTTCTTAGAGCTAATTTAAGTGAATGGCAACAATTTGAATGGGTTTTTGGTATGATTATACAAACATACTGCTGTTAAGCTGATGCATAGTTTCAATTTAGATCGAGAAGTGACAGTTAACCATATAACAACCTGTGAGGACGAACACTAACCAAGTCGATTATAACCCTTTTAGTAAAAAAGGTGTTTGCAGAATGTGAATTTTAAACAAGTTCTAAAAAAACTAAGCTTATCCGAAGCCGGCTAATGCACTGTGGAACCCAATTCACTGTGGTCTTTTTTTTCGAGCCCAGGTAATTTACTTTGCGTTTTTAAAAAAATGGCATTTATGTTAACTTACATCTCAAACAGATGATATTTTTCTTATTTTCTTACATCCCAAATAGATATATGAAACTTTGAGAAACTTACAAAAAATTTAATCAAAATTAATATCTTTTCTAACACTTGACCATGTTTTAATTCTATCAATACAATCGGAACCGATATCTTCTTATTAATTTTTTTTCTATGAACGTAATGATTTAAAAAACAATATAGAATAACAGCCAATTTAATAATCTAAAAGAAAGGCATCGGAGCCAGTTCACTGTGATAGACAATTCACTGTGTGCATTGCTCACAGTGAATTGTCCATCACAGTGAATTGCCACACAGTGAATTGTGCACAGTGACTTTTTGTACCCACAGTGAAATGAAATATCGCTTGCTTAAGTGCTTAGTAAGGGTTTTCGTATGCAGCATTAACTGATGAGTGGGAGTTTCGCAGATTCAATGGATTTGAAGAACTCCATTTCTGTTTTCTGTAGTCACTAGTCAGTCACATTCAAGCAACGTTGCTCAGCTTAGGTTATGTGCAGTCGTTTTTTATGCGAATGTGTCCGCAGTTTTCTTATTTCAATAGTTGTACCTCTAATCTTCATTGCCTTTACCAGTAACCCGTCATCCCCCATGATGAGGCGCAAATATTCATTAAATAAGGTACTTATTACCTAACAAGTTGTAAAAGGAAAAAGGAAAGTACAAAAATGGGCAAAAACTCGATATTTTTAAGTCAAAGTTTTTAAAAATTTTGAAAATAATTTTTTTCTAAATTTTTAATAATTCTTTTGGAAAATTATTTATATTTACTAGTTTTCTGTTAAACAATTAGTTCAAAATAAATGATAAATTAATATTTATTGAAAATTCAAATGTGAGTTTATAATTAAATCAATAGCACAAAATTAACAACAATGTTCTCAAAAATGTACACCCCTGGATATTGGATAAAAAACAAACGAAACATCGAAACCAAATGAATTATTCTTTTGATTGCTTTAAAAAATCAATGATGAGGAAACCCAATTTTAAAATCTACATTATTTAAATTTAAAATCGTTTTAGAGGTAAAAAAAAAATTGGTAGACATACAAGAAGTTTTGATTTGAGATACTATGATGAAAATATGAAAATACAAATCGTTGGTGCGGTTTTTTAAAAAACCTATTTTTGTAAATAATATTTATTTTTTTTTAAAGTAAGAGTATGCATGTGCTTGAGCTAAATTTGATATATCTAAAAACTTAATTTTATAGAAATCATTTTGCTGGTTTTTAAATTATTGATTTAGGTATCTATCTAACAAAAAAATGATTTAAATTAAAAAAAATATTTAGTTCAAAAAATATAATTAGTTTTAGTTTTAGTTTAAGTTTTATTTATTCAATCTACGATTTATGATAATCAACAGATCTTACAATAGGTAATATTAATAAAAATATGAAAATAACAAAATAAGTAAAAATTATTAAGAATAATATGTATAATATACATGTACAAATACAAACAATATATACAAAAAACAAAATCAATTATTCAATTGCAAGAAAATCAGTTTAAATTCCCTTCTGAACTGTTCTCTGTCTAGCCTACAATCTAAACTACAACAAAACGAATTAAAAATTTTAGCGTAGTTTTTTTTAAGGACCAGTTTACCTTGAGAAATGCGAAAATTAAAAAAACATATAATGGCAGGCACCCTTAAACTAATTTTTATTAAAATTAACTATCTGATAGACCTTTGATGCCTCATTACACATGTGAAATTCTGCTGTTCTCGAGAAAAATACGTTTTCCGATAAAGGTTATATGACAGATGTATATATATCCATATGAAAGATATATATAACCAAAAACATCAATTCAGCTTATTTATATAATATATTCTGCTTCAAAAGACTAACAACATTCACAGTTTTGATTCATACTAACCTACATTCTTTTATTCCTCACCCAAGCATAATGCCCCACAGGAGTATAATAATTTTGCTTTCATAAAACCATTAGAACTTGAACACAAAAAAATAAATTGTATAATTTAATATACCCGAAAACTTTTTCCTATGCATCTTTGGTTCACAAACTTCGCACGCTGCATGTATAATTTCAAGGCTTTTAGTTCTCATCTCACAGTCCAAGACTTCCTCTCAGTGCGATGCTGAAAAGGGACATATAGACTGCCTTATGCATATTTCATAAAAAAAAGTAAAAAGAAATAAAAATTGCAAGAAGAAAAAAAAGTGGCCTAAGCTGCTGAGCCAGTAGGGAATAATTTTTTTTTGTATTCACATTCGTATCTATGTTATTCTTCATATTTTTTTGTAAAAAACTAGGCCGCGTTTGAATTTTAATGACGTCAGACAAGAATCAGAGCACAGAGGGAACACGTTGAAGTTTTCTTTTTCCATTATTAAAACACATACACATGAATAAATCCTTTAAAAGACTTCCACTTGAAGTTGTGCACACATGAAAACAGACATGAATATAGCATGCCTTGAATCGGCTCTAAGTATGAGATAAGGATAACATTGGCAGCTGCATGGAAGAAGCAAATATGTGCTTAATTTGTAGTAAAAAAAAATTAGTTTGGTATTTTGTGTGCTTGCTGCTCCTGTGCTGCATGGATCACTGCTCCTCTTATTTATAATGAGACCCCCGAATTGCTCCAAAAATGTGTTTTTCTCCACATAAAGTTTATTCCATTGAATTTGAGAAAGGATACAATGTCCTTGGTTTTGATAATTTATCTGGGCATGTTCTTTTTGGTCGTGTTTCTGGTCGTTAGAATTACATGCACAGTTTCGCTATGTTGCACAGTGCAAACACGGAAAAAAAGTTGTAACTTTATTGCCATCATCATTATAATTATCGAATTTGTGGTTCTCCGTGCAAGTGTGCCACTTTGGAGCTTTATTTTAATAAACTTAATTTGAAACTGTGTCGATGGGAAGAAAGTTTAAAAGTTAAGGTTATTAACAGAGAGGAACTAAGTCTTGAAGGGGCCTTAGGATACGAAAATTCCTACTTGTTATAATACTAGTTACAGCTGAAAGTCATTTCAGTTGTTGCGTTTTTTTCTTTGAAAATTTTTCGTATTTTTATTTTATTAAAAATTAGGTATTTCTGCTTCACACTTATAGGTACGCATTTCCTCATTTTTCTAGTGATTGAACCACATTCAGTCATCTTAAAACAAAAAACCAATTTCATCAAAATCAGCGCAGTTGCTTAAAAGATAAACGGTATCTATTGAAAAAAACAACAGCTCTGTGCAAAGCGTATAGTCAATTGATCGTATATTTTTTGAGAAAAACTAAATTATCGCTAACGTTTATACAGGTCCAACAAATCAAAAATACGTGCGGTCACTTTCACATCGCTTTAAAAATAGTAAGTGGATACCAAGTTTTTAGATGTCGATACGGACTTTTTGAATACCTACTTTTTTCATCTTTTCCGTCATTGTAATATCACGTTTGATTGTATCACAAGACATTATGTTTTACGAATGCATGACTTGGTTTATAATATGAACCTATAATCACAAGTATAATAAAAGGCAGCCCATTAAAACCCTTTTTCCGAATCAACTTTTGTACGGATATGTATACATAAAATTAAAACACATGAGATGACGTAAGAAAATCTACATAATGTTAAATTCTTTATAGAAACAGGATACTGGCAGCTTTTGTATTTTTAAACATTATTTTCAATTAATGTTTGTTGTTTAATTTATAAAATCTTTAGCCATGAAAACATCCTTACAGGTTTTTTAAAAAAAAAGTCATTTTATATTAATCCATAAAATTGTAACCTTAATAATTAATTCTTTGTCTGGCCGAACTCATGAATATTTATAAAATTAATTTCACAGCGAATCTTGCTATGACAAAAAGGAAGTACAGAGACAGACATGTAAAGAAGGAGCGTGGTGTCCTTTTAATTATTCTTAAGAGAAAACGCACGTTTTTCGCATTATCCCCTTTCTATTTAAATGGCTTGATGGAAACAAGTAGTTATTTATTGTGAGGTATGCAGATGGAACAACAGACTTATTTACCATTCAAGGACTATGCTGAGGAGACGTAAATGTAAGGTCAGATGAAATGTAAAAAAGAAGAAATTAAAAACGCACTGACTCATTTCTATAACTAGACTGTTAATATTCTATGTTAAAAAAAAGGGTTGATTTATAAAAACCATTTAAAATTCATTTACATGCAAAAGTGTTTATATTTATTTAAAGACTTTTTTATTTAATGTATATGTTCGCATACATACATAAAGAGCAGTGAATTTATTATACTCGTATAGGGATCAGTTAAGAACGATGTGACTCAATGTTTAGTTTCTTTAAAAGATTTATTTATTTCTTTGTTTGTCATAAAATAAAACTTAGATAATGTATGTAAGTGGTACAAAGAAAAGCTTAACGGTTTAAGGTTTCATGCATTACCCAGGGTTACTCGCACTACGCCATTCTAGCACCCAATTTAAGCTCAGTTCAACCAGTTCTAAAAGCATTTTATTAGTGGTTAAAAAAAAGAGCACAACCAGGTAGCACAAACTTGCTCTTCTGACAAGTTGTCTGTGGGCTTAACATAAAATAAATTAAATTTTAAAATTAAGTGAATGAAATCGTCTGATTTTTTTATTTTAAAGATTCAAGTTATCCAAAGTCAATGACATCTGGAAATTTTGCAGGATAAATATATGTTAAAAAAAAATAATAAAAATCGTAGAGGGGTTTTAAATAAATTATTTTAAGTAATTAAAAAAAAGTTTTTTTTTACAAATTTTAAGTACAAAATTTTTTAGTGCTATACAACTTGCATATAATGCACTAAAAATTTAAATTTTGGGACAAGCTGTTTTTCGGATATTAAGTTTACGAAAAAATAAATTTAGAAATTAATTAAATTTAAATTTAAGAGTATTTGCAAATTGTTGGTATCAGCTTATCTAATTCTTTCTTACAAAATTTTTGAGTTGAGTTAAGTTTTTTTTTGCATCCATGCGTGGATGAACGATTTTGTTAAAAAAAAAAACATAATAAATTTAGTGGCACTGACAGCACCGAAGAAACACGGCCTAGTCACTTACAACTCTCAACCAATCCTTTTGTGTGCGTTATTAGTTCTACAGGACTTTCACTTCCTCGCAGGATTTGTCACTTAGTGATAGTCCGACACATTAGCCACTACGCCGATTTCCCAAAATTTTTGATTGAAGTATAAAGACGTTTTTTAACGCTGCCGGCCTGAGTTGACATTATTTTACGCGGCGGTTGTTGTAGTTTATTAATTTCTTTTTCCAAAAAAAAAAACAAATCAAAAACTAAAGCAAATATACTCCTGAAGCTTCATAATTCCATTAGACTAAAATTGAAATAACATAAGAATTCGTTTTTCCTTTAAACGGAGTTATACTCTTATAATAAATTATTCTAAGTAACTGACGCCTAGTCGAACTCTTGGAAAAATCCACTTTAGGGAATAGCTAAACAAGCAAAAATGTATCACGTACGATTGTCATTATTTAAGCTTTGTCATAGGACAAACTAAAAATACGTATGTGTGTTCGCTTCAAAATCCCTTAAGGCAATTCTGCAATAAAGGACAATTGTATAAAAAAAAAAGAAAACCGAAACAGACAACCACAGGGCAGTTGATATTGAAATAAAGAAACCAATTTGAACAATCGAAATTGGTAAGGAGGGAACAACCATATACAAAATGAACAATCAAAACCAAGGACACTGCATGAATTCCATTGGAGAGTATAGGAGAAAGTGGTTGAATTTCCATTGGGCCACCACATTCACATTCCTATAGCTTTATATAGTTAAAACTAGACCAAAGCTAAATCTGTGATGCTTCCATTAAGTGTGTACGATTCAACCTTTATTTTTTGTAGCAGAGTGTAAAATGTTCATCGATCCGCCCTTGGCTAGATGCAATAAAACGTTAAAATTGCAGATTTAACCCTCTTCTATAACAGCATGGCACCTTAGGGCGAGTTTGCAAAAAGGATCATCTTCATAATCTATGTTATATGGATGCCGGATGTATTGTAGGTTTTTTTATTTCTTCGTGTGTTCATAGTTTTCATTTGTTCTTTTCTATATGTATACTCGCGTACTCGAGTTCGTTTGTTTTCTATCAAGAAAAATATTGATTTTGAAGTAACTGCACTGTACGTACACCCTTAAGTGGGTGGAAGTAGAGAATATTTATGCTGAATGTGTAAGGGACGAAAGGAGTTTTTGCTCTGTTTTGTTTACATATTGTTTGGTGCAGTGGAAATTACTTTTGTTTGCTTGACGAAACAGGAAGGAAGTATGTTATTCTTATACTCTCTGCACAAGTGATGTTATTTCCATAGAAGCATGGGTATGAAATTTCAATAAAGAAAATTCAAGATGAAAGATTTCGCCATACAACACGTTAGTTGTGATAAAAGTTTTTTTTTTTTTGTTCAAAAAGGAAACCGTGAATTTTTCTAAACCGTGATTTTCTTTTCAAAGAAAATACTAAGTACAATGTTAAATAGTATACATCCGTTAGAAGATCTAAAATTTTAAATATATGCAAATTTGTTGTTTATCTACTTCCAAAGTAGCTGAGCCATTTAATAATGTTGAAGTCAAATGATAACAAGAGGATTAAGATTTTAACCTCAAAACTACATTTCGCTTTAAGGATGATACAAAATTGCTTGTCATGATTTTCTGCAAAAACCTAGGTTTGTTCATATTTATTTCATTTTTTTCAATATTTTTTTTATTTGCATTAAGAAGCTATAGCTTATACAGGGTGATTGGTATAAGGTGCACCAAAAAACTTGAGCGTGTAGGTGGAATTAAGACAAGAAAAAAATCGTATGGGATTGGGGGTCTATTTCTATATTTATTTTTTTAGTTTTTTTTTCCAAAATTTTGAGTTTGAAATTTAATTTTTTTAAAACTGTTCACTTAAACAACTTAAAAATTTAAAAATTAAATAAAAGAGTAGTTTTCTGGTTTTTCAAAAAAATATAACATTCACCGTTGTTTTTAAATAATTTTTTTTCTGATTTAAGTCAATGTTTTAGAAAATTGCCCCTCCCGCCTAAACGGGGGGAAATAGATCCCCCCTCCCGTACAATTTTTTTCTTAACTCCACCTACACGTTTAAGCTTTTTGGTGCACCTTATACCAATCACCCTGTATATGTACATAGATAGATACTAGTAAGATACCTCAGAGCTTTAAGAAATTGTATAATTTTTTAATGTATGCAAATTGATTGTTTTTTAAATCACTTTGTTTTCTGAAGTAAAATAATACCTATACTTTTAATGATGACACGAAATCCACTTGCTAAACAAGAAAAGCAGCTTAAAATAACAAATTCAGGATCATTTTTCTGGTAGGTATAGAAACCATTAAACCAACTTCGGTAAGATGTTACACCACCCATAAGATATAAATATTTATATCACGCTGAGTTTTGTTCTAAGTAATGCTTCCAACACCTCCAAACACACCAAAAGGTACTTTGTGAAAACAACAAATTCCACCAAAAACCACTTGAAGCTTCCCTAAAAAACAAAAATCCTTATTTGCCTAATTTATGGAATGTCTCATCAATATCAGACAAAAGGACGATTTCTCCCAGCCATCATCTTCCTCGATACAAATTGGATTTTCATACACGAGGTTCTTGGCTGGGAATAAATATTAGAAGCCACAACTATGCGGATGCGATGGTGTATTTGTTTCGCTTGAAAAACATAAACAACATTGTGCGTAGGTATATTTTGTTCTTAGAATACATGGATGTGTTGGACATCGAACAGTCTTCTGACAAGAAAAATGAGCTTATATTCTCCTGGGAGCAATGTATTCTATTTTTTTATGTTCATCTATAAAGTGTTACAGGATACGATTGTTTATTTTCGTAAATGTTGGGAAATTGATATTTTGAATTTTATTGGCATCTTTATTTTCAATTTCCAAAAAAGGATGAAATGAAATATATGCGCCTAGGGCAAGTTTGATTAACTAGAGCCAGATTTCAAGGTACTTGTAAGTTATAGGTCTTTGTTTTTGTAAATGTATTTGGTGGAGTATTGAAGTTTACGATGCAATAGTTGATGAGAGTTTAACTCAAACTTTTGAATGGGAAGACTAGTATTGGGCCCAATCGTTAGTATAATGCGTGAATTGTGCCTTACTGAGGAGTACACTGTTCACACTAGGACAAAACGCATCGCAGTATAAATAGGTCAATTATACTTCTATACTAATATCGAAATCGACTTATAGGAAATGGAACTGTTGGTACTTAAAGAACAAAAATTAATTTAAAATATTATAACACAAAAAAAAAAAACATATTAAAAATACTGCCAAAGTCAATTTTTTTGTCAAAATGGAGGTTACTTCACTTAGATTTTACCACATAGTAACAAAAAATAATTTAAAAATGTGTGTATTGTAAAAAAAATATTTCTTAAGAAACCCTTGTCACAAAAAACAACAAAAACAAAAAAATTGTGTTTCATTCTCTTAACATCCTTAAAAACAATTGTTTTAAAAATATAAAATTTATTTTCTTTGTATTTACACAAATATATATTTTTTAAGATTTGTTTTACATAAAATTTTAAATGTTCGTAAAGTGCTCACAGCAAAGACTTGCGAAATAGCTCAAACTACGTAGAATTTAACTGTGCATAAAAAAAAATATATTGGCACAAAATAATAGTCAACCTATATTTAAGGAATTTACGTGACATCACTTAACATTAGTTCAACTTTAGAACAGTTGTCTAACTTTTACTCAAAAATAAACACTTTTTTAACTTCGAGTTATTTATTCCACTGAAAGGGGTTGTTGATGCATTTATGCAGTGTTTGTGTTTAGTTATGTTATGTTCTGTACTGTAAATGAAAACAGTTAAATAGTCGTAGACTCAATCGAATATTTATTATAACATAAACTTAAATCTTTAATTGTATAAAACAATAAATGAAAAAAAAACTATATTAATTGAAATTGAACTTTGCTTGATAGAAGATATAAATGGAATGACATGTGTTATTATAGCGCCAGAATGTCTCCCTTCAGAATGACAATCTCCATCCAGGGTTGGGACTTGAGGTTACTGTCATTCCTACCATCAGGGATGTCGTATCTTTAGGGTGGTAACAAGTTACATTCCACAAAGGCGACTTCAAGAGAGTGAGCTGTCATTCTCTCAGAGGTTTTAGTGTGTTACATTAAAAATATAATGCGAAGGCTTACTGTTTTTAAAGTAAGACAACTTCATTAAGAAAATGTATGCTTTATGCCGTTTATGATACGGAAAAACTTATTTTTAACCAAGGTTCACATTAAATTGCTTTTAGTTTCGAGTCAAATCGACTATAATTTTGCGCCATTTTTTTTTATTATTATAAGTGTTCCAATATAATATACAAGTTATATCCGAGCCTACTTGGGCGCCCCAAAAGAAGAAAACGCTTGACTTTGCATTCAATTAATAATAAAATGTATGATGCTTCATCAAATATACAAATGCGATCACAAGAAATCAGTACTTTTGTCCTCTGCAACTTGTGCACGAGAAACGATGTCTATAAGCATCCAATATAATAAAGATGTTGTGTCAGCATTTGTATATACATAAAGATAATTAAAAGCAGGTACCCGTTATATCCGGGCTAAAACAAATATTTGAATTTCTTCTCTAGGGAATCACCAAAAAGAGCTATGTACGAAATTTGAACTAAATCGGTCAAGCCCTTTAGGCTGTAGGTCAGTGCACAGACAACCAAACATACGCACATCAGCACAAACAGACCGACGGACGGCATGACGAAACCTACTTTTTTGGGCTTCTCTATCATCGTAATGTCAAGTTTGATTAAAGCCTTTAATTTTTTTTTACACGAAACCAATACTTGCCCTATTGAGCAAGTAAAAAACATGAGGTTACTGCCCTGTTACGCAAGTAACAAGATATTATCGTGTGATTCAAAGAGAGTAGTTTTTTTGTGCGGATAACGAACATATTGCTAATCAGTTGGAAAATAACAGATTTACAATGCTAACTTATTTCTTAACCTCTGTTAGAAAATACGAATTTAGATATTTCAAATAAAGGGCACAACTGGGTGGCACCAACTTGCGTGGCAAGTTACTCTCGTGTTAACGACTGTGAAATTAATTTAACAAGTTTTTATTAAACAAAAAAAAAAAACAAATTTGTAGGTACACAATATGTATGTAAGTTAAAAAAATTATGTGAAAAACTTAACCGTCAGAAATAATTTAATAATATAAAATTTTATCAAAATTGATTCTATTTATTTGTTTGGCAAAATTAAAATTATAGGTTTTTCGAATTTATTTTTTTTTTCAAAAACTACTTTTTTCAATTTGTTTAGTAGTATTAAGTAGATTAAGCAGTTCTTGTAGAATATTATATTTCTTTAAAATTGGTGCTACTGTTCAGAAGATGGTTTAAAAAACAACGGTTTTTTGGCAGGTAAAACTAAAATTTCCGATGAATGACATCCATTGGTCACAAATCATATAAAATTTTATAAATTGGTGTTATTTTTTTTTTCAAGAAAGAGGGAATTATAGGTAACTCTTATATTATATTAGGCACCATTTTTTGTATACCATGGTCAGAAATTAAAAATAAGTTGGATGGTCCAATCCTATAACTTATAATAATAGCACACAACTGACTTCCAATTCTCTAGAAAAGCGTCATTCTTCTTTCTTAAAGTGTTTTTTGGCAAAAAAAAAATAATTAAAAAATAAGAATTCAAAAGCTGTCAAACATATTTCAATGTCTCACTAAAAGCCATTTCGATGATGAAACTATTCAATTATTCAACAACACTAGAAACCCAATTTTAGAAAGTGCACTTAAACGGTTCAAAATCACACGAACATAAATAACTTCAAGCGCACCCACTGGTTAAGCATATACCTACATACAAACAAAAAATGGTGCACCATTATGATTTGCAATAACATTTATGAAGTATGTCATTGGACCAATATTCACCGTCAGCGGAAACTCTCCAAATGGCGAAGTAATCACGCAAATGCATTTTCCAAGTTTCATCACCATCCATTTATATTTTCAGAACACAGTGTCCTGTGTGTTGTTCCACATTTTCCTTTTTTATGAAAATGAACCCACTGTGGTTCGGTTAACATTTACAAAAGAAATAAAAAAAACAACAAAATTCATTCAAAACTCATACCAGGATGTAGAAAAGTACAACCCGGACCCAAACTGAAATCCAAACCCAAGAGCGTTGCTCAATTTTTCATTAAATCACGCGTGCGAAAATATGCTTCTGTCTGTTGGTCTGACTTGAATATTTCTTTTTCTATTTCCATGCAATGGGTGGCATTGTTGGCGTTAGTTTGTTTGAAATACCTTTGCAAAGAAAGTGCCATACAGCCAAAAGAAACGAATTTTTAAACTCACACTTCCTTCTATCAACAAAAAGGGTTCCCATTTATATCGTGTGTTTTGTCAGCCATGCCCGGACGACCGACATCACCGACGCAACAACAAAAACAAAAATATGATTTATCCTTTTGATATTTCAAAAGGGTGTCGGAAAAAATGTTTGCCAATTTGTTGTTTGGCTTGAAAATGGCGGATGTCTAGTGATGTCAAACGAAAGGAAATGTGGCAGTTTTTATGTGGCATCCCACTTCTGAAGTCTGATGTTTCTTTATCATGTTATTATTGTCGGTGTATATGATATTCTTCTTAAAATATTTTAATGTAATGAATTGTCTGTGTGCGCAGACAAATTTTATTTGTGTGCACGAAATAATATTGTTGAGTTTTGTCATTGTCACTTAGGTAAATGAAGTCAGTAGAAGTGAAAAATTTTAATGAAGAGTGTGGGTAATTGGGTTTGAAAATCAAAATGAGTCACGTTGATATTTCTGCAGAATTTTTAGTCTCCATAAATTAAGAATTTGGTGATAAGAGCCAATTTTCGAAATACAACATCCCTCATGCGGAATATAAATGGAGATAAATATTCGATGAGTTTGTCAAACTGATGGAGTTGAATAAAGTTCTAGCTGTTTATCTTTTGCCATTTGTTAGATAACAAATCAATTTCACTTCAAATATTAAACGACTGTATTTGAAAATATATGTTAAATAATTTTGAACATAACTCTTACTCAATTGAACCTTTATAGAGTACTTCAAGGCCTGCTTTTTCTTCAATGTTATGAAAGGGTCAATTTTATGAAATTGACCAATCTTTGAAAACTGATTTTTTCTGGTCATCACTGTTTTTTTTTCCCATTGATGGTATAGTTTCCATTTACTGTTCCTTGCAGTGATTCCATTTTTTCAAGGTTAATTCGTTGCAAAGAATTCCATATATTTTCTACATCACATTATTCATTTACTCGTTTGTTAGCAAAACGCCGAGTGCCAGTATTCATTTTTGAAAATGAGTTTCAGACTTTCGGTGGCCCAGGACTTCTCTAATATTTGTTTAATTTATGGATAAAATATCTTTAAGCCAATAGAAAACAAATATCAATAAATTTCTCCCAATCTCCTTTTGAGGTCGAAACCCCCAGTCATAATGACTGTGATTTCAGGAGGTGTTATCCTGAAAACTTAAGTTTGATCCTTTCATATTATTTTAAAAGGTGCAAACATCCTATTGACATCAAACAAAAACACACTGTAATTTATCTTGAGGACAAAAGACATTTATTAATAAAATCCAAACTATTCTCACCCACACAAACATCCACACTCCCACACAGTATAATATGTTTGTGGTTAATGAACCACATCAGTTTTGTATGTGTTAGATGCATATGTTCCTTCCAAGAATATAAGTACCATCAACCATGAAGGATTCAATGTATTCCTTGCGTACGAATAACTCATAACTTTGATAATAACTTTTCTGTTCCTAAATTAATTCCATGGTGGTTGTCGTGTCTAAAAATAAATATAAAAAAAAAAGACTATCAACTTTCATTTCCTCTTCACTCACTTGCAGAGGAAAATCAAAAACTTTCCAACAGCAGAAGGATGCTTTATGAATATCAACAATACAAGCATGGCGGAAGTGTTTCCTCTGCTCATATATCCTTTATTATAAAATAATGCTCCTTGAGAGAGCGATAGATTCTTTGATAGAAAAGCTCGATGAGTGCCTGCACAAGGAGCAAGTTTTGTTTTAATGTCCGACAAAAATTATAATAAATATGTCAATGGGTATTTTAAATCCTATTAGAACAACAAGCTGCCATTATAGTCATCGTCATCATCATCGTCAGTGGCATAGTTTTTGAAAATATAAAGCTTACAAACTTGAACATTTTTAATGGACGTTTCAGACATTTTTTTGTTTTAGGAGCTTTAAAATTTTACCTTTAATATAATTTGAAATTCGATAGGGAAAAATGGGGAAAATGTTAAATTTAAAGTTGGCAGGCGTTCTTAGGAAGAAAAAAGAACTTTTGGTTCTTTTTTTTTTGTGGATCCTGGGTTAGATCAGGGGGTCAACTCCCGATCTGTAAAAATGTGAAATAAAAAAATTTGTCACGCCTTAGCGATAAATTCAATTTTTGATGTGTACTTTATAGAACTAACACATGTATAACTTAACGGTATGACTTTTGGTAGCGGGCACGGGCATCCTTACCACCGACATTTTTGGGTTCACAACGATGTGTTTCTCCAACCAAAAGTGTATTATAATATTGAATCAGAATGTCTCTGCTTTCCTTCTGTAATGCTTCATCAACGTATTTTTGATAAAATGCAATCAAAGCTTCAGAGACAGCTTCCTGCAATTTGTATTGCAATACTTTAAGTTCAGTATTATCCAAAAAAACATTAATTAACACGGAGAAGGCCACGACCACACTTGTAATAAGCGAATGCAGTGGCAGTTTTTTGGCGTCCTATCACCTAAACAGCTTGGATCAGCATATGCTCTAGCCGTCTCTTCAGTTCAGATACAGTCTCCCAAGGCTGAATCTTTTCCTCATGGATATAATGTTGGTCTAAGAATTTCGTAGGATATACGCGTACGAGTCTATGATACGAGTCTATGTTGGTTGACCTGAATGTATACGCACATCTATAGTATGCGTACGCCGTAGTCAGAGTTGCCTTCCACCGATTGAATGTTGTTGATTTATTTGCAAAGTTCAACCATAAGGAGAACGACAACTGATTTTGAGGATACGAACTTTTTACCGCCAGTAAACATATATGAATAAGTCAAAAATGGCTTTCACTTTATGACAATTGTTGTCACATAAAAAGAGTTTTCCAATATCAGGGATGGTCTCAGGCAATGTTATCAATTTTAAAGGTTTAGGTAAATTATCTTAAATAATTTCATTAGCACAAATTCTTAACACAAGAGTTAGGTTCAGCTAATTTATAATCGTGTTGATCCTGTTAATCGCATGCTAATTCGAAAAACTCTTATTTGATTTTAATTCATTCTGCGTGACTGTGACGCATCGACACCAAAATTTTCTTCAGTTTGTTGATATTTCACTTCTAAAGCCGATGACTAATAACGTTTTAATTTGTTTATCAATGATTGAAATGTGTAGACAACATTATTACATAATATGTATCTTTGTTCGAAAACATATGTTATATATCAGTCAAAACTATAATGGATTATTTGGAATTCATTTCTCTTTATAAAAAGAAGGAAAACCAACAACTCGGACTCTCATTTAATTTATTTAAAATCCATCCAGTAGATTACACAAAAGAAAATAAATGTTTTCTTTCTATTATATAAAAGTTCTAGCTTAAAATTGGGTATCATGATAATTTTAAAACCATTCCGGTTTGCACTAATTTTTTGCAATCTTCACCGCATGTTGATCCAATTCTGTCAAAGTTTTTTTCAGGATAAATTGTACAATGAGAACATTATTCTTTCGAGTGTTTTTTTGTCGTCACAGGGATGCATGCATTTAAGACAATGAATAAATGAAGGACACTAAAGACGGAAATGGATTGCGACTACGAGCTAAATGAATGTCTTTACGTTTGCGTTCTAGTTTTTTTGTTTCATTGTTTCACACGCTACTCCTACTGTGCCGGGAGTTGACCAGAAGCCATGCAGTACCTCAGTCCTGTCTCTATTTTTATATTCTTTCTTTTCAGTTCGTCCTTTTTTCTCATTTATCTCTATTTTTTTAATGACAAAAAAATATGACAACAATTTTTTTATCTTTTACTCCACGTGCTAAGTGTGCACTGTGTGCAGCATCTGGGGATAGCTTTTGCCACTCTCGGTTTTTTTTGGTATCCTTTCAACACGTTTTTTGCGGTTTACCAACTTGGATCTGCAACAGCAGAGTATTTCACCCGAAAAAAATGTTAGCCCAGGTACATGTATTATTTGAATATGATTTTATCATTCATGAGGTAAGGCATGTCCTTGGAATAATTAGCGCTAAAAAAAAAGAGATAAAGCTAAATTTTACATTTAACAATTATCCTTCCTTTCATTAGACTATGTGTCACTAGAAATGATTAATTAGCTTTTTTTCCTGATTTACCATCCCAGGATGGCGGAGATAGATAAATTCATATAATAAATTTACGTTTTGTTGGCATGCGATAGTATTAGCTGTCATGTTCTATATGTACTGCCTGAAGGCAAACGGATGACATTAATTACTGAAGCAGAGGCAGCTTCATCTAATTCAGTGTAAACATTGATTTTTTAACGATAAATTTGCATGTTTTAGTTAAAATAGTAATTTTATGGAAACAGAGAATAAAATAATGGTTTTGTGGGGAAAATTTAATGATTTCAAAAAGTTAATTTTCATGATTGATGATAAATTATAATTATCTCATAATCTGGATCATGATTTTTATGATTATGATTTTTATCTGTGTGAGGGAGAAATAAATTCTCTCATTATATTTATATTTATCTATGATGACTAAATTAATAAAGCTTGGGGCTATGTTTTTAATGGATGAATCTATCAATAATAAAAATTGTCATTATAATCGCGTTGCTTAAATTATGAAAATAAATAATTAGTTTTTTTTTTTATTGCATAAATATGACTAGAAAATAAATATTCAAAATAATTTACTTATTTCCGTCTAAAAAGTCATTGTTTTCATTATTGTCTTATATTTCTACATGTATCGGTTTTTTCAGAAGGGACATATTAAAATTGGATTTTAATGCAAACGAACTCTCTTACTTTTGTTATGATCTTCAAGTATGCTGAATGCTGCTGATATGCCACGGCCAACTATAATGTAATCGAACGGAATACGAAAAATTACCAAAAAAAAAGTCGAAAAAACAGGGAAGTAAAAATATGCAGATAGTTAGTCAAATTTTTGTCCGTAAAGTGGGAAAGGGAGAGCAGTTTACTTCCGTAACCATAAATTATTGAAACTTGACGAATAGATTTCGATTTCTCGTCCTCACTCTATTTTGCACAGACTCTTCCCTCCGTCTATAATCCATCAATTCAATGTTGCCTTCCTGCCATTGAAAAGACATTTGAGAGTGCCTGGACCTGGAAAGTTATGGCTAACTAACTAATAATTTTTAATTTTCCAACTACGCTAACAAAAAGAATTTTCTAATTTTCTATTTCAATCGTCCAGATTGAGAGCAACCAGTCATCTACAAAAGCAATTCGTAGCACAAGGAGGAAATCTTGGTCCATTGATGTTTATTATTAATACACGTCGGATTAAGGCAGTCTACCAACGCGACGAAACAGCCCCTGGCATCAGGTCCAGCTCACATGTTTCGAAAAAACCTTCTTCGTCTTCTTCTTTTTAATCTTCTTCTTCTTCTTCTTAATCTTCTTCTTCTTCTTCTTCTTCTTCTTCTTCTTCTTCTTCTTCTTCTTCTTCTTCTTCTTCTTCTTCTTCTTCTTCTTCTTCTTCTTCTTCTTCTTCTTCTTCTTCTTCTTCTTCTTCTTCTTCTTCTTCTTCTTCTTCTTCTTCTTCTTCTTCTTCTTCCTTTTCTACTTCTTCTTCTTCTTCTTCTTCCTTTTCTACTTCTTCTTCTTCTTCTACTTCTTCTTATTCTTATTCTTCTTCTTCTTATTATTTTCTGAGACTATTATGATATCACAACTTTCCAACTTCACTTCATTTCCGCTTGTGGGTTTCGTCGGGTTGACCTCAGAAAACATTTGACTCTGAGGCCAACTGCTGGTGTCGCTACATCTGTTTTTTTTTTTAGAAGTTTACCCGTAGTTGTCTGCCCTTTGGAACTAGCTGAGTTTATCGACCTGTTTATTATTCACGATGGTATTTTGGATGTGAAGGATAATTTTACTTGCGATTCGATTGAGCATTGTCACTCCTGCTGTCCGTCACCTTATATTTAAGTAGATAATCGAGAATTGTAATAAAAAGGTAAGAACTGAAAAACGCTTCCTTCGTGTACACCAACTTCAATTGACAATTTTTTATAGAACTTCGAGGATATCCCGTTTAACAGATTTCCACCACCACATTTCACATCCAAGGATAATGTCTGATGTCAAGACTTAAGGCTCATCTTCAACGTTAGGTGTGGCTGTTTGCAAAGTAAAGACTGATAAATTTGTACTAAGAAGTTCCTTGCAATAGCCTTTGTGGACAAATTTGCTGCCATCGAAAAGAAGCCTTGAGACGAATTTATTGAAAATTCAATGAAAGATCGTGTCAAAAATATTTTGCATGTTACAGTTCAACTTCCGGTTCTTGGTCCACACATTCTCTGTTGTACATCAGACACGCTTCTTCTTCGCTTCTTTCTTTGCTATCACTGATTTGAGTACCCATCTCCATAACTGCACCACCATGTTCCTTTTTTTTTTAAGTCAAACACCTTTAACTGTAAAATAAATGATTAAACAAAACTACATTCAGTTTCACACTGTGCGGTCCTTATGTTGAATATCAAACAATTTTCATCATTATCTTCTATACACATGTCCACTCTGATGGTCACAATTCATCAGGTATACCTATGCCTCAAAACACACCCAGAAGCAAATTTTCTCCCCTGCTGCTCTTTTGTTTTTGTCAAAAAGCACACTTTGTGGTCTTCTGGCTACTGCACACTCATAAGGAGCTTGAGTGCTTAACTTGTTCAGGCATATTTCCCTTTGTTTATCGAGTTAAAGGACTTTGCTCTCTATATCTAGAGATTTTAGATCTCTATAGTCTTTATATGCAGAAAAGTTTTGTGTTGGTTCACTGACTCAAATATCCTACAAGAGGGATTCCATTGTATTTTAAAGGTATATCAATCTAATAGGCCTTAGACATATGGCAGAGAATCTAATAATTATTTTTACCTTTGTTTGAGGTTTGAGGACTCCTGAATGTGTTCATATCTGTGTACACGAGAATAACGAGACAACTTTGTGTAGATCCTTTTTACATATTATTTAAAAAAATAGTTTTGCTAATGGAAAATAGTTACGATATATGTATTATTTTTGTTGCGGTGTTTTTAAAAATTTACTTTGACTATAGGTAATTAGCATTCGTTTTGAAATCTTTGATCCAAAAAAATATTAACTTTCACATTGGATAAGTACCTCAAGGTCTTGTGCGTGTTTAATTAAAATCGTTTCAATTCGCCTGAAAGCTCAACGATACCGGCAAGGAATAGAGCTCTCCTAGAGCATGTGCATTAAGGACATTATAACAATTCTAAGACGCAAAACGCATTTACATACATGTTTTTTTTGTATTTCATTATTTTTTTGTTCTTTATCTTTCGACTTGCTTCCTTGAATCAAGTTGGTACTAGGCAACTTTAGTCAAAAAAACATCTCGATATAGTCAGAATTGATATCCCAAAACTTGTTTTGTCCTTTTTGATTCCATGGCCTACAAAAATTAAAACCCTTATCCATTATAAAACAGGCTTCCTTCCTCTTCCTTTGTATTCGTAAACTCCTGAAAAAAGTTTAATTTGGTTCTGTAATATTTTATTGTTGTCATTGCAGAAACCCACAGGTCGTGGTATCCGAAATAGTATAAACTTGGCAGAGATCCAAAAAAATAACATTGACGTAAATGACATGAATGACACACAAAAAACAAGGCAACTGACCGAAATCGTATCCCTACTCTTTCTCTCTGTGTTCGTAGTTATCCTGCTCCAATTAGGGAAACGTTAAACTAAAAAGGCACATGCGCTAGATTTAAAGCTTTTTATTTGGTTTGAGATAATGTTGGTGATAATGAAGTTGATGATGATTGTGATGATGATTATCACGTCATGGACCAAAACAAAGGATTAAAGAGTTTTGTTTTATTGTGTGTATATTTTTTGTACACCAGTTTTTGATAACGCTGTTGTTGGTTTTTAAAACCGTGATTACAAAAAAAAACTTTTACAGCTATTACTGAGGCTATTACGAGATTTTCTGGGTTTAGGTTTTCTAGGAAGATAAGTTTGTTTTAAATTCCATTCGATACACAACAGTTTTCCTACTTTGCGATAGGATCTCATTATTAATCCCGTCAATCAATTTGTTTTATATTAAATAATATTATGTCGAATTCCTTGGATTTTTTCAGATTTGATTGGAAAAGTCGACTTTTTTTTCCTTCCCATGGATGTTGAAACAACAAAGTTGCTTTTTTTCTGTGATTGTGTGGTGTATATTTTATAGATGCAATCTAAACAATTCACTTTAGTTCACTTTACTAACATATTGCACTATTAACAACAAAATTCACGTCCAATATATTATTTTAAATAAAATAAACCAAACTACACAATTAAAAGGCTCATCTGACAGAAGAAATCGAATCTTGCCTGTGCAAATACGTGTGAATCTTGCTATCAAATTGAGATTCAATAAAAATTAGTGTGAGGGGAAAAAAATCAAATTTTTCTTGTTCATGGATCATGATTTTCGGAGAAAAAGCAACTTAAGTCCGAAAAAAATCGACTTTTTAGTTCCAAGGAATTCGACATAAGATTCGCCCAGCGTTCGAAACTCGATCATTTCGAAACCCGTGCATTTTTTGCTCTCAGTGAGATTTTTTTATATGTGGTAGAAGGTGCTTCCTGAGTATAAAAACAATTTTTTCGGAGTCCAGATCCGCGTACTAAGGTCCGAAATTTCAAGGAGGGTTTGAACCTATTTACCTCGAAAACCGTTAGTCTGACAAAAAACTTGCCGAGAACGAATTTTTAGCAAATGGAATTTCTTATCTTTTTCACATGCATATTTTTAATGTATCTTTTTATTTTTTTAAAAGTTATAAGAAAATAAAAATCAATTTTTTACTTGCTTAGTATTCGGAGTCGCGGAACTTTTTTGTTTTTCGTATCACATAAAAAAAAAAGTCGAGGCCAAAGTGTTACACAATTTTATAACAAACAAAATATAGGTTTTTACTTTTTTATTTGGTCTTTTCTAAAAAAATTAGAAAATTTCAAACAGAAAATGGCACAAGATTTCTTTGTTATTTTCATACAAATAATTTTTTTTTTCGTCGTATTTCATTCTGAAATACTTATTCGGACAACAAAATAACAAAGAAATCTTGTACCATTTTCTGTTTGAAATGCTCTTACTTTTTTTTAGAAAAGACCAAATAAAAAAGTAAAAACTGAGATTTGTTTGTTATAAAATTGTCTAACACTTTGACCATGACTTTTTTTTATGTAATATGAAAAACAAAAAAGTTTAGCGACTCCAAATACTAAGCAAGTAAAACACTGATTTTTATTTGCTTATAGTTATTATAACATTTACAAAATTGAAGATACATTGAAAATATGTGTGTAGAAAAGATGAGAAATTTTATTTGCTAAAAATTCGTGCTGGGGAAGTTTTTTGTTAGACTGACGGTTTTCAAGATAATTAGGTTCAAACTCTCCTCAAAATTTTGGACCTTATTACGCGGATCTTGGACTCCGAAAAAAATGTTGTTATACTCAAGAGGCAAACACACTATCACATATAAAAAAATCCCACTGAGAGCACAAAATTCACGGTTGATTCCCCGTTTTCCTGGACTATTAATGTAGTATAAAAGTTCTGGCTGCTTAAGGAGTTAACATACTTAAAGTCCTTTTGGAGCTTGCGCTTGTACCACATAAATGGTGTGATGGAGGAAAAAATTCTTCTAGACTAAATTAGAGGGCATAAAATTTTGTACATCTTTTGTTATGAACACTTTTTCATTTGCACTATTATACATTTTCGCTATTATAGTTGGCATTTTATTCCCAAATAAATAAGGTCATCTTTTGATTTAAAGACAGACATATTTGATATCACAATTTTTTGGTGATTGTCAGGTTACCCACGAAGCATTTTTGAATCAACCAAGGTTTTTACTTTCGGTGTAGTAACATGTATCAGTTTTACTTCTCAAATATGCCTGATTCTATCCTTATGACTTGCAGTGTACATAAGTACTTAAATATCTTTTTTGTAACATATATGACGGACATAACAAAGAAATAAAATAAATAATGATACAAATTCTATTAACTAATATGAAAATTAATTTAAAAAGTTTATTTATGACGGACCACAAGTGAAGCCGTTGAACCAAGGGTAGATGTTTTGCAGAGAAATGGTTACCACATAAGCTAATTTGCAATAATTCTGATTTTCCCTACTTAAAAATTCATATGTATGAAAATGATATTTAATGGTCTAATAATAATTGTACGCAAACATTTTTAAGTGTTTTTAAGTGTTTTTAAGTGTTTGGTTTCTACACTCAAACAAACGAAACTAATTATAAAATTTATCATATCAGTCAATAAAGAAAAGCTTGTGGCAACTAGCCGTATAAAAATTAAACACTTTCACTAATATTGACATAGGAAAAAGGACACACATCTTCCAGAAATTAATTCTCATACTTACTCTAAAGAAACATCAACAACAAAATCATATTATCAAACCATTAATCTTAGTTCAAAACTAAGAAAACAGATTTTCCTCAGCCATTATAAATCATCCAAGTTATTAACACTTTGTTAAACAAATGCCAGAAAATAGTGGTGTGTAACTTCTTAAACATAAAATTACTTGCACATAACACACACGAAACTTGGAGTGGAGTAGAAGGTACAACTTTTTCCGTGATTTGACTCCATAATGTGTGTGCGTATGGTAGGAAATGATAACAAAGTATTCACTGCACGTGTATAATGTTTTTCATGAACACACAACCATCTCCTTCGCTATTTTAGTACTTATCACTATTTTCATTCCTTTAAGGATTCATCATCTCTCCTGTGTGACGAGTGGGTCTGCTCTTGGCAGCAACGGTTCATTTATTTTCCATCATATTACTATTATACTGTTGGCTGATAATAACCAAATAACGAACGGTGTTCACTATCGCTGGAATTTAATGCTCACTTTTATCGTTTTGTCCGTTATAATATAATGGTATGTGTTTACACATGAACTCTTTTACCTAATTAATTACCACTTTTCAGTTGGGTGTCATAATTGAAGTTAAATGTAATTTTGTTTCAATAGTTGGTTGTTGCCTTGAGAGCTTTTTTTGTGAAAAATCTTAGACAATTTAAAATTATAAAACTAAAAATACAAAATTTATGTTATTCGATCTGTTTGTCATGTATCAACTTTTATAGCTTAAATTTGTGTTATTACGAAAATTTATATCCAGGTATATCCAGTTTCTTGCCCAAAAAAACGTTTGTAGGATAAAGAGGGCCTAATGGGGCCACGGTGTTGCACGCGAGCTATACTTTAGTACTGTATGAATGTTTTCAGAGAAGAACGAAGCACTTTAATAAACAAACACTTACAAAATCAATTTATTATGCTCTAATAAAATATTTTCAAATCTAATTGACTTGTTTGAAGTTCTGAAGAAAGCAATATTTTCAAAACGCATCGGTCAACTTTTTAGAAAAAACTATTAAACACTCCTAATTGTATCTGTTAGTAGTAGTAGTAGTCGATAATTGAGTGCAGTTCCAAGGATTCTTATAAGACTGCACCAATTACCATCTCCATCCGATACACCGACCATGGTGTTCTCGTCGAGTGTCGCCGTGCCGAAGCAATCTCTTCGTATACTTCTAATCACTGGACAGATGCCCATAAAGTGCAAATAGAATTCAGTTTCATTCATGTAAAGTGAACAGTTCATATTTTCTTGTGCTGCTCTTGTTGTTGCAGTTAGCTTTATTACATAAATACAAGTCAGACAAAGTGGCTACAGTAAATAAGCTCCTCACTCAGGATTTAGGGAAGGATATTAAACTATCAAATCTGTAATGTTACAGGCATTGCAGAAAGTTACCAGGTCAGAAGCTCTATACGGTTTTTTCTTAATCAATCATTTGATATAAAAGATGGAGTAAATCAGGAATGTTTCTTAAGCTCCTTAATATTTTCGTCATTCTGAGACGATCAGCCCTATCGAGGTATCCGTTCGGATGAAAATTTTGTCCGATTCGAACAAAATCGGAGAATTTTTAATATGGGCATCTGTTCTGTTCTGACACATACATCGAAGAAACTAACGATAGAATTTAACGCAGCAGACTATTGATGTGCTATGCGAAGCGTTGATCAATTTATTTTTGACAGCTACACGGAAAATATTTTCAGAAGTTCTACGATGATAAATTGCTGCGGAACATTTAATAATAAAAGTATTTTTAAAAAGTTGTTGCTGATTCGATTGAAAATAAATCGGAAAGGGATACCTCGTCCGCAATTTGAGTTCCGATCATTTTTGATCTGAACTTCTTCCGAACGGATACCTCGATAGGGCTGGATATATCAGAATGCATAAACTTGCTGTGGAATTGTATCTATTGTATCCATAGTAGAAGGAATAAGGATAAAAGATTTACTCTTTGCAGATGACTTTGTTATCCTAACAGAATCATAAATAAGGTAAAAATATATTGTCATATCTTAACAGTTTGCAAATACACATAGACAAATAGAAAGTTTTAGTTTTGAGGAGAGATACGAAAAGTGGAATTAAGATAGTGAAGATTAAAAAGTCCTATCAAAATCCAAAATCAAAAATGCCACATGTTATTTGTAAAATAACTCAATATACCAAAACACCAAAAATAGTGAAAATATAAAAACAACTATGCCTAAATCGCTCAAAATGTAATTTAGGTGATTTGGCATTGTTTTATTTTTGGACAATCTGACATTATGTCAAATCCTCAAAAAATATTTTTTTATTTGAAGGATTTGATATAAAGTTAAATTTAAAAGAGCAAATGATTTGGCGATTTTTTGAAACACCAAAATTTTTCTGAATCAAAAACTTTTTGAAAAAACAGTTTTGCATACTTCAGAATTCGCACCCTCTCCAAATCCTCTTGTGGGAAACTATTGGATTATAAAACGCATATACCCATCAGATTCGCTCCCCTTCAATGCTATCGTGACTACAAGGGGCATGCTCCCCATACATATACCACTTGTTTTGCCTAAGCGAAAATTCACACGTAAAGAAATTTCCCAAAATTTCAAAAAAAAAAAAAAAAAAAAAAAAAAAAAAAAAAAAAAAAATTAATGAAATATGTATGTATATATACATAGATTTGTAGCTCGAATACCAAAATAAAAAAGTTCCCTATTTTTGTTTTTTGTTGAATCAAAACAATATTGAAATGGAAAATCAGCCAAATTGAATCTATGAATGATAAATCACCCGAACACACATTAACATACATTTACAGTCTAAGACGTTTTTTTCAAATATGATGTCATGGGGAGCGTTACGATGTCTCGCAATTTAAAATCTCGAATAACAAAATCTCGCCTTTTTTTAAATCTCGAAAAACGAAATCTCGCAAGTTTAAAATCCTTTTTTTTTTTTAAACTCGCATTTACAACTTGCGTTTTACGTCGTAAACTGACAATACTTTTTTTAATGCGAGATTTTAGTTTTGGAGATTTTAGTTTTCGGGTTTTTGTAAATGCGAGATGTTAAGAAACTGAATTTTGTAATTTGCGACACTATGCCCAAGGGGATGTTATCGTTGTGAAAGTAATATAGATATATTTTCAATGTGCAAAATTCTAAAAATTATAAAATTTTAACTGGCCAATATTGGTAAGCCAGGCAGTATGTCAATATACACAAAATAATCAGTTATTCATAAAACATTGTTAATAAATATAAAAAAAAACAGGTGTTGAAATATTTTGACACTTTACATATTTTACACTTATTTTCTGTTTCCATAGAAATAAATTCATGCAAGCATTCTCTTCAATAATTACACATGAATAATTTTAGTTTTCATTTCCTCTCGATACCTATTTCAGTTTTAACAATTTATTCCAGGAAATGACATAAAAACTATTGTACTGTAATAGTTTTGCTCGTGATATTTGCATTCCATTCCTATTAAAAAAAAAACTATACCTTCTTTTGATTATAAATGTTCTGTCCTTTTTCCAGTTGTTGGAGTTTCATTCAATTTTCAATTATAAAATGTAAATGAACAAAAATACGAAAATAAAAATAAACATATGTGTATAGAACCTCTAAGGATATTATTTTTGATATCTAAATTGAAAAAAAAAAAAAAAACGTTGAATAAAAATTAGATATCGAAAAATATTCAAATTATATCTTCAAATAGAAGACGATCACCTATTTAGAAGTTACAACTTTTCTGTACCTTAATTTTCCGAATTTATGTAAGTCGCTATAAAGATATACCTATAGAAACCCTTTAAATGCGAAAGTCAGTTATTCGTTTTTATGATGAAAACATTTCACCTTGCTGATGGTGAAGCTGTCATGTGTTTGTGCATAGTAAATTCTCGAACAAGGCTTTTTCTTAGAATGTTGGTATAATTGAATTACAAAACAACACAAACCATAAAGTCTGTTCTTATGGCATCATAATGCCTACAGATGAATATCACACCTGAAACGTAGGTATAGGATCAACGTTCCTTGATATGTACACGTTTATAGATATAAAGGTGTCCTTTAAGATTCTAACCGAAGAGTGTGTTTCAATGTAAAGGTATAAATATTCTTCTTCATGCGGAGAATGTATAATTGATTCTAAAAGCAGAAACCTGAGTCCTGCTAACGTCTGTGTGTATGCAAAACAATTTTAGTTTTCTTTTATTTGAATAAATAGACCTTTTGTGAAATAGAATTTACAATGCCCTTGCTTAGGGTTATTTAGGAGTGTAATAGTTAAACCACAAACAATTTGAAAAAGCCTTAGAAACCAAATGAAAAAGCAATTATAAAGAACAACATTAGTTCATAATGGTTTGTGTGGTTATTTTGATTAAAATGGCTCAGTTATTTACGTTTATTTCATATAGAAGTTAAAGTTTCTTTTTTTATGAAAGTGGTTTTTGTTTTATGAGAAATATTTTTTTGTGATTGTTGTATACACACTCTGAAGTTGGGTCCAGTGCTGGATTAGCCATATAGGCAACAAAGGAAGATTTTATAGGGCGGCGAATTTTGTAATTCTTTATTGTAACACAATAGTACCAATCAATAAGTATTAATTGAAGAAGCGATGAAATCAAAAAAGATATCGGAACGAATAAGTGTAATAAGAATTTTACACCTTCTACATATATACCTAAACTTAATTACCTATACGTAAACAAAAAAGGTGAGGAAAGGGCGGCAAATTACAACTCTGCCCAGGACGACGAATTGTGTTGGGTACGAAATCCCAACTGTACAAAATCCCGACTAGACAAAATCCCGAGTGAGAAAAAAATTTTGGGGTGGGTGCGAGTTTGGGTATTTGCAATTTTTTGTACAAACTTGATAAAAATATATGTATTTCTAAATCATACTTTTCTCAGTCGGGATTTTGGCAGTCTGGATTTCGTCTCTATCCCCAACGAATTAACTTAACCCGTCACTGTTTGGGTACAAAGAAAAAGTGAATATAAAGCCTCTAATAAGATGCCTCTTCATATTTGGCCAAAAAACTGATTAAAGCCCAAACAGTTTATGTGAGGGTGCGTGCGGCGTGTATTTAAATGAGGCAGTGTTACACTTTTACAATCTAAAAAGTACACACGAAGATGGTTCTCGTCACATTTCAACATTGTCTGTTCATATGTTATGACTAATAAGGATACTTTCGAAAGTCGCTGCAAGAAGGGTTCGAGTCAACCATGGCTTTTCGGGCTTCAAATGTACGTATCACGATCACCCCATAAGAAGACTTCCAACTAGTTCACTAAATGAATTGGGAATGAAGGACACGTGGTTCAAATAGGACCTTGGAACCGCATTCTCATTTTATTTGAACGTTCTCGACTTTTTTCTTTGGAGTTCACTGAAGTCTATGAGAACAGGTCACAGACACAACTGTGAAATCTCATCACTAGACGTTTTCCCAAAACAATTGAAAATGCAGTAAAACAATGAACATCAAGTGAGGTTTTTCGAGGAACTATGAAGCCATATATGGCTTTTGATTCTTAGGCGTCGACTGCTAAAACGCAAAGATACCGGATTAAAGCAACAGTTGTTTATTTTTTTTTCTATAGGTACCCCTACCAAGCTGCTTAAAAGTGCTGACAAGTTAAGTAGCTCGCGTTAGAAGAACTTGCAGAGAAAACATAGAAAACAAAGCTGTTTTTTTTTTTATTGGTACTATTTTTAAAAACTGAATATATGTTTTTCTATATAGTTTCGATTTTGGCAAGTAATATTCAAGTGCTAAATTTTCAAACAACGCATGTGTGAGTGGAGTTTCAACGCGTTACTTCCAACGTCCATATATTACTAATTATGTACACCAAGAATCTTATTCGAGTTTTTTTTTTCATTAAGTATACATGCAGAAGATTTCGAATATAAAAATTTAGTACCGAAATATGGAGTAGCGGGTTAACATAATGCGTAAAATTTTCAGATAGCCATTACAAGGAAAAGCCATGGTTTTCGGCACAGATTGTTTCTATTATAAAAGTTAAATCAATAAAAATATTTAAAAAAAATTCTTAATAATTTGAGTTGCAAATTAAATTTCATTTAATAACTCATTTTAATTTTTAATTCTTTACAATATTATTATAATCCGAACAAAAAATAAAGATCGTTTGAAATTACATATTTGATTCTCGTCTTTTAACAATCGAAAATTTCATAATTGGTTGGGTTTAATTTGTTTTTTTTATAAAAAAAAAAATATATGAAAATCATTACAAAAGCTTATGAAGTTATGATGCATATGAAATGGATGTCTACTCGATTTATTGCATTCCGGTTTTTATTTAAAAATAAGTTATTTAATGGAGGTGGAAAATATTGCAGAACAAATTTATAAATTGGAATATGTTGCACCAGATAATAATTTCCATTCCATTAAAGTGCAAATTTTATAATCCCATGTGGAAATTGCAAACGAAAAAAAAAACTGTAAAACTATTTGAAGCATAAAACAATATTTTTTTTACATTGAATGGAATAAAAAAAAAACATTGGCACTCAATTACATTTTATCCTATTAAAGGCTTTACAGTCGATTCTCTTTCTTGTCCAATCAGACTCTGTTGTGCACGGCATGCATTAATCCATCCACGGCATCCTGCAGGAGTGCAATCAAAATAAAAAGGGACCAATAAAGTTGACAAATTGTTTACCGAAAGAGTTTTTGTATAATCCTGAGAGTAAATATTTGTTAAGGATTTTTATATTTTATACGAGTATGTAATTTGTTTTAATTTTTTTTTCTTAATCCGAAGAGAGCGACATTTTTTTAATTTTCAATAAAGGGTGCATGTATGCAGGAACATAAATATATTTGAAATTTATTTCAAAGCAAATGCGTGCATAATTTGTTATTTGTTTGTCGCCATGTTGCTTATAATGTAATTTTGTTAATTGATAATACTATTCAGTTAAAATAATTTGTCCAGAAAAATTCTATTAACAGTTCATTCCATTGCACCGTTTTCTTATTTTTGATTATCAGTACTATAAGGTATATATGTATAAGTTAAGCGTTCGCAAAAGAAAGTGGAGATAATAATCAAACATGACGATAGGATTATAGCGAGTATACGCAAGGAAGTTGGTCCGTTAAATTTGTCTGCCTGTGAGTACAGTTGTGTCTCCGGAGTACCTACACCTAATGAAGTGACAAATCCTCTAAGAGTATCATTGTCATGAAGAGTACATTTACCTTTAAACGTTGAGGAGTTGACGCATTCCTGTAGAACTAACAACGCATTCAAAAGGATTGTTAAGAGTTGTGAGTACTAGTCCTTGGCTCTTCCGAGCAGTCCGTCCTATTAAATTTTTGTTTCTGTCTAGTTGTATCAATATCAACATCCTAAACGACTCAACCAATTTTCTCCAAACTATGGTATATAATGTTTGCACACTGAGAGAAAAATATTTTATTGCACTCGTGTTTAAATTTACGTTGCGGGCTACTTTGAAAAACATTTTTTTTTTCATACAAACAACCGTAATTAAAAGTTGAAACAACATTGCCTTTAAAGCTGCACCATTTCGATCTAAATTATAAAGACAAACGTAATGTTGTAGGACTAAACACGAAATTTTTAAAATCAAAATGGTGCAACTTAAAAAACAATGTTGTTTCAACTTCGAATTACTGTTGTTTGTATAAAAAAAAAAAAATGTTTTTCAAAGTTCCACAACGTAAAATTAAACACGAGCGCTATAAATCATTTTCTCTCAGTGTAGAGCATTTTTCTTAGACGAGGAATTGAATTTTGTTCCAACGTTAAAAAATAACAGTACTTGCCGTTTAAAAATTGTCAAAAATCTATATTTTTCTCAAAAAAAAAAAAAAACAAAACAAAAAAAATACCCCCGATTCTCAATGTAAAAGTTCAACAAAAACTATTTTTTTAAATTTGTTTTTAACTTTTCACATAAATAAATAATAAACAATATATTATAACAAAATTAATAATTCGGGTGCGTATTATTTATACGGAGCTCATTTTGCAAATCTTATTCCTCAAGAATAATTGTCTCGCAATAGTTACTTGGCAAAATTTCTCTTCGCAAAAAAAAATCCCGCTTTTTGGAATCGCAAATTTTAAAATGTCAACTTATTATTTTTCAAAAACTTGTTTTGCCAACCGTAAAAAGGTAAAGTAATATACATAGGTATGAATGTGTATGTTAGGAAAATATGTTTATTCTGAATCCATAAGAAACATGAATTTCTTCTTTCTTCTTTCTGTATCATATTAAGACTCTTTACATTCTAGTTTTAAGGAATATGAAACTGTCTACATTTCTGGAAAAGAAAGTATTATTATGAATTAATTTTAATTTGAAAACTTACTTCTTTTAATTACTCAATGGCCCAAGCACTGGTTTTGATTTTAACACTATGAGTTGCAAATTGCAGAGTCAGTTCCTAAAAAAATATATTTGAACTATCACAACTTCCACTTTAAGGAAGAATCTCCTTGTAAGTAAGGAACAAAATACGAATTAATGGTTTTTGAATATTTTTTCATCTTTGTTTATTGTCCATTTCATTTTCAATGCACTTCCTCTTAAGTCAACATATATTCTCTGATATTTCTTTTGAGAAAAAAGTAAAATAAGCAACCAATTTGCATACAAGAACAGAAAACCGTTATGAAACACATCATCCACCTTACAATAAATCATACGAAGACGAATGTTTTTTTTCCAACGAAGGACTTATAATGCTCTTTCACAATAAGCTCCAGGCCACCGAGTAAAATCTTCAATATCAATCATTCATTGAGAAACATACAAAGATATATAAAATAAGGAATACAATTTCAGACAAGAAACATAGCCATTTATTTATCTAACAGAAAATAAAAGACATCCGTTCGCTTGGTCTAGTTTTGTGTGTCCCCTTGGGTGAAATGAAAAATTGAATTGGTTTTTCCCATCGATTTGGAATGGTCTTCGATTTCTGGTTTGTCTCAACTCAAATTCTCAACAACAGTTAAGAGGTTTTCATCTTCAATGTTTATTTTGATTAAAGAAAATATTGAATCAATGTTATTTTAGTTTTGCGATTTTTATCAATAATACAAGTGTTCGGTCAAAATTGTACAGGGTGATACAAAAACACTCATTCGATTTATTCTTGCTAAATAAACGCTTTAGATTCATCTATTTTTTGTAATGTTAATGTAGACCTTTTTATTTAATGTTTAAAAACATTTCTCTAACCATAGTTTGCCACACCCGAAAATGAAATCTCAAACTTCGGGCAAGAAGCACATGAATTCTTGTTTCTTTGAAAGTTTCCAAAGTGGCAAAGGCTGTGGCTTGTTCTCAAAGTCCCGTGACTAAAAAAAACAACTCCAAAGAAAATGTCCGGTAAAAACAGGGTTTGTTCCCGCAAACTTGCAAAATTTGAACCACCTTCAAATAGTACAGGGATTAGAGTCTTCCGGAAATTAAGTCAGATTTTTTTTTGAAAAAAAACGCCAAACAAATTCTTAACCCAAATCTTAAACGTTTTTTCCTATGGAAAAAGACAAACTTTTCTGACAATCTTTTCAAAATCTGACACATTTTCCAAAAAAAAAAAAAATGCCTGGCGTTTTACATTTCTTAAGCTTAAACTGGAACCCACCACAAATCCTAGAGTGAGCTCATCAAACATGGGGGGGGAGGAAGGGGTTGCATCATACATACCTTATTTTTTTTTGGGCCCAGGTATGTTATTTCACTGCACACCTCCAGATAGGGTAATGTACAATATGAGTCAAATGTCTGCCAAAACAGTTAAACAAAAGTAAATTCACTTTAATAGGTTATACATTTTGCAAACAAAATGCTTTGTTTCTCTAAAAATGTTCTCATGTGGGTAGCTTAGGTGCTTAATTCCCCAATCTCCCTTTTAATCCGCCAATGCAATAAATATTAATTTCGTTCTCAACGGAAACGAAAATTACTTTTTTTTTGTCTAAAAACTTTTTTTTATATATAAATTTAATAACTTCCCCCAAATTGTTTGACTTTCGTAACACACAAAATCCCAATTAAAACTTAATTTGATAAAACTTTCCCTGTCGACTAATGAAGTACCAAATTCAGTTGCTAAGACAAACAAATTAGAGAGCGGTTGTTTGATTTTCACTTCAAACTCAATTCTGTTCAATTATTGGTTTCGATCGATGCAACTGTATACTTCTTCCACTAAAAAAAGGACCCACAATCACTTCAATGTGAGTTCAATGCAAATGACGTTATGAAAACAAATTATACTGAAACCCTTTCTAAATAAGGGTACTTGTGACACCCACACTTACACATCCCGATCTCCTTTTGTCGCTGGAAAACAGTCAAAATTGTTAAAATCTTTGGTCGCGAAAGTAAGCAGAAGCTATATCCTTGAACTGAGTACATCTTATCGTGTGTATGCTTCAAAATAGCAAAGCGAGCTTGCTAATGCTCCTTTGTATATACACCAGCACATCACACCACACCACATTAAACTTTTGCCCATTTAGATAAAGTTTTTCAAGGATGGTTTTGAGTCCTTTGGCTGTTTATGGGGAAATAAGTTGCATCCATGCATGTTTAAATGCAATAAACTGAAAGTGGTTGTTTGTCTTGCCACGAAGGATATGATGCATTTAGGTAACATGAGAAAAGGTTATGAAATGTAGTGAAACAAAATGTGGGAAATATTTTTTTTTTTTGTTATTTTTCCAAGGAGACTTGGTTTCTTGGAGGCTATAAATATAAACACTTAATAATTTTAAGATACTTGTGTTGGAATTCGTTATTAATATCATTTTCAATGTAGGTACGCTTATTATTTATTTCTAGAAATGTGTTTCACTTCTTGTTCTTCTTTATCTTCTCTTGATCAACCCGATAGCAAAAATGCTATCAAAATAATGTTGTTTTGTTTGTCAATTATTTCTTTCCTATTTCCTGTCAAATCATCACTACAATACAACGTGTTCCTATCTTCAAAAAGCTTATTTGATGAAGGCTTAGGAGTAACGTTTTTTGATTGAATAGAAGGTAGGTTCTTTTTGTTGAAAACTATCATGAGTTTCGTTATTCAATTTGAATTTCGTAAAAAACTATTTTAAAATAAAAAACTTCAAATGTGATTTTATTTTATTTTGAGGAAAAACCATTTCGTATTGCAATAGTTTACCCAATAACATTTACAATTCTTTTCTCGTCAATGCCAACGTCAGAGTAAAAATCGCCTTTGAGTATATATTTACACAAGGACGAACAAGGACTAGAAAAACAAAAACAGGAGAACTGCATTGACACACAATACACAATACTGATGGTATATGTATTTCATTTAGGATTTTATCGGACATGCCATAAAGAAGACATACAGAAAAAAAGGGGGGATGAAAGAAATATCCGCACTAAAACAATTTTTTTATATACATACATACATAGGAAACTAAATAACAAATCATGTGGAATAAAAAAACTTTAGAAAATATCTACAACTTTGATTGTAAAAAAAAAACTGCAAATGTTATTTGAATGGAATGAACATTTTAGTTTTTATTCGTCTTATAGGGTGTCGTATTGTAAAACTCTATTTTCATCAAATACATCATCAAATACATTGGCCGAAAATAAACCCGGATTGGTTATTATACCATCTGACTGATAGATTATATTAACATGGACACTCGGGTGAATATACATCTGTGGAACACATTCGTAAACAAAACGAAACAAATAGGTACACCCTGTATTATTAGCTAAGAACTTGTTACAAAAAATATGTTAATCTTCAGAAATTTAATACGTATAAATATTTGTACTCGTAATTACTTCGATGAATAAAGTAATGAAAATAAATTAACATATTGAAATATTTTTTTTTTTAAATACATCCCATTTTTATACAGAATATATCCGAAAACTATAAAAAAACATTCCAAAGAACAACAATAATATAAAATAATTGTGCAAAATACAATGCATATTTCATTGTGGGTTGAGGACACACTTTACTGAGTGACAGGTCAGATGTTGTTTTATTGTTCGTTACTGAACTTTTATTCTGAAAAATGTGCATCTTAATGAAGTAAAGCCTTTTCGCAATGTTCATTTACATTTAAATTAACTCTTTTTAACATTTCATGTGGAGTGTAATTTATTGAGTGCGTGGAAAGAAATGTAATTACTACAAGGGGCTTTGTTTGATAATACAAATACACTCCGTTTCAGCTGGTTAGGATTAATATTTTGGTTTTATTTTACAGTGATTTTCAGTTTTTTTTTGCTGTAAAAGAAGACAACCATAAACATTGACTATATTATAAGAAAAATGAGCTCTAATGTTATGTCTTGTTTTAGAAAAAACTAGTCCATGGATTACAAATGTTCTAGAACCAACTAGAAACAGTAAGTAATTTACTATACGTTGAGCGTGCACAATTCTTAATCCATGTATTATTGATTAGTTAACCTGAAAAGAATATTTAAAATGACGGTTTATTTTTTATTAATAATAAAGCAATTAGAGTTTGGAGATTAATACATCCATATTGCGATTGTCAAATGATAATTGATAAATACTAAAATTTCGAATTTTAAAACGCAATTAATTAATAAACTTTCCAAGTTTTCAATGACCTAACATTTTATGCATTGATATTTATAATATATAAAATTTAAGTTTTTATAACTTTAAATTGACAATCGCAATTTGTATGTAATTTTAGATTAAGAAATAAATTCGAGTTCAGAAGTTTGGAACATTGTACTTGTTTTTATTTTTGCTCATTTTATTACAAAAATAAATAAAGATAATTAAATAAATAAAATAATTTTTATAACCTTTATTTTTATACTGATACAAACCTACTGTATTATATATATATATATATACTGTATCAAGTCTATAAATATCTGAAGCTTTGTAAATGTTGTTTTAAAAAATATATTTCAAAAAAGATTATTATCAAATTGAATAGCAACACAGATTGTTGTTTGAAAATAAAATAATATTTCATAACTAGTTGCCTTAATATGAATTTTTCTGGACTTAACAACTCAGAAGTGGGATCCGGATTTAAAAACAATTTTGAAGAAAATTTTGCAGACATTGAAATGGCTTATATTCAACGAAAAACTTTGATCGAAGCTCTTACCGCGGCCAATGTTCAGTTTGATAAAACTGCAACTGATGCTGGATTAAGACCATTGTATGATGAACTACACTGTAAACAATAGAAGTCAATTTCGATTCTAATACTGTTAGTAATAATGACCAAAACACAGCTGAAGTTAATACTCTCGATGAATCGACTATGCTTTTAGACAGAGAACTACAGTTGTTGCGTAAGCGAATAGAATTGCAAAAGTTGAAGGACGAGTTGGGGGTGGTGGAAACCAAAAAAATTGATTTCTTTGCATTTGAAGGTATGGTTTCCTCATTTAGTGGGGATGATACTTACGACATTCGTAAGTGGTTTGAAGACATCGAAGACGTTTTTTCAGTATTTGGCTGCAATGATCACGACAAATTTGTAAGCGTTCGCCGAAATGTTAGTGGTACAGCAAAACACTTTCTACGAACGATTGCTGTTTATAATTATGAAGACCTTTAAAAAGCTCTTGTAGAAGAATTCGTCGTGTGAATTCAAGCCAACCGAATATGTCAAAAGGTATGTTATTGAAATGCAAGAAATTGCTTCGCACGCCAATATACCAGAGGTTGACATAATAGTGTTCATAATCGAGGGTTTGAACGATCGAAGCAGTAATATTACTATATTAATGAATGCTACACATATTAAACAATTGAAAAGGCTATTGGATCGATATGAGAAAAGACGTCTGCGTACAAATGGCCTCATACAAAATTCTGTCACTGATGATCAAATCGCTGCTAATGCTGGAACTTCAAAGAAATCTTATATTCCTGTTGTTACAAACAAATTATCAAATCCTAGTTCCGAACAAGCTCGATGTTTCAACTTCTCCCAGTATGGACATTATCAGACCCAGTGTCATGAAATCGGACATTTTCACCAAAACTTCCCAACTTGCCTTAATCTGAATTTGTCTGGACTTTACATAATAAATAAAATAATAAAAATTTTCGTAAAAAAAATAGTACAATTCCTACATTCATACAATCTTTATTTTTTCAGCAATAAGCTGCATAATATAAATAAAAAATTATTCAAAACATTTAAATTTGCTGATAGATATTTTTTTGTAATACTTTTGATAAATCCTGTTCGAAATCAATGAACACGGAGTGTACATTTTTGCAAAACAGTATACGAATACAGGACTATTGAAATTATTTTCAAGAGTCAGACTCTAGAGACTGTTTGTACATAATGTGTGGAGAACTCTTGAGTCCAAGTCATAAAAATATTTAGCATGAAGAGGCAGTTTTCTTAAAAAAAATTACAAAACCGAATAAAATTATTTAAAAAATTAATAGTAGCCATTAAAATAATACTTAACATTTCCAAAGCCAGAAATCTGTTCTTTTGTTTTTTGTTTTGTTTTCCAAAAATTTGGTTTTTAAATTCAAAAATAAAAAAAAATGTCAAACTTTTTTTTTTCTTAATTTCACGTGTGAAATTAAATATTTACTTCTGAAAAATTCCGACAAAGCTGGATTTTGGTAGAGATTGAGACCTTTGTTTGATGTCTTGAGCAAATTCTTCAAAGTGGTACCTGGAATTTGGACCACAGCTAAACTCTTTAGAGTCTTTAGTGGGTTTAAGTAGTTTTTTTTTGCAACTATGAACTTTTTGGAAAATATTAAGGACAAAATAACAGCTTATATAATTTTCTACAAAAAAATTTTTAACACTTTTCATCAAAACATCAATCAATTTCGGGAAAAACGTGTTAAATTGTTAAAAAATATGTTTTATTACAACAAGTACAATTTTTCACTAGTATTTGGCGCTTTTTGTGTTTTTTTTATTTTTTTTTTTTTTTATAAGGCCTAATCCACACAAAAATATCCAAATCCGTGCAGCCGTTATTAAATTATGGCTTAATGTGTAACAGTTAAAATCAAATTTCGTTATGTGCATTTTTAGCCAAAGTCAAGAAATGCAGTTATTGAATATAACTGCATTTCTTGATTTTTTCTAAAAATGCACATAACGAAATTTGTATTTCTTAACTTTCACAGAATTTATGAAAATCCTTGGAGCAATTTTCGAGAAAATTAGGACAAAATAATAAGTTTTCTATAGCACAGGTACCTCCACTACCATGGAAAAATATAAGTTTTTACAATTTTCTCTAAAGGCGTTTCAAGGATTTTGAACGTAACATTTTTCAGTTTCCAAGAAATTTTCAAAAAAAAATAATTTTGAACCCGACTCCCTACCCTTACAAAATAAGCTCCGATTCGAATGTTGAGTACACTTTGTAGAACTCATTCAATTTAATTCGATCAATCAAAACCAAGCTTTCCATCAAAATCTAGCTTTGTAGGTCCGTAGCTATAGTATAAAGGATTTAAGAACTTTTATGGACAAATGCCATTTTCAACCTCAAACTGATTTTAATCCAGTAATTGAGTAACGAAAGTATTAACGTGGGAAAATAGGCAAGCATATCTAATATAACTTTACAAACTCTTTGAGACCGTAATCACATCACATACAAAATAATTAAATTTCACTTGAAGATATATAAATCTGTAATATTATTCAAATTCCCATTAGAGTAAATATAATACGTTCTAGAAAATCTCAAGTATCAACACAACATCTAGGAATTAAAGTTTACATAATATACATAACATACTCACAACCACACATATAAATACTAACAAAAACTTCTACTTGAAGTTGTGAGGACATACAAGCGGAAAATATTGCAACTTGAGTGGATTTTAAGCATTAAGTCAACAGTTTGAGGAGAGTTCTTATTCTGCATTTCAATTCCCATGAAATCTGTGCTTAATTTGTTAGAAAATTAGTTTAAAACTTAACAGTCTGTGTGTATGAAATGAATCTTGATGAACCAATGGGATTCTTCACATTTCAATGAGATTTCTTCAAGTTTTAGTTGCAAATAAAGTTGCAATTCACACAAAAACCCTTAGAATCTATTTTACTTCTGATGTTCCTACATATTTGCATATTTCAATTAGCAATAAAGAAAAAATATCTTGCTTCTCATAAGCTATAAACGTGTAAGAACAACAAAATCCAAATTACCATCATTATTATCCAATTGAAATAATTGCCACTAAAGCAACTTCAGCAAAATCTCTATCGTCCTTGTAAATTTTTTTTTTTTTTTGCTTTCGTCCTCCTGTTTGGAAATGACAGAAACAAAGTTGAATTATTTTTTTCCTTTTATTGTGTGCTGTAGAATAACTATGACCTCCCAAGTTATCCCGGAAGGATATGCACAAGAGTTATTTTTTCAATGTCCTTCTTGTTCTTCTTTATTACAAAAGTATGTTGGTTTTCTTACCTTCGGGGGAAACGCCTCTTTTTTTTTTACAGACCCACTTCATGAAGAAACTCTACCTATACTATTTATCTAATGGCAGCACGCGGTAAGAGGAGGAAGTCGTTGAATGGAAAATTATTTCCTCTTCTTTAATGGCAGACGCGAATGAAGAGCATAAAATGTTTTCAGAACGAGGACATTAATTATTCCTCAGAGGAATGGCTGGTCATTCGAGCAGTGTTACAATTAACTTGGGCGGTAGTTGCTTTATTTCTACGTTTCGTTTGTGGTTTATTTTTTTAAAGCTTTAAGATAAATTAGTTTAGTTGCCAACGTGCCAATTTATATTGCAAATGCTTAAATATACCAACAACAAACTTAAGACTTGAAGATTTTTCACGAAGAACTAGCCTAATCTACTCTAGTGGTACTGGACTATATTTTTAGATTCATGTTAAAAGAATATAACATTGGGTAACTCTGCGAGTCTAATTAACATCCTTACTACGGGTTCGGTCTGCTATATATGCATTCTTCCATCGAAGCAGTTTTTAAATACGATTTAATTTGTTTGCTTACCAATAACCAAGTTTAACAAATCTTTTACTAACCGCCGCTCAATTACTAAATTTGATACATTCGCTGTCGAAATAGGTGGCTATGTTCTCATAATTTCTTTCACACCTCAAGACGTTATAGGAGCCTTCAATATATTATATTTGCTTCTTTTGACAGATTCGTAAAAAGAGCCATGACATCAAACACAAATAAATTAATTTTAGAAAATTATATTATTATTTGTTACTTATTATTTCATTCAAGGTACTTATTTTTGCTGCCCAAAAAAACAAAATCAATTTATCAACACACATACTGAAAAGATAAATAGTTTTCGTTTCTCTCTTTTGCTTTAATTTGTCACAATTGACATAACAAACGCGGGCCTACTCTTAACCGTGAAGTTAAACAAGCGTTAAGCTGACTATTAAATTGATTATTGGTATGCGTAGTTATTTAAAGTTCATTTAAATATTTTAGTCACGTCTAAATTTGATTATTGGTAAGGCCCATCCATAGACACCTATTCAAATCAATTTCAGACGTGACTTAAATATTTAAGCGGACTGTAAATAACTATAAGCATACTAATAATCATATTAATAGTCACTTTAACGCTATCGTCGCCTTAAATTTTATAGTTGACTTTTATTTACTCGCATGTTTAACTTCATGGTTAAGTGTTTGTAATGTTAATGGTGACAACTCAAAGCAAAAGAGAAAAAAAATTTCTTTTCAGTCTGTGTGGAGGAGCAGTAGTAGGAGTTTCAAGTGCAATCAATTGCTATTCTGCTTTTTCTAAGGACTTTTATTTACACAAATTGGTTCGTAGAGCAAAAATACACATTTGTCTATAACGTCGAAATTCATTACAAGTTATTATTTTGAATACAGAAAAAAGCAAATCTACATTGATTAGCGAAACCCAAAATCAAAATAAACTCCACGAAATGACTATACGAAATTATGAAAACATAGTCGGCTATATTCATACCGAATGTAATAGATTTAGTAATAGAGCGGCGGTTAGTAAAAAAAGTGTACAACTTGGTTATTGGTAAGCAAACAAATTAAATCGTATTTAAAATTAAAACCGCGTGTTTATATAAAAGCGTCGTTAGCGATTGGTTATTGGTAAGTGCCTAGGGATCGAACCGTCATCTTTTTCCCAGGATTCAGTGTACTACGCATTTAAGAACTAGATTGAAATCAATTTTATTTTAAGTGAAAATGAACCTAAGTAATTATATATTTATTGTTGCGTTTTTCACACCACTATACTAACTCCATTTGAGCAACTAAAATTCCAAGTCAAACGAAAAGGACTCCATGAAATATAAATAATACAGCTGGATCTCAACAATTAACACATTCAAAGATAAGAGAAGTGTAAAACTAAAATAAACATCATAATAAAAATTCAAATAGAAAACCTCAGAAAGCTCATTGTAAGCAGATCTGACGCACAATGAAATCCTTTGAATTTCCAAGAAACAGATTACGACTTACGACAAAAAAAAACTAATAATGTAATAATGAAACAAAAACAATTTGGGAAAATTGGGGCTTCATGACGAAATAGGAAATTCAATTAGAGAGTATCTTTTGTGTGCCTTCTTTTTTTCTTCAGACGATTTTGCTGTTATTGGTTGTGATATTGTAAATTGATTTTATAAACAAAATCAGAAAAAAAAACAAGTAAATCTCTTTTTTGATTTTGAAATGAAATCCTTGTTTCTTCGGCATTTTTGAACTATTTTATAGTTAGACTTGAAAAGACTTTAAAATTAAATTTTTAACTAACCATAGTAACCATCCAATTCTGAAATTCTAAATATTGATTATTTCACAGACAGAAATGTAGGACGTCTAATTGGCATCGTAGTAATAGTAACCGAATTGGGTTGTCGCGTTCCAATGATATTTCCTGCAATAATAGTAATTACGAGTTGTAATTAGCGCATCATGAATACGAGCGTCATAATGTGTGTTTCTATGGCAAAGGATGCTGTAACTATAGTTCCTTTAATTGCATAGTAGTTGTTGGAAGTTAAAAACAATAACCGAGAAATTGGAGTTTAATGGTAATTTTATCAGGGCAAACAATTTGTTTTAACGCAAATTGCAAGAAGAGGGTGTCATGTTATAGTGATTTGTTAATTATAACTTAAACAAACCACCATGAAACGAACCGGGTAGTTTGAACATAAGTATATGTAAGGATGTGCACATAATCATTATTCGTGAGAATTTAATCAAAGGAAAGCGGGAAGGTCGATGTGGCGCAAAATAAAGTCAAATTCATAACTATTTTAGAAACTATTGGATGTTGACAAATTAACTTAATAGCGGCATCGTATCGTATTCTAAAATTCCTATCAAACATTCTTGAATATCAACGTATTTATAAAGTGATCTGAGGAAGTATCCACGTCAAAAATATAATCGTAAGCAAAATATGACTGATAGCTGATGCTGGTAAAAAGGGAATCGTTAAAAATGCTGTCCAATCACTAAGCTTTGTTGCAGATGTTGCAGGTCTAAAACCTCGTAGAATAACTAAATGCTAATTAAAAAACGTACCCAAAAACGTCATTTGAAGTGCCACTATTGAGATTTGAACCACAGTCGTCCGAGCCATTTTTAAATCTATGCACATAAATAAAAATTAAGTGTCTGTTCGTAATGTCAAAATAACAGGTTTTTACAAGATGCATATGAAAGTATATACGGCACTTAAAACAAAACATAATTTTTTAAAATTTTTGTCTGTCTGTCTGTTTGTCCCGTCTAATCTCGAGAACGACTTGGCCCATTTTGACGGGACATTCATTGACCGATAGCTTATGTTGTAGCGGGTAATATAGGATATTTAAATAACTTCCTATGTGGCGATCGCGTCAGTTTCTACGCAGATTCGTATATATGATCCGATCAGAAACTGGTGGACCATTTTCGATGGGACTTTAACTGAAAGATAGCTGATGATTTAATAAGTAACTTTTGAAGTTAATTATCCCCTTGATGGCACTGGGGTAACATTTTCGAAATTTTGTATTTATGGATCTATGCTGGCACGCGATGACGGGAAATGGATCGACCGTTTATGACGGGATTTTCACTGGTGGATAGCTGATGTTGTAAGCTTTGGCGAAAACTCTTATATTATGAGTTTAAAAGCTTTTGGCAAAATGTTTGACCAATAGGATTATAATAATTCTTTAAAAAACAATGTTTTCTTCCTTTTTTTTCTGCGGCAGCAACGCGCCGGGTAACAGCTATTTTATAATATAGTAAGTCTTAGTTAATTCTGTAGTAAAAAACTGGTCAATGAGTTTATTTTTTTTTCTTCCATTTTCCTTAACCAGTTTGAGAACTCTACTGAATTTTTATAGTTAACTTAAGTCAAATATCAAATGCTAAACTTATTAAACCTATACCTACTTTTAAAAGAAACCTTTATGTCAAGACTTCTATTATACTTCTACCTTATACTCGTAATATACCTTCATGTTTTTCTACCTTTTATTCCATCATCATTCTTCAATGTCAAACATCCAAAAAAAATAATTTCATCTCATAAATGATAAGGAACTTCATTATAAAATATATGTATCTTACATGCATTGTAGAAGTTCTTTTTAAGGATATAGAACCACAAGTGCAACCACTGCAGGCGAACCACAAAAAAACGTGTTGAAAGGATAACGAAATCCAAGTGAAGTATATTTTCGAGATCAAGCTGATTTTGCACGTTCTATGTACCCTGCATGCCACAAAAGCTGTAATTTACTATTTTTTTTTTTTTTTTTTTTTTTTGTTTAGCATAAAAAGGATATTATAAAATAAAAACTAACATCAGGTGAAGGAGAGTGCATCTTAAGTAAGAAGGATTCAACTTCATTAACACTACAGATTGCATGCATTGTATAAAATATGATAAGTGAATAAGTGTATAAATATAAAAGAACAAATATTTTAAAAAATTTATATAGGAAGTTCTTTTTGATTGAAATCATACATAATAAAGAATATTTCATTTTATTTGAGCAGGTCGATTGAGGCCAAGGTACCACGTCACCTACCTGAAAAGTAAATCAAAATTCAATTCTTCTGAAAATTTCTTTATTTATGCAGATCCTTAGTATACATATACAACCATTATAAGTTCAACATCCATCCCTCTATGTCACAGTTCCTTGACATAAATAACCAAAACAAAAAAAAAACCCTCACACTCATTTTTGTAATCAAAAAAAGGTCGCTGAAGAGATGGAGTGAATCATTTGATATTCAGCTTGACATGTGAGATGCTGGGTCTATTGACTTATGAAGCAAGGATTGGCAGGAGCAAGATTAACCTTACCAAGCAGATGAGATGATTTGGAGCACACAAAATTTGTTTGTGAACTTTCACTTTATCATGATGGCAGAAAAGACACACGTTTGTAGGTTTGATATGAAAGCTTCTTTAAAGCATGAAATTTTGAAGGGTGATAACAACCTTTGTGGAAAATATGAGGTTATTTTGATGTTAATTCAATTTTGGTTAAAATTATCACATTAATTTACATTTTTGCTTAGAGATTTGACATTTTATATGAGATAGTTTTGTAACAAATCTTTTTAGGAATATCTAAAACTAGCAGAAAGTGCCCGGCGTTGCCCGGGCACTCGGTGCACCCCGCCTAGAACGATGTCTATATTCTTAATCCTTGTTTCAATAAAAAAACAAAAATACATTTGGACTCATTTTTTTTTTATTTATTTATTTATATTTTATATTATATTTTATCTAAATTCAAAATTTCAAGGGAAATAGAATCATTGTCAAACTTCTCATCTTTCTCTTCAGGGAAGTCATCATCGAAATTAAACGAAGAGCAGTTCGAAATTTCCATTTTTTCTTTTTCTGACATTTCTGCTACTTCTGCTTGTTTTTGTTGTTTTTGGACCCTGTTTTGTTGTTCGCTTCGTTGTTGTTGTTGACGTCTCTGTTGTTCTATTGTTTCCATTTTATATCGAAATCGGAAAAATCATTTTTTTCAAACGCCCATTCCCGTTGAACGGTTGAATTCAATATATCATCACGTAAATTTACACGTATAGGAATATACATTTTGTTTAAACAATCACTACCAACATTTGCTGTCGTTCATTTTGTCATCTCGGTCATTTATTGAAGAAGAATGTTTTTTTTTTAAATGATGAAAACTTTCAACCAACCTGCCACAGCCATTCCTTTCTTAATTTGTAATTTGTCAAATCCAACGCGTCATCGTTTTACGTCAAACTTCAAATTCATGTTTTGGCGCTGCAGTAATTAGGTTTGTAATAAAGAGCAAAGATAACTTAGTTCTTATTTTGACTACTTGTTGCGCATTTCAACTTTATCATATACGTGTAGCGCAGCAGTAGTCAAGTTTGTACTTTTCCAACATGATCGCTTAAAAACAGAAAATATTAAGAATTTATGACCGAATTTCGCATCTCCTCAATTCGATACTTATGGTGACTACGTAGTAGTGCTTCTTCACTTCATCATATACGTGTAGCGCAGTAGTAGTCAAGTTTGTACTAAAGACCAACGATAACGTATTACTAATTTTGACTACTCGCTGCGCATATCAACTTTACCAATCCTCAATAAGCTTAACAATGGTGGGTATGACAGTTGGGCGAAATGCCCGTGAAATATTTCGTGAGCTCTCTTTAATATTCACTGATGACAGTTGTTAGAAAAAATTGGAAACGTGAAACGTCGAAATGGTAAGAAAAATTACTTTAATTGTTCGCCGGGCAAAAGTTTTTTTAAAAATTAACCCAGTTTTAAAGTGTATTTTGTTATTTTTAATATCCTAAAACCTGACGAACAGTTAAAAGTAATTTTTACAATAAATTTTAGAAAAGAATAGTTTGTTGTTATATGTGTTTTACCACAGTAACAACATAACAAATAAACTTACAAAACTACTCTTTTATATAGTAGTAGGATTATATTTTATACAAGGACCTTAAAATTCTTGAGAAATAGTTCTTTTTTTTCAATAGTACACAAGTTTTAAAAACTCATAAATGTAAACGAAATCATCAATGAATATTATATCCTGCTATCGATCGATTTAAAATTTCCATGTAAGATTGCACTACTCGATTACATCAGGCTTGCCAAGAATTTAATTACGTATTAGCATCCGCGGTAGCTTGGTTTTTAAACCTGAGTGCAAACATTTGATATATATATTAAAATAGCTGCAATAGACATTTAACAGGAAACAGATGAATTTGATAAGACACACTTTTGCAATCAATCACTCAAGAACTTTCAAACACATTCGAACAGCATCGACTGATGATTTAGAAAATGTTTTGCAGATAGTAAGTTCTTAGTTGATAAAAAATAGGGCAAATAACTAATACTAATCGAAATCTGAACACCCGTTTCCAATTCGTATCGATTTAATATATGTATGTCAAGAAAAAGTGAAATTACCTTGTATAGCATGTTTGGAATCAATTTCGATGAAAAATATAATTCCTTGTAATATTCTTTGTTCTTATTGAAATACAGAATATCTCTCTGATATGATATTGTAAATAATATCTTTTTCATTTGGGAGTTCTCTCTTAATTAACAAATTGTATTAAATCCGAATGAGAAAATTTCCATGATATAGGATTATTTACTAACTAGTTATTTCACCACCACCACTATTAGAATGAAATAAAATACATTGTAGCATTTATAGGAAAATTTAATTTTTCTTTTCCTAGAAACTCTGAATCAAAATAATAATGTTTTCGTTTCATATGTGTTTTATATAAATATGATTATCAAACTAAAAACATAAAATATCCTGTTCATTTTAATAGAATAGATATCAACATCGATTCAAATGAAGTTGCAAGCAATATCTACCATTCGAGAATTGAATTTCATTCCAAATATTATTTTTTGTTGTTGTGTGTAGATAGATAGGGGAGAGGTTGGAACAGTGAGACATTAAATTTTTCTGATTCCCCATAACAAACACAGATATTTCGATGCCAGCAATATAAGTTCTATTTCATTGTTTTTGTTTCTACTCCGAACAACATCCCATTGCGCAGTTGCTTTTAGTAAGTTAAGTCCGGAAAAAAAGGGAAAAAGTATTTTTTCTGTTATTGCGAAAATATGTATATCAACTTGCGATTTGCAGGTAGATGAACCAATTTTTTTCTATATGCTCTTTCTTATGTGTTCTTTCGTTCTAAAAACAAAAAATTACGAAAGCATTTCCAGTTTTTTGTGCTAGTTTCTTGGAAATAACAAAAACTGAACACTGAGACAGATGAAAAGAACGAACAATGACACATATGCATATTTTTTTTGAATCAGATATATATGTATACGTATACACATATATACAGATTTTTACTTATTATTATTACATAAAAATATATACTTATTATATGTATATAGATATCCATTATTAAAATAATGCGATTTTTTTAATATATTTTATTAATTTACCATTATTTAGCAAATACATGTTTATTTTGCGTTTTGTTGTTTTTTTGTTAATTAAATTAATAAAATAAAAATACATTAATAGATGTGTAAGTTATTGGACCCCCAACGAACAGTGAGACAATTTGACCTTCTGCAACAATTTAACTCATAAGTAAGCTTTTTTTATTTATTCAGTACACGTTTAAAAGCAAAATGCAGTAGAAATGTGTCTTAATAAACAACGAAAAATTCATTCAGAAAAAAGGAGTTCGGAGACATCTCTGTTTAAAAAAAAGGGTCTCACTCTTCCGATTTCTTCCCTATGCATAATATGCATATATGCGATGCATTTTTAGTGCTTGCATTTGATTTTGTTTAGTTAACAAAACAATAGTAAAGCTCATAAGCCTCGGGCAATGAAAAGGATTAAAAATATTATCCTGGATTTTATTATAATTATCAAACACGTCAATGTTAGTGAAAATGAATAAATGATGTGAAAAGGAACATACTCATAAAGCAATTCATTTGGAGTATTATGTATTCAATAATTAATTAAATAATCTTGGCAGTGATTGACACTTAAACGTCACATAATTTTATGGGTTTACTTTACAACTTATTATTTATTGTAGCCACTTAAATTTAAAAAGTGAAAAATTATACTGGCGATAGTTTCATCAGGTGAGTATTTTTGGTTTTGAATGCTGATTTTGTAGTTTTTTTTTTAATCTATTGACATTGTTACACTTTTATGAAATTCGGTATTCCATATTTTCAGAAATACATAGAAGAACAACTATATTATTTTTCAAGTACATAGAGTCTTTAGTAGACTAACATCTTTTTATTCCAAGTGGACTTTCTCAATATTTTTGAATGATTTTTAATAGTTTTATGAACTTTTAATCGAAATCGATAATTTATGTTGCTTATAATGTATCTATCCTTTATAGTGAAAACTAAGTACGAAAGTGAAACCCAATCCCAATCCCAATCTCAACAAATTGTTAGTCATGACAACTCGACAGACCATCACACATTTACATCTAACGGTCTGTGATTTAAAAAAAATCCTTGTTTGATATTTACGTCAAAACATAAATACAGATCAAAATCTGAAGATAGTCAAAATAACTCACGACAAAAAATCTTATCTATCGAATTCTTTTGCCCAAAAGCATCCGTGCTGAAACTTATAAATGTATTTTTTGTTTGTTTGTGTGGCAAAAACTCTCACACTCAATTAAGAATACCACACAGATTTATTTTATTGTAAGGACACCTACATACATATGTATATTATATCAGAGACTATCTAATAAGGCGAAATGTCTTCTTAATGTGCTCAAACAAAATTTGCTTCGCTATACAACACTCATTAATTGAACTTGATGGCATAAACAAGATACAAAAAAATCTTTCACACAAATTTATTGATTTTCATAAAATTTAATCCTTATCAGATTTGAAAAGTTTTTCTTTAAAAAGAAATTATTTTTCGAACATCAACATTGTATTTTAGAATAAATGATTTGTTCTTGAACATGAACACTCAATCTCTATATCTATACACCTTCCCATTCCCATGTACCGTAATTTGTATTCCAAGAATGTTAAAAGTTGAAAGATATAATTTCTCATGTACATTTACATCATCCGCTTCTTGTTTGAATTTTCATGGCGCATTGCATCAAGTCGGGCGAGGTGGGCTGGTAAATTAGTTTCTTCTTTTCTTGAAAAAATCACGTTCCAGGGAGTTTCCTTTATGTAATATTGCTGTGTATGTGTGTGTTTATTGAATAATATTCATCTACATGGATTTTTTGGGGGTGCTCTTTTTTAACGGAAGTTGTATGCTGTGTCATGTGGAAGTCATTTAAGAAATTCATGAATAGAGATTTCTACAGACAGAGGTGTGATGAATTTCGCTGATGAGATAATGGTTTTATATTTGATAATTTGCTTTATTTGGCAGCATATTCAATAATGACACATCGAAACATGATTTTGACAAAGTTGTCGAATTTTTGATGTGACGGAATGTTTTAATGGAGGAAATAAAAAACCTTTCTAAATTAATTCTATTGAAAACAAAAAAAAAATTCTTTTGCAAAGATTTTTCCACCTTAAGATTGTCCTTAATAGATGGAAAACTGTATATAAAAGGAACAGACAAAATAATGTACACAGAATTATATTCAATTGAAATAGCATCTAGAAAATAGGAAGTTCATATCGTGTAATCTTTTTTTGTACTCAAAGCACCTGAAACAGAAGAAATCAGACGATTTTTCAATTTATAGATTCTTATGTTTGCATGAAAATAAAGACAATCTATCAAGGAGGCAATTAATGTGTTTATAGATATTAGATATTAAGTTTGAGGGTTGAAGGAGTAGAGCTATTTCAATACCAATACTCAATAATTTGTAACTGGTTTTTAGCGTCCAATTTGCCGTATTTGATACAAAACAACAAGCTGATATATGTACATATCTCGATCTCCTATACCTATAATTAAAAATGAAGTGTCTGATGTTGTAGGGAGTTATTTAGGCTACTTAAATTCCCCTGTTTATGATGCTGGGGTTGGTTTTATAAAAATTTTTATATATGGACCGATTTGACAAAAATCACACCTTATAATAATTAAATAATAAAAAAAAACTTTCATCAAAATTTTGCCCCGATGTTTCTTTTCTTCTGTTTTCTGCGGCAGCAACGCACCGGGTAACAGCTCAGCTAGTATAAAAAATAAAACAAATTTTTAGCTTTTGAAACGTTATTAAACATACCTAAATAATTTCTCTGCAAATAGAAGTATCAAAAATGATACATAGGATGTTGAAAGGCACAAATTTAATTGTGTGTATCAAATTTGATACATTGAACAGTGGATGTCGAAAGTCAGCTGTTAGAATCAAAGGACTGTATCTTTGATATCCCTTCTTTTCAATAATATGAACGCAACAAATATGTTTGCTTCATTTCGAGTTTTTCTATTTTTCTATTTCTAAAATCTAAATCAGTTGACAATAATAATAATTACAATAATAGTAATAATCTCAAAGTAAAAAATCTCTTAAAAAGTAACAAACAAGTAATCGTCGACTTTTGATGCAATCGTCAGAGTTAATTGGCTACACGCTTTTATATTATTTTCGTTGCCGGTTTTACACAGTGGAGCTAAAATCATGTTTTGATTCTTTTTTTTTCCTAAAAAAATCAATTTATTATTGAGACCGTAATGTTTTTAAACGAACTACCCAAATATCTTAATAATGGTCGAAATGTGTTTAGTTTTGCTTTATTTAAATGTTGTGTTTTAATTAAACATTAACTGACTAAAAGTAGGCAACGAAAACGTACTAGGTGTATTTGAAATTTAAATAACTGATGATAGTAGGTACTTGCAAAAGCAACTCATAATCTCGTCACAGGGTTTCAAATCATCAGATTTCTCTCACAAGTGTAAAAATATAACGTTGAAAAACTTCTTCAATGGTTTCTAATTCCCCAGAGTTCTATTTCTTAGGTGGCATAGACCAGAGCGATTAATGGCAGTGAGAGTGGGATGTAAATAATTAAAGTTGTCGGTTCAAGGGTTGAAGGAATGAGTCGATTGGGGCTTTAAATCATCATACATATACGAGTATATAAAAAAAAAATTGTTGAGTACTTTAAAATTAATATACTGACATAAATTTTCTAAAAAACAATTGCCTGCAAAGTTTCTTTAATGGTAAGTTTCTGAAATATAATGTATCACTGATTCATTGATGTTCTTTAAATTCTTTTTTTTTTTTTTTTGTTTTTTATTAAATAACTTTTTTTTGACAAAAAAGTTATCTGCATCATCCATTCATTGCTGTACTTTTTGCCTCTATAAGAAAAGCATCATCATCATCACATGACCTATAGCAGGAAATGACTCCATAACGTATGCACGCCATTAACTAAAAGCACTTTAAAATCAAAGAAAAAAGGAGAACAGTACCTTTATAAATTTTCTTTTGCAGTCCTTTGTAGGTATAGTATTTTACCTGTATGTGACGTCAGCTGCAACAAGCACTCAGAAAATGCTTTCAGACAGCAATTGACTCAAAACGAAAGTGCAGACATCCGATAAAAACTATAGGACGGAGTTGTATTTGCAGAGTCTGTTTCCTTTTTATTTAAAATTTTAGGTCAAAAAAAGTAACAAACAAAACTCAAATAGAGATTGCCGATGGTTTTCTTTTGACTTCATTGGTTTGTATATTTTGTTTTGACATTTTCAATCCTCTTATGGTCAATAATCCTGTCGATATCAGTTCTGTATGATGTGCCCCTGTTATGGTTTTAATTAGGAGAAGGGCCTAAAAATACAAAAATACATGCGGAGTAAAATTTTGTAACATGCAGATAAAAGTCATTATGTATGCGGACGATATAGTGATCTTAGCTGAGTCGCCCACATCTCTACAGATGATGATTAACCTTTTGACGGAATATTGTAAGACATGGAGTTTGGAGGTAAACACTGTGAAATCTAAAGTGATGATCTTTCAAAATGGAAGTGAAAGACTTGCAAGGGATGAATCCTGGAAGTTTGCGGACAAAAGTTTGGAAGTAGTTAAATCATATACTTACCTGGCAATGGAGCTGACTTACAACTTTAATATGGAAAAACACCTTAAACAAAAAGCAAATTTGGCCAAATCTGCCATATGCATCAATTAGAAAAAAATATTTAGCAATAGGCTAGTGTCTTTAAACGCAAAGTACAGGGTTTTTATTGCTACTGCTAAATCTGTTCTTCTGTATGGTGCTCGAGTATAGGGTATTAGAAAATATGATTTGCTAGACAATCTTTTGTGTTTCTTTTTGAGGAAGATCTTTTTTCTACCAATTAATACACCCAAGTATATGTACTACCTAATGCCTGCCGACACTATTTGTATCATCGTTGAAAATAAATGCAGATTACATATCTAAAATTGCGGATATGGAAAATGCTAGGTTACCAAAAAAAAACTCTGGATGTATGCTGTTGAGTATAAAAAATTGTGGTACGAGGATTGGAGAAAGCTTGCAGCGGACTGTGTATTCACCTTTAATCTGGCAGGGAACAATTCTAGACAGCTAAAGAAACTTCTCTACGAAATCATCCAAACCACAGATGAAAACGAAAGATATTCATTTATAGAAAGGGCCCGAGCTTCTACAGAGCGAATATACTACTCTAGGCTGAATTTTAATCTATATCAATCAAACTATTTTCGCACAGATTTGTCATGCAGTGCAATCGGTCTTATATTCAAAATGAGAGCCGAGCTCTGTGGTTTCAACTTTATGCCGCACAGATCATCTAGCAAAGAGAGAAGATATTTGCCATTTCCTTGGTAAATGTCCAATTTTTAAAGAAATAAAGAGGGCATTGACACCATAGGAGAAGACAATGTCCTCAGGTGGTTAAATGGTAGTCATAACTGGATGCAGCTGATACACTATTCTTCGGAAGCTTCATCGTACAGACTGAAAATTATTAATAAGAGTTTCCAGTGTATATTTGATTTTGATTAACATAGATTGTTATACATATATTTTGTTTTAACTAAACTTAAAGTTTATTTATACCTATTTAATTGTTTTAACTTAACTAAAAGTTCGAAAAATTTGTATGTTCCCTTTGCAAAATACTTATAAACTTTTATTCTGAAGTTATTTTTATTGATTTTGTTTTGACTAAACCAAAAGCCCTTTTTTGTTAAAAAAAACCACAAAGTAAATTTCGAGTAAACCAATTAAAAATTGATTTTAAATTATTGTTTATAACCACTCGGTCAGACGGCTTTCTGCCACGTCCTTGAATTATTCTATTTAATATGGCATGACTGAATCAATATTAAAATTAAGTTTTTTATTAATAAAAATCTGACCTACAAGAATATATTTTTCGTTTACGTACAAATTATATAGATAGCTACCTTACATACAAAAAACCTACATCCTTGAAACAGCAGCAGCTGTCACAACAAGTACGATTAATGTTAAAAAAATATCGTTCTTCTCGAGCTAGGGAATTAAAATCAGCGACGCATTTCTTGTGTTTTGTGCCGTCATGCAGCAAATAAATAAGAACGACTGTAGGGAAACATTATTATCCATAATATAATTTATTTAGGTGTGAAGCTTACCAGGAACCACAAGAGGATTAGAAACTTAAAATTTAATGTCAACATGTATACGATTATAGGCTGGACAGTTGACTCACCATGACTTAAACTGTGCCTCTAATCTGCTGATGTAAAAAAAAGTTACAAAATAGGTATTCTGCTTTGAATTCACATGAACCAAATGCTTAATTTAATGAAACAACACGAAAGTCTTATAAGTCGAGTGCAGCCGAGGAAAAAAACACATTATATTAAATTTAATAGCGGTAAATCCAAAAGACAAACACTTCACTCGAATTTATACTTAGAGCATTGTCCCATTGTGATTCTGTGGATCCTTTGAAATTTAACAAATGATTCTGACAAATATTATTCTTTATTTCTTACCCAAACAAATATTGCTAACCATATTTATTCAGTTTCGAAAAAAAGGATATTATTGTGAATGAAAAGAATATTTTTTTTCAGGTATCATTTTTCCCTCGAAAATCTTTGTATGCTGCCACATGCCACTCTCTACTAAAAGCCAAATTTCCGCTTTTCTTACTTCGCACATGACAACCACTGCTATACATGCTCTAAAAGTCTTAAGCAAATATAAGAAGTTACCAAAAATATTATCCCAGATTTCCCCCGCCACAACACAAAAGACTAAACTTCTAAAGCATAAATCATTAATTTTTTGTATGACAACATGAGCAGTTAGAAAACACTATTTGCCTGACAGAAAAAAACTAGGGTTCACAAAATGGCACATAAACCTTTGTTGAATAAGAAAACCAAGTTAATGGAATTCAGAATAAATGATTATTTAGATGACAATGGAATCCTTATGTTGTACAATTTTTATTCTTTAACGGGTTAAAGGTGCCGAAAATTCCGCGGTTTTTCGCGGATATCTCAAAACGCACCAGGAAATTTTGTTGGCTTTCTGCAGATTCGGATTCAGCGACCCAAAAAACATAGAATTCGAAAAAAAAAATCCATTTGTATTTTTTTTTGTAACATGAAACTACCGTTTGACTGGACTAAATGAGGGTGACTGACTTTTCATTTTCAGCTAATTTTATTAAAAAGTGGTAATTTTTGAATGAGTGAATAAGGAAAGATACAAACTTTGGGCGCATAAGTCATGAGCATGACTCAATTTAATATAAACAGAATGAAGACGTGTTTCGTTGGGCGCCAAAGTTTACGAAATAAAGTACAAAAAAAAAATAATTTTATTTTTTCAGTTTTAACATCAAATGAAATGTTTCGAACTTAAGTTTGATCAGCAAAAATGTTATCACAATATATTTATACCACAGGGAAAAAGAAGGATACTGGAAGAATAGTTGGTAACTTTTAGAAAATTTGATTTGAGATGTCACATTAACAAAAGGAACTGCAAGTCCTCATAAAAGAACTTTATGAATTATATTAACTCGTAAAATATGTGGTTATATTATGTTGAATAATAATACTGTAGGTTGTATAACTTTTACAATCTCTAAATTCAGATATACAAGAATTTATAGGGAGCTGGGGTTAAATTCCGCAACCGTGAGTTTTGCTGTGCACACAAAAAAAGCAAATATGCCTGGGAGTTTCTGTCAGTTTTGAATAAAATTTCTCACCTTATTTCAGAGCGTGAGCATAAAATTTATAAAATAACAAAAATAAACAAAAAATAATAGTCAAAATAAATTCAGCTCACTAGGCAACGAACAAAAATTTATTCAGGGCCCGTATTACGTATTACGATAATCGTTGAAAAACACTCGTTTTCGTTCAAATGCGACTACGTAAAACGATTATCGTTTAAGTTTCAACGGTACTCGTTTCTTCTTACGAGTGCTATTTGGCTGTCGTCTAGCCTTCGTTCTCGTTTGTTGTCAATTTTTTGTTTGTGTTGTGTTTATGTGTGCCGGTTATGTACCCTTTGGAAACAAAACGTGAATCCAAACAAACAAAAATAATACAAGAACATTTGATTAACAATATTAAAAACAAAACCATAATAAACGCACTTGCACTTAAATAAACATATTCCGGAATTGCAAAAAAATACTATTTTGTTTTTACATTCACATTCTCCATGCTCTCGTTGAAATATAAAATTTGTTAATAATTTTACGTCTTCGCCCCTTCGAACAATGTTCACTTTCCGAAAAGTAGACTTCTTGAATTTCATACTCAAGTCTTTATTTATTTCAATAATTTTTTGACATCTATTAAACGACGTGAAGTTAGATGTACTTTAAAAAAAAATAGTATTTCTCCTTTTTATCTGGCAATATTTTAGTGGATCCATTTTCGTTTTATGCAATCGCTTTTGTTGCAATTATCGTATCCTTGACTATTGTTATTTTTGCCCTTCGTTTCTTAATATGTAATACGGGCCCAGCGCTCTCAAATACAAAACATTTTGCGGAATCTGGTGAATAAGCAATTGTGCAAACGGGGGTGTGAGTTTTGAAGAAACTTACAAAAAAACTCACGCTTGCGGAATTTAGCCCCTGGAAGCTAAATAATTTTTGAAAAACTTTTGAATTATGAACAACAATTATTATAGTGCAGAAACACCGACTGGTTTTTACGAGGGTTAGTGGTTAGCCAGGCTGGGGTAAACATTTTAATTGGAACCAATTAAATGTGCATTTTTAATTTACAATTCGTTTAGATGCCTTTTGGTTGAGAAGTCTATTTTTCGATTTACAATTGCAAACAAACAAAAAACCGTTTCAGAACGACGAGTGGACGTAGACCGAATTTTAAAAAAAAATTATAATTCAACAACAAAAACAAACATGTCGAAAAGACGAAAAGGCTAAAGAGTAAAACTTTCGATTAATTTTGGTAAAGAGTAAACGTTTGAAAGCATTATACTATTTTGTGCTACGTGCTACGTTTGAACTTTTTATTAACTTTTAGTAAAAAAATGTATTTTTAATAGTATCCACAATGAACTTTTGTTCATCTTACTCAGACATCAAGCGATGTTGTTGTTTGATTTATGCAGATGTTTGTGTTGTGTAATTAAGTTACGTTACGTTCCACAAAATTGGTTTTGTGAGAGAGAATGGTTATATTCTTAGAGAAATTTTGACATGTTGCTAAAAACTTTATTGACGTTATTTGCTAAAAAATATAATACGGGGGATTGATGCTTTTAACGTTAGCATAATGCTAGTGGAGACTAAAATTTACAAATGAGGTCGGAGGGAATCCCAGTCTATCTTCTGAACCAGCAAACTTAAAACCTAAAATTTTCAGAATTACAGGATCTCACTTTTATTTAATGATATTCAAAATTATGGAGAACTCAACATTCTGATAAGATTGAAGTTAGAATATTAAAAAGTGGAACACTTGTAGTGTCTGCTGAGTAAACGCAATCGCAATTTAAATTCACAAGGCGTTCCATCAGTTCCAATTTGATAGTCAGTATGACAGTATCGAAATCCTACATATTTGTGTGATTTTGATGAAAAGAACAAAAGCTATCAGTTCTCAGATTTGACTAGATATTATTTATGTAAATAAAATTGCTGCTGTGAAGCACTTCTGATCATCACTGAATTCTTTTGGTACACAGATCTGATCATTCCCTTATTACTATTTTACAGGGAAACAAACCAGCTTCCAAAATCAAACTTCCAAGGTTTTGCAGTGTTCTTATAAGATTGCATTGAAACAAACTACTTTAGTAAATATATGTGTGAAACAATTTTCCCACAGAAAATATATTCACTGAAGTAATTGTCTGAGAAAACCGTCCATAAACGTTTCAATTACTTTCGAATGTGGTTTTCATTTCTACACATAATTTTGATTGGCGGCACTTCCCAGCGTTGTTAAAAATTCCCGGTGCGAATGAAGGATTCATCAATCATTAGTACAAGATGTTCAGTGAAATCTTTTCAACATCTGTCTTGTATTGTAATATTCGTTTATTCCAACTTTTTTTGGTTGGTAAACCATTTCAGTAAAGCCTTTGCAGTAAAATCAGACATCAAAGGCCAAAGCCAATTCTTTCCTGTTCCAAAAAGATACAAACCATTTCAAAATAAAACACTCAATTATTTTTTACTTAATTACTAAAGAGTTTCATTTATTACATTACTTCTTCATTCTTCTGTTTTTTTTCCTTTTCAGTTTCATTTTTATTACATTTTTATTTAAATACAAATCATGATAAGAAAGAAAAGAAAAAAAAATATAATAATAATAACATAACTATTATATAAATTGTTTCTTTTTTGTTTTAAGTGATTTACATTTTCCGACATTTCACACGCTTAATTTAGAAAATTTGTTCTTGTTTTTTTTTTTGTAAATTAAATGATATATAATTTAAAAAAATATATAACTTGATATATTTTGTTGTTTCTTGTAATATTTTATTTATGTATTTGTTTTATTTTTTCCCTTTAATAATTTTAATTTGTTTGTATACTTAAATGTATATAAAAAAAACATGTAAACATAGAAATTAAAAATTAAAAAAATAATAATAAAAAATTATGTGTAAATATTATAATTATAAATGGAAAACTTAGTTAAATCTTTTGTAACTTATTTTTCGGTGATTATTTTACTTAAACTTTTGTTTCAAAAAATTAAACAAGCTGCCACTTTACTAAAAAATAGTATAGCACAACGAAAAAAAAAAATAAAATATTACAATAATACAATATTATATTTAATATATTATATCGATAATAATAATTTCTTCTTTTTTTATTTTATTTTAATAATAATTAACTAGAAACTAAAAATAGTTATGTTTCATTTGATTTACGTTTATATTTAGGTTTTCTCATTCTTTTATCTGTTTTTTTTTTTACTTCTTCGCAAAACTAACTGTTTTTATAGATAAATATAAAAAAGAGATACATCAAGTTAATCATTTTTTTTTTGTTTGGATATCTTTTACATAAAATGCAAATGTTTTAGTTAGTTATGTGTAAAGTGTTCGTATCCTTTACAAATATAAATCAAAAGGATGCGAAACTTACAATTTGTTATTATATTTATTTACGACTAAATAAAGTGATTTTTTTGTAATTTATTTTAAACCTAAAGTTGTATTTGAATTTTAACTTTTTTTTTCATCCAATCATATTAAGTTTTAATGTATAAATTGTATCTTAGTTTTAGTTGCCTAATTTTAACATTTCAATTGTTTTTTTTTATAATGTTAATTAAAAAGGGGAGAAATAAGACTTGAAATGTAAGGAAATGTTTTTTTTTTTAATTTTAAACAATGAGTATGAAGCTAACGGCAAATTTTAACAGAGATATAAAATTATTATTAATAATTATGATAAATGCTTTGATTTAATAAGGTTTGGTTCTTCAGAAGGGGAGAAATTCTTTCGACGGTTTTTTTTTTATTATATTTTCTAATTCAAAGAAATTAATATGATTTTCTATACACAAAGGAGTTAATAAAAAAATGTCGATACATTTTTTTATTTTTAATGTTTTAAATGTGGCGAGTGTATTACTGTCGAACTAATTTTTCTTTTTTTTTTATTGTTTTTCTTCACATACACCTTACATACAGTATATTTTTAAGTAAGTTTTTTTTTTTTTTTTGACATTTATGAATTATATTGATGATTTTTTTTTATATGTAAATATTTTTCTAATCCCGTCAAAGTGAACATGTCGAAATATGGGTTTGTTTCCTTACAGTTTAAATTTTCAAAAAAATTACAATTTCATTTTTGGTTTTTCATGCACGTTGTATTATTTTCATCGTTTCCTTGTTTTTATGTAATTTCTCCCCCATGCTTTTTTTTTTTTTTTAATATTTAATAATTGTTTTGTTGTGTTGGTTTTTTCCCTTATTTAGTTAAAAAAAAAACTTTATTGATTAGGAATCTCTCAGGCATAGAACTCTCGATTGTTACCATTTTTCGCGTATGAATTGACGGCAGGTGAGCGTTTTGGTTCGTCAAGCGCATAGGAACCTTCGTCCTTTTTCCTCATTCGATAAACAATGAACATAACTACTAGGATGGCGCATAAGAGACCGACGACAGCGCCACCAATAACAGCTGAAACACAAAAGAAAGAAAATACTTGTTATTTAAATTTTCAATTAATTATAAATTTTCATATAATTATATCATTATTTATACATTGAAAATACATAAAAATATTAATGAAACGAAATTTTTACTTTTAACAACTTTTTACAATTATATTTCTTAATGAAAATTAATGCCAGTTTTAAAAACTATTCTTGCATACGCTTACGCTCATATAAAAAAAAACACTAACTAATTTTCAAATTAAATAAAAACAAAACAAAAATTAGGCTTCATAATAATTTGGCTTACTATTTCTTAATATGAAATCTTGTTTAAATTCCTTGAGAATAAAGCAAAGTTTAATAAGAACCACTACATGGCAGGTATCATAACAAACTACTAAAACTTTTTTGAAAAACCTGAAAAACTTTTGGTGCTGTATGACTCAAGTGAAATTTAAATAAAGTCATTAGGATAGTTTTAGAGGAACAGACGATTCTTTTTTTTACGTTTGTATGCCATTTGCTGTTTTTTTTCAAATTATACCTCAAATCGTGAAAGTACTTACTTCAGACACCTAGTTTGAAGGAAATCGGTCTAGCCGTTTAGGTTGTAAATGGTCAAATCTGTTTTTTATCACCCAGTCACTGATGAAAAATTACAGTTAAACGATTGAGTATAGCAGTGCCGCAGCATGGCCGCCAGAAATTGCAAACACCGACCTATCCCTTTTAGAAAAACCTATACATTTTTAATATGAGCTTCCGAACTTTCGACAGAGAATTTCGTCCAAATTGTTGAAACTACATCTGTCAAAAATCTGTTTTATCCACATCTTAGTCTGCGCGAGTTACATACCTAACCCCAAGATGCACTCACATCGACTCAGGTCATTGTCCAGTTCATTTCAATGCCATCATCAATTCTCTAATTTCAATTTCATAATTATTTCTTTTTGTCATTTCAATGCCATCAGCAATTCTCTAAATTCAATTTCATAATTATTTCTTTTTGTCACTTTAATGCCATCAGCAATTTCCATAAAACGAATTCATTTTCATTCTCATGACTAAGCAATAAATAACATATAAAGTATTTGATAAGGTAGAATTAAGTTTGAGTTATGAATAAAACGTAGCACAGAGGTGCACAAAAAAAATAATAGTTGTCTTTTTTTAAAACCTCCGGGAGTCCTGACCTTATTTGGCGCAGTCGTTCGTAGGAGTATCTTTGCACACATTTTTCGAGTGTAAAAATTTTGTATCGGTTTATGTCAACGGATTATTGAAAAAATAAATCGATTTATATCAACGGATTATTGAAAAAAATATAAATAAAAAAAAAAAACCCTCGGAAAAGTGTTGTGGATAAAGAACTAAAACACAAGAAATTATCTCACGTTACAAAACCTCGACGGGATATCGGGACAAAAATTGTAAGCCAACGGCTAATTGGCGGAGTGAAATAATTATTTGGTGTGTTTCAACACTTTAGTTTAGAACCTTAATAAAAAAAAAAAATTCGTGTGATTACGTACAGGAAATAACTTTACATAACAACAATCAGTGAAGTGAAGATAGAGAATCCTTACAACAATCAGTGAAGTTAAAGAATAATTTATTTGCGGTGAAAAATGAGCACTACCTGCCCAATTTATAGTTGCATGTAAGTCAAAAAGTAAAACTAATTCCTTTCCTGTATCCTAATCCATGTATAGGTCAAGGAGACTCCCGAATTATTTTGACATACACTCCAATAGTATAGATATAAGTAGTTCAGACGAAGAAAATAGTTGCTTTAACAGTAACATAACTTTAGGAGAACAATTAAAAATCGATCAAGAAAAAATACAAGTAACATTAGAAGAAATAAATAATAGCTTAAGCAACCTTACAATAGAAATACAAAATACTGAAAAAAATAGTGATTTAAGTAGCAAAACAATAAAAATAAAAAATATGCCTAACAACGAAGATCATAGTGAAAACGATTCAGATGTTTTTCAAACACTAAGGGTACCTGACGCAATTAAAGATTTACCTAAATTCGACGGTAACCCTAGACTTCTTTTCGAATTTATTCAAAATGTAGAAGAAATTCTAACATTAATCACTGGATCGGATGGCACTATCCAAGGGAAAATACTCCTCCGAGCCATCCGGAACAAAATCATTGGCCCTGCTAATGAAATATTAAACATGTATGGCACTCCACTCTCCTGGACAGCAATACGTAGTAACCTAGTGTTGCACTATAGCGATAAAAGAAATGAAACTTCTCTCATTCGTGATCTTCACAACCTTAAACAATATAACAGCACTATAGAACAATTCTATAGCAAAATCATCGAAATCTTCGCTGCTATCAGCAACCATATCAAAGTACATGACACAGATTTAAATGTCATAAGAGCAAAAAATGTTTTGTATGAAGAAATGTGCCTCAACACATTTCTAGTTGGTTTAAAAGAACCTCTTGGTTCCACCATCCGAGCAATGAAACCAGTTTCATTACCGGAAGCTTTTTCATTTTGCGTTAAAGAGCAGAACATTTCATATGCACAAGAAAGACAAAGATACAATACAGTTCAACCCTCTAAAAATTACCATACACAAAATACATATTATACACCCCATTCACAAAAAAATTCATTTTATCAAAACCAGGTAAATAGGCAAAATTTCCCTCATCAACAATTCTCTAAACAACAATTCTTTCCGCCACAACAACCAACATCTTACCAACAACGCTACCCTCACCAAACATTTCAACAACAACCTATCCAACAACAATTTCAACAACAAGCCTTTATTCAACCACAACCCCAACAACACCAACCTTTTCAACGTTATAATCAGCAACCCCAGCAATCAAATCAACAAAGACCCTCAGAACCAATGGAACTCGGTTCTACTAGGCTAACTCGTCTAACCCAGCCATCCTCATCTAATTTCGTTAAACCAAACCAATTTCAAAACTTTAAACAAAGACAGGAACTGCATAATGTGGTTATTCCAGACAACCCTTCTTACGAAGACCCCCCTATCGTAGCAAGCAACTTTCAAGAACTAGACTCTTATTATGATTATAACCACTTTCCTGATCAACAAGATCTTGACTTATTGGACACAATGCATGAACTAGATGACGAAAATTTTCACATACCTGCCCCGGCAGACCAATTGGATACATAGATATAAATAAACACGGTACAACTCTTCCTTATATAAATATTTCCTCACCATTTGGCCGACCACTAAAATTCCTAATAGACACAGGAGCCACCACTTCATTTATTAACCCTGAGTTCATAAATCCTGACGATCTTATTTCTATTGAACCCACTACTATAAAAACCATACTTAATACACACAAAATACACAAAGAGGTTCGTCTCCCTAATTTTTTAGAATTCAACCAACCTGGAGAGACCAGATTTCTGGCATTCCGATTTCATGGATACTTTGATGGTCTACTAGGACTTGACACTCTCACTACATTAGGAGCAAACATCGATCTAGTAAATAAACTTTTAATCACTCAAAATTCAAAATTACCTCTCGAACTCAAGCCTAATTTTATATCCCAAAAATATATCCTTTCGGGAAATTCAAAAACGATTGTTAATTTACCAGTCGATATTGAAGATGGAGAAATTTTTATTAACAGAACACATATTTCACCTCAATTATACATTCCAGAAGGTATTTATACTACAATTAAATGGTACGCAAACGTAATAGTTATCAATAAATCATATTCAAACAAAACACTCTTTTTAGAACAACCCCTCAAAGTCACAAAATTCATTAATCAAGATTTCTACGAACTGAACAACTTAGAGATTGATCACAACAATCCAATTTCAAAACCTATATCTTCCGACGACATTACAGACCTTATTCGAACTTCTCACTTAAATACCGAAGAAAAGAAAACAATTTACAAGCTATGTCGATCTTACGAGGACATTTTCTTCAAAGATGGACAAAAACTAACTTTCACTAATAAATTAAAACATAATATCACTACCAACGATGATATTCCAATATACTCAAAGACATATAGATACCCCCATATTCATAAACAAGAAGTCCAAACCCAAATAAAACAAATGCTTGAACAAGGTGTAATAAGACCAAGCTATTCGCCTTGGAGCTCTCCAATATGGATAGTCCCAAAGAAAAAGGACGCCAGTGGAAAAATTAAATGGCGACTCGTAATTGACTATCGTAAACTGAATGAAAAAACAGTGAACGATAAATATCCTTTACCAAATATTACAGATGTTTTAGATAAACTTGGCAAAAGTATGTATTTTACAACACTTGATCTTGCTAGCGGATTTCACCAGATCGAGATGAATCCAAAAGACGTTGGAAAAACTGCGTTCACTGTAGAGAGCGGGCACTACGAGTATTTGAGAATGCCCTTTGGCTTGAAGAATGCCCCTTCGACCTTTCAAAGAGTCATGGACAACCTTCTTAGAGATCTGCAAGGAAAAATCTGCCTTGTTTACTTGGATGATATTATCATCTTTTCGACGTCACTGCAAGAACACACGGAAAATCTAAAGAAAGTTTTCGACAGGCTAAGAGAAGCTAATTTTAAAATCCAACTAGACAAATCTGAATTTCTCCGTAAAGAAGTAGCTTTTCTAGGTCATATTGTGACAAGCGAAGGTGTTAAACCAAATCCTGACAAAATCTCGGCAATTCAAAACTTCCCAATACCTCGAACCCAAAAAGAAATTAAATCCTTTTTAGGCCTCCTTGGCTATTACCGAAAGTTCATACGAGATTTTGCAAAACTTACAAAACCAATAACAGAATGCCTCAAAAAAGGTAAGACTATCGACTTAAACGAAAAATACGTCAAAGCATTTGAAATGTGTAAAGATCTTTTAATTAATGACCCAATTCTGCAATATCCTGATTTTTCCAAACCATTCGTACTGACCACTGATGCAAGTAACTTTGCACTAGGTGCGGTTTTATCTCAAGGCAATATAGGTAGTGATAAACCTATCTGTTACGCAAGTCGGACATTAACCGACACAGAGACCAATTATTCCACTATCGAAAAGGAATTATTGGCTATTGTTTGGGCAACCAAATACTTTCGACCTTACCTTTTCGGACAGAAATTCAAAATTGTTACCGACCATAAACCCTTGCAATGGCTTATGAGTCTTAAAGACCCAAACTCCAAATTAATCAGATGGCGTTTAAAATTAGAAGAGTTCGATTATGAAATAATATACAAAAAGGGTAAACTAAATTTGAACGCAGACGCTCTAAGTCGAATTCGAACAGAACCACCAAACAATAAAGTCGAAGTAAATTTGAACGAAAGTTTAGCTGATACCATTCACTCAGCAGAGGAAAATTTAAATGACCATATATATATTTCTGAAAAACCATTGAATGAATTTAACATACAACTAATTTAAAAAAAAAATGATAGAGACAAGTCGCCGAAAATCGAGATGTTATTCAAAAACAAACTTAGAAAAACAGTCTACAAACAAACATTTTCGGAAAATAACATTACGGAAATTCTTAAACAACAATTACCTCCAAATAAATGCTGTGGAATATTCACAGATGATGAAACATTCAAAATTGTTCAAGACGTTTACAAAAAATTTTTCTCTAACAGCACAACATTCAAACTAATCCGGTGTACCGACATACTAACGGACATAATAGACAACGACGAACAAGACAAAATCATAATCGACTACCATAACAACAATAACCACAGAGGAATAAACGAATCATTCCTCCATTTAAAAAGAAAATATTTTTTCCCCTATATGAAAATGAAAATTACAAAAATAATAAACAATTGCGAAACCTGTCAACTCTTAAAATATGACCGAAACCCCCCAAAAATTAAACATGAGATTCCACCAACTCCCAAGAAACCATTAGAAATAATTCACGTTGATGTATATAGCATAAACAACAAGAAAATTTTAACAATAATCGACAAATTCTCAAAATTTGCAGCAGCATATACACTCGCAGTTCAGAATAGCCTTAACATAATCAGGTCTATTAAGCATTTCATCAGCCTTCACGGCATACCTAACCACCTTATATCAGATCAAGGATCTGAATTCACTGCAATAATTTTTAAAGACTTTTGTGCTCAGTATAACATTAACTTGCACATAACATCTTTTCAACAATCTAGTAGCAATAGCCCAGTTGAACGATTACATTCAACACTTACTGAAATATACAGGATAATCTACAACAAAAGAAAAGAAAGAGATCATAGCTCTATTTTAAACGAAACTTTAATAACATACAATAATTCCATACACTCCGCTACGAATTATACTCCATATGAGATTTTTTACGGTAGGACTTATAAGTTTGACAAAGAAATAGCGTTTAATAACGAACATGAGTATTTACAAAAACTTAACGAATTTCAAGAAAAACTATTCCCTACTATAAAAGAAAGATTAGAAAAAATAGTATCTAAAAACATTGAACATATTAATCAAAATAGGAAGGATGCAGTAGATCTTAAAGAAAATTCAATTATATATAGAAAAGAATTCCGAAGAAATAAACTCACACCAAGATTTAGTAAACATAAAATTAAATCAAACAATAAAGTTACAGTTATTACTAGTGATGATAAAAAACTTCATAAATCAAAAATAAAACATAAACGTAAATTTCAGATTCATAGCAACAACAATAATGATGACGACCATATCCCACGGACAGAAAATGGAGATACAGGACCTTAATAACAACATAGGAATACTTCCCATGAAACTAGGTATAGGCAAATCTATAAGGGATTATGACAACTTTGTACATGTAGTTAAATTAGAATCATACCAAACCAACATAGAAAAAATAACAAATGCACTAGCAGCATTCAAAAATTTAGATGAATTCAAAGATTCTTTAACAGTCTTAAACGTCAAAATTCAAGAAGTAAAAATTAAACTTAAGACATTAATGCCAAAATTCAGACCAAAAAGAGGCATTATAAACGGGCTAGGCTCTGTAATTAAAAGCATAACGGGAAATATGGATGCGGATGATGCCCTTCATCTAAATGAACAGATCGAACAGTTATCAAGAAATCAAGCAACAGTAGTAGACAAGGTAAATAGAGTAACAAAGGCTAACAACCAAATGACTGAGAGATTTAATAACATTACCGACCATATAAATAAGCAGCAAGAAATTATTGAAGGTTACTTAAGATATTCGCGAAATCAAATAAACACAAAATTTAAAATACAAGAAAATGCTATTAGATACACACAATACTTGAATCAAATCAATTACAATATAGATCTGCTAAACAGTCATCTTACAAATATAGCTGAAGCTATTATTCTCGCTAGACTTAACGTTATTTCAAAGCAAATATTGAACTCTGAAGAACTTGACTTTATCTACAAGATTTTCGAAAATAAATCCATACAGATAAATTCAGATGAACAAATTTACGAGCTCCTAGATCTACAAGCCTACTATAACCACACTAACGTAATATTTAATATAAAAATTCCCCAAATATCTACCGAAACATTTTCCTTTTTTCACATTATTCCTCTTCCCATAAATAATACTAAAACAATAATTACAAAACCTTACGCCCTATCCAACCCTAAACAAATATTTTACTTTGACGAAAAATGCCAAAAAATTGAAGGGACATACTTGTGCAAGGAAGCAAAGAAATACCAGCCAAACCCAAATGATACCTGCATCGCTAATCTTCTCAAAAACTTACCAGCCAACTGTGACCTCAAAGAAGAACCATACAAAGCTGACATCGTGCAACCAGAACATAACTACATATTAGTAATCAACATTCCCGAAACATCCATTACAACAACCTGTGAACCAAACAACCAAAAACTCAGAGGAACGCAACTCATACATTTTGAAAACTGTACAATCGAAATTAACCAAATTATTTACGACAGCAACTCACAAATATACTGGGAGGATGTCCACATTTTTCCATCACAATTAAACCTTATAAATTCATCATCAATCATACAAACTCCGAATCTACAAAAAACTTCAATCTTTCCATTTTCAAAATATGGAACTGATTAAAACTTTACACACCAGAACCTCACAAACAAACATACTGATGCTCAACACAATTATAATATTCGGTCTGATTGTACTTATCTTATCAATCTACCTAATCAAACTTCATAGATCATCAAAAACATCATTCAATATTCCTATTATAAAACAACCTACAGAATCCATACCCATAAAAATCATCGCTCCGGACACATCAGCAAATACCCCAATTACACCTGTAAAAATCATCGCTCCTGGCACCGGAACTACAAAACAGTTCCTCTGGCCGTCGCTCCATTCTTAGAGGGGAGGAGTTACATACCTAACCCCAAGATGCACTCACATCGACTCAGGTCATTGTCCAGTTCATTTCAATGCCATCATCAATTCTCTAATTTCAATTTCATAATTATTTCTTTTTGTCATTTCAATGCCATCAGCAATTCTCTAAATTCAATTTCATAATTATTTCTTTTTGTCACTTTAATGCCATCAGCAATTTCCATAAAACGAATTCATTTTCATTCTCATGACTAAGCAATAAATAACATATAAAGTATTTGATAAGGTAGAATTAAGTTTGAGTTATGAATAAAACGTAGCACAGAGGTGCACAAAAAAAATAATAGTTGTCTTTTTTTAAAACCTCCGGGAGTCCTGACCTTATTTCGCGCTTCAAAGAATCAATAGATTTTAACTTCTCCTCTTCAGTATAAGTCCAATTTGTTCAGAATCATCAAAACATGGATCAATAGATCAAAGGATATTTTTAGTCGATGCAATGGTAACAAACGATAAGACGTAAAAACACATTTATTTTATGTGTTCGTATATAACCCACTAGCCGCCATTAAGATGTGTCAAAAGTTTGCAGTTGAATTATAACCTTAACCTGGATGGGTCACTATAACTCATAAGTCCTCTGTAATAGAAGCCTGTGGAATGTGATTGTATAACTATGCAACGAATCTACTCATACAATCTTTGGAACAACGTTCGTGTGACATAATTGAAAATCGTTCAAGTAGCTTAGCAAAATAAAATAATTTTTTTTTACAGGAAAACCTTTAAATTTCTAAATTTCCATAGGACAACAACTATTGATCCAGTTTTTTCGAATATTTTACCCGTAGAACAGTCATGTTAAATGAAATACATAAATAAACCAATGTCGATGTGCATGTAACAAACAATCAATCAATATAAAAATAAAATTAATATTAGTGTGTACCAACCTGCCAAAATTCCGGGTTGAGCGAAAAAGCTCGTCGTTCTGTCATCTTCGTTCGTGTTCATTATTAACACTTCGTTACCGGTTGTGTGTTCAACTTTAGTGTCTGTTGGCAGATTATTGATGTTTGTTGTGTCCAATTCGTTACCTTGATTGGTGTTTTCTCCTCCAACTGCATAAAAGTAAATTTAAATAAGAAAATATTTATTTAATTTATTAAATGTATAACTATTGTTTGATTGTGATATGTATGTGAATTTTGTTGTTGTATGCAATGATGAATTATTAAGAAAATGAACTGTTTAATGTTTAATTAGTTTTTATTTAAGCAAACTAATGCAATACATGAGGAGATGCATGCGGTACTACAACTACACTTTTAAAATGTTTTTTTTTTTGTTCATGCTTTGTTTGTATGTTCTTCATCAAGGAAAAGAATAAAATATGTATATATAGTTTAGCTTTCTTTTGGCCGAATTCAACTACGAAACAAATTAAATATTTTTCAAATACAAACCAATTCAATTTCAAGCAATGGAATATCCTTTTACTTTGAAAATATATACAAAAAGGGTAAACGTTAACTCAATCGTTTGGAAAATTGACATTTCCTTTTATGAAAAGAAGAATGCTTGTTTCAGGTTTCTTTCGTATTCAGTTTTAAAATTGAAAATGGAAATCAATTGGGTGAATTGTGACCTTCGTCCTCTCTTTGGCTTAAAAGAAGGCTATTTTCTTCGAAATTCGAAAAATGCAAATCGTCATCCTTTAACCAAAAAAAAAACAAGAATCGATTTTATTTTATTGCAAAAGAAAATGTATCGAAATAAGGAGCAATTTTTAAGTCATTTGGATTGTCTGTAACGGAAGTTTCTTTTTCTTTAATAAACTTGACCCGTATTTTTCTTTTAGTTGATAGCATTTGTCAGATGCTTTTTGAACTTCTTTATATAATATCTATTTTAAGATTTGAATACAAATTTGGTACTTCACAAGAAATGATTGTTCATCAAGGTCGAAATAATTTAATAGATATCCGAACTTGTTGAGAAAATTTACTTTTGAATTTCGTAAATTGAATAGGAGTTAAAAGGAGATAGTTATGCGAATTGATATTGAATGACTGAATATTGTAATGGAAGAAATCACGATTCAAATTGAGTCGAGCAGACACTCGACGTTCATGTTGCGGCTAAGACAATCCAGTTAAAAGATCAAATTATATTATATTCTTTTGGTTCAAAAGCTTTTGAAATTCTTTATTATTTATATAAAATTTGGACAGACCTATATGATATGATCTAATATAGGCATACACTTAAGTAGGTTTTAAGAGTTTATAAGTACATAAAATCATTCTATATGTGCGCTGAGAATAAAAGAAACCTTTTTGAAACATCCTCTTAAACCTCCAATGGTCATAAAGAACACCGATGCTTTTAAAATATGATTGGATCTATGATAAAATCCGACTATTGACAATTATTAAAATGGAAGATACCGCCAAGAAAAATGATATCGAAGCAATTATAAATGAACAAATAAATTTACTATGAAGTTCAACTTCCAATTAAACAAAAATACCAAGTGCTTGAGAATCAAATGCAAGAACTACCAGAAAGCAAATTAGAAAAGAACTCCATAATAGAAAACATTTGCACAAGTATAATGTAATCAATGACGCTAATTGAAATCTTTGGATTAAAGATATCAAATCAATCAATAGAAATGTAAATATTTGAATCGAGAAATATAGAACCCGAACAACATTTGATAACAGCGCATAGTTATCGTCTACTATGCGAAGCAATCTGATAGAAATAAGCAGTTAAAGATACGAATTAATCTTTATCGTATTGATCTAAATTATAAAAGTATTGGTTCGAGATGATGGAATGTCGACAGAAACTTTTTTTTTCTGCTGGAGATCATCAATGCAAATTTTACTAAATAAGAACAGTTAGTATTAAATATTATCTACAACACCGATCTGTCAATTAGCTGTGTTTCAATTATGACGGATGACAGCAATGCTGTCAATCTAGGTGCGCCATCTTTATTTGAACTAACAATCTATTCAGTTGATACAACGACCATTTCATATGAATTTTAATAGGAAAGTGTTGCCGACTGACAAAAACATAGTAACATACAAAAAGAAAAGATTGCGAATCAGCTAGAAAGTTTTTCGCACGGTTGAAAACAATTACATTTGGACCTTAATATTAATAGTAACACAGCTTTTAAATAATATGTAAAATATAATAGGAAATATTTCTTAAAAAAAGAATAATGGTTTCATTTAGGACTTGTTTCGCAATCTTTAAGTAAGTGTCAAATAAGCTTTTCAGAACTTAATTTGACAGAACACAACAAAATAAATAAATAACAAACATTGAATTTAATTGCTAAGTAGGTAAACTGAAGCATATTCAGAGATTGTTAAACAAGCCCTTAATAGAATACTAGAAGCAAATAACCTACTGAAGTTGTTAAAAGTTACCGAATTGCAAGAAAATAATAGAGACATGATTGTAAAAACTGTGAAGCTATGAAAAGACAAATCCTGTGTAATAATAAGTCACTCTCAAAGCGGAGCTAAGTTTTGTGGTAGCATTCAATACAAATATAAATTTCAAATAATTGCATAAATGTCTATCAGCAATTCAGCCCCGAAGCCCAAGGGTTTTTGTATGTATTTATGTATATGTGAATTGTGTAATCCACTCTTTCAAATCTCTTCTTCAATTCAATTTTCAAAATAAAATTTTGTGTCCATTCCTGAAATTCTATAAATATTTTAACATTAAACCTAGAATTTACGAGAAACAAATAAACCCGAAGATTACTTTGCAACCAAATCAATGGATTCTATACTGCAAGAACTTCTTCCTACGATAGTAACTCGAAATCCTTCTATTTAAATAAATGAACCAACATATGGGTGGACTTTTTGCAAGGATTCAATATAAACCAACCCATATCCGTTCATACTCAGGTCAATGCAATTTTCATTTGGTAATATAAAAGTATAGAACTGCAGGGGAGGTAGTGTATACGTCAATGATGATGTTTATGAGCGTGTATCAGATTTAGCCAGAAGGAAACAACATACTAAACATCTGGCCAAGGGTTCCACACAAAAAGAGGGATTTGTATATTTCAATGGAGAGCACATCGGCAAAAGTAAAGTTTGCTGAAAGGCAACCAATATGTTGATTTGCAGAGAAGGGCATGGACCTGGTTAGTTATTTCATTAAGGTTTTGTTTGTCTCTGGCTGTGATTTTACGAGAAATTTTATTTGTTTAGACAAGAGAGAATTGACAAAGTTTTGAAATTGGGATGTACTTTGAAAGTTTTAATGAAATTCTAAACACATTACTAAATAATAAGGTATCCTTTGTGAAACAACACAATGGTGTAAAATTATACTCGATAAAATACACATTATTTCATATTAATAAAACTGAAAATTTACTCATAAGCTGGAAATGCTAGCTCAGTAACGACAAGCGACTTTGTACGAAAAATGTGAAAAATAATTCGATTAATTTTGTGTTTCAACGAACCCATTTTTTAGTAAAATACTGATACATTTGCAGTCATAATATTTGATTCAATGAACGTAAAGGAAGGATTTAAAGGCATCATACGTCCATGAATCATATATGAGCATAAAAAAAAAAAAAAAAATCGTTTATCAACAAAAAACAAACAAATTATTTACTAAAATAACCTTTTGCATTTTAGACCATAATAAACGTACATGATTTTGCTGCAAAAAAGTATTGGACTTTGGAGCTTTGTAAAGGGACACTGAAATTTCTTTTAAATGTCAGCTATTTTTAATATCTATGTATTCATTTTAAAAACTTGAATTGGGTTAGAACGTTATTAATCCTGTTCTGAATTTTATTCAAATACCAAATTCTTTTGTTTTCAGTAGGTACTTGCGAATTGAATTCATTCTGATTTTGTTTAGCGAATTCAGAAAAATCTAAGCAATATATGTATTGATTCGAATTTCTTTATAAAAAACTGTATAGTTTTTTATTTTTGAATCCGTATGAAAATCAATCTATTCAAGAATTCAATTCCGAAAGAAAATCGAAACATACTCCAATTTTTTAAGTTATTGTTATACGAATTAAATAACATAATTTTTAATTTGAGTGATTAAGAACAAAGAAAATAAATTTTCTTAAAACTGATTAAGAGTTAAAACGGCTTGGGTACGAAATCCCGACTGTCTAGGAATCTGTGGCCAGACATCTCTAAGAAAAACACTGAATATCTACTGAAACTAAGCAGGCCCCAACTGTCTCTCCTAATTGGAGTCCTTGTGGGTCAGCTCAAAAGGCACCCATTTATGTTTCTAGTATCAAAACCATTAAATAAAATAAAGCTATAAAAACAATAATTCATGTTATTATTATTATTAAAATATTGAAAACAAATAGAATTTTTTTATGGGGTAATAGTATTTGCTTAAAAACATTGATGGTAAAATAGAATTCAAACAACAGCATTTCCCATTCAAGTAATTCAGTTTTCCATATCAATAGTAATGATTTCAATAACATTCTAGTAATAACTCAAATACCTTTGATTTCATTAGAAAACTATTGTTTTAACCGTCAAATCTCATTAAATCACTATTGAATCAAAGGTCGTCAATTTGACCACTCAATGGTATATTTTTCTCCGAGTGCACCATAAGCAGAACGCGCATAGAAACATCTGATCTAGAGGGTGCCAGAATGAAAACAGCAGAAGAAGACTTAGCTCTCTTTCTATGCGAATGTCTTATCCTGGCTGGAACTAGAAAAATTACTCTTTGGGAATTTTTATTTGAAGATATTGATGACTTAAGCAAAAGGCCACTTAAGAACATACTGAAATTCACCCAGAACTCAGGATGGTTCAAGGAGACACTTAACAACTAATAAAATCTATTCCCTTTTTAATCCATATTCTCTCTTTTTCTATTTCCTTCTTCCCCCCTTCTCATATTCTTCTTTACCCTATCTAGGGAACACAATGGATCTGCGAGATCTGAGTGATATGATATGATTTTAGCGTATCACATCACCCCTACTAACCTAATCTAACATTGTATCGATACACATCACACACTATCCCACGTTGAAGCATTACACAATTTTCAACGCTACATTATTGCTTACCTAAAATCTGGTATTTTGATATACTCTTCTACTTTCCTAAACTTAAGTATTCATACATTTACCAGGAACTGTGATATTAATAGAAATTTAAGAGAAGCCAGCACATACAAATATTTTCTGAGTTAAAAGACTTTAATTGACCATTTGTTTGATATTTCTTTTTGTATTTCTAACAATATGATTTTCCACCGTGGTTCTTTTAAACACACATTGATAGCTCAAAGCAATCATTTTAAGATGAAACAATACTAAAATCTTTTTACTGATAGAACAGGTGGTTATGGTATTATCTTGTAGAGGTAAGAATTCAATTTGAAACGTGCCATTTATCTAAAATTGACTTCTCAGAGCGTTAAATTTAATCACCTAATCGTTAAAGTAAGCACGCACTAGCTTAGTTTTCGGAATTTTCTGGATTAAGTTGGAACTAATTCCATTACGGCACAATACCGTTAAGTAGTATTTTAATCTATAATCGAAGGACATAATATATTATACATTTTGTAAATAGATTAAACATTTAACGACAAAGTTCTCTTTTATAAGTTAACTTAAAATTAGTTCCGGTATTGATGTTTGCATTCTTTTTCGTTCTATTTTCTCAAAAAGGTCAGGAAGCAAACTTTCGTCCTTGGATAGAATTAATAAATTTAATAAAATCCAAATTGAGATATCATATTTAGATGTATTTATGTATCATGTATGGATGTATTTTAATTTCCTGTCATGTTCAAATCCTTTTTATTGTTTTAAACGGGAGTGCCTTCCTTGCCTTGACTCAACTTTTTCGTAAATCGAACACGAAAAACATAATGTGGTTTTTAGTAGGATTGTTTGGCTTTGTATTGTACAGGGGTGGGTGTTTATAAGAATATCAATTTCATTGCTTTTGCTAGGTTGAGCGTATCATTTGATTAAATGATTGATGAGAATTCTGTGTTTATTGGCATTGTCAAAAAACAAAAACATCAAAAAGAATAAATGCCGTTTGGGAAATATCAAACAAAGAAATAAACGTATGTTCAAATTTAACCCAAAACTTGTGGTTCGGAAATAAAATAATATCTGTTTGTTTCAGATTTGAACTTTTTAACTGTTAATGGTTTAGACTCTTCAATGGAAATCGAATAGAATAACTTTTAAATTGAGAATAAAAAAAAAATAGTTTTATATTGCATACAATGGGCCCAATCATCGTAACCGATCGGAGAAAAATGTCCTCCAATTTGTACGAAATGTAGGAATTTTGTATCATGGCCTCCTAACAAAACTAAAGTATGCGTAAATTTGTGCGATGCATTGCGATTGTGAGGTTTGTGATTTCGATTTCCTCCGAAAGCTAATCGAAGACCGAATTTCGTCCGATGATATGACAAATAAATAAATAAACAAACAAACTAGAGGTTACTGTTGTATTTGAGTTTTAGTCTGGTCTGGTGACCAAGGAAACGAATAATTTATTTTGTTTGGGATTAATAACAAGCATACATAGATATTTCTTTTGATTATTTTTATAATTTATCCATGCGTCGACAGGCGTCTTTATTTCTGTTACGATTCGGATACCATGAACAAAATAAATTTTCCGATCGGAAGTTTTATCCGATCGTAGGTTTCTCCGAACGGATACGATGATAGGACTAAAAATTTATTTTAAAATTTATAAAAACATGTTTAAACATTTTTGTTTGATAAATAAAAGATTTGTCGTCTGCCAACTTATAAAAAAAATTAGTTAGGTACATTTCTTGTTGTGCTTTTTCGGTCTTTTCACGCTAAGTTGGTGCTATTTTACAATAGTTATTTAGCTTTGTCATATTATTTAATTTTATATCTTCTTCTAAAATGTATTAACCATGTAAGGTTTCCTAGTTTTTCTTACTCTCAGTCACAAAACCGTTTAAACCGAAATTAGGAATTTAAGGCCTTATCGTGAAACTAGGCATTAGAGTACAAACAAAAATTGAGATGATTATACAAGCTCAAGGGTTTGATGCTTCGCCAATAAAGAGTAACATTTTTGTTTGCGATAAAACAAGTTTAAGCATAAAATAGTTTTTGATTAAGATTTTGTTTTGTCTTTTTTCTAGCAAAATAAGCATCCTCTAATATTTTTCTAGCTGATGGTTTTCAAATAAAATCATTACTTTTTAAATTAATTTAAAATGAATGGTAACTTATTATCTTCGTTTGAAAAGGGAGTTTTGAAATGGAAGAGTTATATTCCAATTCGAATTCATTACCCTTGTCGAAAAAGAAGAAAGGTTTCGAATACAAAAAATAATATCATACTTATGAAAAATTTATAAAAAATTATATGAAAAGAACTTATTTGGTATTTCTAAAACATACGAAATAATTTTTTTTTTATAGAAAATTTTATCGTTTTGGCAGACGGCATTTACACTAAAAACTATTTTTTATTTGTTAAGCGTTCCAAAATTTCGACTCGCTTTTCAAGGGCACTAAATCGTGCCTCCATTTTGCCCACTTGATCCTTAAGTTCTTTGTTTTCGATAAGTAAAATATATATTTCGTTGCTCATTCCTTCAATATCGTATTTGGTCGGCATTTTCCGCAATGATTCATCTAGTAGGCTTGATATAAGGACTTGCAGTTCGCTGATATTCATATTCCCTATAGACCTATTTTTCGTTGCGCCATTTACTATACGATTGATCACTTCGGGTTCTGGTGTATGTTCTGAGAAAAAACAATAAGTTAAATTAAAAGACATTAAAGTAAACCTAACTTAATTAATAAAACTATGGCCCACATTATGATTAGCGAATCGAACTATAAAACTTGCGAATTCGACTATTTGGTATAAGGAACAGCGATTCGCTAAAATTAAGAGTTCGCTTCAAATGTCAAAAATATTGCGAGTCTGATTTTCGAGTTATTGCGACCAGCGGAGGTTCGCTAATATAGTCGCAAAATGTTTCAAATCAAGTCGAATCAAATTTTTTTGTGATAACTTAGCGAACGAAAAATTAACTCACTTTTGAAACATTGACAAAAATTGTGTACTGGCAAAAAAAACATAAGTTAAATAATTGTTTTGAATACCTAAAACACAATTTAGTATGGACTTGCCAATGAAGAAAATAAATACATGCAAAGGAATTGTGTACTTGCTTTTCTGAAACCTGTTATTTTTTGTTATTTTTTCGTTTCACTTCTTTTACACTATCTTTCCTTTTTAAAATTTTCTTGCCATTATCAAACAATGGATTTTGGTGTTCAATGAATTGTTTTGTATGTAGGTAGGTAGGTATATAGATGCAAATAAAATGTGTGGTATTGTAAAAAATAATAAAAAAAATACAACTTATATTTTAAGAACGAACACAAATCAATTTGCGAAACTGGTTGAACTGGTAGAAAAAAATCCAGATATAGCTAAGGGAATATGAGCGTTAGGAACATCAAAACAAAACCAAAAAGAATCATATTTCTTTCACAATTATTTGTATCGAAAAATAAGTCCAAATATGCCTACGATTTGACGTTTAACACCTGTCTTTTCGATTCAATAACTTTTGGCAGCACTTTAGGATTAACGAATACACAAGCTCGCTAATCCTAACTGTCGCAAGTGAAGTTCGCTTAAACATTCGAATTCGCTAAGTAGTTCGATTCGCTAATCATAATGTGCGCCTAATACTATAATTAATTAAAAAAAACTTAAATTTATTTAAAAATTAATAATAAAAAAAACTTAAATTAAATGAAAAAAAAATATAATGAAAAACTATTGTAAACAAAAAATAACAAAAAAAAACATTGTTTTAATAACATTGAATTTTGATAGTTGCTTTGTTTCGAAGAATTGAATATAATCATAAAACGGAAAAAGATTATTTTACAGACATCTCTGCCAATTTCATAAATGCATGTATGTGTTTATGTTTTAATTATTGAGCAACTTATTCTATATCTTATATATTAATTAAATAGAATTACAATTTTTAGTACAATCCAAGTGAAGCGTGGTTCTAGGTGGTTTTCTCATAGAATATTAGACGTTGTGTTGTCGATTGGATATTTTTTATTTAATCCAAGAAACGAATCAGGGTAGAAAGCCATGTTTTTTAAACTCAATATTTTTTTTTTACTCAAACATTAATAGTTCTTTTTACTCAATCGATAAATGTATTCGATAGCCTCTTGAGATACCGACTGCTCTATAAACTATAATAAATTATTAACGTTTGGATATCAGTCAGAACTCAAGTGATTCCCGACTTTGGAACTCTTTTCCAATTCACAATGAATAAAGACAATTAGTTGTCTTAATTCACAATGAACTAAAAGAAAAATATTGTCAACTTATAATAACTTACAGATTAATCTTATATCGAATATTTCTTCGTCTTATTAGATTATGAATCATTATAGATAATTATTAAACCATTTATAGCTTATTTAAAAAAAAATAATAGTGCAAAATAATCGTCAAGTTAACTCGAAATATAATTCTCACTTAATTTCAAATTAAATGTAAAATCTGCTTTGGTTTCAAGTTAACTTAACAATCTTATTTAGCAATAAATTTATCTTAATGTGTAAACACTCAATATTATATATAAATACAATAAAGCTACATTTGATTCAAAGTAATGTTTCTCGTTAATTAACCATCCTCTGGTATTTATACATAACTTCTTAAAACTAAATGACAATATACCAAGCAAATGATTTTTCAATGACTTGGACACAAAAAGCATCGCAGAAAAACACTTAGGCATAATGTTTTTATGGGTGTTTTTTTTTTTTTTTATTTTCTTCTGTTTTCAGTTTCTATTCTAACACCAAACAAAAAAATTCTAAGGAAACCAGTCCGTAACCACAAAACAATGACCTAAATACACAACACAACACAAGTAAAAAAAAAATATTTAGTTGCCAACATTTAGCATAGAGAAACTCATACATTTTTATCTTTCTAAGTCGAGGACGATAGACAAGAGAATAAACATTCAGACGAAAGTATACACTGCTGTCGTTTTTTAATCCTTTCAAAGGATGCTCTCGTTTTTTTTTTTTTTGTATACATCTACTTGACGTAAAAACAAAAATGAGCCCATCATAAAAACTGAGCACAGACATGCCTACAGTTTTTTTTTTTTTTTTTTACTAAAACGCAGTTATAAACGGCATTCAAAATTAATTTATGTCAAGTGCAAATCGATTATCATGCCACATCAAAGGATCAATGAAACTTTTCGATTCTAAACGGAGCGGAGGGTGGGATTACGAGTACTTCTCTTTGAGCTCAAACTAAAATAAACATAGACATTTGAATTTGTTTTGAGTTTCACTTTTGAGATGGTTATACGCAAAATGATTTTTCATATCCTTGCAATGAAAATTAATTGCCATTTCTATTTTTGTACGGCATTCTTCTTATCTCCTTTCAAAATAAATTTGCCACAAAATAAAACTTGTACAAATACATATTTAAGTTTTCTGTGTTGAAATTATGTTGAAATTAACATTTCATTTGTAGCGGAATGCCAAAGCAGTCAACCATAAATTTTTGAAAATAAAATTAAAAAGGAAAGGACTATATTAATTAGGTCGCAGGAGTGCAGAGAAATTTTGTTGTTGTGGCAGCAGCTGCTCTGTTGCTGCTATGATATTTTCGCAAGTAGTCCTTAGTTCTTTTACACAGACAAAAAAAAGTTTGCCTTGAATTTATGTCCTGCAGAGATGAAATATTGCTCGCGCTGTCAACCTCATGGTGGTTGGTGGAGGAACAAAAATAAGTATTTTCTCGAGCAAAAACACATTAAATGAGTGTGTATGGAAAGGGATGTGAATGTTTGTGTAATTTAAAATTTAATATTTTCTTTTTTTAATTTAAGATTTGTTTCGGTGAAAAAAACCCCGATAAATTAATTTTTGGATAATAAATTGTGTCACTATCGCATCGACACTGGTGGTCTCTTCTGATGAAGAAAGCAACGACAGTAGTGAACCAATTTATAAACTTCCTCAATGCAGAGTTTTCCTGATGTTCAAAAACCATTATTGAGTTCAAGACAATGTTAGCTGGAGACCGATTCCAAATTCATTGAGCATTGCACTTGTTGTTCCAACAACAAACTGGAAGATATTTCACAAAACCAAGAATAAATATTGAATATCCAAAAACATATCTGCCGATTCCAACGAAGTAGGTTTAAATAAAAATTCCTGAACTTCTTCACAGCAGTAAAAATTCAATTTTATTTTCTGTAAATATTAACAGATTAATTTTGTCTTGCAATACAGACATCTTATTTTTTACTCACAAATTGGTATCAAAATAATATTGATGCCCTGAGAAAACAACATAAACATAACAAACGTTTTAAAATCTAAAATAATTGATTTTCACAATTATAAATAAAATCAATTATAAAATTTACCTAGAACAAATTAAAATAAGCTAACTAGCGTTTGATTTTAAATTAAATTTTAATTTAACAAACTAAATTAAAGTCATGGTGATGATGCGGATGACTTTGCAATTTTGCTAAAATAATACTCTGTCTCTTTCTTACAACATTTAAAAAGAGACAATATTATTTATTAAGTTTAATAACTAAAACTAAGAGCTAGTAAGTTTTCCTGTGAGTTGTCAATGTTGCATATTTTACATTTATTTCATAATACTTTTTTTTTTAAATAAATTTCAATAATTTTGAAATTTAAAGTTCAAAAAAGTTTTTTTTTTTATTAAACGGCTTGGTGAAAGCACTGTTTAAAGACTTTTTTGTGAAGTAGTTTCCTACATCGAAGACAGAAAAGTTGGTGACATGGATGATGCAGGTAAATCCTTTCTCAGACGGGAAGATGTAATTTGAACATCGGACACACCCGAATCCCTAGAATTATAAGACCCATTTTCCAGGCTATGGTTACCAAGAAACATATTTCCTGGTGTATTAATAGCTTCATATTGTATTAATAGCTTCATGCGGGACACCGGTTTGTTGGAGATAAAAGCTACAGTGGGTGGGTAGAAAAAAAATCGGAGATTTCGTATGCTACCAGGGTTCTTATTACACTGAGAGCATTGGATCAAGCCCATGAATCAAGATAATGTCCGACATTTTTCTTCTTTCTGCCAGTGAGTTCCAATCGATTGGCATTTGGAAATATGTATTTAATTCGAAGCATTCTTTGAGACATCAGGAGCCTATTTCTCTTCAAGTAGATCAGGCACACTGTAGTACACTGACATTGTGTAACATAATTTCTGTTTCACAAAAACAATGTGGCCAATCATTAATTGTTCCAATATTTCCAGTGAACAACATTCATGTAGTAAAAAAATATCTACAATGTTTTTATGTAGATATTGTACTGCAATGTAGCTGATGCAGTTGATGAGAAATAGGCCCCTGATTGCGAAATAATTGAGATAATAAGATTGACTAATGTATCGAAGAAATGGTCGTAAAAAATTGGTATCGTTCTTGTAAAGTGGAATTTATAAAGTGGATGTGGGAATGTTTAATAAACAATTCAATACAGTAAAGAGTAAGAAATAAAAAAAAGAAGAGGACCTAGGTGACTGCTTTGTGGGACTCCATACCACAACTTTCAAATTTCAGTCCTCGTATTACATCTCGCTCTAAAAACTCGATACTCACTAGTAACACATCTCTAAACGATGTGGTGAAGTGGGATTTGTACTCCCAGTCTTAAGTAATCCAGGTCATCGGCGAAAGATTACTTTAGTCAAGTGGAGAAAAAGTTGTCAATATAGTATGAGCATCATTTGAACTTTAATTGTTGAAGGAAAGAATGATTGTATAGTAATCGCATTTTCATTTGTAGTCGACAAACACTTTAGTAAGGACAAAGTTGTGATAAGTTTGTTAACATTACAGAATAGTATAATTTCGGTATCACATTTCTTAATTCATACTTTATTCATTGTTAATTGGTATAAATGACAACTTATGGCTTTTTTATTCAAACTTTATTTCTTTTTTACTAATTATTTTTTCAAGAACTTACAATTGGCATTTATTCAATTGGTGTTATCCGGTTTCTTTAATAATTCTTTCATCCATCTAATATAAGGGCTAAATTAAGCTAGAAAAGTTCGTTTGATATTATGGTTGGAAACCAGTCTGATACAACAATATGTCTCGAGATTGCTAACCCTAAATTAAGTTTTTAGCAACTTGATTGACAGAAGTTTTCTCGTTGTAAGAATTATGCTGGCTCTTGTGTCTTGAGTAGAAAAGGTTCCTGAAGAACATTACGTGAAAACATTTCTATAAATGTATTTTTCACCTGGGTATATCTTCCTTTTCAAAAACAACATGTGTGTTCTAAAATTGAAATTGACAAAAAATGCCAAATGAGTTCGTGATAACACAGCTTTGTTGACAAGGGTTATGATAGAGATATTCAGATGCGAAAAATAAAATATTAAATATATAATGCATTACAGTTGAGTTAAAGCAAGGCTAAACAAACAAATCCATAGTTAAAATGGTATATTAAAACGGCTTTAACAAAAAGGACGCTTCGAAATCATTAACTGATACTGCACTGCTGTTAACTGATAATTATACAGATTTTAGGGATACCCAGAGATATATACAAATAAATGTAGGATGGTAGTTGTTCTCAACAATTTTAAGAAAATTTCAAAAAAAAGTTCCACATAGGCCACAGTGACCTGTGAAAATATTAAAATATTTCGCAAAAAAAAATGTAAAGTTATCAAAGCACTTCCGTTTCAAATGTCATTCTCCATCATAATGACACAGATTCTGTTAAGAATTTATAAGGTACAGACTTCAAAGAAACCCAAACAGACACAAAAGTTCATTTACCTTCGCAGACTGCTTTGACGCGCACTGTTTATTTCCTTTTATTTTCCTTTTTTTTTTTAATCAAATAAACTTTCCTTTGACTCTATAAAACAGTACTTCTACGTTTCTTTTTTACACATTTACACATAGACTTCTACTACTCAAAGAACTTTAACCGAGAGCTCCAGGAGAATCTACTTTTTTTTTAACTTTTTTTTAATTAATCGCAGTGAGAAGGAAGCTCCGGTATGCATACTCTCGGGTCCAACCACACATAATAAAAAAAAAATCAAATTAACTCACAGAGAGTTGGTTTGGTTCCTCTTCCTGGTTGAGATTTAAGTTACTTTATCTCTTCTCCCAATCCATCAATTAGTCGATTGCAGTTTACTTTTTATATTATATATTTAGGTACGTATATCCTGCACAGACTTATTTGCATCTGGGGAATGTTTTAAATAGTGTAAAAGAATGGAAAAAGGTTTTTTTTCTAATTGGTTGGGGATTTTTTTTTTTATTTTAAAATTTGAAGATATTTTAACTTAAATTTGTTTGAAATGAATTTATGGTAAAAGCTTCAAAAGTGGAAATCCTTTGTGGAAAATTATTATTATTTTTCATAAACGGCCACACCAGAGATGAATTGAAATATGCTTCTGTTTTTGCGTCCCCTCTGCGATTAAATGAAACCTTTTCACCAGTCAACGGTTTTTGGGGAGTAATTTTATGAATATTTTAATATATTCCCGGTACAAGGTTTCCCTCCAAAAATGGAGTAAAAAGAAAAAAAAAATGAAAAAATAATATAAAATGGATTCAAAATTAAATTTGGTCTCCTTTTTTTTATTAAGAAAAAATCCATAATGGTTTGATGATTTAAAAAAGTCAAGTTTTGTTAAGAGACTTTAATAGAAACGCACCTTTAATAAGAACCGAATATTTCATTATATAAAAAGAAGTTTTTAATAAATCCATTATCATCAACAAGCTGCATATTAAGTCACACAATGAAAATTTTGGTTTTGCTGACTCTTCTTAAATTAAAGGGATCGTCAATAGCTAGTTTTTTTTCTTTTATTTTTCATAGATCGTCAATAGCACCCAAGGAAATATCACCAAATCAATTTGGAAATGACGGCCGAAGAAACAAACGCATACAAAAATAAAGGAAATAATGCTCAAAAAAATTCTACATCGCCCAAAATTGTAAATGGCAACATAACCAAAAAACTTTTAATGGAAATTGTTTTCGAAAGATTTGTGCGATATTTTCAATCAATTTTAGAATTAAAAAATGTTTAGTATATAATCGCTTGAACACATTTTTGTTGTGTTGGATGATATTTCTTATTTTGCGGTTTAATTTTTTTCCACTATTAAAAAATCACATTTTTTACGTTGATGTCTTTTATTAAAATCGACTGAAAAAAGAAAATGGAATAAAACAACAATTTGTTTAAGATTTTCTTCTCGAAAATAAGACATCAGTTTTACATATTTGATTTATAAGATTAAGGGCCAGTCTTTTGAACTCTGGTTATGTGTAACCATTGGTTATTTAATTTTTTAATCATAGATTTTGTATGTGTTTCTATGATTACCAACTAAAATAATAATAACATAATAATAATTGTTACCAAATAAATAGCTCTGGTTAACCAGAGCTGAAAAGACTGGCCCAAAATATGTCTATCGTTTTTCACGTTCATGAATAACATTTTTGACTCAAAAACACAATTTCTTTCCAAGTAGTTGTTACCATACGAAGATAAAGAGGTAATTCGAATTTAAATTTAATTTTGTTGATAAAAGAGCATTTTTTTTCGCTCATATGATTCATGGATGTATGATTTCTTCACATACGTGAATGAATATACACTAATTAAATCAAATATGATCTTTGGGAAAATATAATGTTCATTGTCAAATAAATTCCTAAATTTCCTAAATACAAAGAAAAAAAAACATGTTTTCAATAACAGTTATGGTTTTGAATCAAATTGGACTCATTGACTCTGGAAACAAGTTAAAAATAGAATACTTAGAATCAAATTTCATTCATTAGAGAGTGAAGTTGTTAACTTCCATCGTGTAACTAACGTTCCATTTTTCTCACAAAATTCAGCTACTAGGCTTTCTACTATTAACAGGATCAATTTGAATTAAAATTGGGTGTATAGCAGTAACATATTTTATATTAATTTTCGTATCACCACTAAAAACATTTAATGAATGAAAAGTATACTCACCAGACTAATTTTTTTTCTGTTTAAATAAGAATATTATTTTAATATAATGTTTGTTTGTTTCGACCAAAAGAAAGCATGCTATATTTTCAAATGCAACTACAAATAATACCAACTACACCATTTCATGAAATATATTAACTAAGTTTTGTTCTAACAACAAAACTAACTAAAATTATTTAATGTTATTTACATAAACCGAAACCGAACATAAATTTTAATTTTTTTTTCATTATTAGAAATAAAAACAAATTTAAGGAATAAAAATTAATATTGTATTTAATTTTCATTAAATCATGATAATTTTATCAAGATGAGCAATAAGGCTTTAGCTTAATGCATGAATACATTTTTGGTTATGGATATGGAATTGAATGAAAATAATTTAAAAAAACAAGAAACATTTAGCATTCCAAAATGATAACATTAAAAAAAAAACAACCAATGTTATGTTGAATTTGTTACAAACAACATCGAAAAATAAATATTTTTTTTTTAAATATCTACAGCCAATTAAAGGCGGAAGTGGATTGATAATTTTGGATCAAACTGTTTTTGATTATGATGAACATGAAATTATATATGAATGCAACATCAAAGATAAAACACATTGTGATGATTCAGATACCGAATCGTTTTTGAAAAAATATCTTTTCAATTTTTTTTTTTTTAGAAGATTTTGATGTTTTTTTCTGATGATCGCAATGTGGACGGACGGGTTGATTTTTTATCGGTTGTTTATATTTTCAGTCGGCATAAACTTATGTATATAGTTTTATATTTCATTACGGTTTTAGTTTAAGATTCAAAATTAAGTTATGCTGTGTCGTTCTTCGTATCAGCATGCAACTCACTCTTTTATTTTGCAACGCACTTACTCGCTTTTACATATTATTATTTTTTTACAATACGTCTAAAGTATTAGTATAAACAAAATAATAAAAAATGAGTTTTTGTTAATATTAAATTTAATGAATTTAAGATAATTATATTTAAAAATATATATAAAAAAAAAAGAATTAAAATATATAATAGAATGGAGATAAAGTTTAGGTTCTAAACTTTTAATGGAAAATATTTTCTACCTTGGTACCTATAAAAATATTTTTCACTTTGAAATTCATTTCGTTAAGATTAACTTAATAAACGTCAAAAGTACTTTTCCAAAATTTCCATCAACTAACTAAAAATTCCCGAAGGATCTAATAACGAATGAACTTACGAAACAAACTATATATAATAAAATTTGCATTATTTCGCTAAATTCTCAGTTAATCAACATAGGAACTTTTATAATAAATTCTTACAAAGATATACTGAAGTAGCTTTTCATAACTTGGAAATGCTCATTATGCAAACAAGTAAAAACGTATAAGGACAGGATGAAGCAACTCTAATGGAATGCTTCAACTATTTTGTTGGAAATTTAATTTTTTCAGTGAAAGAATGAGAAAACTTTTACCGGATGTTCGAGTACTTTTTGAAAATAGTTTCTTTTTTTTAATAACAGTCGACTGCAGATGCAAAAGGATATTACTTTTGTTGATTTACTTCTTTTATAATACTTTATTATTGATTTTATTGGAGAGGATTTTCTTCCATTATGGGAATCATGAATGCTAAATGCATAATTGATATGACTTGTGGAAGAATCGAAATAGATGTAATTGCAGCAAATTATGAGAATTCTTAGGCAAACATTTGTCGTTGTTTGTTCGAAACTCATCTATGTATACGGATGTTGAAAATAAAATTTTAATATTGCATGTTAATGTTTAAGTATGAGTACATGATGATTTCATTTATAAAATATGGTATTGTATGTCGCGACCGCTGCCTAATATCTGATATATCAGAAAGGTGAACAAATAAATTTTACAAGAATTATGATCAAATAAAGAAATGAGAAACCGAATCAAATGAAAACACTGTAATCGTTGGTCTTCAAAGATGACCACATGGCCCCAGATTACATTTATAAGGATATACAAAATTAGTTGCTTAGTAGCAGCTGAATATCAAAGGAGATCGAGCAGGAAGATCATTCCGGCTACCAATTGTTAAAAAACAATTATTTATAAATCTGTACGAAGACATTGTAAAACTAAATAATACTTCAAAAGAAAAGATTTAAAGTCAAGAAGATAATATGCAGATTACTTCAGTAAAAAGCAGGGCAACATTTAATCAAGCCTAATTTTCGAGTTCATAGTTTTCATAGCCACATGAACGGTCTTTTGTCTAGTCTTAGTGTGATGGCAAATTGTTGTGGATGACATTGTAAAGTAATGGTTGTCAAAATACCAAATCGCCCGGTTCACAAATTGTTCTAATTGTTTCAATACACTGCTAAAGAAATTAATACTAGCATATTTTAGGGCCTTATTGCGAGAGTCTATTCGAAAAAAGTTTACTAGACTTTTTTCGATTGTATTAGGCTTTAAGTTGATATCGCGAAGACAATAGAATGACTGAAATAGAATTGACTCTCTGTAATAAAAAAGAAAAAGCTCTTCAACTGAACTTTTGATTCAAATATCAAAATTCATTTATATAATTTGAAATTTTAAACGTAAAATTTAAATTCATTAATTTTTTTCAAGTAACTGGCTTTTTCAATTCTTTTATTTGAAACTTCAAGTGACTTGCTTTTTCTTTTTCTCTTTTTTTTTTTTAAGTGGAACAGGAATTTACGGTAGAAATTAAATTTCTATTGAATCGATAGGAAAAGGCTCTCGCAATACCGATAATCGATTATTGTAAAAAACTTTTAAAAGACTGATGGAGTCAGAATGAATTTCAGTATAACAGAGAAGACGACGAAGTTTATGGTCTTCATCAACTAGAACCGATTTGCATCGTAGATTAATCGGTCTTAGTCTATCGTCTATCTGGACGTTGTAGTATATGCTCAGCAAAATCAGTTGATAAACTAAATTTCAATGCAACGTACTGCGCCAACTCTCAGTAAATTCTAAAACAGTTCCTTTGGTTCAAGTAAGTACTGTACTGGTGACCAAGGGCTTGAAGTCTTCTTAGAGAAAAGTTGTAATTATCAAGTATATATTTTCTTAACCGGACCTGATTACATCGAAAGATTCTGAAATAAAGTTCTAGTCTTTAAAAGGATAAGTGGGTTTTTCATTTCATGAAACTGAAGGTTTTTTTAATTATTTAATTCTATATTCTAATCAATTTTAAGTTTTTTACTCTTTCGAAATGGAATATTTTTACTAATAACATTCTTCGGCTAAAGAAGTTGATATATTCTACTCAACTTAGAATTCATCTTAGAAAGGTCAATTTTGAACATTTTAATTTGTGTTCTTCGTTGTAGAACAATTTCAAAATTTTACAACTGATATTTACTATTTCAACAAATATTCAGGCTATTTCATATGTTAAACCATTCTTTTCTCCATTCTATTTGAATTTTAAAAAGTACGCATGCAAAAATAAAAACCAAAATATGATAAAAATAAAAATAAATAAAAAATAAAATGAAAAACAACTGACGTCGTGTATTTTTGCTTCCTTCACTGGGATCAGTTACATCTGTGTATATATCAGTCTTATCGTTTCCATTCTGATCGTACTCATCATCATCATCTTCGTCCACACTTCCAAGACCATCATTCTTATCTGTTCTCACATCATCATAATCATCTTCGCTTTCGTCGTCCTCATCATCAACATCATTATCATTACCAGGACGACCGACGATATCATCATCATTATCGTCATCATCATCATCTTCATCATCGGTATCTCGACCATCACCTGAACCCACAATTCCACCATCAAAATCAAAATCTGATGATCCACCAGCTGGTAGTGGTAAAATATCTGATTTTGATGTTGCTGATGATATTGTTGATGATGTTGTAACGGTTTGTGTTGATGTATTTGATGTCGCCGATGGTAGAATGTCTTTACCAATTGAATTAATGCCTGAATTACTGCTGGTTGCGCTGTTGCTATTGCTGTTGCTACTACCGATGATACCGCTATTGCTATTGCTATTGTAATTGATTCTACTGCTGATGTCGTTGTTGTTGTTGTTGTTGTTGATTTTACCGTTGTTGTTGTTATTATTGGACGACGATGTCCCAGAGTTATATTGTGTTTCAGTATTGGTGCGATGATGATGGCCGCCAGTAGATGAATCTTCATCATCTGGTCCAAAGCCTGAACCTGAATAATCGGGTTCTTTTTCTAGATCATCATGTATCTGGAAATAGAAAATTAAAAAACAAGTTAAAATTTGATTCGATTTTTTTTAGTTTTAAAGGAAATTATAAAAAGAAAGAAACTTTGCACTGATAAATCAGCAATAAATGCTTCCTTTTCTGTCTTTTTTTCATTATTTGGGCGCACTTAATACTTAATAAATAAAATCCAAAAATTAAACACAATGAGAGTGTTTAGAAAAATCTAATAAACGATTATACCGATGAACAGTGGTTAAATGTTCGATCAATAGAATAAAAGGAAACAATTGTACCGCCTTAAGCATGTCACATTCGTGTAGTGCGATCAAAAAAAAAGAATTTTTGTGGTTTACTGAAAGTCCGAAGTTAGAATCTAAAATAAAAAGAGAGTATTTGTTGCAGTAGGAATATTACCGATTATAAATTATTTATAAAAAGACAAAAAAACAAAAAACAACAAACATTACGACATAAATTCTTCTATCATTTCTTAAGTATATGTTTGTATGTTACTGAATTATACATATATCGATAAACTATAATAATACTCAAGTTTTAGAGGAATAACTAACTGCCAAACTGTGGGCGGAAGTGGGGGATATAAAAATACCGTATTTTCTTTCTATGTAGGTGGTTAGTAACACAAATACCGAGAACGAAAAACTGCTAAGTTGATGGAGGATCCATAAATGGATTACGACACTTAAAGTATTCGCCTTAGCGACAGATAATAGTAATGAGGTTTCGAAGGATTTAATTAAACGCAATTATTAATTTCATGTTGGGCAATTCTGCCATTGAATGAACTTTCCATATGAAAAACTGAGTTAAGAAGTTAATGGGTTAAGAAGTTTTAAAAGACAGTCTTTAAAAGTTGGAAAAAAGCAGGAAATAAAACGGAACCCTGCGACACACCAGTATTTCTTTTTTTTTTAGATTTCAGACTTGAAACCATTCGAAACTATCAGCCCTACTCTGTTTAAAGTTTATAACGAAGAAAAAAATCATCAGTTCCAAATTCACACACACTTTTCGATTAAAAAACTTGATGTAGAAATAGCAGCTTTTGAAGTACTAAGTGGAATAACCTTAATTCTCCAAAACTGTGAAAGAATTGGTTCCATACTTCGGTGAAAAAAGCCTTCTGCTTTCATTAGTAGACAAAAAAAAAACTTTTGCTTCGAACCGTACTGCCTTTCATTGAGAAGCTTTTGATATTCATCAGACCGAAAGACAAAGTTCAATTTTCTATATTTTGTATACCAACAAATTTTACTGCCGTACTTTTTATTATTTTTTTCCAAAACATTAACGATTGAACACGAAGTAAAAAAATCATTGAACATGACAAAGAGCAATACCAATACGAATCCAATAGAAATAAAATCCAATTAATCGGATTTCGGATACCAAAAATAATAAAAAAAATCGAAGGACCAAATATTTTATTCTCATTCTTATGCCGAGGTTGAATATATAAAAAAAGAAAAACCAATAAACAATCAAATTGAGTTGACAAAACATCCTACAAGATGATGTCGAACGTATAACACATCATTCTCATCGAAACCTGGATAAGCAAAATAAAAAGCCATCGTATTAGGATTATTTCTTTTTTTTTTTTCTACTTAAGTTCGATCTTTAAAAAAAAAAAAAAAATAATAATAATAATCTTACTCGTCTCAGGACAAAACCATCTACACAATATTATTGTTGTGAGCAGGGTGACTATCACCCACCCATTCACAGGTGAAATTAGAACGAGAACAATAAAACGAAACCAAATCCACACACACCCATTTATTGTGCTCCTTCTGTTTTCAGTTTTAATATCCTTTCATTCCTCCTTCAGAAAATATTGAGTAGAATTGTTTTGAGTTTTTCTCCATTTGTGTCGGTGTGTCAATGAGTGATGTGTACAGAGAGAAAATGAAAAATGATGTCAAGCTTCATAACCAACTTCAAGGATTAGAAAAAAAAAACTATATTTCTATTGTTTTTGATCCTGTTGTTTGATTGAAGAGAGAATATTAATAAAATCGTTTTTTTGTTCTGTTTTTGATAAAGCATCTCAGGTAATGAGTGTTTAATTGAAGTGGTTTGAAGCACGACTTATCTTTCGTGATTTCTGGGAAATTGTTTTTCCCGTTTTGTCGTTATTCTCATCATCCTCATTGTCCTTATCGTAATCCTGACTAATAGATAGGTAACACGAAAATAATTCTTCCTGATAATTTTTTTTTTTCAGATTTTTTACAATCAATTTGTTATCCCAACAGTGATTTAGATGATCCTCTTTAATAAAGAAGTATCCTCTTCATGTATTTTCTTTGTTTGAAACTAATTAGGATTAAATTTGTTCATCTTTTTTCTTGCATTTGATGATTTTTTCCTGTTTTAATTCGAAAAGAACAATGAAGAACACTCGGAAAATAATTAAAAATCTGGTTTTGTTGTTTTTTCTTCTTTTGTAGTGTTTGTGATTTTTCGTGTTCGAAAAATGTATGTTGTGGTGGTGGATGGGATTTTTTCAGGATAAAGGTTTCATTATTGATATCAAGCACGAATGTAATTCAAAAGAAATTGATTAGCAGGTAAAATCAAATAAGGAGATAGAAAAACTAATCCTTTGCAAAAGTTGGATTTACTTTCTAATTAAGTAAGGTTGTCATATTAAAGGATAACTTATAGATTTCCTTTGATCATGACATTTTTCGATTTAATTGGTAGGTGTAGGATTATATATTGTTTTTGAGTAGTGTGGTTTTTATAAGTTATAATGTGATTTGCGATAAAGTGAAATTGGAATAATTAATTGCATTTTTATATTTAGATTTAGATTTTAAATTATGTGTTTGATTTTGTATTATTGTAATAATTTTGACAATACATCCTAGAAGCAATAGATAGCATCAAAAAAAAAAAAATACTTTTACCCTGAGTCATCTCAACTATTCTAAAGGTTTATTTTGATGAGTCCATTATTTCTTATCTTGTGGGAAATCGAAAGAGGTCTTAACTGTGGTACAAATAACTATCTCATTAAAAAAAATTACAATATAACTGAACTGTTATACCGGCATAAGCCGGTTCAGTGGGTTTAAAATATTGAGTTTGCAGCTAAGATTATATAAATAAGATAATAATATTTCGAACGTCCGTCCTTCCAATTACCGTTTGTTTGCATTTTTTGAATTTGTTGTCTGAGAATACATGTGAAGTTGGTAAACCACTTTTGCTATTGATTCAATACTCAGCTTAGGTGAGAGTGAGTGCACTTTTTTTTGATTTTCACGCTTACTTTCTATCCTTATCTGAGTTTAAGTTTGAATAAAAGGATTTCCCTCCCTGGTAGCCTCTGTGTGGTATCCAGATTGGGTTGCAGATTAGTTCTGCTGAGTAATGCTTCGTCATAATCATTATTGATTTAATTAAAAAACAAAAGATTCTATGGATTTCAAACAATTATAAACTAAATTCAATATTTTAATAGCGATTACCATATAAGAGAATATCATTATGAAATAATACGTTTTGCTTTGAATTTCTGTTTATGCTTATAATTAGCATTACTTCTTTTCAGAAAATTTAACTACAGTGCTGGAAAAAATCAGAGGAAGGCCTATTTTTCTTTGGCGTTTAAATGTGATGATTGGCGTTGGCATCAGCCATGAAACTGCAATAACTCCTGCCAAAAATAGTGTTGGGGTCCACAGGTTGTTGTTGTCTAATTCACTCACTTCTCAATGTTAATTGAATTATGGAGCGTTAGCTACGCAGCCTAACCGCAGTATTTAATTGTAGAAAAACATCTTTTAAATAGTAGTGATTAGAGCATTCAGCAACGCATCATCAGCGCCTCCTTAAACTAGTTCCACCCCTACCACACCCTCTCAAGCCCACCTCCAAAAACACTCCCAGTCCCCAAAACCTCCACCCCAACCATGACCCCCGAAAAAGCTACGACTTTTTAGCGCCGCTGGCCCAAAACGTTCTTATCACTACTAATAGCCAAATAACTCTGGGACAATAATTCAGCTACAATATGAGTTAATTCAGATATTAATTCACATCTACTATGACACTTGGTTATGTGTTGTGAATTCAAGAAAAGAATTTAACAATAAATCATTTTCTGAATAAACACTTTCTTTATTCAGATTAAAATTCTTAAAAGTGCGAGTGTTGGTATTCTGACAGCCGTGAAATTATGTCTTAATTGTTTAAAGGAACTTATTTTTACTTGAATGAAAAGAATTAGTGACAACCCAAACGGGCCATACAGTGTAACATGAAAGCACCAAAACAATTTGAACTGATTCTATGGTTGAAACATGAAGCCCTCCACTCTAAGCCTTCAAGATAACCCAACTATAGTGTACAAGAAGAACGGAACATAATCAGTCTGAATCAAGTTAAGAAGAACATAGAGTACCATAGCATTGGCTAAGCAGATTAAAAGGCCCATACTTGTAGCGCGACTGCCTGCAATTAAAAAAAAAAAAATATAACAAACATAATTTGATACAATAATTACGAATCCTTGAACGAACGTAATTAAACAAAAAATACACAACTGAATAAAGCACGAATAAGGAGCTTAATTCTTTCTTTACACATAACACATCCTTGGAATAATAATGCGATAAAAACAACCAAAAGGATTTTGTAAAGAATTAAGCTTTAAAAAAATATGTATTTTGTTCACGTGCGTTTATATAAATGATTGAGAGTTCAAGGAAACGAGAATAATGTTGTTTTTAAAAAAACAACATTATATTTATTTTTCAGAACAGAAAATGGATGTGTTTTTCTCGGCACAATTAAAACAAACAATAACGATAATACAATCATTAAAATTATTTATTTCTCCGTCGAATTGCAAACAATTAAAAGGGTAAAATGTTTTCAAAACGAAAATATCCTTTTCTCGCCTTGAGCTTAATGGGAATTTCTTTTAAATTTGTATTTATTTCAATTAAAAGAATATAAAAAAAGGTCCTGGGTATTCTCACAGCTTGTTGATTTTATGATAAAAAAAAAATATAATCCAAAGGGTCACATGAATTATATTTTAATTATTAATTTTCTCTGTCATTTTGTTGTATAAATTTTTAAATCTTTTTGGAAAATGTTCTTTCCAATTGTTAGTACAAAATAAATTCTTTATTTGAATTAAAATGATAGCAAGAATAAAAGAAACAAAAACCATGAAAACATTAATTGAATTTTCAAACCAGTTCCAACAACAAGAAGTCAACATTCAAACACATCGCAAATGTATCTTTTCTCTATAAATGTTTATTGATCTCTAGATACATAAACATTTTGTTGTCTTCTGTACTCTTCACCACATTTAGACAAGGATCAAAATAATAAAAATAAAACATTATAAGAAGCCAGAAACAATTAGCAATTAAAGTGAAGTCTTTAGGTTTAGGGGGTGTGTTAATGGCATGTTACAGGGTTTTGTTTTGTATAACATTCCTTCCGGCTTTTCTCCTACGGCAGCGTGACTTTTATTGATTACAAAAGAAACAAGAAATACGGGATTTATTTTTATCGCGCTCACAAGTGCCCTTAGGCAATAAAAAAATATACAATTTAAGTACATTTCAGCATTACGAGTTGAAAGAAAGGTGTGAAGATTTATTATATCCTTACGAGTATTTTAAATGCAAAAAAAAAAGCTTTTGACTTACAATAGCATTTTATTAGCATTTAGAATTCAGAAAAAGGTTAGAGGAGTTTTATTTGAACTTTTATTTCAATGGGGTTTATTTATTTTTTTTTTTTTTTTAAAACATTTTTCAAAAGAAAATACAAATTTGTTTCAGAAACTTTAGAAATTTTATGGTGAGCCTGCAGAACTGCAGAAAACTAAAGGGAGAAAGAAGAAACGTAATGGAAAACTTTGCTTGTTTGATAGAGAGAGAAGACGAAAGTGCAGAGATAATCATACATAAATTATGGATTAGGATTAAGATTAGAAATTATAGGTAAGATATTTGTTATAGCAAATTCGTCTGCATACATAATCATAATTTACTAATGCCTTTTTAATGTAGAACCAAGCCATTTTAAATAATTGTTGGGATATTAAGTTTTAAACATGAATATTTTTGTAAAATAAATACGTAAAAGGAAACAAACATATCTGTGAACTACAATATATTTTCAATCAAATTTTAATTGATAAAATGTAATATAACCACTTTATGAAAACAAAATGCGAAGGAATTTTTCTTACAACATTGTGGTGCATACCAGCATTAATCATTTTGACAGCAACTTGTTATAGGAAATCAATTCAGATGGTATCTGTGTACTCTTTTCGTCTTTAGGGTTTAAGATGCAGGTGCAGAGACTTGTAAATCCACCATTAATGAGTTGTGTATTCGACATTTCAGAAGTCAAGGAAACGGTGGCGACTTAGCTTGAATGTTTTAAATAATATGTACCTGTGTTTTACTACAAAAACCTTTAAATACAAAGTATTCAAGCGTTGCCATTTCTGACGAAACAGATGAAAATTTGTTTAAAGACAATTGGAATGTGTATTGTAGAGGAAGAACACCACACATTAGATATTTATTTTTACTGTTTGAACTGATTTAACTATACATAATGCAGCCAAAAATAAGGCAATATTACAAAGCAGCATAAATGTGTGAATATTCGTCAAAAAATGTATACGAAACTTCTTTTTCAATTACGACGCATGTCTCTAAAGTCAGCTGATATAAGAAAAAACTAGCTTGTAAACCACTGCTTAAGATTTTCTACTAGGCTAATTCTTCTAGTCTTTTTCGTAGTGGTTAAAAAACAGCTGTTGGTTCTTGTTTTCTGTAACTATTGACCGATAATACTTACGTTCATGCTTCTTTTCAAATTTAAGCAAATGATTATACTAGCCTGCAGAACGGATGTCAAAATAATAGGTCCACTTATGATTTGATAGCTTATCTCACCAAAAAGTGGACCCATTTGTTACATCGTTTCGAAAAAAGCATGATAGTTGCGCTTATTATTTAAAAAAAATTGATGAGTTTGGAATCAAGAAATACTTATCGAAAATGCGTCCATTCGGTTTTGATAAAACTAATTCGTGCAATTAGTAAATACTTTTCGAAAAGTCTATAGATGGTTTTAAGTAAAAACTACAAAATAAATGCTGGTGTGTTTCAACTCCGACTCTCTTCCAAATATTTATCAACGATCTTCAGTCCAAAAACTTCTATTCCAATAAATTATTTCGGTAACGACATAACCCTTAGCATTTAATATTAGTTTATAGATTTTGAAACCTGTTTGTCGAATGTGAAACTGAAGCGCCCGAAGTTCCTTAAAGTTACTGTAAATTCTAAATTCAGAAGAAGAACAAGAGCTTGTTTTTTGACTTAATTTATTTAATCGGTACTTTTATAAATAGTGTTCCGAAGCCAGCTGCATTCATTGCCCTATTCAAATTTCAGACGGAGGAAAAGATATTATTTTTTGCGCCGCACTACACAAATGTGGAATTCTAATTCAATTTTTACCTCCCGTTGTAATCTTCAAACGAACGTTCGAAATTAATTTGCACCGGTATCTGCTTTCATCTTCAATCCGATTTTTTTTTTCAAACGGATATGCCACAAGAGCAAGTTTGTCTGACCCAGTCGTGCTTTGTATTTATCATAACTTTCTCGTGAATCACTTAACCAATTTAAAACAAATTTAATATTTTATGCACGGAGAATAATTTTTTTTTTGTATTATTTATCTTGTTGAATCAAAAGCTTTTTTTCAAATACCAATTCCCGTTTGACATTTAATCCGAAATGATAAACAAAAATGTCACCGACAGTTCCGAAGAGCCTAAGTGACTTACACTCAAAATGTAAAACAAATTTCGATTCAGGGCGAAATTCATAATCGTCGCTCAAGTCAAAATTGTTCTCAAGTGAACTTATCTCTCGCTTTCACTTAAGTAAAATTAAACCTGAAGTGTAGCCAGGAACTCACTAAGCATTTTCTCGACTTGAGTGATGACTATGAATTCCGCTCTTATTTCTGTTAAAATTCCTTTCAAATGTAAAACGAGTTTTTCCTTTCAATAAAAATTAAATTTTTAATCAACCAAAGATTGTATTTTTATTTTTGTTTTGTCTCAGTTTGTGTTCGCCTAGAGTGTTAGAAGCAAGTCTATTTTTTTTTTTTTTTTTCCAAATGGAAAAGTTTCGATTGCAAACTGGGACCCGAAATTTGTCCTCCTTTTTATAGTGACAAAACTTTCTTCCCTTAATTTAATTAATACTAAGTGAAAACTAGGTTCTTCAGAGTAATCAGGGTTGTATTTCTTATATTTGTATACAAATAAAATAAATTTCAATTTATTTACTAATAATAAGATAACTTGTCAATATTTTCTATAAAATTTCACCCTTAATCTTTTCTCTTTATACTTTAATTTTTAACCATTTTATTTTACGTTTTAATATTTCTAAATCACTTGATGTTATTGAATTTCGAAATAAGGCAATTGCCATATAAAAATTACTATACTCATATTGCTTAATCTAAGAAAGACTTTCGAAACTTATTGCTGAACTATTATATTATAATAGCAATATCCTTCGACGACGGAGAGGAGAATTTTATTTGGTTATTTAATATCATTCGCTTTTTCCTCGAGGCCAAGAAAAAAAAAAAAAGAAAAAAAAGAAACAAAGAAAAAGAGATAATAGAAAATATCACGTACAATTCATGTCATATTACTTTTATATCAAAGGACGAACGGACGAACTAAATTTGGTCCTAAATGTTCTTTAAGAGATGCGCAACAAAGAAATATTGTCAAAAAGAGTGGTTTGAGGCAAAAGAATTCCAAAATTAAATAACGAAACCAATTTCAACATTCCAGTTAGAAACCTTAGTGTGAGTGTTTACGAAGGAGTTGCGGCAGTAATTGAGAAATCGTTTTGAATGAAAAGATGGGAGTTATTCACTTAGCTGGGTCAGCCACAGGGATTGAAGAAAATATGTTAGCTCTGCGAGACTGGACTTCTTTTGTAAATGTTCAATGACGAATTCTTTAAGGAATTTATTTGTATACAAATTATTTGTTTTGAAACAATTTCAATATACAATTTTTCCGATATGAATTTACTAAAGAAAAAAATACATATGACTTAAACTTCGTCCTATAAAAATGTTTTTCATAAATTACCTTTTCGTGTTACACCATCAATAATAAATCATTTCATTTGTTCAATAAATCATAGAAATAAAAGGACATTCGTTAAACTTTACTCCTTTTGTCATTTTATGCCAACACTAAGAGGAATTCGATGACACAAAAGGACCTAAGTCACAATTTATTAACCAATTAGATTGACGTGTTTGTATGAAAGTTAAAAGTCCGAGTATCCTTATGCCAAAGACAGCAGCACCACAACAATAAATATCTCACTTGAACCAAATGTCTGTCTACGAATTAACATACAACAATAATTTCTCTTTAGATCTAATATTAAGGTTATTCAAGGATACCTTTTAAGAAAAGGACATTTATTATAAAGATAAATGGCATAAGGTATATCTTACACCACCCCTTGTCTACTATATATATAACATATAGATACATACCTATATTGAAGGTATAATTGTATCTGTGTATATTCATATGTATAATACATAATTCACTGTCTACTTTTGTGACATAATCAGACTTTAGGACATCACATTTTAGGTAATCTAAGGAACCCGATCTTAATTTAACTTACACATAAATGTGGTTCAAGAGATTAAAGAGGACCTTTTTAGAGCAACAGTAAACTTACCTTAAGCTATTGCACACTTTTAATGGAATGAAAAAAGGTAAGTTTCAATCTGTCACTGCTCTTTTTTTTGGAGCAAGATTTGTGTCATTGATGAAAGTCGAGAAAGTCGAGGGTTAAGAAAATGAAAGGATACTTTTTGAATATCAATCAAGAGTGCCGTTTTATACTAGGAAAAGTAAAATATGGGGATTATTTTGTTATTGGTTACATAAAGATGTTTGAATACGTCTATGGATTGATGAATAAATAGAAGTGGTTATTTAAGAGTTAAAGACTGACACTCAAATAATAAAACTTTTTAACACGCGGTAGTTAAGTGCTACTCCATGAACCTTAACCTGAACCGAATTTTATTGAAAATCCTTGCTCTCGTAGCTCACTTCGAAACTCGTACATAATAATATAACAATCAGTTTAAACGACTTTACATTTTTAAGGGCAATATGTCCTAACTCCAAAAAAGAAGAATATAAATAAGTGTGGGCCGCAAAAACATAACTAGAATTTTTTGTCAAACAGATTTATTAAAAAAAAAAAAAAAAAAAACAGGAACTTATAATATTAACTTTTTTCCTGAAACTTGGCATCCCTTCTCTTCTCCTATCTTTTCTACGTGTGGGGAAATCTTGTGGGGAAACAGATCCGAGATGTGTATCCGTAATTATGGATCTTACCGGTGACTTGTAAACCTTCATAAGTGAAAATAAATCCTCGCATCGATAGGTACTTCCAAACATGCAATTAATTTCATACGCCAATTTTTTAGTCATCTCAAATTTTAGTCATCTCAAATCTGCCAGTCAAATTAAATTTGGCGATCCCAACTTCACCAACTGGATTTCGTTTGTTATTATTTGATCTTTTCCTTGCATTTTTAAATTTAAGTCAGATAAATGTTTTGTTATATCAGTCATAAAAGATAAATCCTTCCATGCTGTCTTAATGCATGTGCAACATAGGTTTGCGATTGAAATAGTGAAATCATGTTGCAGTCATGAATGTAAAAGGTACCTGCATTGTGCAACACATTGTATAGCCCACACAATGTATATAACATATTTGTAAACATTTAACTATTTTGTAAATTTAGAATGTAATAATAAAGTTAGTATTAAGCTGCTCATAGAACTGAGCGTTTCATTTAAATCTCCTCCCGATTCTAAGACACCAAAATAAGCACAATATGCTCGTTTCTTACACGGAACTTCCTAAGTTCGATCACTATACTAGGGCCAAAGTTAATCAAGTAAGTTAAACATTTTTTATTTCAATATAAATAAATAAAATGTGTATTTTAAATTTGGGCTTTTTGATCCTAGGTTTTTTTAAGCAATTAAAAGACTAATTCATTAATTTCCCGACGTTTCGTTTGGTTTTTTGCCAACATCTTCAAGGGTGTTTAATTTATTAAGACCTTTAATACAAATTACATTTTTAGAAACATTGTTATTTGGGCTATAGATTTGAATATTTACTCACTTTTGTCGTCAAATTACATTTTATAAATTGTTTTGAATTTTATAATAATTTAAAATAATTTAACATTTATATTGCACTTAAAAAACGGAAACTAATAAATATAATAAATTATTTGAAAACTAGACAAAACAGAAATTAAAAACTAACTATCACAGACTATTTTTAATTTATCACAGCATTGTAGATCGAGCTGATTTTGTATTTGTCTTCTTTAAAATTCATGACTCTTTTTATATTTTGTTGAATTCTTAGATTTTCCAGAGTGTATCGACTCTGTAACTCAAAATTGGATGTAACGCAGACCGGGGCGTTACATCCAATTTTGAGTTACTCGCCGCAGGCCACGAGTTTCACATGGTCCGAAATTTTTCGACATTAGTAACTACTATTTTTATCCATGCGAAGGAACTATCCGCACTTATAAAAATATAAACTCGTTGCATCATCACTTGTTTTATCTTCGGTTATATGTGTGCAACGTAAGATCAAAAATTAAAAAAACTTATCTATTCAAATGTGTAACATGAGATAAAAAGCATTTCATAAGGTGTATTATATTATGTAAAGTTTATTTTTTTATTTAAAATTTTTGTTTACAACTAAACGGATTTCAATGAAATCTCATTTTAAAAAAATATTTTTTATTGATTATTTTATCATCAGCTCAATATTTTGAAAATGAGTTGAATTTTTTTTTAAATGTTGCAAACAAAAATAAATATTTTGTAGATCAGAAGAATTTATTGATTTTTTTTTTATTTTGATACGACCCAGTCAAGCATTTAATTTAATCCCATTTTTATAAAACAAATACAAAATCATGTACAATATTTTACTCTTTCATATTAACAATTCATATTTTTGATTTAATATACTTCTGCAATATGCATCACATCACTTCCACCAGCTGTCAAATAAAAAAAGAATGTACTGCAAACTGCATCATTTATCTCACTCTATGAATCTTTTATCCTTTGAAGAAGGTTTGTGTGTGTAGGGTACCTACCTACTGAAATTCGTTGCAAAATAAATACACAATATTTTGAGATTGCATTGAAATATTATTTCCACCATGAATAGACAATTTTATTTTATTTTCGAAATCTACTTAAGTCATGACAACAACTGAAAAATAAAAATATAAAAAAATCATTTTCACAAGGACAAGAAAGGATTTACATCAATCGAATGAGATTATTTCAATATCCTTGTGACTGCATAACAGAAATTTCTTGTCACTATTCCAGAAATATTTTTTGTCAAAAATAAATGAAGAGAAGATTACAAATCGATTTTTTTTTAAATTTTGATGCCAAGGATAAAAATATCCTTAAGTGTGTATTGGCAGTTGCTTGCTAAATACTAGAATTATTAATGCGCAAAGCAATAATGAAATAATCAAATGAAAAATAGAGATTATAAAATATTTTTGAGATTTTCTGTCAGATACATTCACAAAGAAAAAACTATCACACTTGTTGTAAAAAAAAACTATTAAAACTTAAATTAAACACGAAATAAAATGGAAAACTTTTCAGAAACTTATAACAAACATTGTCGTAAAAAAAATGAGTCCACGGAAGAAAGGACGAACGAAAGAAAAAAATACCGCCTGCAATGAAAACAGTACACCCATCAGAGTGTGGTTGTGCATAAATGAGCATAAAAAAGTAGTAACTCGAATATAGAACGTGAAGACATTCATTTATTTAACACACAATTGCAATCCATTTCCTTATTCCATCACACTATTCTTCTTTCACTTGAACGAAAAAAAAATCCAACACACACACAAAAAAGAAATAAGTTGAATGAATAATGCGCTCAACGTGAAATTTAGTTTATTCTGACAAAAAAAAAAATGTGACAGAATTGGATCAGGATGCGGTTGTATTTTCACAACAAAAAGTAAAAAAAAAAGATTATGAGGACATTTTTTCGTCCTTGTTGAACTCTTGTTTCGAATGAAAGGAGAAATAAAAACTAGGTGGCGCATTAAAAATATTATTAATAATTTAAAGAAAAAAAAAAAAAAAAAAGGAAAAATTTATAATATTTCTCCCTTTTCGTTTCGCTTCGTAGAATTTTATAGGTCAACTATTCGGTGAGATATTTTTTCATTAATATTTGTTTGCAAATTTTTTTTTATCATCGCCTTAAGCACCATGCCAACGGTTATCTTAATGAGAATGAGATTATCTTTTTTTAATTTGTGAGATACATACCTCGCCTCGTCCGCCAGAGCCTTCGATACTCTCATCATCGATGTATATTTCATCTCTAGGTGTTCCACTACTCGATGATGCTACCGGCGCTGAGGGTGATGGTGAAGGTTGAACAGTCTTCTGAAAAATAATTAAAAAATACATATAAATTATTTTAAAGTATATGAAATGAAAATTTAAGAAATAAATTAAAATATTTTTTTTTTGCGAAAAAATGGAAATAATTAGGAGAGTTCTTAGCTTAAACATTCGGCTAAATTCGTTTGTGAGCTTTTAAATTTTCAGAAAACAAGTTGAAATACGAGAAGTGGGTGAATTAGGCAACCAATACCATTTTGGCAAGAGTTATAGCGTGAAAATGAATCCAAAATCTGATTGCATGCAATAAATCATTTTTGAATTCGCAGGCCCTAATCAGGTAAATCTTCGCAGTAATTTAGTAATCGCCGTTTTTTTGGAGACGTAGAACAATTTGTAAATTGCGGAACTCGTTTTTTATATGAAAAGAACTGTCAAACTGTCAATTTTTTTTGTTATACAAATGTGTGACAACAGAACTGTCAAACGGTCCTAGTTTTTCATTAGCCAAATCGGTCCAGCCGTTCTTAAGTGATGATTTTTCTTACATGTAACAGTTGATATTTATTTTAATAGAAAGAAAATATTGTTTGCTGTATATAATCAAAACTTGAATTTCATCTGCACCAGATAATATAATTTTGTTTGCAGCCTTACGATTTTACTGCATAACGCATAGGGTTGCCTAAGTTTGATTTAAATTTTCGTTGCTTAGGAATGAATATGGTTATCCTTTTCGATGCTTATATAGAACAGCCAAACAGTTGAAATTGTATCCTTCCCTCGATTGGATTCGTCTGCAAGATGAACGTTAAATTGTGCTAAACTTTCCTATTCCAACCGCATTGCGTAAAAGAACCCCTTATCTCAATAATGAAATAAAAACAAGTATTTCATGCTACACGCACGAAAATTTTCTCAATCTAACAGAAAAAAGGAGAAAACTCTCTTGAAGTGTTGTTATTTCACTCAGAAAACAAAAAACATATTTATCCAAAATTATGAAAAGCATCATCAAAAACAAACATTGAACGTGCCTGCGTGTTTCCTTAAAGCTTATTCCATTTAAATAATATTCGAAATGAGGACGGTTCATAACATAACTCACACATCCTTAGAAAAATATGACTCCTCTTCTTAGCCTAGGAATACAAATGTAAGAAATATTGAGCCTGTCATCTTGAATAAATAAGCATCAGTCGCAAAAAAATAATTTATTCGCCAGAAAACTCAGTATATTCAAGAACAACCAAGACCATGACGACGCCGAACAAAATCGATAGCATTTCAGGTTTTTCTTTTTGAGAAGTCATAAATTCCCATTTATCAAAAATCTATAAATTCCCCCAGCAGCAGTACCAGGATAACAAAATATTCACCTTTATATTTTTTTTCTCTCTGATTTACGCATCAACTTTTGTTGTACATATAATTTCAAATGATGGTTGGCAGTAGAGGGGGAGAAATGATATATTAAAATTTTTATTGAGTTCTACCAGGAAACCTCTGAAATCCCACCTCAACAATTCAGAGGTGCGGGATACATTCGAAATTAAGAATCCTAAAAATAAACCAAGCTTAACATAAATGAAACGCGCCACCCAACCAAACCAAAATCATATCCTGCAATCGAAATGAAAATTTCAGCCCTTAATGGCGTTAGCTGTTGTTTGCCGCAAAAACAACCGTCATATTAAAATAAAATTTAAACACAGACTGTATATATGTTTTTTTGGGAAAATTTCATGCCAAATGTTTTTTAGGTGCGAAAGGAAGTCGTTCGCTTGGTCGTTTGGTCGGTGTTGGCGTTGGTTTGGATGGGTTTATTATGCCAATGGGAATATATAAACCACCAAAAGGACGACACGAGTCCTATTTCAATTTGCATAAATTTCTTTATTTTGACGCAAATGTTTATGTAATTTTCGTGATGGTATTAGGTTAACACACATATAAATATATGTATGTATGGAATATGTAGGGCATAAAGAGTTTGAAAATCCCATTGGAAGGATTCATTTGGGTTTTCGCCACAATCATTTGGGAAGAAGTATGTCAGTGCGGAGTGGTTTATCGATTTGATATGCGCCACATATGTTGGTTTTAATAAAACACACTTCACACATATTATTGTGTGGGTTTGGTTCGATTTGGTTTTATTTTATTTCGTGCTGGCAGAGTTATATGTGCAAAATTTAGAAGAATGTAAGTATAATTGTGGGTTGGGTGAAACTATTTAATCTGTTAATGGATCAGAAGAGAAATTGATTGAAATAGGTTGAAGTTTAATCAATTGACAAAGGATTCAAAGATATTATAGTGAATTCCATTTCAGAGTCTAATAAATCATAATATTAAATTAGCTTCTGGTGATTTTGCAAAAAATTGGTTCACCCAAAATGACATGGCATATATGTAAATTAGCTTGAGTAATGCCCAAAGCACATATGTATCTACCCAAAGGAAAACAAAAACGAAACTCATCTTCATATTAAAGGACAAAATTGAATAAAAACTCTAAACAAGGGCTCGGCTGAGTTATGAATAAACTTCTGAAATTAAAATTTTGTGATAGAAAACTTTTTTTTAGAAAAGTTGGGTCTATTTTGTAATTCTTTAATCAATTCAAAACAACAAGTAATCAAAATTCTTATTTCGTGTGAAAAGAATGGTCTAATACATATGAATGTTCTAAATAACAACAGGGCAGGATTTGGCGTAGGGGAGAACTGTCAAATGCTAATGGGCCCCACATTCTAAAAGCAAAAAAGATCGTGAACTTTAATTTTTGTTTTCATTGAGAATGTATAATTTTCGCTAGTTTAAAAAAGTTTGAAAATATTAATGTTTTTGATTGCATACATGAGAATATTTAACTGATCATAAATCTTGTTCAAAAATTTTACTAGTCTGATTAGCACTTGAAACTTATCATGTGATTTTGTGTACATAGCAGTATTCTTTTAAATTGCCAAACGCCTTCAACCTCGATTGCCAATAGCTTTTATTTAATTGAAGTATTACGTCATATCTAATGTAATCCCACTTCTGAAAAAGTGCGGTTTCAAGTACGTTACAAAACATCTAGGCGAATTATCATAACGGTAATGCATAGTTTCATTAAAAGTATCTAATCAAATTCAATTACAAATAAATTACAACAAACTGGCGAATTAAAGCAACAGTGAACATACTTGTGGGTGTTTAAATTTATTTTCTTCTTACAATTCGTCGCTTACATAAATATATATAAGGTGGTCATTGGATCACTTGAAAACGATTAGACCGATTTAGCTTATTTGGTTCGTAATTGTAATCTGAATAGGTTTCCTTTACAAGAAAAAGATTAAGAAAAAACTACCAGAAAACTGAAAGGATTTTTGTATAAACTCAAAACCATAACTCACAGTTCCAACTTTAAATTTGAATGTTTTTTTCTGATCTATTAATTTTAAATTTTGTATCTTTTTCTGATTTTTTTGCACGGTTATTTCGGACAATATATTTTTATTTAATAACGATCGCAAGAGTTTCATGAAGTATTTAATAGCAAATGACACGAAGCAAATTAGATCACAGAAATCGCAAAACCACAATTTTCAGTGTTTGTAAAGCACATTGACTTTTTCTAAAGCGATTTTTAGTTGCACAGCACTAGTTAAGAAGAAATAGAAATACCCTTTTTTTTTGTAAAATATTCGAAAATATCAAAATAAATAAGAAAATATTCAGAACCAAAAAACTTCAGCTGTAAAACTTAAGTGTGACTTTAGACCCATTTTTTTAACAAGGCTCCAAATAATTTAGATCCCGTATTTTAATACATTCGAAAAAAACAAATTCTAAAACCTCTAATTTGAATATTTTGAAAAATAAAAATGCAGCGAAAACCGGCACAAACCTGAGGGAACCAATATTTTCGGTTGCGAAAATAACATTGATTTCAACGAATTGAATATCAAGACTCAAAATGATATTTCTGGCAAATCTATGAAGAACAAATCGGTGTATTTCGTTACAAGCTAATATTATGTCTTCCACTATTCAACCCTCTATCATATTTTTACACTCGAGATTCAATGTTCCCATGATTCTGGACGTCAATCAATTTGATTTTAAATAATATTTCAAGTATTCCCTGACCCTTCCTAGGTATTTTCTAAATTTGTATAAGTTCGTCCGTTTCAACTTGTCTCCAGATTGCAAAATTTTACATACCTAAGGGCCACTTGCACGAAAACAAAGGATACATTTATAAAATTGCAGTTAGCTATCCAGGATTAAATACATAATTGTTTATTTTTTGATTTGACGTTGCACGAATGAAAACAAAGCTAAACAAAGATAAAAAAATAAAAACAGGAACGAAACAGAAAACCTCCACAAAACAACAACAACATTTGCTAAACACACTTATGCGAACCTCACCGATAGCAACTTCTTTTCAAATTCTATTCGACGGATGTTAAAAGTTATCCAGGGAAAAATGAGTGGATAAATATTTAAGATTTTGCCTCTGCATAAATAAATCAGTAGTTAGTACTGTCAAAAAAGTTTCGTGCAAGTGGGCCTAAATGAAATTCCAATTGCTGATTAACACAAGCTTTATAATAACCTCATCTTCTTAGGAAGGCAATTGAATTTACATAATTTTGCTTAAAATTGAAACAATTCAGCACTTTGCTCAATATATTGTTTCGGTAAAACAATTTCCTTTGTTCATTTCACAAATTAAATGACTGAAAATGTTGCTCTCAAAAGCAAAACAAAGGATTAAAGCATGAGTAATAAATGTCTTCAAACTATTTTCAAAACTTAGTTAATCACAAAATTCTAAAGAGAATTTCATTATTATTCAGTGACGTCCTTGAGCTACAAACGCCCTAGGATCTTTGTGAACCGATAACGTCGTATAAGCTTCGAAGGATTTCAAATCCCATTTGAGACTATACTTGAATAGATTGAACAACACCCTCACACAAACACACACACACATTCATATTCACCTTGCTTTTACACCTTGTTTATCTTTATTGTATTATTTATTAGCTTTGTTGCTATCTGAATCGTGCCGGCACAGTTCTGCTTTTGCCTCGCATATTCTTCTCTTATAATGCGCCAAAAAGCCGTTATAAGCAAGTATACATTTTGACTTTTCCACACACCAGAGAAAACAAAGTTACGGTAATTTTGGAAAATGGACGTTTAGGGATATCTGCAGGTAACGAACGTCGCATTTGCGTAAATTTGAATTTATTGCGTGGCCCAATGTGACACAAAATGCTACTTCTCTCCCTCTCTCTGTGTTTTGCCTTTACTTTCAGATACTGTGCCAGCGCAATGATAATTAACTGCTGCCACAAAGGACCCACTGCCTGATGCCATTTGTGTTTGTTTTGTATACAGGAGAGATGACATGATGTTAATGAGATTGTTTTTGTGATAAAAACTTTCTGTTTTCTTTTTTTTTTGCTTTGGTTGCAGAAACAAAAAGAAAATAAAGGAAAACTTGAATGTGATGGTGGGTTTTTTGTATTTCAGTGTATTGTGTGCTGTGCAGGACACTCAGGAGATATCTATTATAAAATGACTTCTATTTATTTTTGCAACAACAACAAAAAATGTAGAACGAAGGTGGACATGAACTTATTTACACTACATGAGTATTTGAAGAGGGATTTGTTTTGTAAAAGAGCACACAAGAGATACAAAAAAAGAGATAAAAGTTTTGAAAATGCAAATGCTAAATGGTAACGTTTACTTAAATAAATGATGCATTTGAGAGTTCGTTGAATGAAGGCAATCGTCAGAAATCTCAAAAACCAAATATTAATTTCGTATACATTTTTAAAAACCTTAGATAAGCAATAGATATGTATATCTATTAAGATGTACCTACATCTCTTAAAAAAAGTGTTGAACAACAACGTAATCTGGGAGTAGTTTTCAACAACTTGTGAATAAAAGTGAAGGCAAGTTAAAATCGAGTCAACAGACAGTTTCAGATAAAAAAAGGTCGAGAGTTAATTTAATTATGGGATATTGTTCAAATTTTCAGGGATAGGTGATTAACACTTTCCCAAATTTTGGACCCAGAGGACCCTTCACGTTCTACGGCAAAAACAAAATAGGAGGGGTGCAAAATGTTCGACATTTCTATAGTTTTTTCTTACCTATGTTCTACGGCAAAAGCATCTTTATGTAAATCGGTACAATTTCAACTGTGCAAACATGTTTGTATGTTCAATCGTTACCGAGATAATTCGTTGCGAAAAAAGTATAATTTTTCAAACATCTCAATGTTTCATTAACTTCTTTTTGTACCTAACCCTACATTTTCCAACATGTCAACTGGACTAATAAATTCGTAAAAAACAGTCAGTTAGGCTGAATGCGTCGGCAGATGCAGACTATAGGTCAATATTTCAAATTTTCAAATTTGGTTTGATTGGGTTTTGGAAATGGCTTTCTGGGTCTAAAAATAACGGTACCTGTTATATATAACTGAGCAAATATTAAAAAGCAAGGTTTATTTTTACGAAGGCGGTTAAAATTAATTAGATTAACCGCCATATTATTCACTCGTTCAATCCAGATGTAAAATTAAATCCAAAAATTAATTATTCACTTTACTCATTTTTTAGCCGAGATTAATATTATTTGTTCACAGAAAATAATACATATAAATAAGAAACAAAGATATATAAAGTAAGCAAAAATTAGAAAAAAAATGGATTTTATATGGAAATAAACGAAAACAATGTTGTATTATGTGGTTTATTGGCAACGGTGATGTGTTCATTGAACTTTTTTTCACAAAAAGCTGTTTAATTGCATCTCCATAAAATCGCTTTTTATGCAATTTATTTCAATTTTAACAACATTTTTTCTTTGTCAAGCTAAGTTTTACAACTCTTCAAAGAAGTCTTACAATACGAGCTTTCTTGCTCTCAGATAGCAAAAGCCACTAATTCATAGCGAGAAAGCACTGGAAACTTATGTAACTCTTATCGAGAAAACACTGGACTTTAAATTCACAGCAAGAAACACAGGAAACTCCACTGAAGAACTCTACTTGTATCATGTATTCATGTCTGATAGAAACTGTATTATGAATGTTTTGGAAGCATCGAAATGTGAATTCTATGAAATAGAAAAACTGGGTCTACCGATTCAATTGTAGGTCTCATTCAAACCTGTAAACAGAGGCGGCGGAGGGCGTGGGCGGTGTGGGCCCACGCCCCCGCCCACAGCCCCGCGGTGCAAAGGGCCTTGCACGTCAATGCCAAAAATTAATTTGAAAAATTATGGGAAATCCAAAATTACACGCCACAAGGTTTTTCTTATAATAAATACATGAAAATTAATTCTCAACTGAAAAATATTCCACTCTTCGGTGCACAAAATGTAAGTATGTAAAATCTTTCTAAAAATTTCGCGCGAAATTTTAAGGCATGTAATTTAATGAAACGAAAAAATTCCTAATGAATTGAATGCCAAATAAAAAAAGCTTAACAATAAATTGCCAAACAAATTCCAAAATAAATTTATCGAAATGTTGATTGCGAATTGATAAAAAAAAAAACAAAATGAATAGAAAACAAAAATTAAATTGCCAATTAAGATGAAACAAAGAAATTTAAATGAATTTCGCCAATTAATATTGAACTGATTTTGAGTGGGTGCTTCTTTAAAGATTTCTAGGTCAATGGACCTTATGACTGTTTTGTACTTGGACCTTATGACTTATTCCTATCGGTCTTAATGTCCATGGACATTGTGTCTATTTAAAGCAGCCATAATGTCCATGATTGCCTCATAAAAAATTAAAATACTTTTAGACTCCATAAAATTTCAAAACGTTTGGCAACTTCTTTCGAGACTTCTTTATCAAACACCACAAGCAAAATCAAAGAAACGCACTTCTTCCTCAAATTACGATAAAACAAATTTAACGATTTTTTATTTAATTCAAGGATTCAAATCCATTTCACTCACACACTTAAATATTAATATCCACAATAATCTGTAAAACGTTCAGACATAATTTATTGTTCTATTCATCTTCAAGCGGATATCAACCATGACATTCAAATCCATTAAGCTTTCCACTGCATAATTTTATGATAATGTCTCCAACAATAAGGAGTCACACCTTTTTTTTGTTTGCCGCATCATCAACAGGAGCCAAGTACAGTTATGCTTTTTTTTTTGTCATAACAAAGCGCAAAAATGATGCATTTTAAGTGAATGTCCTGATAAAAAAGATGATGGCTGTTATATTTTCATGGTTTGAACGTCATGAAAAGAAACAGAATAATGGATGACAAGGAAAAAAAAATCCGCTGTACATTTACGATTTAATATATACTATACATTCATACACATAGAATGCAAACAAAAATTAAAATTAATGATGCTAGAAGAGAATACGAAAACTGAATGCGAAATATAGAAATAAATTCCTTAACTCTGTAAAATGAAAAGAAGTTACATTTTCTATTTTGCCTTAATTCTAAAGGACATTGACACACAAGAGTGTAAAGTGTGTATTTTGAAACTAAAACAAGTTTTAGTTGAGTGTCACACGTGAAAACTTTTCCTTACTTCGGATGTGACAAGCACACACATTTTCTATGCGAGCACGGCAGTTAATGGCCCTGGAAGCATATCCATCCATAAATACAATAGCTTCAATTTAAAATCCTTTCTAATTAATGGCAGTCATTATGATTATGAAGTTGGTTCGTGTTGGTAACGGGGGATGTTGTAATATACATAAATGAATTGCTTTTGTTAAAGCAAATTTAGTTCTTAAGGGGAAACTTTGAAGGTACCATGAAACTAGTCACAGTTGTTAATGGTTCGAATTGCTGTTTTAGTGTTTCATATTATATACAAAAAAAAAATATTATTATTATTAATGAGGGCATTTGATTGTAATACCTTTTCTACTTGTCTCAACATTTACTTTTTATTTACATTTAACATTTAACAAAACGACAAAAACTGTTATGATAATAGAGCAGACAGATCCTTCAAACTTCTATGTGGATGAGTGACATGACAACGCTTTTGCAAAGACACGGTGAAAAATTTTAGGGTATATACATTTACATTTAGGGTTACACCTACATTTGCGACACAAACATTTTATGAAAAGTTAGGGTCTAGGCTAATTCACTGTGCACAATTCACTGTATGGACACTGAATTGTGCACACTGTGAATTGTGTTCCACAGTGAATTGTGTACAGTGAATTTTTCATACATTGAATTGTGCACAGTGAATTGTGAACAGTGAATTAGCTGGCTTCGGAAAAATTATTGCATTTCAACTTTCATTTCTATGTGGTTAGGTTTTAAATGAATAAGGGATATTTAAAATTGCCAATACGTCATATGGCACCGAATTGACAGATTTTCTGGCATCACATTTTTTTCTGACTGTCAACCCTTGCAAAAAGTTAATTATGAAAAGTCAGTTTGACAGTCTGAAAAAAGCACGATACATATTTCCAGCTGTCATCCGTAAAGTGTAAGCTGATATTTTTTTCTTTTGAAAACATGGTAAAATTTTCTATTGAACACTCCGAAAACGTCAAAATTAGTTGCAGTAGTAAAGTTTTTACTAAACAGAAAATACAATTTAGTACTAATTAGCATGTTAACCATTTACGTATGGCGCTGCAGTTGTCATGTTTGTTTTAAGCAGCAAAGACAATTTAGTGCTAATTCTGACTACCCGTTGCACATTTCAACTCAATCTCAAACAGCAAATATAGTTCTGCGAAAGGCCTATATTTGTGAGTTCTCCCTTAATATTAGATACCAAATAAAATGAAAACAAAAACAAAGTGGAAGATGTCAAAAAGGTAAAAAAATTACTTTTATTTATTGTCGGAGAAAAGTTTTTTAAATATTTAACCCTGTTGTATAATGGGTATTTTTTTTTTTAATAACCTAAGCTGAGGCGAATAAATAGAAGTAATTTTAGAAAAATATTATTAAAAATTTGTTGGTATGTATTTATTGTTAAGTCAAGAGCTGAACATCCATACTTGCAAAACTACTCCTTTATATAGTAGTAAGGATTGTGTATTTACAATATAAATGAAGATAACTAGGTTCATTAAAATTTAATTTAATCATATTACAATCATTTATATACGATATATTGTAAATATACATTTTACCAAAGCTAGTGTTTCTGTAAGGTTTGGTAGCGATATAGGATACAAAATATAGATATGGCCAAGCAACGAACGCTAGGCTATGACTAGTGTTTGAAAAAAAAAAAAAAAAAAAACTATTTTTAGCGATGAATTTTTTTAAAAACGGTTAATTTTTCGAACAAAATTATTAAGAAATTTTTTGTAAAAAATTGTCTAAGCTTCAAGTTTGCTTTCAAATTTTTTTCTAACAGTGATAGTTAGGGAGATATTCACGGAAAACTGTTTTAGGGGCCGTAGACCCCCCGTAAAATCAGAACTTTAAATAATAATACAAGATTTTGATGGGTCCGTTATTTTTTCCAAGTTTAGGGGATTTTTTCGCTTAACGCAAAACATCTTAATAAATAGCGAATATATTTAAATTAAAATTCAAGAAAATCGCGGCAAAACTATATGAATACTGCCATGGAGGCCGGTGCTACAACAATGGTATACTGTATGAGTGAGCCAAATCATATCATATAAAAAATGGTTTGTTCATCAAATGAATCCAGCACTTTCTTATCTAAAAGCAATGATGAAAAACAAACCCAGATTGATTATGGTTAATTAGTCAATTTCATCACAAGAAACGATTGAAGGATTTTAAAATGGAATCGGAAGTATACATACGGCAAGATTTCCATTAAGTCTGAAGTATGATGCGGAGAATGAAAAGAATTAGCAAATGTTTTATGGTTGGGCTTCCGTAGCGAAGTTGGATTTTCCATTAAAACATTTCAATACCGATAAAAGCAAAAGTAAATTCTCAATGAATGGATATCGAACAAAATTTCTATATGTAAGTGCGTTGTGGTATAAAAAGTTTTTTTTTTAAATAACTTTTTGATATTTGTGTTACACAATTATATAATCCTTAACGGAAAAAAAGATTTGCTATTTCCGTCAGAAGGTTTATTTTGTTTAAAGTTTTCGTGTTTTTATTTTATTGTTCACGCTGAATATTCGGGAAATTATGGCGTTTTCCGAGTATTCAAAGTGTGAACAATAAAATAATCTTTGACACTTTCTACCTTCACCGATATATATGCTTCCTTTTTAGTTTCAAGAAAACTTTTTTGAATGTCCGATGGTACTACTTACCACATTTTAGTTATAAGAACCATTTGCTAAGATTGATAGATTGTCAAAAAACACTGGTATTGTGCAAAAGCAAACACAAAAATTAATTTCAAGCAAAAAATTATTCGGATGATTGATTTTGAAATTCGTTTTCATTTTGAATTAATATGGGCCATTTTAAATAACAGTTCTAAATTCAAGAAATCAAAGTCGGATATATTGAATAAAAAAAAAATTCAATAACAGAATTAGTTTCTGAACTCTGAAAAAAAAAGTAGACATAAAATGTGGCTGTAAAACTAAAAGTGGTGTAACCCCTTTTGGTATAGCGATAGTACCTATTCAAGCTTTAACCAACACTACTAGTACAGGAAAATTCTTCGACGTTAGGTAGTACGTTCTTGAGTAAAAAAATTTCATGTTTGGGTTTTAATTCTGTATACGTAAGAATTAACTCTTTATTTTTTTCATTTGGTATCAAAAAAATAAATCTAGAGCGATTCCTTCCTATAACAATAAACGGGTCAACATACAAATGTCATCAATTTTGTGTATAACCATAGTTTCTGACTTACGACATTTTTTCCTAACAGCAAATAGTTATTCCCAACAAACTATAAACCGAAATCATTCTAATTTCCCTATTTTGACAATATGAAAAATTATTGCATTTTGTGATATATAAAAATCAAAACTGATCACATTTTAAATGCCACTTATCAATTTTGTTTTAATTCACATTAACTCACAACGAATTTGATTCTCCATGACTAATAGTGTTTTAAATTGAGAAACATCATCGATTTTCAAAACTTATCAATTATCAATTATAATTGATAATTGACAATGAAAAAATTGATCACTTTTGGAAAAACGTTTCGTGATATTTGATTCAAAAGTAAAAATAAATTTTATTGAAGGGTTTTGGGATGGGGTTCTTAACTAACACATTTTCTTTGATACAACCAGGCAAAATTCAAATAAATTTTTTGGTTATTTTTCAACACTGTATCTAACAAAAATTAAATCTTTAAAACCTTCGTAGAAAAGAATTTAGTCCGTTGAACGAAGAAAAAAAATTATTCATTTTCTCAAAAAAGAAAACACCTTTTAATTTTTAATAACTGAACCCTTTTGTCCATTAATTGAATTCTCTGAAGAACTTTGCAAAAAACAAGGCTATCAAAATTTTCGTTGGCATTAAATATTAAATACATTAAAATATGGTTAAAGAAATGCTTCCGCAGTCATAAACACGGGTTATTAAATTTGTTAAAAATATCCATTTTTTATTATTTCAAACTTAAGTATCCGTAATAAATTGTAATCCAACCTGCACCTCCCTAAGCATGGATAAGGATTTGTTTTTCTTGTGAACGACAACATGGCATATTACATAAAAAACATCACAAACCGTATGGGACAAGAGCCCATGGAATGGTTGTCATAAAAATATCAGCTATAAAATGCACGAGAGACATTCAGTACCATCTTCATCTTTTTGCCTCTCTCGAACCCATCCTTGAGCCAAAGGGTAGTTCTTATCTTCACCACACGTAATATTTTTGCTTCTGTGCCTTCTTATGGGTTGTTGCTGTTATCCTTTAGTTTTTTTTTTTTTTTTTTTGTTTTATCGTCAACAACACCAGTGGCGCCCGTTCTTGGCATAAGGATGCAGGACTAGTTTAAATTATGTTTTTTTTTTTCTTAGAGAAGATTCTACATTCTAACCAATCCTGGAAAATGAACAGGATAGTAGGAGGACATGGGCACGTAATAAAAATTTAAACACACATATAGTTAGCAAACACCAGGAGAGTTAAGAGGATAAAAAAAACCTCAAAATGACAACAAACACAGAATATGAATGGAAAGGATGAAAAAAGGACGATATGAAGAGGTAGGAAAAGCTTCCTTTTTAGTGCATTCATGAACATCCATGCTTGGATGGATTTTGCTTACTTGGTTCCCCAGATTAGGATAAGGACGAAAGAAGGAAAAACTATTTTTTTTCTTGTTGTAGTCCTTGAAAGGATCCCCCACACACAAATTCTATATATGTATGTAATTCTCTTTCATTTATTTGAGTGAAAAACCGGAAATTACATTAAAACCCAAGTCCCATTACTAGAATCACGAAGGAGCAGGCATCTCATGCGATATCCTTTTTCTTGCTACTAATTGCAAGATGGATACTGTGTTGCTCCAGGAAAGATTCAAAACAAAAGCATATCTTTTCAAGTTCTTTTGATGATTACCTGTTTTTCAAATTTGTATCCTTAACGCGTGAAGAGGCGAAGAGGGCGAGGGAGTGTTTTTTTTTTCTTTCTATTTCACAATATATCACCAGACAGACACACAACACACTGTTTCACTTCACAACAATAGAATTATGTTATTTTTTTTTATCGCGAGGACACTCTAAAATGATTTTTCGTTGTTTTACTATTTTTTTAAAAAAAACCCAACCGACCACAGTGAAGGATTATCACAAACTGCTGAGAAAATTAGAACACAGTCTTTCATTTATTTTGGTCCTGACACTGATAATTAACATCATTGAAGCTCAAAGCTGTTATCCTTGCGCAGGACTTTGACTAACTTTGCCTGAGTTGGGGTAGGAAATTTAATGAGGGAAAAAAGAAGCTTAGAGAGATTGTTCGGCAATATTTGTTTCCTTTTTTTCGAAATCAAAAATATGAGTTCTTGAAATCTTGCCAAAAAGGACTCTTTGCAGAGATAGCATTTTCTGCAGTTACTGCAATGGCAATTAATAAATCATGCAAACCACATTTGACCTCGTTGATATTTTACTCGTATAATTGGGGCATGTTTCACTATTTAAAGGACACTCTTACTCATGCAAAAGTCATTATAACTCCTTGATGCAATCAAGCATGATTCCTATATGTATATGACGTCAAAGGATTTTGCAACAGCGTAATAATGATGGCGCCGGTTACACTCGAACATTTTCAAGGTCATATGGATAGTTTTCCAAAGTTTAAACTCGAAAATCAAAACAATATGCATTGGGCGAGGTTTTAGGATATTGTGCGTTTGTATATGAAAACTGTTATACTAACTGTGCTCTCTTTGTTGACAAGAGATAAAGCTTTTGAGGCGAATTCGTTTTGAAAGCTATTGAAGTAACATAATACAAAGTGTAACACATTTTTTTGTAATGTCCTTTTTTCTTTTTTTTTTTTCTTTGAAAATTGTGTAAGGACTTTTTGGTTCATTTGTTTTATATGATTTTTTTGTTTGTGAATTACAATGGTGAGGGAATTCTGTGATTGTCATGACCTGTGCTACCTATTTGAATGTTGATGTTGATGCTAGAGATCAAAAGGAAGGTTAATCTTAGCAAATTTCAAAAGCATTGTTGAGAAAATTGGCAAGTGTGTTTTTTTTATGATGAAAAGAAAGTATTTAAAAAGAGGCTTTGTAATTCTTTGTGTGTCATTTATAATGGAAAACTCTAATTTTGAAGGAACTGTGAGCAGATGAACTTACTTTAATTTTGTTTTTCAAGACAAAGCTGAGTTCGACCTTGGGGTGAATTACAAAAGATTTTAGCACAAGTATGATAACTTTGACAACGTAAAAGTTTTCACTGAACCACAGTTTTCACTTCACAGCTTCAAAATAAAATAGAATAATGGGTTCCGACTTAAAATAATTTATTTTTTTTTAATATTGTAAGTCCATTTCGTTTATTTCGTTTTGTTTTTATATTTTATGTAAATTTAGCATAAGTTTAAGGAAATAATCGTAGAACCTCTTTCGTTACTTTTTTGATATCTCGACACAACCTTCACGCTCTAGCTTTTTTATTGGTTATTTTATGAGAAAATCAATTTTGAAGTTAAGAAACTTGCAGTTTCTAAATGAGGACTTCATAATACAAAAAAAAAAGAAATAAAGGGCACGATTGGGTCGCACAAATTTGCTCTTGTGGCAAGTTACCTGAGGGTTTAAAGTACAAACTTAATATACAAAAAACTCGTATGAAATTTTTTTTAAAGTTTGAAAACCTTATCTTACAAAGATTCAAACCAAATTCAAAGTATGCAAAAAATTTTCTTTACTAAATGTTAGTTTAAGAAATTTTTTTTTTCAAAATCGTTGGACCAGTTTTTGAAAAAATCGACTTTTTCAAACTTTTTTTCTAAAAAAAGTGAGTAAGCAGGTTTTTTAAACTTAATTTATTACACCTTAAAACTAAATTTCATAAAAATCTGTCAACTGGTTTTTGAAATATTGAATTCACAAAAACAGTTTTTCAAAAATTATTTAAAGCTTAAAAAAAAACAATTTTGAATTATAATTTTATGTCATGTATTGAGTATCCTTCAAATCACTTAAGCCGTTATCGAAATAGTCAAAATTTAAAAATATCGTTTTATGACAGGTACCGTCACACGAATTTTCTTAAAAGTTTGGTTTTCACCATTTTATAGACCTTCTACATGTAGTTACACATGTGAAATTTGGTTGAAATCGTTAGAGCCGTTTTCGAGAAAAATACAATGTTCGATAGTCGTTATATGGCAGGTACCGTTATTTTTGGACTTACACTGAGTTACAAAAACCATATCTACCAAATTTGAAATAAATCGGCTCACCTGACAGAAAGACAGACAGACAGACAGACAGAATTGCCGAACCCACTTTTTTCGTCTTCTCTATCATCATAATGTCATTTTTTATTGTTATCTCAAAACTTTTGTTTTGCACGAACCTATAGAGCAAGTTAAAAATGAAAAAAAAAGAGTAGGTACCTAACTATGAAGAAAAAATTAAATAAACATGAAATTATAAAAAAAAAAAAATTTAAAATCAGGACGAGTTTTTTTTTTTTTTTTTTACACTATCAGATCTATTTTCAAATGGAGCTTAAAGCAAGCATCAACATATGAAAGAAAGATTTGCCAACACATATAATGTGTCCCACTGGCTCATCACTTAGTGCAGGTGTTAGTTGTTAGTAAGCACAATGGTACAAAAACAAAAACACATGCACATAAATACAACATAAATACATTATTACAATACAACACAGAAACAATTATGATCGTGGAGCACTGGTTCTAAAGAGAGTTTTTAAAATATTTTTATTTAAATTAAAGTCTATAAGGCTCTCATTCAAGTTATAAAACTTACTCATCCGTGTGAGAGGCTCATGCATGCCATAATTAGTTCTGTGGAGTTCAATATGTAAAAGTTCAGATCTTCGTAGGTGGTAAGACCCTCCGCGGTAGTTTAAGCCAATAGAAGCTAACAGGTCCGAAGCATCAATTTGTCCGCTGATAAGTTGATGAAGAAAAATTAAAGCATTATTTACCCTTCGTTGGTGTAAAGATTGAATCTGCAAAAGCTGTATCCGATGTTCATAAGGTGGCAGATTATAAGGATCGGCCCAAGGAAGGCCTTTAAGAGCAAAGCGAATAAACTTGTGCTGCACTGATTCAATACGGTTCTTATGGATTTCATAAAAAGGAGTCCATACTTGTGAGGCATATTCAAGATGAGGCCTTACGTAGCAGTTGTACAATGAGAGAGTGACGTACGGATCGTTAAATTCTTTTGCCCACCGTTTTATGAATCCAAGCATAGAGTTCGCTTTATTTACAATAAAATTAATATGTTCAGAAAATTCTAGATTAGCACTAAAATTTACACCTAAGTCTTTGAAACTAACCACGCGACAGATTTTATTTTGAGATATACAATATTCAAAGAAACTTGAAGATCTTTTCTTTGAGAAGGTCATTGTTTGGCATTTTTTAGGGTTAAGAGTTAACCCGTTTTTATAACACCATTCACTGAAACTATTGACATCAGCCTGCAGAAGATTGTGGTCATTAGGAGATTTGATTGTTTTAAAAATTTTCATATCGTCTGCAAATATGAGAATCTCACTAAAGCGTATACAAGATGAAACGTCATTTATAGCAAGAATGAATAAGAATGGGCCCAAATGACTTCCCTGGGGTACGCCTGAATGGGCAAAGAAAGTATTTGAAAGGGAGTTTCTAAATTTGACCTGGTAAGATCTATTTTCAAGGTACGATTTGATCCACGAAATAAAAAGAGTAGGGAAACCATACGCTTGGAGTTTAAAAACAATAATGTCATGGCTGAGTTGGTCAAATGCTTTAGAAAAATCTGTGTATATGCAATCAACTTCATTACCTTTTTCTAATGCATTTGAACAATTATGCAAGAAGGTAAGAAGGTTTGTAACAGTAGACCTTTTCTGCACAAAGCCATGTTGCTGTTTACAAATAATGTTTTTACCAAAAAATGAAAGGCTTTCACATACAACCTGTTCAAAAAGCTTCGGAACACATGACAATTTAGAAATGGGTCTATAGTTATTAATGTCGAATTTATCACCCTTTTTAAAAACAGGAGTGAGAAATGATTTCTTCCAGAAGGACGGAAATTTTCCAGCTTTTAGAGAAAGCTCAAACAAAAATTGCAAGGGTTGCACTAATACATCACTACATTTTTTCAGAACAATTGGGGGTAAACCGTCAGGGCCATAAGAGTAATCGTCATTTAAGGATGACAAAAAATGCAAAACTCTATCTTGTTTCACAGGAATATTGTTAAAATTAACTTGCGGGTAGCTTTTCACGTCTTTAAAAAAATCTATATCAACACTTCTATGAGTATCAACAAATGAGTTACGAAAATTATTTGCAAACGCGTTGCAAATATCACTGGGATTTTGTACGGAAGTGTTCTCATATAAAAAACTTGCTGGGAAGCCATCCGAATTTTTTTTCGAGTTAACAAAATGCCAAAAACTTTTAGGGTCCTGTTTTAAAGAAGCCCCCATTTCGTTAACGTAATTGGTGTACAACAATTTTGAAAGATTTTTAAATTCTTCAAATAAGGCAATATATTGTTCGAAAATTGTTGGAGAGAGGGTTTTTATATAAGCTTTCCATACTTTATTTCTCTTGTTTCGAAGAGATTTTAGCTCTTGTGTGTACCAAGGGTGACAAAAATTAGTGTTTTTAGATATTTTTGTAGGTACACAATTATTTATACAGCTACTGATTATATTATAGAACTCAGTTACTGCATCGTCAATATTTGTAGAATCGTATATATTTCTAATATTCGATCTACTTATTACATCGGAAAGCAACTGAAAATTTGACTTTCGAAAGTCAAAAACAAATGAACAATCTTGAGAATTACAATTTTCGAGAGGATGGTTGCTCAAATCAAAAAATATATCCAAGGGTGGATGGTAATTGTCTATATTAGTAATTCCAGAACTAGATTCCTGAACAACAGTACTAATAGCGTCAGAAGAAAATATCAAATCGAGTACTCGATTCTTAGAGTTTTTAATACAGTTAACTTGCTGTAAGTCAGTAGAATTAATACCATCTAGAGAGAGAAGCTCTGTTTGTGAAGATGTTAATGAGGCTTCTTGAAATGATCCATCATCCGAAGGAACCCATTCTATATGGGGTAAATTGAAATCCCCGAGAAGTAGAATATTGCTGTTGGAGCAAGACAAGTCAATGATAAAGTCTAAGGCCAAAACAAGTTCATTATACAACAAACTTGAACTTCTTGGAGGAATATATACATTTATAATATATACATACTTAGACTCTATGTTTAATTTGATGCAAACCAAATCAATAGAAAGATCGAAGGGGAAAGAAATACGCGTAGATACAAAATTATTACGAACAGCAATCAACACACCACCGCCTAATTCTTTTGGTTTATCAACATGACGATCTTTTCTAAAAACTAAGAACTCTTGATTAAAAAGTTCTGTGTCTAAATAGCTTGAATTCAGCCAAGTTTCCGTCAAAACAAAGATGTCATGTGAAAAAGCTTGAGAGTTAGTATAGATATTTGCAGTTTTGCTGCGAAGCCCTCTGACGTTTTGATAAAAGAGGGTAATCCTTTTTAGTTTTTTGGCGGAGATTTCTTAGGAATAACGCACTTACTTCTTTTACTTCTCAGTTTAAAAAATAAAATAGTTTTTTTTATTCATTTTTGCAAAACTTTTTTTGAATAAAAGGTACGAATGTTTTGAGAATAATTTGTTACATCTTAAACCTAAATTTTATAAAAAAATGTCCGCAGGTTTTCAAAATTTGTAATTAAAAAAAAAAAAAAAAATTAGAAAAATTATTTGAAACAAAAATATTTAAGCAAAAAATGTTATGCCATCTTATTTCCCGACTTACTTGTTCAATATCCGTTTAATTTTTTTAAGACCGTTTTAGCCCGCTACATAGCAGATACTGTTAGATGGAATTTTCTGAAATTAGTGTTTCTACTTTTGTTCTCGAGAAATATAAACTTTTTGTTAACGGTTATATTGCCGGTAATGTTATTTGTAACAGTAACCTTTGAAAATGTGTGCGGGCATATTACCATAAAAACACTGCCTACTAAATTTAACCCTTTTAGGCTGTAGGTGACGGTACAGACAGACTTTTGTTGCTTTTTGCCTAATTTCATCGTAATCTCAAAACAATTTTTTTTGCACGAATCCAAAACCTGTCTATATTACATTATATTCTATCTATATATATTATATTCGCAAGTAAAAATGGCGTTTCTATGAGATCATGAGACTCATTTAGTGGTTCTAGAGTATTATAATCTGATATTTGTTCTAAAAACAATTTATTGGGCTTTGCCGATAGAGGGACATTTACCAAAATCATTAAAAACAAGAAACTAGAAGACAATTCAATTTTCAAAACATATTCTAGTGAATAGAACTGAATAGCTGAGAACTTTCAAAGCTTTACGGACAATTTTCAATCAGCGATGTGTAAAAGAAATCGATTTTTCGATATTTTATATATATCGATATTTTATATTTATATATAAAAAATAGGTCAATTTTGACATGAAAATATGGATTATTTATAAATGATTGTTTCTTCTTTTATATAACTTTATTTCTTATATATGTGTTATTTTGTGTGAACAAACAATATTAACTTGGATAAAATATGAGTAAAGTGAATAATTAATTTTTGGACTTAATTTTACATCTGGGTTAAGGCGAGTGAATAATATAGCCGTTAGTGTCTAATTTTTCAAAAGCCGCGATGAAAAAGGTCGATAGGTAATCCTCCCGGACTATCAGCCCCATTCTGATATTATTTTAATTTTCACTTATTTCTATTCTGCTATTTATGCGGTTTGAAAGTGTACTTCCATCAAAAATGTCGTTAAAACAGTGTGGTGAACGCACGCATTCCATACAATTCAAATCCGCAAATAAATTGTTGCGGATCTGTTCAATTGTTGATTTATTCGTCAAGTGCTTCGTAAATGTAAGTAAAAATCATTTTATTGCTTAATTTAGAATATTTGATTGTTAATAATAGATTATTAACATCGATTTAATAATACACCTATCAACTTACACTTCATCCGGTAACTCCATACATTTTTTTTTTATTTTCTTATGTTTTTGCTAATTTTTCTGTTTGAATTTTCTCTTATTCTATTCGTTAGTGGAAAAAATTCCAATGCAGTCCATTTGTTTTTTTTTTGTTTATTAGAAAATAATCAACCACAATAATTGTTTAAATTTCTTAAGAATTTCACATGAACAGAAAAAAACTGTCAAATTGATTTTAGGAAATGTAATTCACCAGACGGATAGTAGAATGAAAAGGTAGGGCAAAAAGGAATCGAATGGGTGAGGTGAATTAACGATTTACGTGAATAGTGGAATAGGGCTGTATATTAGGTTTCACAAGAGCAGTTTTTTGCGCCCAAACCTTGCCTTTTATATTTAATAACAGTTACTTCATAGATTTTATTAGTACCTTCATATATAAAAGTTCACTTTAAAAATAAAAGTTTCAAAAGCTAAGTTTTATGAGATTTAATCAAAAATGCTCGGAAAACTTTGACCAAAAGCTTTGCTAGAATGCTAAATAGCTTTTTCCAAAAAAAACTTTAAACTTTCGCACAAAGCTTTTGTAACCAATCACAGAAGCAAGTTGTCAACTTATGGTTTGAAAGCTTAAAACCCTTTAATATAAAGCACTTTTTGCGAAAGTCCATTCACAATAGATATAAAGTCTATAGAAAAATTAGCAGCGCCGCCGCGCACCGTCAATGTTCAAATAAAATTATTTTTGCTACTACCATTAAGTTTATGTGTATAAACTCAATGCTACTACCTTTTTAATTCATCACTGAATATTGGAAGCAAATAGGAAAACTACAAACTGAGAAGCTTTTGCAAAGCAATATTTTGTACCTGCCCTTTTCCTTAAATGATTTTAAGGTTTTACAGGATTTCTCCTATAACTAAAGAACAGAAAGCACCGTTTGAAAGCTTTTTTTTTCTTTTCTACTTCAGAAATCATTTTGGCAAGTACATTAATGTATGTTGCGTTAACTTTTTTGACTTCGAGCTTTACAGAAGTAAAAAAAGCTCATAAAACAAGATTTTAAACTGTAAGCATTTAAGTTCAATAGTTGCAAAGAAATTACGTAAGATGTCTCTAATTAAATTATAAGCATGACACTTACTTACACACAAAATGGGAATAAATAACAACAATAATCCTTTAAGCACGAATGAATTATCTAATAAATATTATACTTTTAACATTTTGAGATGTATCTACTTTCTTATATATGAATATTAATTAACTTAGAAGTTTATTAATGATATGAATCCTTAATAGGGTTCTAATATGAAAAATCATTAAACAAAATTCAACCAAGTAAAAGTCATGGTATTATTTCATTATCAGTGGACTAACTGAATGAATATTTAAAAATAAAGCATCCATTTAGTCCAAGAAATATTAACTCTTTCTTAATATTGCTTTTAATATTTGCATAAAAGTAAATACATAGGTACAAAAGGAAACGGGCGTACAAAGTTTGAAGAAACTTTTTATAAAAATTAAAAAGGGGAATATTTATTACTGCAGAGATACTTCATGAAATATTTATTCAAGGAACTTTTTAATGGCGAATTTACTTTAAGAAAACCTTGATTTTTATTTTTTTACGCATATTTTAACCACAGTTTTAATTTAAAAATAGATGAATTTGGAAAATCTTTGAATTTAAGTTTGAAAAGAGATTTTGAAGAATATTCTGAATGTCGACGTGAAAATATTAGAGGAGATAGTCTATGTACAATGTACAGTTCATATCTTGTAAAAATTAATACAGGTGGTAAGGTAAGTGGTCGATGTCGGAAGAACGAGTAACTGGTTGATTGGCATAAGATGCATCATAAGAATAGAGCAAGTAGATCAGGTTAAGACCAGAAAAAATCGTATAAGAGTCCACCGGTTTTTATAAAAAGTTGACTTAAAAAGAAAAACAAAATATAAAAAATCAACGAAAGCACATACGAAAATGTGATACATATATATGTTCACTAAGAAAAAACAGACATTAAAAACAAAAAGATGCTTGTATCATAAAAAACACTTTCAAATCAAACCGCAAATGATTTGATTGAAACACGGTAATAGTTTGCGAATTCAGGTGAGTATGTTACTACAGTGAGATCTCCATAAACGGATGCTCACGCATAACCGTATTTTTGTCCATAAAGGGGAGCTGTCCAGTTGTGAGAGCTTCGCGTCCGGTTATTGGAGATTTTCAGTGGATTGGCTCATGGTATAAACTATCTATCTGTTTTTAATATTTTATACAAAAATAACCCTTCGATAAATAACTGTGTCCGTTTATGGGAGACTTTTTATTGGAAAAGAGTAAAATTACGTGTCCGTGAATTAAGAGTCCGTATCCGTTTAAAAAAAAATTGTTTTTTGTATAGAAAATTAGAGAAAAAGTTGGTTCCCGAACATGTGTCCGTTTATTTGGAAATTGTCTGCTTAATGGAGCTTTTACTGTATTTTGAAAAAAAAAAAAATGTTTTTTTGACTCAGTGTTGGTATTTGTAAAGCTAAGAGTATTTTCTTCAATTAAATGTTTGGTTTGAATTGTTTTCGTGAATAATGTTTCAGAAACGAAATTTCAAAATCAAAATTTTGAAAAAAAATTTTTTCTGAAATTGTATTTTTAACAAAATTTTGCTTTATTAAGTGCAATATTTTTTACCAATATTCAACGTTACGTTACATTTCTAGTCGAATATTGAAAATCTCATCATTATTATTATCGTACCTATGTGCTTCGTTGATTTTAACTTTCTGTTTTCCATTTTGAGTAATTTTTTTTGTTTAATTGTCTCTTCTGTCTAAATGGAGCTCGGAGGGAGAAATACCCCTCCCATACGATTTTTCCTGACTTGACTTACTCGCTCTATTCTTTTATTGCACCTTATGCCAATCGCCTTGTATACTTGTACTACTCGTTATTCCGACATCGACCACCTGTCTACACTGATCTATGTTTGTGATATCAAGTTTTTAACTCTTTCACTAACTTTTGATTAAGGCTTTAAAAAAATTAAAGCAAAAGGGAAGCCATTTTTCAAAATTCTATCATCATTTCTTTAATCATTTCTGAAGACTTTAAATCAGTGCCCACAAAAAGTTATCCTAGAGCAAAAGTATTGTTAATTAATCACAACGAAACCTTAACACTTCTTCTAAATTAATCCTTATTTTTAACACCATTTAAGGGCTTTTTGTTAACCCTCATTGAAGGACCACAGCCATTATCTTTCAGAATAATGTCCTCTTTACCACCAACTGGTAAACCCATTTCTCAAAATATATCTCTTAAAAATAAAGGACATCTAATCTCTATGCTAAAATAATCAAGTCGCTATTTAAAACCCTCTTTTCAAGATGTTAGTTTACTTCTTCCAAAAAAAAAGAGTTCCCTAAATCTCATAATCCCAAGTAAAATAATGCCAAAATCTGGATTGTATTCAATTATTTTATACACATCCTTCTCAAGTGCCCATCATCACTCACTAACAAAAAACAGACAAAAAAAAATGACAGTAGGTATAAAAAAAACGTTCCATCTTTTTTGTGTGTCTCGTCCATCCTTCATTTCGTGTTTACGATAATAAGACCAGATATGACATTAAGATTGACAGGATAGGAAGTTGTAAACAAATGGAGGCATAGCAGAGGACCAACAAAAAATATCCATCCTAGGAAAGACTAGTCAAATGCAAAAACTTTTTTCCATAGTCCTTCCTTTCAATAAGGATATTCGTTGTTCTTTATTGAATTATAGCTTTTGCGTTTTTCACAAACTTTCGCACTGACAAAAAAGCTTTATATCAACATTTTGTGTATGTTTGTTATCCCCCAAACGACATAAATCATAAACATCCCAACTCAATTAGAAAGTTTCTTGAATTTACTCATCGTCGTCCTTTTTTTTCATAAAGTGTATAGCATCGTTTTTATCCTTTATCCTTTCTCAACTCTTTCACAATCAATTTGTCACATTTAGAAAACAAAAAAAAAAAGTTAGCCTTGGTCGTGTTGTAGAAAATGCAATTATCCTTCTCGTCCTACCAATATCACATCCTGACTTGGGAATTGTCTTGAATTTTTAATTTCCTTAATATTATGGCTTCCATTCCATAAGGACGAACGAAGAAACAAAAAATTATTGCACTCCATGTCCTGACCAATTAACTAAGGCAAATTAAAATATAGTGGACTTCTCGAACCCACCATAACCGACTCGGGATAAAATATTTTCCGCCCACACCAGTGCTCCCTGATGAGTGTCGCTGTCCATCACTTTTCGAAAAGTGTAGAAAACGTCCGTGAAAAGAACATTAGTCCTAGTTAACTTCAAAAAGAAGGACAACAGAAAAAAAAGAAAATTATAATTTCCACTCGGAAAGGGGGGTTCGCATTTCTTTTCTCATTATTAAGGCAAATTTCTCTCTGTCCTTTCCTTTCCATCATCTTTCTGTGTTTATTTTTCTTGCAGGACTTTTTCCTTCTTAAATTTTTTTTTGCATTAATCACTGTTAAACCGGAAAAAAGATGATAAGACGAAAGACAGCAGCACGGAAGAAAAATTCACAGACGAAGATCCTTGTGTTCACACTCTTGAAAGGTGTAAGGCGGCTGGTAAGGATACAGAGTGTTGGAGTGGATTTAATGTCGCTTGGAAAGTTTTTGTTGTTGTTATATATTTATTTACTTTTCTTCGTCTGTGTCTTCCTGGTGAAATTTTATATATTGGGTGATCCTTTTTTTACGCTCAGTTAAATACTGATTCAATGAAAAAAGGGTTGAGACATTGGAAAAATATATATTTACCCATGATGTGGCATTTTTAAGGAGTTTTTTTTTCGTTTTATTTTATTTTTATAACCCAAATTGTTGGGAAAGTCTTTTAAGAAAATTCCCATTTCGTTTACAATAAACCAAAAACAGCACATTTATTTTTAAGAGAATCGCTTTGGCTAAAGTTTATTGCCTCACAAAAAACACGTTTGCCTCGATGAACGTTTACATTTATTTCGTTGTTATTTCCATTTATTTTCGAAACTTATCTCATCAGAAGATGACGTTTACAGATTAATTTAAGTATCAACATTGGAAAAGGTTCATAATTGAAGTCGTTTTTTAAAACAAACATATAGGTAGAGATACGATTTGGTCAACCGTAATTGCTCTTGGGATGCTGATATCAAATTCAAACACGAAATTGTATGTGATTGTGTGTATGCGTGATGTTTGTTATAAAAGATGATTACTGATAGGATTTTGATGAAATATTGTTTATGATGATAATGCTTGTTAGCATACTCAGTCAAACAAGCAATTATGTCTACTGTTTCCATTCTTTCTAAATTTCTTAGTGTCATTGCTGCTGAAACAATTATTTGAGGTGAATAAAGAAAGTTATCTTTTCAAAAATTCGGTCTTAGCAGGTGTCGAAAAAAGAATTAAAAAGGTTATTTTTTTAAGAAAATGACGTATTTATTATAGAAACTGAAATTGACATGGCAAGGCGTTGAGTAAATAATTTAGAGACATTTTTTAGTTCATATTCTGAGAACTGAAAATAAATAAAAGGTCGCCGAATTTCTGTCCAGTTATGGGAGCTGTCCGGGAAGTTGGTTCCCGAAAAGGTGTCCGCTTATGAGAATTGTCCGCTCATTGGAGCTGCACGCAAGTAGAGCTTTTACTGTATGAAATGTCCCATTGTTTTAAACCTCGCATCAGAAAAAAAAGTGTCAGAAAAAATAGATTTCTGGTTCAAATCGAACTGCTGCAAGTTACCTATATCACATCTTCATGTTTATTTGCTATTATTAAAGAAATATATTGATCAACAATTTTGTTTTTCAATATGGTCACATATTGGCTGACTATGGTAAAGATGTACAGAACAATTAAAAAGATTAAAATAATTTATGTTTAATACGACTTAAATAATTGAAATGAAAAAAAAAAAAAAAAAAAAAAAAAAAAGGGAACATTTATTGATACATTTATTAAATATTTATAAAGGGTGTTTCTGAATTAACAAACAATTTTTTGAAAAACTCAATGCTCTCCGTCTCAAGGTATTGCAAAATAATAATATTGCATTAAGTTTTAATAAAACCTTCTTCAGGATGTAAATTTGTGAGAAAAACTTTGCCCTCTCAAAAGTAATCACAATGTGTAGATAAATGAAAATTTACACCAATTGCCGATGTTAGGATAAGTTTTGATGACTCCAGTCATGCGTATATAAATTGTTTCAAACGTAATTCTTTTGGTCCTAACAATCGAACCATAGGTAATGATGGGCCTCGACTTACCTACACATATCTACCGAAAAATCATTTTTAAAAATACAAACTATTAAGTCCGAAACACCTTGTACAGAAAATAGAAAACTATAATTAAATTCATAATCATTAAGCTTATTTATACTTCGTTTCGTTAATAAACAATCCTAAATTAGAGCAACAAATAAAAATCCTGTCGACATTAATTCCCATTCTGATAAATAAAAAAAAAACACTAATACATTTGAATTAATTCCTCACTAAATGATGCAATAATTTTATTTGTTAAATCCTTTTAATTACATTCTCTTAACATTTATCAGCAAAACTAAACCTCCAACAAAAACATGAATATGTACATTACATATATTTATCTATGAATTTGTTTTTAATTTAATATCTACATATACCTCCTACAACAACCTCATACAGTGAGCCCCTGCTGACCAGGACACACTGCAATAATTATATTTTAATTTGAATTCAATCGAATTACTGTTGATTGTGGTGGCCTAATTTTGCGGCAAAATGAACGCCAATTAACCGAAATGGCAACAAATAATATTCATAAATTATCCTTACAGAATGTATACAAATATATAATAAGGGCATATTATAAAAGGACTCGCAAGATATGAGGATTGCATTGAAGATACCAATGAGAATATAAAAAAAAATTTAAGCAATGATATTTAATTAGACTGTCATATCATTGTCCGCGTATTCGTTTAACATTGTTGGTAAACCAATTTGACAACCAACGATGAATGCAATTCAATTTTATCCGAAAAGGACTCAAATTGCCCAAGAGTCCTTTTATTCTCTTTCTCTGCGGATTTAATTGTATTAAACAATAACAATATCGAATCGATATCAATTATAGTTGGTTAGCCTTTGGTGCATGACAATTAATTTTGCAAATTATATTTCTTAACAACTGCTATGAGTTATTTAATTCAAAGATAATTATGTTGTTATTGTGGCTTAAGGAATATCTATACAGGGGGTGTATAGTTTGAACTCAAAGTAAGTTTTAGGAATAATAGAACTAAGAGAAACAAAATCATTTGGGGATTTGTGTTTTAATTGTTTTTTAATAATTTTTCAAATGTTCCCAAAATATTAGTTTAACTATGTAAATTAAATTAAAAATAATGCTAATATGGCTTTGTTTATGTGTTTCTAATCAATCGATACATTAAAATGTACTTGGTTTGATTTATAAACATTTTGGAACTATTCTTAAAACAATTCAGAAACATTTGTGTATTTTCTTAAATATTTCAGACACAATTTAAATAAAAAAAAAAATAAAAAAAAACAATGGTTCTACATTTGTGTCCTGTAATGTTTCTATTAGAAATGTACATAAATCTGAAAATGCCAATTCATATTTTGTCGAGAAGTACTGAGTTCAACGTTTAAGATGGCTGGGACATGTAGAGATTTTCGTGTAGAGTTTCCATTTTAGTTTATTTTAACCAAAATTATGTTAAGTCTATTTTGGTTAATCTGTTCATTATATTAGGAACTTCACTGTACAATGTATCATATTTGATACACATTACTAAATTTAAACCTGTTTTCGATACAAAATTACAAATTATTAAAAGTATTGAACGTGAGGAAGTGTTTCAATCACTTTGTCAGGGAACAGTTAAGTGTCCTGGACGTATGGGTGTAAAAAATCAATTTTGTACATTGAAGTTTTTAGTTTTGCTAGATATTAACCTAGCAACTTAATTGATATTTTTGAATCCTAAAATCTTATTGATATTTTTTTTATTTTGACAGTCAGATGACACCAGATACACCCTGTAGAGATGAAGTAGAATTCATTGCTGGCGGTTATGAATATAAATGTCTCAACGCAACAATGAGGTCCCATTCAACTCCAAAGTGAGTTATGATACTTTATCTTTTCGTTGAAAGGTCCTTCTTACATGTGTATATGTGGAAGATGTGGGAGAGGGAGGGGAGGATGTTTACTTACAAAAAAGTTTCTACCAGCAATTAATCACAGTTAATAATGATAGCTTGGAGATAAAATTCACTTGCACAAGGATACATACCTGAAAAGAGAAAAAAAAGATATTACACGTTAGAAATTTATTTTTAATGGAAAGGCAGTTTTTGGGGAATCGGTTGCTGTTTTTTTTTTTTTTTCAGAAGAGAATTCACCTACATAGACATTAAGAGTATACTAAAGTTCCTTCATCAGGTACTTAGGGTTTATAGAGAGTCAAATATTAATAATTAAAGATCTGAGTGGGATTATAATTCTTTCTTTTCATCTTCCTGCTCAATTTGTGGGAAGTTACCTTGGTGACTTTTATTCTCAAGGAAATATTAATTTATGATATCAAGTGGAAAGACTGGCAAATAAAATTCTTTTTTGCTAATGTTGTCATGACCTTAGAATTAATGGGATTTTTTTTTTTTTGGGAAATTGATACATATTGGTGTGTATTGGAGTAAGAAATTAATATTCATTTGTTCCTGTCTTGTCGGCATTTTGTTTAATAAAAGTTGTTTCAGTCTAAAAAGACTTTTGTGTGGGAGGGTTTCGTTATTTTGTAATGTGCGAATTTCTGGTAATACTTGTTCTAACAAAAACATAAAATACAAGTTATTGGGTAATAAACATAGGGAAGTTCTGACGAGCTTTCCTGAGTTCTATTCTGAGCTTGGTTTTCTTATTTATTTAGTTTTAGAAATTGGAAAGTTTATTTATTTATTTAGTTTCGTTAAATTCTAACGGTAGATAAACATTGTTTATAAAACTTATAATTAAAAACTTAAATTTAATGAACATTATTAATAATTTTGATTAAAAAATATTGTTTTTACAGTATTTGATTTAACATTGTCATTGCTAGAGTTAATGAGATTATAATTATTATTAAAAATTTTAATTAAAAGATTCAATGGGCTATTAGCGCCATAGTTTGATCTACTGTAAATGTTGCAAATTGGCAACTGCCTTCTCAAACTATATCGATTAGCATTGAATTTAAATCGACTGAGGATCGACGGAGCTAAAATTGATCCATTAATTATACCGACTATAAAACAAAATTGTATATACGCTCTGTGGTTCGATAGAGATGGAAGATTTATTAGTTGAAGTCTTTGAGCGTAAGGAGGCAAAATGGTTCTATCCAACCATGGAAAGAAACGTAAACAAAATCTCATAAATCTTCTTTGAACGGACTCCAATCTATTTATGTGAACCGTATAATATGGTGCCCATACAATACAACCATATTCTAAAATTGATCTTACAAATGAGACATAAAGAGTTTTAAGAACATAGGGATCACGGAACTCACGAGAAAAACGTTTAATAAACCCAAGAGTCATGTTTGCTTTTTTAATAATATGGTCAAAGTGGTCAGTAAAAGTTAGTTTTGAGTCCAACACTATCCCAAGATCAGTAAAAAGTTTATTCAAAAGAGTTTGATTTATCAAATCCAGATTATCAAATACAAGACCTTAGCTACCATCATCAGCTATTCATGGAAATATCAGCATTACGGAAGAAACTGGAAAAAATTAAAGAATACATAATTGATACACACCACCCTTTTACTTTCGGCAAGGCTTCTAATGGCAGCATTTCTATAATTTATAGGGAACGAATTTCAGTTGGTCTAGTGGTAAAAAAATGGTAAACTAAGTACATATTTGTGTTCATAAAGACAGTATGGTAAAACCAGACATGTACGAATATATTCTCCGTTAAGTTGTTATAGAGGCTTACATCAGCACTACAATCCTTCTTTATCAATTGATGTTGATTGGTGCACTATAGATCAATAAGCACAAAAACTTTCTTTCATTGGCTCATCCTAAAGCCATGTGTCAAAACACAAAAATAAATTAGATTAAAAAAGAAGATCTAGTTCAATGCAATGTTACGTATACGCCCCAGTGCCCTACATTTCTTCCTTCACAAACTAAACCATCAGAAAAACATTTTACAAATTAAGAGTGATACTTCCAAAATACTTTTATGAAACAATTTCGTGTAATTTTTGTCCATCATGACATTTTAACCTCGTGACATCAAATAATGCTCAATCTCAATCTGAAAATATTTTAACAATTGAGCCATTTTACTTCAAACAAAAACATTGTTAATCTTTCGGAAACTATCACTTTCAATCTTTACATTAAAAACAAAAAATATATATACAAAAAATAAAGGATCTTCCATGGAAAAAAAAACCCTTAGAAAATCTCCAAAACGTGCTCTCAACGCATCCAAGATAAACGACAACATTATGCCATATCACAGATCTATCATATGTGGTTAAAAAGGAAATTGTCTCCTTATCATGTTCTTATGTCCTTTCCAAAGTGCACACAATTTATTCGTCTTCGTATCAGTTTTAATTTTTTTTTTTTTTGTTTAACTTGTTCACTCTCTGTTCATGCTCTCTTCTTTTCAGTTGGTTCTGAGAATCTCCTTTAAAGTCATATGCTGTACGACATACATGAAATATTGTGCAATGATTAACCACATCGTTGGCATAGTTCAAGTGGATGTTTCCCTCTTGTACTGGGAGATGTACTTCATCGTTCATTGTCATGTGTTTGGATACACTATAGCAACCCAGCACCATCCATATACTCGTCAGCTAAACAAAAAAAAAAAAAGAATAAGGATGCACTACAAGTTGGTTTATGAGATTCTAGGTTATTACACTCTTTTGCGTATGCAATTTATTTTAAAAGTGCACTTAGGGGGGAAGTATTTGAATGAAGAAAAAAAAAAAGGAATAAACTGAATATTCTGATGATGGTAGTTCTTAATTTTAATATTAGAAAACAATAAAATCCGTTTCATGGGAATTGATTGCAATCGATGAGACTTACAGTCGTAAAAAATATCCCTTTAAAACGAAAAATTAAAAATTTTATGAAGCTGAATCTAAGAGTGTAACCTTATGTCAGAGTGCTAAAGTTTTCCGGAACATTTTAAGAAAACTAAACGGCCTTTTCTATATATGAATACCCCTTATATGATTTAACACAAATTAAACATTTCCGAACATCGGATTATGGCTGAATTGTTTCATAGTAGAAATGCAACTGGGTATATCATTTGTTATAGTCGTCTACCATTCTCAATGTTTTTTTCTGGATTCTATTTATAGAAAACACAGATAAGATGTGCAGAATTGAAAGTTTCTGTAATACAATGGTTATTGGTATCGGAAGAACGTTCCGATTCAGAAGATCTTTTATACATATTTGGAAGGGAGTCGGAAATAATAAGCGAATACCGCACCAATACCTGCATTTTCGAAAGAGGACCTTGATGTCAAACTTTGTTAAATGCTTTTGAAATACATTATAATAGCGGACGTTTTCGGAGGTCATTTGTGATCTTATTCGAGATCATAACATCTTCGGAGAGAAGAAGATAAAAGAAAAAGCAGTATGCTGTTGAAATGGGATAAAATATCAAACGTATTCTTCGACTAGTATCTTGCATGTTAAATTAAATGTTTTTTTTCTAGAAACTGGTATGTTAACAGTCTTTAGAAGAAGAAGAACTGTTGCGTTCTTAGAGGTTTTTTAATTAGTTTTTAACATTGTAACTTCCGACGTAACTCCTCGAAGACAAAAATGTTTAAAAAACTTGCAGCAATGATGTCGAAAATCAAACCAATGGAAAAACCATGAAATTATATTCTTGAAATAGAAAAATAAGGAAGTGGCGCTGCTATAATACCGCCAACTATTGAACGGTAATGAAAAATATCAAGGACGCAATGCCATCTTTTAGATTTTGAAGTTGAGAATTGACAACAACATATCCTTCCAACTTCTGTTTCGAGTTTAGACAGACACTACGAAAGACTAAGAACATCGAAACAACCTTTTCTGCAAAGAATTGTACAGAATCAACTATTACCTGCGTTACACGTAAGAAAATTCGACATTATGTTAAGGTCGGTACAAGAATTGGTTCAGTCGTGGGACTTTTAACTGCAAAGTTCTTGAAGACATTGTACATCTATCTAATGCAAATGAAGAAATTATTGCTCATACAAAAAAGTCATACGACATACCACATGAGTGTCCTAAAGTAGACAATGATCTCCGTCCACTGATTAAGACTTAAAGAAGTTTTCACTTTTTTTAAAAGCAAGCTTCTACGACCATCTCGTGATGCTATTTTTTCATGAAAAACAAATGACAGAACAAGAAAAATAAAATGGGAAACAAACAGAAAGATTTACTTAGTAAAAAAAAAAAAAAACAACTCCTAAGGACATACGAAGAAAAATGAAGATAGTCGATTAGACATTTATCACAGTGACATCCATTTTCTTCCTATGCCAAGTCAAAACAGGCAAAAACCTAGAGAAGCCCACTTCCAGTGCCAAAATACACAAAAATGTATTTTTCACTTATTCTCATTTATTGCTGCTGATTCCATTTATATCCTGTCGTCAGACCACATCTGACAATATGGTGCCACACAACATGAGTATAACTTTGCCGATTCAATATTGAGACTCCTCCATTTCATTTATAGAAAGAATACTTTATGGTCGGCTTTTTTTTTGAAGGGGGCTGGAGAAGGACCACCAACTGACAAACAACAAGTGAAAAAAATCAAAGAAAGATGCTATGAAAGACTTTTTTTTTTTTTTTTTTGAGGGCAAAGTTCACCAGAAAACCAATCGGGAAATATCCTTAATGTCTTATGTCCTTAATGCGATTGTTCTAGGCGAATGATTTTCATCGTATTAAGGTTGTGCAAGAGTGAATTCTTTATTTTTGTTCCATTTGATGCACATGTGTGTGTGTGTGTGTGTATGCGAGACATGAATACATACTTTTTCTTGTTCAAACTTTCGAATTTCATCTTTAAAGTTAAGAGTGTGAAGAAGATGGGGGAATTTTTATTTTCGGATGAGACAGACATTTGACCCACATTCCGAAGGATTAAAGTGTTTACCTCTGCAGTAGCAAAATGGATAAAATTTGATGAAAAGGGATATTTCCTTCCATGTTGATGACATAGAAAAGTACTATTATTTTTTAAGGACTTGATAGCAGAGAAAAAAGGACGAAGACGACGATGATGGCGTGCATTATGACTTGTTGATATGTGATGAGTAATTTTTTTTTTCCACTTGTAAGCTCTTTAATAGGATTGGACAATGTAGTAAAAGTACTTTTAAGTTAAGCTGTTTTGACACAAATCTTATATTCCATGGGAAATGGCAGCAACTTGATTGGGATTTGAAGGAAATGAGGACGGTAATCTTACCGACACACGAAAACACGGACACACATACATAGTTATTTTCTTGTGTTATGGTGCTAAGGACAAACAGAAGAGAAGATTACTTTTAGGATTCAAAGAATTTTATCCCATGAGGATTTTCATCAACATCGTATACGATAGCTTAACAACTTTAATTTTATAGTTTTATTATGGAAGAAGATTACAAAGTTGGAGTTGTTTTTAAAGAGAAAATACAATTTATAAGAACTATAACTTAAGTTGAATTCAATAGTGCAGGACAAAAAAAAAATTAAGTGCACGACTGGGTCACACGAAATTGCTCTTTTGCCATAAAAATAAAATTAAATTTAATAAAAATAAATTTAATAATATTTTTTTTTAATATAAATAAGAAATACGAACAAAATCATCTGAATTATTTTTAAAGAGATAAAACTACTTTTTATAAAGATAAAAGACAAATTCAAAGTATGCTAAATATTTTGTTGCCTAAATATAAATTTAGATACTACAAAAAATAATTCTAACATCGTTAAAGCAGTTTTAATTTGAATAAATCGATGTCTGTACATTTTTTTTTTTACGAATTTGAAGTACGCCAATTGTAGGTGTTTACCCTTTTTGCACAAAAAATGAAATTTTTTAGTTAAACCGTTTTCCAAATATTGAATTTTCAAAAATATAAATTAAAAAATTATTTGAAATTGAAACTTATTGAGACTGAAGTTTTTTCAAATCATTTAGATTTTAGATCTTTAATAAAAAAAATTTAAGTTACAATCGATTCACGATAGATGAAGATAAAAATAACGGTTCTATTGGAAATACCGTTAATAGGCTTGCAATTTTTTTGCAACTGGAACTGATCAAAAGACAATCAGGTAAAAACTATCTCTATTTTTTTTTTTTTTTAAGGAAATCGTTGGAGCAATTTTGGAGAAAATTAAGCTTCTTTTTATAACGGTTGTATGGCAAGTACCGTTATTTTTTGAGTTAAAAAAATCCAATTTCTCCAGTAAGGAATGGTCTAAAAACTCTTAACACCAAATTTTCAGCAAATCGGTTCAGCAGACAGAATTTCCGGACCTACTTTTTTCGACTTCTCCATTACCGTTATGTCATGTTTGATTGTTATCTCAAAACTTTTTTTTTGCACGAATGAATAACTTGACTCCTGCTTTTGTTTGATGGCTTTTAACATTTTGTAAGTTTTAATTTTTTTTTTCAAATGTTGCAAAGTGTTCCTTTTGGGCTGTATTTAGTCACTTGGTCCTCCATAACCACTTAAAAATGCGATTTCTATTAAAACTTCAAAAACTTACCTCTGTCCTTTTACCATCAATTTCTTTTCTGATTTAACAAAGAAATGATAAAGGACACAAAGCTGAGAGGTAAACCTAAAGAAGGGACAAGTACCAATAGACCGACTGACCGACCACTCATAGATGGAGATCCAAAAATAATTAAATTTCAATCTCTTTTGCTTTCATTTCTCGAATAAAAGCCGATTCCCGAAGTTTCCATAATGTTCGGTGATAAAGTGGTTTTTGTGGCATAGAATGGACAAACGGTGATAGATTCGTATACAGAGAAGGATTCATCCTCGTCATCGACCTCACCCATACATATTATTATACTCTTAAGAGTGTCCTTGTCGTGTTGGGTTGTTTCATCTAACTAAAACCTTATTGTAGTTTTCTTGATTCAATTTATGAACAAACCAAAATAAAGGACCTCGACTCGAGTTTGCCGGACCAGAACAAAAAAACCGTATAGTTGAATTTTCTTTCGAAATGCATTTATTCGAGTATGGGCACGTGATAGATAGTCAAGCTGATAGAGGAGTGAAGAATTTGGTAAGTCAAACTAGAGATTTAATGTATACACAACACACAGAGGGACATTTTGAATCCTTTTAGATGAATTCGATACTGACACTTTGTGTGAAAGCTGTAGGGCAAGGCGACTTGGTCTAGATTTAGGTTCTCTGGTTTTCATCTATTCCATTTTTCGCATACTCTTTTTCCTGTTTAAACTGGAAATGATTGAATATCTTCTGCATGCAGGGTGATTGTACTTTTTCACGACAAATTTACTTACTGCCTTATTAATAAAAAAATAAACTAAATAAGACTTAAAATTACAGATTATTTTTTAGTAATAAGGCAGTTAGTTTATTTTGATGTTTTCTAAATGCTCAATAATGTTTTGGGCATATTTGTGGGTCCGTTGTTTATTGATTTCTATGAGTGATACGATATTAAACAGTGGCGTACTAAATGTTTGTTTATTAATAATACCTTTACATAATTTATTTTTAATTTTATAGACTTTGGGACGAATGGAGGGCATTTTTATTGCTTGCCGAACCCTAAACTATGTAACTCCTGAAAAATTGTCAGAAAAAAATAGAAACATCCTGTATATATATGCATATACAGGGTGTCCCGCAACTCAACGTCAAGCGGGTACCGGGTGATAGGGTAGGTTATACCCGTACTGCAAATAGTAAGAAAAAAAAAATATCTCGATGGGTTACGTAATAATAGCAATATTTAGAAAAATTATGAAAATCGATACCCAGGGCCACATTTTTACAAATTTTAATATTTTTCAGTGATTTTTTTTTTCTACGTTATCCTTAATAACCATGCTGCTGAATGCAATCTCGAAATCCAAAATAAATATTGTAATTTTCACAAGAAAAATGAAGTTTGACTGAGTCATTTTTCAAACAAATTTTGTAAGCAAACTTTACCCATTTTATCAAGTTTTCAAATTTCAACATTTGCCACTTGCTGCTTCCATAATCTTATTACCAACATTAAAACCATTTTGGAGCAAGTAAAATTTAATTTTTTTTTTAAATAGGAACATATTATACCTTATTGATAAGGACTCCAGTAAGCTATTTCGTTAAAATATTGTTTAAGCTGCTCAAGTAGTTAACATTCTAGAAGTCCTGATCCCTGGGAAGTTATCCGGAGGAGGGCCAGGAGTATAAAGCCCCCAAAATCAATAAGGTATAATACGTTCCTATTAAAAAAAAAAAAAAAAAAAATTCGAGCAAGTAAAATGGTTTAAATGTTGGTAACATGATTATGGAAGCAGCAAGTGGCAAATGTTGAACTATTTTGAAAACTTTATAAAATGGGCCAATTTTTTAAATAACTTGCCGTGGGTAGTGTCCTACAATTTTTTTGAAATATGATGTGTTAAAGTTTGCTTACAAATTTTTTTGAAAAATGACTCAGTCAAACTTCGTTTTTCTTGCGAAACTTACAATATTTTTTTTTTTATTTCGAGATTGCATTCAGTAGCATGGTTATTAAGGATAACGTAGAAAAAAAAATCACTGAAAAATATTAAAATTTGTGACTACAGTACATAAAAATATGGCCCTGGGTATCGATTTTCATAATTTTTCTAAATATTGCTATTATTACGTAACCCATCGAGATAATTTTGTTTCTTACTATTTGCAGTACGGGTATAACCTACCCTATCACCCGGTACCCGCTTGACGTTGAGTTGCGGGACACCCTGTATAAAAATAATACAAAAAAATGCTTGAAGTGATTGCGGTGAACAAACTAAATTGAATGTTTCTTAATTGAAAAGTTGCTGCGGATGGTTTTGAATTGAGTGGTGAATCATTGAAGTGTTTTTAAAAAAAAAGTATTCATTTTACCTTTATGTTACAAAACATTGAAGTGTTATACGACCGAAACTTATAGTCAATGATCAATTCGTATTTGAATCTGAATGATGATATAGGTAAGTAAAATCTGAGTGTATTTGATAATGGAATAGAGGATGTTGTCGATTTTAACCCATTTTATCAAGTGGCCAATTTATTGATTTTAATGTTTAGATTTTTATAGTTTTTACACAAGTATGCCTAGAAGTGATTATATATGTGTTTGATTTTTATAACTGTTCTTTTATTATTCCAAGTTATTGAAAAAATGGGTCATGAGAAACTTGCAACTTGTGTTCATTATAGGAAGGTAAAAGTTTACGAAGAGAATTATTTAAAAAACATGTGACTTATAAACACGGTGTGTTCTTATTCAAGGACCCTTTTTTAGGTAAATTGGTCATTTAACTTCAGATTGATTTAGAAAATTAAAGCTTTTGCATCAGGGACTAGAATAAAAATGTTATTGCCACCATAAAGCTGCCAGTATCTGAAGGTTTTATTAATGGATGGTAACATTATATGTCTTTGAACTATGATGCTAAAATCACAGGCAAAATAGAAAAACAAATTTAAATAAAAATCAAATATCCCATTACGATGATTCCGATGAAAAGTTTCACTAGTTTTGTCTGTCTGTGTGGAAGTATGGAGATCTTGGTTAATCAGTATTATTAGACTAATATTGTAAAGATACGTTTCAACTCGCTATAAACATAATTTGTTTTAACAACATTTCAACGAAGGAAACGATGACCCTTTTAAAATAAATGTAACGGCGCCTCAGTTTTTTTTTATGGAATACCGTGTATAGCTGCACTGGGCCAAAAGCACAAATAACAAATGACCACATGACATGAATGTCATATTGTATAATACATAACACTCGACATAACATTAAATCTAGTTTTTGTTTGTGCTTACAATTCACATCTCATTTTGACTCATGTTAACTAGAAAATATATCAAGGGCTTATTTTAGATTTAAAATGCAAGAGGTGTTAGTTCAGATGAATTAAATCTGACGCTGTGTTTAAGGTGGGTCAATATAATTTTTCAAATTTTTCAAATTTGTTTTAAACATATCTCACCCCAATGTGCAACAAGTCGTATTTAACATTATTGAAGTTCATGGAAAGAAACATTTATTTCTGTCTTAAGTTTAAGATCAACTGATCAACTTGTTTGCAGAATATGTTTTTTTTTTAACAAAAAAGAAACTAAAGCAATTAGCTACTTCAAAATGCCAATTCACATTTGCGAATCGATAATTATTTTTAAAATGTTTTACAAAATATTGTTGCTTCTAAGAAGTTCATTTATAAGTTCGAAGAAAAACAAAACCAGAAAAGCATACTGATTGACAACAGAAAAAAAAATACTTGTTTTCAGACGTAATTTTCTGCATGAGAGACAAGTTAACAGATTGTTTTGACAAGTTGTATTTGAGTTATTTAATGATATGAAGCCAGAACAATTCTTATCGACAAAGACGAAAATAGTATAGTTTTTTTTTTAACATTAGAAAATTAAGGGTACCCCCCACCTTTCTATATTCTTGGCAGTTAGCTTCACTATTTTCACTCGATTTAAAGCGGAATAAATTCAGTTAAAAATGTTTTTTTTTATATTTAATATTAAAATATTTGCTTTATTCTATTTATTTAAAAGAAATCTATTTCAAGGAAAAACGATTGTGTTATTCTGTTAACCTCTTCTTAGAACAAATATTGAACATTTACTGAAATGTAAATAGCAGCAAACATGCAAATGTCCAAAAATAAATTCTTCTTTTGTATCTCAACAACAAGTAAACAAATCCTTTCGACAAAAAAAAATATTTGTTTCATAAAGATGAAATAAATGTCTCCCAAAAATAAAAACCAACTTGTTGTCCGGTGTCTTCCCAATAAAGAAAAGAAGAAAATGGTTCCCTTAATATCTTTTTTTTTTTTTTGCGAAAAAGGATAACGACATAAACGATGAGTAAAAGCTGTATCTACAACTTTCGAGGTTTTGTATTCACCTAAAAACAAATTGCCCAAGATACAGATACCTTAGAAAATAACGACGACAGTGATAACGACGCCACCCAAGGCGTCTTAAATGAAGACCACTTCACAAGGAATGCCGCTATGGTATGTGTCTGCATTCATTGTTCAACATTCTTGTTAGCTAACTAATGTCCTTGCCATTAATATACGACACCAAGAACCATTCATTATGCCATTCTCAGGAAAAGATATTCGTTTCATCACCTTTCTGCGTGCTTTACTCTCAAGAAAACAACATAATCGTGCGAAAACTCGCAAAAGAAGCAAATGTATGTTCTCAGAAAGTGTTTCTAATGTGTTTCCTATTTATTTCTTTTATTGTTTCTTTCTCTGTATTATTTCTGAGAAAAATACGAACTTAATTAGGTGTAGGAATGTAAAGGAAAATGGGTGTTTCATTGGGGTTGTTCTGAAGTTGGATAATACGGTTAAGAAGCATCAATCCAAATTTAACTAACTTGAGGAACTGATCCTTGAATTTATTTTTAAGTGCTTACCAAAGAATTGCTAAATTCAGTGTTTTAATGTTCAGGGGAAGAATTGCATCTTGAATAATAATAAAGAGATTAAGAAATTAATATAACCAACTTAAAATACCAAAACTTCTTTATTTTTCGCTGGGTACACTAGTTTTTAATCCATAATTACTCTTCGTTCATATAACAAACCACGCAACTATTTCTATGAAACATTCTTTGTAAAGAAAACCAAAGCCAATACTTCCTCTTTCTCATGCAATGGTTGTCGGAATTAAGAGCCATTCGCTCTATTTGAAAGCTAACAGCTGGTATATTTTACAAAAATTAGAATTTCGTACCTCATTCAGCTACTAAGTGCTAAACCCCTAGTTTCACAGTGATCGTAAGCAGTGGCGTATTGAGGGGGGGGGGGGGCCAGGGGGCCCGGCTCAATCCTAACACAAAAGATCTTTTGTTTTACACTGTGGACAAATTTTAATGTGTTTTCATTTAAAATAACAGTGACACATAAGTATCGTTGTTCTTTATATATGTAATGTTGTCATAACGGATTTTTTAACATTAATTGCCTGAAGAAGAGCGTATTCACGTTCGAAACGTCGCTAAACCTATAACATCTCGTTTTATTGACCTTGAGTCTGCATAACAAACTATTTTTAAATAAACTAGAGTTAGCTAACTCTGGGCATACATTTATCTCCAATTGACCCAAGAACCTGAATGTTAGTAGGTAGAGAATTCATGCGGAAGGACCTAAGAAACTCTGAGAATACAAAATCCAAAGCATTTGTTTAGTTAATCCAAAGTTATCTCACCCGATTCGGTGAGTTACCTAACCCAGGTTTAATTTTAATCTCGCACTGAAAAACTGGGCGAAAGAGGAGAAAAAAATGGATCCACTTATTTTACTAACTTGAAAGGACTACAAAAAAATAAAAAGTAAACAAAAAATTATTGAAAAATTATACAGTTGCCCCCCCCCCCAAAAAAAAACTTTTTCTGGATACGCCACTGATCGTAAGTTCAGTGAAATTGCGGTGGGATATTAAAAGAATGCAATCTTTTGCGAATGCAGTCCTTAAAAATCATTCATTGAACTAAAGAAAAGATTGCATTCGCTTTACTTTGTGACTTCAACTTCAAAAATCGCTATTACTATACATTGTCATCGAAATGTTTTCCATATTCATTTTACAACAATTCATTCTTTACATTCTTTTAAATTCTTTGCATTCTTTTGCATCGAATGAATACCAACATTCTTTGTAATTATTTGAGAAACATTTCAAAGAAAGCAAAAGAATGTTAGAACTGCAAAAAACAATGCAAAAGAATGTTAAGAATGCATTAATTCTCAAATGATTGTGTAAAATTAATGTAAAAAAGTATTCACAAAAGATTGCGTTTGTTACAAGCCTGGTTTGTGGCTTTAGTAAATAATGATAATTAAATAGAAATTTGGGGAGAATTAGCAACAAAAAAACCAAGGTAATGTAATGATTTATCAGAATGACACAGGTCACACAGTGCGTAATACAGAGATTAATGAATGTTGAGCCTTGAGTTGAAGTAATCATTACACCCCTCAGATCTCATATGTACTTAACTTACTAATCTTATCTATTAAAGATTTAAAGAAAGAATTACCTCAAGCATTTTACTGACATATTTCATCTTTAAGCAGACTTAAATTCTCAATAAAACACGTCTAGTACTATACATCCTCAAAAACCTTATACGTATAATTATTGTAATCGGTCAATAAACTTTTAAATCTAAGAAACAATGCTATTAAGAGATCAATTGCCCGAACAACTCCTAACTTTTAACGGCTCTACCATCAATGTTTGGTTTCCATTATCATTACTGCAGAACTTTTCAAGACACCACCATTAAATTGATTTCAATCTACAAATTAGCCATTACATGCACACACAACTCTAACTCCATCGATCAAAATCATTGTTCGATTTTATTTTGAAGTGGAAACCATTTCAATTAACTCACCAAACGGATTGCATATTACAGTCAGTCAGTCAGTCCAGTCCTCTTGAAATTCCTATGCCTATATATTCGCTCGTCATTTCTTCTTTCAGGCCAACTCTCTCCCTTCTATTTACTTCTCTTGGGATTTTGCGAAAGGCATACTTTAGAAGTAAATGTTTACCGAAGGCAGTTGGCAGACGAAAATCGATTGCTACCGATTCCCAAATGATGCAGTGGCATTTTCGAAAACCAGCAATGCAGTCAATTGAAAGCAAGTAGTTTCATTTGGCCAGTATTTAGTAAGGCGAGGCCAAATTGACTGAATGTGTTATGTCATTAAAGATGAGGATTGCCGTTTCCGTTTTTGGTTTGCATTATGGGAAATGTTGAGGTGACCAGATATTCGCATAAGTTATACATTTAAAAAAAAATTAAGGGTACAATTAAACATTTATATTACGATAATAGAGAAGGAAAAAAGTGGGTCTGGCCAATCTAAATGTGCATATAAGAACCTGCAGTTTTAACGATTAATCCGACGCAAATTTTTGCCCGGGCTCTATTGATTTTAATAAAATTTCGTATGCATTATATGGAATAAAAGATCTTTTAGATGTTAATTTTCAAAGAAAATCTTATTTCTTCCTTAATCTTATAATTTCCTTAATTCGATTTCGCGTTAGCGACTCAACGAATCTAAACCAAATATTATAGATAAAAGTATATAGTATTATGTCCGTGTTATGGAAAACAACTAAACTATATTTTATTTGGTATTATTGATCAAAACCAGTTGACTGTCAAAAGACAACCAGTTGTCATTCAGAAGACAACTAACAAAATGGTCGACTTTGTAATTGTATCATTGTATGTAGGTTATTGAAGTAAGTTGAATTATTATTCGGTTGTCATAGGTACCAAAGTCAGACAACTGGCTTTGATCATTTCTTCAGAACTGTTTATAGAGCCAGTTGTCTAACTTTGGCACATTAAGTAAAAGAAGAATTTTAAAAACAAATAAGGAACAAGTAAGGTAAACTTTTATTAATAATAAAATTGCTTCTAATGAGTTAAGAAAATTACTAAACCATCATTATTCCAAAGACTCGTTGCTCTACTTCACAAACTACCTGACCAAGCTGTGGGTAAGGGACAGTTCGTTTCCTCGAAGTAATAACAGGAAGATGTGTATGACAAAATAACGCTGGAACTTAAGAGTCTTCATTTTATTCAACAAATACGCGAATGCTTATTTATTCAGATTGAAACAATTTAAGATTATATCAGCAAAAGAGGTACTTTAAGAACAGAATATCGCTTTGTTAATAATGTACTTTGCGTACATTGTTGTTGTCACGATGACAACTCAACTGGTAATCATCGACAAATATTTTGTACTAGATAGGGTATGATGTTATCTAACTGATGAGCCCAACGCATAGTATAAGGGCGAAACGCATACTTTGGAGTTGAGTTCACAAAACCTTTGAAGTTGAATTTCATTCAAAAATACTCACCAAATACAATTTAATTTGGATAATTAAGTCTTTTTCTTTTCTTTTTAAATTTTCTCAGAAAGAGGGTTAAAAATTTAAAAGCTAAAAACAGCCAACATTACTAGAAACTGGTCACCCTAATTCTTTAAGTTAGAAAGAAATTCATTTATATAACAGGCAAAAGGGCTGGTGTTGGTTGTTGGATAATAGCCTCATAACTTTACCTGGTTTTCAACACAGCAATTAGTGTGATTGCAGGTGTAAAGACACTAAAGCAATCTAGCACAAGACCAAACATATTGAAGATGTTATAAGGAGTCAGCTTTCAATTTACAGAAAATTAATTTTCAAGTAAAGCTTCTGACGTTATGCAGCATATTATACAAAATTGCAAATTACAGTACATCCTTGGCAGGTTATGTATGAATCTCGGGCCGTATCCATCATACTTAGTGCATTTGCATTATAGCCTAAGGGCATGGCGTGGGTTTGGAGTGAGTTGAAGTTTAAAATTAATTTCCAAAATTCGTGTTAACGACAATAACTAATGACTTTGAAAGGACATTTCAGTAAAGTGAACTGTTGTAATGAATTTAAAATTTAATTAGAAAATTGTTTGTATGAATGTGTGCTAACACGCGTGCCCTGAATTAAACCATTTGATGAAAACACAGAAAAGTATCATATTAGTTTTTAATAAAGGGCTTTAATTCAAATTCAAATTCAAACAGTAACTACAAAATATGGATCGAAGGCGGGGAAACAGAACTGCGTCAAGCGTTATCATTAATGACATCACAGACGGCTTGAAAACGAAATAAATGCTAAAAGTTGACAGATTAGTTCGCCAAATTTAATGTAAATTCAGCTGTTAAATGAAGAATTAGAATTTTTTGCAATTAAACAGATTATTCTAAATATCTCTACAATTTTTCTTAGATTGATGAAGCTCTGCATGAAAGTAACTAATATTGCAGTTGAAGGAGTAAGCGTTTCTGTAAAAGTAAAAATGTGATGTCCATCAGGGTAGCATAATGAGTCCTTTACTTTTCATTAAAATATTTTTCTTTCACGTGGAAGAGAAAAAGACAAATGCCAACGAATATTATTTTTACTATTCTGACAATGTATACATCATACATAAGTAATAATCCTCATCTTTATCTCGATGTAAGGATAAACATTTCGCATTGGTGCAGAAAACAAACTGTCAATCTAAATCAACTTACAAAAATATAAAGAATTCAAAATTCAAAAACTTGTTATATTCGACTTTTATCTGTAAAGCAAACCACACATGAAACCACAAACTATAAACAATTTAAGATAATCCAAGCGAACAGAGATAGATACAACTTAAAAGGCAAAGTAAATTTTTTGCTTTTCAATCTGCGACTATATACGGAGATGATATATCTTTTCAATTTTCTATATTTTATCTTCTTTTTTTTTTTTTTGTAAATTTTCCACAAATGCAATGAGATTGTTTTTATTTTTCTAGGGAAAGATGTCACAAATATTGCCAAGAAGAAAGATAGATAAACTCGCCTTATTCCGCTCATATGCTCTTTTTTCTACCTTAACATCTCTGGTACAGATATAGAAATAGATTTGAAACATATGTATCTTTTTCGAACGTGGTGAAAAGGACATTTTGTATATCGTGTGTCTTTTTTTTCCCTTGTTTTTATAAGTATGAGGATTGCTGAACCTGGAGGACAGTTCAATATCTGGATGTTATACAAAAATACTCTCTAGGTTACAATCTTTTGAACAAAAACACACACAAGGGAAAGCAAAAGGTTTTGTCAGCTCATTGCTAGTTTGTGTGACAAGTTATTTGTCTCCTGCCAGAGGGGCGAGAGATGACGTGAGCTTTGAAAGATATTACACAGGAATACATATTTTGTTTTGCAAAGGATGTTTCTTTTCTATGTTTTTCATTTCATCTCGTTTATGTGTCATTTTGCTATATTTCTTTGTTTTGTTTTAGATTTACTAGTTGACACATATTTTACAGGAAAACTATATTAGTGTGCTTTTTTTGTGGCTTTATAGAATTGTGTGATTTTTCATTAAATTCTTTTTTTTTTTCTGACAAAATGTGTTTCTCTTATCTTTTATTGGTTCGAAGGAAACAACCACAAGGTATATTAATCTGCACTTCATTTCAGTTTTGTTTTGGAGTTTCGTTTGTAAAAGTTTGGTCATTAAGTTTGGTAATCAATCGATTTGTGGCACATATACTATACCTTCGGTTTTTTTTTTTTTTTTTTTTATGAAAAGAGAATATATTTGTAGGGTTGCTTTTTATAGTTTTTGAGTTTATAATTAAAAACATTTATAAATATTTATTTCAAGGCATGAGTCAACACTAACTTAACCAATATTTTGGTTTGTTACTTCAAACAAAATATTAAACCGAAAATGTTTTAACTTTAACATGCATTTCTGTAAACATGTTCGAAAAAAATACTTCAGATAGTACTTTTGTGTCTCTTCATACTTTAACATTTAGAAAACCAGTGAAATAAATAGTAAAATTGAGTGAAAATTGATTTGGTTACATTAAAAACAGGTATCAGGCAGACCTGCAGAAATGTTTACGCAAGATTTTATAGGAATTATAAAGAATCTTTCGAATTCCGTTTTGTCATAGATCTTCTATGATCACATTGAAATTTGTAAATCTGACAGCAGGAATAAAACTAAGCAACAACACCCTACAATATTCGTTTCGGTGAGATAATTTTAGAAGAATCGATATAAGAATCTGAAAACAATACTAATTCTGAAGAAATATTGATTATTAGAATTCAATTGGAAGATCTTCAAAAATTTGCTAACTTATGTTGATTTTGAGCTCATAGGGTGTATCAAAATTCATTGCCACTTTTTCTTCTTCAACTTATATTTTTACTTTCTCCATGTTAAATTTCCAACCATTCTGCTTCACAAACGAAAGTTTGCTTTCTATTTTCTTCTTCTACTTTTTTATTGTTTACTCTCTTTTGTTTTATCTTAGCAAAAACTCTTTCTCATGAAAGATATGTTGGCCAAATACAAAAGAATCAACCATCAACGTGATGTAGATTAGTGCTCGTAAATATATTCAAGCACCAGTAGATTTAAATCAATCATCTTGTTATCGATGCCAATCACGTTTCACAACAGCTAAAACAGAATAAATTATCCAAAATATATTTGCAATCCGAAACGAACAACTTGGCAGCAAGTAAAGAAAGGACCAAGAACAATATACAAGAAAAAAAAAAACTTTCTTAAACTAATGGGATTTCGGTAATGGAAGTACAAAAAGAAATATATATCGAAAAAGAAGGATGAACAAAAATTACAAACAGATGCGGGTAGGTAAATAAAGTAATGTACTCCATTAGATACAAGTTAGAGAAAGAGTATCTTTAATTCGAATGAACATCAGCTGTTTGAAAAGAATTCAATAAAAGGTTTTACTAAACAATTGATTTTCCCAGGAGAGTATATTTGCAAGGGATTAAAGGTTATTTTGTTTTAAGAACTTTGAATATTGGAGAGAGTAGACTTAGTAGAAAGATTAGAGGAGTAAAACTTTATATAATCGGATTGAAGATGTAAGATACATTTTCGACGGTAAGACAAAGGTATTCTTTTAGTAAAAGATCCGACATTCAAAAATTTGTTAGAAAATTAATAGCTGATTAACCAACATAACTTTAGGTACAAGCTTCGGTGGAGTGAAATAAGGTCCAAGAAATTAAGGCCCGTGGGTCTTAATTCCCACTTTGAAAGGAAACAACACCCACGGGCATTAATTCCTTTTCAAAGTGGCTATAAGACCCTCCACAAAAAAACATGAAGACCCGTGGTACTTGCACCCACCCAATATCCTATAGTGGGCCAGGCAGGGCGGTTGCAGGGGGCAGCATGCCCCCGGCCCTTACCAAACATAGCTGTTGCGAAATAACACTGGCGGATTTAATTAACATTTTGGGAAGAAAATAATGCATATGGGCTTTGTTTAATTTTAAAGTGGGAATTAAGACCCGCGGGCCTTTATTCCGCGGAACTTATTTCACTCCACCACAAACTTCTTTATGAGGTTTACTAAGCATCTCCTGAAAACAAATGATTAAAGAATATTTGATTTTTCATGAAAAAGTAAACAGCTAAAGAAATTCTTTGAAATTTCATACATGGGTTGATTTTTTTTTGTAAAAACAAATTTAATAATTCTCATCATCACACAATTTTACGAGCGACTGCAAATTCATTTGGGTGAATTGAAATAAGGGCCGCGGAATTAAGGCCCGCGGTTCTCGATTCCCACTTTGAAAGGAAACAACGCTCACAGGCATTAATTCTTTCCCAAAATGGCAGTTAAATCCGCGGGTGTTATATCCCAACAGTTGAGATTGGTAAGGGGGGACATGCCAGCACCCTGCAACCCGCAGCCATTGTTTCACTCCACCTTCATTTGACTTAACTAACAAAATTCATCACATTCCAATCGCCTTTGCATATTATTTTTTGTTTGCATTCCAGAATTTTAAAAACACACAGAAACAAAAATAAAACGCACAAATTCACAAATGCACGAACATGTTTATGTAAAAAAATGTACCCAACATAAAAAATAAATTAATTAAAAATAAATAAAGTTAATTACCTTTATTCATAATCGATTTTCGAGTTTATCTGAACTGAACGAGGAACTTTACTGGAGTCTTAATTATATTGCTATTGTTATTTAGATTAATGGAAAAAGATTTATTATATAAGTGTTGTAATATTAAACTTCTCAGTAAACGTCGGTATTAAGTGCTATAAAAACTAAGGGAAGCTTTAACTTCCATAAAGTTTCCATAAAGCTTCTTTACAGCGGTGGATCGGAATTTACTAATAACAATTAATTATGAGCTAACTTCAACTTTTCCGGTTAATGATAGCTCGCACCCACCACAAATCCTATAGTGGTCCAGGCAGGAGGGTTGCAGGGGGACATGCTGCCCCAACCTCAACTGTTGGGAAATAATACCCGCGGATATGCATGTAAACTCGATCAGCAAAAGCGCTAAGTAATCCTATATCTTGCAAAATTATCATCTCCAAAAACTTTTTCTTAATCCATAACTTAACCTTATGGTACTTTCCCGAAAATATTGCAATATAAAATAAAATATAATAAAATAACTTCCTAAAATTAAAAGTCAACATCCGGGTGGTTTCTGAATACGTTATGATGAAATATGAAAATGTAAATTCAAAGTTCAACATATAGCATGAATTATGCTCTTTGTGAACGGCAGTATATATAGATACTTTATGCGGTATATTTATCTGAAAGTGAATACGATAGATGTTTCTTTATCTTTTTTTTTTTATAATAAAATATGTAAGTCTACATTTTCCGATGCGAAGTAAACTTAATTACGTAAATTTTATAATTTTGTTTTGTCTTCTTTTTCACCCCCTTTGAGCTTTTAAAACATTTTGAATTCAATTTCACCACAAATCAGAGGAAATAAAAAGAATATAAGCACAAAATTTAATTTATTCATTTTCCATAACATAATATATCCGATCTGAGAGTTACATTATAAAAATTATATATTTTCGAGGATTCAATTTGATTATTAAATTATTTTGTTTCTTTTATTTTTGGAAATAAACTCCTTTCATTTGAGTACAAAGATACAAAATCTAATTAGCTTTATGGGCGAATCTTTTGAAGTTAGATTTTGTTAGATGAGGCGGGAATGAGAGGGCTGATAAAACGTCTACCCTCATTCAACACAACACAGATACACAAAAATAGAATAGACCAGCCAACCCCAAAGCAATTGACACTGTGTGTACTTTGCCTTGATTATCTTTCCCTGTTCGTGAAGCTTTGCATTGGCGAGCGTTGGTGGCTGGAAAATAGCAAACAATTGTGTTCAAGCTTTATTGTGGTATGATAGTGAGAGACATGGGGTGGAAGGTGTTTGCAAGTTAAATTGTAGTTAATTGCTAGGGTGCTAGTTAGTGTTTGTTTGCTTCAAATAAGGGGCCACTTGGAGGGGGCATTAGAGTGTTTTTAAGGTAACAAAGGTTCTCATCTATTGAACTTTGCCTACTTGACTGATCAAATACTAAAACAAAGTCAAATATTTTCTAGATAATTGTCCTTTGATACAAATTTTAATGAAAACAAAACAACACTGATTAATGTATCGATTGTTAGTCAATTGGCGCTTTAGAGTACTTAACTAACTTCGTTAAGTCACTATTAACAAAATTTTCCATTTTTAGTTCATGACTTATTTATAGTAAGGGAATCGTTATTATGATATATCATTATTTTTTATTATCTAATCTAATATATAAAAATGGGGTCTAGGCTAATTCACTGTGAACAATTTACTATGCACAATTCACTGTGGAACACAATTCACTTTGGGGACAGTAATTCACTGTACACAATTCACTGTGCACAATTCACTGTGGGGCAATTTACTATGATGGGCAATTCACTGTGTGCATTTCACTGTGGTACACTATTCGCACGCGCGAATTTAATGTTAGAAAAGATATTAATTTTGATTAAATTTTTTATTAGTTTCTCAAAGTTTCGTATATCTATTTGAGATGTAAGAAAATAAATAAAATATCATCTATTTGAGATGTTAATTAACATAAATGCAAATCAAATTAGATGTGTGCAAAAAAATAGACCACAGTGAATTGTGTTCCACAGTGAATTGTGCACAGTGAATTGTCCATACAGTGAATTGTGCATAGTGAATTAGCCGGCTTCGATGAAAATGGAGCTGATATTTTGTGGGTTTACTTATGAATCATGTAGTTATCAACCAGTTTCCTTGGATTTTCTTTTAAACTATTCAGAAAAACAAATAGAAGGACATAGGCCGAAAAAAATTTTACTTTTGCAGTAAAAACAATACAAAAAAAAATGCATTGTATAAAACTTTACGAAAAATATAAAAAAAGGACATGACGTTAAAAACATAGTAGGTGTAATAAATAACGGTACGGTTATAAGTAGATTCTGAAAAAAATTTCAGACGAAAGACATAATCTTTGCAAACAATTCACTCATATAAAATGTTATCAAAATCCATCGTATTTTTTCCGGAAAAACATGGAATTAAGGGTTACGCTTGTATGGTAGGTAACGTTTTTTCAAGACCTCGGATAAAAATAAAAAAAAAAATCTGTGCATTTTATCATAAGAACACATTGTATCAAGTTTGAAGAAACTCGGCCCAACCGTAACTGTTAAGGCTGTGTCGATACATTAAGGCAGACTGAAAGACAGACATAATTGCCGGACCTACTTTTTTCATAATTTGGAAAATAAAATATAGAATTCCAATTGATTTACAAATTATCAATTGGTAATTCACTAATTAACAACAATAATAGGAGTGTAAGTATTAATGTTTGCGTTTACTCATGTAGTTTTTAAACCAGTTTCTTTGGTTTTTCTTTAAAACCAATTCATACAAATGTACATACCTGTCTCGAAAAATTAAGTTCATCTGCTTAATGTTCGCTGTTAAAAAGGTATTGTTTTTTTTTACATACAAAATTCGGTGATGCCAAAATATAGATATAAAAAAGATGTACATCAAACTCAATTTTACATAATCGGCCCTATCGAGCTAACCGTTCGGAACCGAAAAAGCTCACATTTTTATGGAACGCACAATAGCAGTTTGGGTGACACAGTGATCGAAAGTTTTTTTAGCGACATTTTTGAAAATTTCATAAAAGGATTTGTAAAATATCGGAGAACTTTCCGTTCCGAACGGATACCTCGATAGGGTTGATTATATGTACAAATATGTATCTATTATATTATATATAAAATAAACTACTTACATACTAAATATAGGAAGAGACAAAACAACCGTTTGGCGGGTCAGCTAGAACATTTTGAAGAGAATTTTTGTGTTTTTATTTAACGAACAGCGAAGCGGGCGAGGCAACGCTAGTACATATATAAATAAAAAAGCACAACTTGGGCTTAAAAAATCATATATTTTTTGCATGGCCTTGTCTCCGAACTCTTGTGGTGTAGAACGATTCCGTAAAATACGTTCCATTTTTGACGGAGCAAGGAGCATTCTCTTACGTCAACCTGATAAATTCCTTCAGCTTCGATGTGAGACTAAAACAGTTGTGATTTCTTCCAATGGTCATAGCATTTGCTGAGAGGGTTTCTTCGAATTGCAGTTTTTCAAGTTTTTTCCTGCATTATAACTCCAAAAAAAATATTAAAAAAGAAAACAAATTCAATTTAAATATAATATCAAATATTGGTTTACAAGCTGTGAAAACTGCATAAAAATCAACTGCATTGTTTGAGAAAAATTACAATTTGAAAATATGTAATTAGTTTTTTGACACTGTGGCGTATGTGGAACATTTTTTTTTATTTTTAAACTCTAATCTTTTCTGTTTTATTTTTTTCTCTAATTCCCCCAGGAGCTACTACAAGTAATTATATAATTATAATGAGATGATGCCCAGATAAGCGCAACAAGTTGCACTCTGTCATCGTAGCAGCACAACACTTTTATATCTCGCCCTTCCCGCACTCGCTGTTTAGGATTTATCTTTAGTCTCTCTCTGTCTGTGTTCGGTGCTTCTGCTGGAATTGCAATTAACAAAATTATTCGCTTTTGCAAATTCAAAATAAATGAGAGACAAAATGCAGAGGGCAACACGACAACAAAGATGGCGGTGTGATGATGAAAAAAAAAGAAATAATACTAAGTGAAGCTCAGAGCTAGGATAGCTGGAAAATCCTCGCTCATTTGCATAAATTAATTGTGTAAATGGCTGTGCTCTTATTTTCCAGAACCGAATTTCACAATAATCACCTTAGAAAGATTTTTTTTTTTTTTAATTTCGAGTTACGCTTTCGCTGTGACCCCAATTGCAGGAGCTCTCATATTCATCGAGGGGATGCGATGTCAAGTTTTTCTACTTCCTCAGCCAGTCCTAGAAACCTTAAAAAATAAATATTAAGAAAAATCTAGGACTGTCCTTAGTATAAGCAAACACTGAACTTTTATTTAGCCTGTTCTTCTTCATCTTGGCTGTTCCTTTCCTTTCCTCTTTGACTAATAAATCTACGTGTGTGTTAAGGTTTTAGGGGTAGTGCAAACTTCAAATACTTTGTGGTACAGGTTCCTGTGTGCAGTCGCTGGATTTATGTTAATTAAGTGTAGTTAAGTTTTTTTGTATTTATGAACGAAAGTAATGGTAAAATTTAAAAGAAAAATGGAAACGAAAAAATAAAGAGACGACAAAAGTGCACATTTGGAAATAATTAATGGAAAAATAAATTGACTAAAAAATAATGAGGGCGTATTATAACGAGTTTGAAACTTAATTGCATTAGAAAGAGTATGCGTTTTAGGTTAACTTTTCACTGTAGATTTATTGTTTTTTTAATACTGATTATTAGAGTAGGAACTAGTAAGCTATGCATGCTTAATGGAAGGTAAATACCTAATTGGTATTTTGAATCGTCAAAAGATTTGTATGATGAACATACATTTCTGCTAAAAAAAAATAAAAAAGAAAAGTCGAAGGAAAATGGCATCTTCGCATCCACTAACAAAAATGCGTTTATTTTGTCAATAGAAATATGTAGGAGTTTCTGTAACAATTTCGATTGGTTACAAAGTAAGTTCCTAATCCTGGTAGAGAATCACTCATCGGCACCAAATGCACTAATTCTCTATAAGATAAACTTGTTGTAAACAGCGTCTTTGAAGCTGAGATCCTGACAGTGACATAAGCTGCCAAGAAAGTAGAAAACAACACGTTGATCATCACCTTTTTTTTCATTAAAAGTCGGGCCCTTTGACATTTCAGGAAAAAGCCATTTAAAGTTAAAACAAAAAAACTCAGTGTTTAATGTTTATACTAAACTCAGGAGCTAACGTTAAAACGTTATTAATAAACACGGACCAGCTTTTTTGCCTGTGAGTTAAGAAGATGGTTCAGCGATGATGTAAGATTGAATGTATGATTGTTTTGTTTTTTTCGTCGAAAATATAGTGAAGTGAAGTTCAACGTGTATATATAAAGATATACTACCTATGAAATTAAGCAAAACTATGTTTGTTAAAATAATGGGAAATGCATTAACTCGAGCTTTTTTCTTTCCTTTTTTTATTACTTTGGAAAAAATTATTTGAAAAGTTTATTTTTCGCCCTATTTATTTGATTTCCGGAAGTGCAACTTTATTGTCGTTTTTTTAGCCAAACCATGGATGTATGATTGTCAATTGATACTACTTTAAAACATACTTAATTTTTATTTTTTGATTTTCTTTCAATTCACAAAAGTCAGATTTATTTTCACCGAACATTTCATAATTTGAATAAACTAAAGAATTCCAATTAGTTTAAAAGCTATCAATTGGTAATTAACAATCGTAATAGTACTGTGACTGTGAGTGTTAATTTGAATCGATGTAATTCCATGTAAATGTTTATTTTTTAATGTGATATTTTATTATTTTCTTCCGTTAGTTTTTTAATTCCGTTTCCAATCTCTTCCCTACTTTTCGATGCTGTTGCGTACTCTATCCTGTGTGATCGTTTAAAACCCCTTATGAATGATCTGATTGGCCCCTATTAGTGTGGTTTTTAGGCCAGGCAAGACAACCGCCGATCAAATGTTCACACTTCGACAGATTTTGGAAAAAAAACAGGAATTCCAGATCGATACACACCACCTCTTTATCAATTTCAAAGTCGCAAACTGTACAGAGCCATGTCGTATCTTGGCATCCGTGCCAAACTCGTCCGCTTGTGCAGGATGACGGCATTTCTATGCCATTGTTCTATTTTCTTTATAACACTGTTGTACCAAAATCTTATATTTTATAATAAAGAATTTTATAATAATTTGTTTGAGTATGTTTGTGGGCAATCGAACATAAAACACAATCACACTTTAAAAGCCACTAAAACTTTACAAACATACTCCAATCGAGATACATGAATTTATCATTCGTACCAACAATAAAAAAAAAAATTTGATCGATACTCGAATGAAAGTCGAAAATTTATCGGCAGTGAGGTTTGACTTCTCCTTTTATCACTTCACTACGGATAACTTTTCAAAAAAAACACGGCTAATATAATAAATATGTATGCGGGATTATAACTATTTTTGTTAATCTATTTTAGAAATTTAAGTTATGTAGGTACTTACTCCATTAAATTTTTCAATTGAAAAGTTTCAACAAGAACATAAATGCTTACCTGAAAATATAAAAAAAGAAAAAGAAACTTTAAATCAGTTCAAAAATAAAGTGAAATAAAATTAACATTACTTTCACAAAATAACTTCTTTAATATCACAATAATTCTTTAAAAACTCTTCATTCAAAAAAACAAAAAGACAAAACATTTGTAGTTTACAAAATCTTTAGTTGCCATTCGCCCTACATTATCTATGTACGACGTACGTGTATTATGCCCAAGTGTCTCAATAGAACTTTTGTATCCTCCAGTGTGTGAACATAAGGATACTCTATTTTTTGTTACAAACATAGAAAAAAAAAATATAAATAAATTTAAAAGAAGACAAAAAAAAAGAAGGTTGTTGCCCTAATGCCTTAAGCAACAAAACTGTCACATTGGTTCACTAGAATACAAAAAAGTGAAATGAAAAGAAAAACGCCAGCCTTCGAAACTTGATTTGAATACATTATCCGTTTTGTATACAAACAAAAAAAAAAGAAAAAGGATTCATCCATTGGGAAAAGCAGTCACAAAAAAAAAAAAAACAAAAAAATGAGAAAAATAGGTTTGGAAGGGTAAACTTAAAACAATATTATTTTGGAGCAGGGAACATGCCACAGTTGTTTCACTCAGCACCAAAACTTTTTGTCGCCTTTATTTTATAGTGTTATCCTTTTCTTCTTCTTTTTTTTATTTTTTTCCTTCTAAAAAGTTATTTCTTCGCGAAAAGTTTTCCCAACGTAAAACAATAAACAAGGAACGTCGTCGTCGTTGTCGACGACAAGGACGTCTTAAAGAGTTTGCCGCGAGTTTTCTCTCCTAAGAATATGCAAAGTGATATTTGCGTTAGTTTCTGACTGACATTTTAACAAGAGTAATTTCATTTTATTGTTAAGTCCATCCTGCTTTGAGACCTCGTTCAACTTTTTATTTTTTCCATCACAATGCCAATGCAAAGGATTCTCTATAAGCTAGTTTCTGATTGTGACGATGCCCGAAAAGTCATTGTCCGTATAGTGTTAGCATGCCAGAGGAATATAAACAATTCAAGTATTTTGTTGTCCTTTTTCTTTTGCTCTTGCCTTTTGTTGGTGGTGTCCTGTTTGCATTGCACTCTCTTTCGTCCTTTTCTTAATTTTTTTTTTTTGGCAAAGTGCAATATTTACAAACACATAAAAACACACTGAGTGGATGACACAAGAACAACTTAGATAAGCTTTTCGGCCATTTTAATGAAAATAGAAAAAAAAATGTATCTGCCGTCTGCAGTTGTGTTGTGTTATGTGCACCAAAGGATAAAGAAGCCACATGAACTTTTAAGAAGGCTGTAATGCTGAGGATTCTTTGAGAGGGTATATTGTCTGGGGGCATTGTGCAGTAGTATTGTTTTGCCCATCATGCCTCATCCATAACTGTGGACGAGATGTTTTCAAGACAGAAATTTAAAACACTGGGTTAGCCAAGGGAATGATAAGAATGAGGACAACGATTATGATGGATAAAATACCGCCTTGAATTACTCAGGACGGACATTGAGATGTAATATCATGAACTCAAGGAATTTAATACATTTTTGTACTTTATTATAGTAAAACGAAAAATACCGTGGGGAATAGAGCAAAGCACTTAAGATTAGCTGCAGTGTATCGAATGCAGTTTCCTGCAGATGGAAGGATTTATGGCGATATTTTGTAAAACGATTGCAATGTAATATCTATGTGTGAGCCCTGATAGCCACAGAGTAACCACAAGTTTGGTAAAGGGCAAAGTGCTTGTGCACCATATGTGGTAATATAACACATTCACACTTCATCACCTAACTAACCACAAACGACTTAATGGAAGCCAAAAGCAATAGGAAGCGGGTACCACAAATAAGTAATTTTTTTTTTTTGGCAAGGATTGTTGGATTTTAAATTAAATACGTATCTAATAATTTAAAGCACATAAACACATAACTATCATGGTAAGTACATATAGAAATGGCGGTATTAGAAATATCAAGGTTTTTGTATGATTGCATACTGCAGTTAAGCTGCTTAGCTTTATTTTCATTATTCCATTCATAATAAATTACTGATCAAACTTTCTGTATGAGTTTTAATATTATTCAGGATTTAAAGTAAAAAATTCTTATTCCCATGCAATCTTTTGTCTCTTTTCAAATGACCGTTTTAGAGAAATCACTTTTCATTCTAAATCCTGAAGAAGAAAAGTAACATTTCTATAAACAAAAGATTGTATTTTAATCATCAATAAGAAATTCTGTTTACATTGAGCAGTGTTTGAATCAACGAATGAAAAAAGTTTTCGAAAAACTGCTGCTAAATAGGCTAAGCAAAATAATAGAAGCAAATCTAATACTAAACCTTTAGTTTGAATTTAAAAATAAACATTACACGATAGACCAAGAAGGTACATCAAAAATTGTTGAAAAGCACTTGAGGAGAAACGAGTATATTTTGCTCTATTTCCAGATAATGCTCAAGCCTTCGACAAACTTTGACAGTTGGGACTTGAGTACAAACTGCACAGTTATCTTCTCCGGTAGTTCTATGAAATATCCAATAATATATTATAGGTGACCAAATCTTTGGAGTACGGTAAGAACAAGAGTATTCGGAACTTCGAGTATTCGGAATCGAAGCCGGCGTATCACAAGGATAACACCAACCCTGTATTTGTTATATGCTAGTGATATTCCAGTTGACAACAAAGCCTCATTTGGAGATGATATAGCGATATTACTGTCTGATGTATTGTATACCTTCTATATGTTGTGGAACAACAGAGAAATTTCAATATGCAGTCGACAAAATAAGGGACTTTACGCAACAATGACGTATCAGACTAAATCAGACAACATCAACGCATATAAACTTTTCTAATAATTAATTATTAGTAAAGCAGTAATCTTTGAATTACTTTGAATGCAAACCTAAAATGGAAAAGTCAAAAATGTACTGATTACTGATGGGAAAAAACTATAACCTATCTATTCAGAAAAATTAATGTTATGTAAGCAAGATTGGAAGTAGCATCAAACTCTGGGGTTGTACAAAGAAAACAAATGCTGTCACCATCCAAAACTTCCAAAACAATTTCCTTGATTAGTATAGTGGAATAGTCCGTGGAATAGTAGAGCAAACATTGGTATGTAAGAATTAGTGATATCTATCATGACTTTCAATTAGAAATAGTAACAGGAGTGAATAGAAAACACAATCACATAATCAGCGATTGCAAAGTCATACTTGCTCTCAAATATAAACCGTTTTAATTGTACGAGACAATGTTCAAGAAGAACCAATCCCCATAAGATGATGCTATAAAAGCAATGTGAAAGTATTAAAACGTTAAACATCTTCTTATGCAATTCTAAACCCAGAAAGAAAAACTATTTCTCGGTCTTCCATAGATTAGTCCTGATTCCAGGTGCTTTTAGTGCGGTAAAAGTCCAACTCTGTTTTTTGGAATTAGTTTTGAAATATTTTCTATAAATTCAGTTTCTCATACCTTGTCAATTTGCTGGTTATTCTCACATTTTCTAAATCTTTTACCACTACTTTTGTTCAATAATAACATAGATAACATAAATAAAATATCCTTTCATGGAAACCATTTCATATGTATAAATTCCCAAGTCCATAACTAACATTGCATGACCATAACTAAAATGATTTCAATTCATCTATGTGATAGAATATAACTTTTCTTGTTATTAGAAATTCCTTTGTGGCACTTGGAATACACCTTGAAAATATTTTTTCAATATTCTCAATACAGACACGAAAACCCAGACACAATAGAATGTTATACCATGTATTTGAATTTCCTTGAATTAATATCGTTTTCCATTTGTATGGGATATCGATTGGTGCGGAGCAACTCCCTCTTAATCCTTTAACAAATGAATGCACACACGCAATGTGTGCTTTAGCTGCTTCATGTTTGTGAGAGTTCAAAACATAACAAATCTATTCCAAACAAAGCAAATGAACACAATGCTGAAACGCCGCGGTAGACACATACTTGATAAATCCCGGAACATAGCAATACGCGTCGGCTTTCCTTTTATCAGCATTTTGATACAAGGTTGCCAAGTGCAGTCATGACATCATTTGGTACCTCTTGTGGTATAAAGACGTAAGTGCAAAAATTGAATTTTCTGAATCAAGTCAAATGTTTTAAATTGCTAATCCTTTCCAATAAACAAAAGACCCAATTGGAAATGCACATTGTGCCACTAAGGGAAATAATCGTCTCCTTACGTAGTATTCGTATTAAAATGAAATGAAAAATATTTTTTAATTCCGTATTTTGAAGAATAAGCATTTTGCATCTATAAGTCCGTTAAGTTCGTCGTTGAATCTTCTTCTCTACATTCCTTCACACTCGAGTAAAAATCACTTGAAGAATTTTTCATTCAAGAGAATATTCATCTGTTTGTTGCAAGGTCCATGCTTCTGCCCCATATAGCATGACTGGGATAATAAAGATCTTGTATATAAAGATCTTGTGTGTTTTATGTAGTTCTTATTTAAACAATTCAAATATATATAACTTTTGTTGTCTGTTTTACGAAATCGACCTTTAGCCTTTATAATTACTAACTGTTTCTTGAGAAAATTATATTCACACAGCGCAACTACCCTGGTTGGCAACCATTAATTCAACAGACCATATGCAAATGCGAAGCTTTGTCGTTACAACTGTACTTTTCGTTTCCTTCTACTACTGCCGAATAAAACGACGTCAAATTGAATACGACAACAAGTTCCTATGCGTATTTGTCGCGGTGTAGGTATGGCGCAACGATAGAAGCGCCCTCATCGTTCTGTGTCGTAGCATACATTTTGCACTTACTACGAGCAAAAATTACTACTAAACGTCTAAGTGAATTACTTACGCCATTCCAAACAACCCAAGGACCTGTTTTGTACTGGTGCACATCATTCCACTCCATCGTCTTAACTGAATGAATTAGGGGCGGAAAGAAAACGAGAACAAGAAGAAGAAAAACGACGACATCTTACGAAAATAAAATCTGCAACGTCTGCATCCCACCTTATTTTTTTTTTTTGTGGGTGGCATTGAATCATGTAAAAGTGGGCGTCATAAGTGTATCCTTCTTTACAATAGAACTCTTAGCATGGAAGCCATCATCAGTTAGAGAAAGGAGTGTTTTTTTTCTGTCAAGAAGACGAATTTGAATTCTACTCCCGTTCGCTTTTGCTATTAATAACTAAACGTGCGTGAAAGTCGGTTAAGCATTCTACCGAAAAATCTTACTTCTACAAAAACCCCATTGCCCTACATTGTGTTTTGTTGTTGCACCTGAACTTCTCCTTTTCACTAACTTAATGCAGTGTTACAGTTTCATCTTTTTTTTTTTGTTCAATTTTTCAAGGTATTTGCATAATTAATGTTTTAGTGAAATAATATTTTCAAAACTAAGTTTTGAAATTTGGAAATTTCGTTTGAGTGGGAATAAAAAAAACACAGTGAAAAACTTGGAAGGATTTAAACTTTGCATATTTTAAACAGCTGCACTTTTAAAATGAATTGTAACAATATGAATTCGTAACATTTTTTTACATATTTTCGTATCAAAATTAAGTGTTTTAAAACAACTAGATAAAAGTTTAAAATAAATAATAAAACTTTTTTTCATTCACTTATTAATTTAATTACTAAAAGTTTGGTAATTTCTTAAAATTAAATTGGTTTTAAGCATAGCTTGAACATTATTCAAAATCGGATGTTCCAAATCGAATATTTGATAAAGCATTTTATCGAATCTCATATGCAATATGAAGGTTTATGATTTCATTTTCTTCTTCTAATGCTTGAAAGATGATATTCAAAGTAGTAATAGAAATCAATGCATTAAAATCCCAATTCAAATATTGAAGTTAGTTCTACTTTTGAAGACCTTTTTATGGCAAATACTTCTGCCTGATATTGAATACTTAAGCGAAATTAATACGAAAACGGTGTTTTTCAACAAAAAAAAAAAATTAAAAACATTTCAAATACACATAGTCGTTATTCTGTATTACAATGTGACCATAATGCAGTACAAAAGACGAGAATTATGTACGTCTTTACTCCTAAAATCTTTAAGCAAATCATTCTATATTCCGAAATATTTTTCAATAAAACTTTGTTAATTAATGATTTTTACTTGTTCAATGGGGCAAGTATTGGTTTCATGTAAAAAATTTTTTTTAAATCAAAACTGACATTACAATACTATAGATAAGCCTAAAAAAGTAGGTTTCGTTATGCCGTCCATCGGCACTGAATTACAGAATTTTGATGTACGGCTTATCATAATTTTGAAATATAGCATTAAAGATTTAAACATGCATACCTGAAAATCAAGTGTTGACATATCATACAAAATATTTACGAAAACAATGTCATAATATTTGAGGTTCTCGGAAACCACACATTAGGTACTTTAAATTCAAAATACATAACAGCTTCACACTAGGGATCGAGGTTTTGTATTGTTCCATATGTCTTAGGTCCAAATCACACACAGCTGATGCATGTAACTGGGGTGGAGAGGGTATGGTGGGAAAATGGCGCAGCATACTCAAAAGTAATTGTCAAAATCTTTGTAACTGACAATTAAATATAAAATAAAAATCTTTTAATGTAAGTCTGATCATAACTGTGTAAGTATATTGTGCATAAAATTTTTGTGTTTTCTACTTTCACGTACGAAAATATGGTGTTGACGGTTTTTTTTTTTAATTTGGCCATAATGATTATTTGATATTTTTTGGTTAAATACATGTTTAATGATATCTGTCATACAACGTGATCTCATATTGAGGAAATTTTTTTAAATACTTTCTATTTCTTCATTATGGCGAGAGTTACTCATGCTCATATAAGCTCTATGTGGCACCCAACTGCCTGCCACATGCTACTTAATGTATTGGTTTATAAGAAAACATGCAGATTGTGAATGTCTGTCTATAGTTGTATTTAAAATAGGTCTGAAACAAATTGAAATGGGCATTCGGTACCAGATATTTGGCTACATAGTTCTCTTTTATTGTGATTGCATTGGATGATAGACTTTTGATTGACAAGGCAGCAAGATTATGGTAGGACAAAATAGACCAGCTATTATCTTCAAAACACTGATTAAATTTGAACTTTTTCAGTATGTAAAAACCTTTCGTTTTTCCATTTACAAATTATTTAAAAAAATTGGTCCTTCGAGTCGGATTTTCCGTTCACTCTGATATCCAGTTTAATAATGAAATAACTGTCCTCATAAGGACTTTTAGTCAAAGCAATTTGTTTGTTTTATAAGGCAAAAGTAAAGAGGGATAGTAGTTTACAAAATACAAAATCTAAATCGATTGTTGTTGACGCTCCAAAAATACGAATTCCTATCAAGTCATGATAAAGACACAAATTCGAAACTTATCTCATAAATTATTCAACCATTCAACAGAGCTATCAAATCAACAATTCCACAATATTATCCTTTTTCCACTTAATAAATAAATGAAATCAATGACAAAGACGATAAAATAACGTTAAAAGCACACAACATCAGCATCAAAAAACACAATGCTAAATAAAAAAACTGGAAAAGAATCCTTTTAATACAAAAATCATTTCCTCTTCAAATGCCAACAACAATAGACATCGATTGCCAAAAGAAACAGACACCTGCTATCAAAATGACAATCATCGCTCCATCCATTGATTGAAAATTCTAAAGTTCACCTCTTTATCCAGACTTAGTTCAGGATTTCTTTTCTCTTCCACATCTCATTCCCTTTCTAACACAATCGTTAAGACAATAAAAATAAAGTTTAATGAACTCAACGCCAGAGAACGACGAAGAACTTCAGAATTCTTCGCCTTTATTATAACAGTGATTTCGAAAAAGTCTCCCATTCACTTGATTACATCGCAATCAATGGATATTGTGGTCCTGATACCCAATGGTGAACTGAATCTTTCAACAGGATGTATGAAGGAATATACTGTTTTCTTTCTTTTTTTGTATTCGTCGCATCAGCGAAAAGACAAAAGCAGGTCATTAAAACAAACTCTATGTCGGAGACGAAAAACACCCGCTTGGGTTCATCAAAACAATGCCATTTCCAAATCCAATCGAATGTTTTTTTTTTCGATTAAAATTGATTTTACCCAACGAAACGTGGAACGAAAATCCATTCCGAAGGTCATCTGGTGAAATTCAGTATGCCTTATAGATTTCCGCAAACGGAGTAGGACATCCATCCCCAGCGCATCGTTTAATTCATTTTTAATCGCTGAGTCCGGTACGATTTTGAAATCGATTTCCGATTATTTGGCAAACGAAATTGAAATATTGGCACTACCGGATTAAACGTGACAATGAACCAACATACAGAAAACAAAAATTACGTATGGCTACGCGTTTCCCGGAAATCTCATTAAAAATACAATTTCAGCATCGGTAAGCAAATATAATTTGTATTTTTTTATGTATGTAAACACAAATACGCAAAAGTCCTGAGACCATATTTACATACGAATATACACACATGTCTGTTGTCACAGGATTATTAAAAGAAAAAGAAAAAACAGTTCAGCTGCAATAGTCACGATTCGGTAATATGCTTTAGCGCAGCTTAAATGGGATGAGATTAAGCATCAAAAACGCTGATGTCGCCTCAGGGAAATTGGTCGTTTTCGTATTTTTTTGTTGCGGCTTTTGCCGCAGAATTGAAATGGGAGAATTGTACACATTGGAAACGTGTTTGGTTTTGTATTTCGTTTATTTTTAGGAACCATAGGAGATCTCAATTATTTGTTACGACAATGCCATGCACTCTCTCCCTACACAAAAATAAAGAAAAAAAAAAACGTTATAAAGGACAATTGACCCAGAGGAATGTTCCTTTTTCCTTTTTTTTTTGGTAACTTTGGTCTGTTTTGGATGTTGGAGAAATTGGGATGGCTGAGATACTCTACTCATACATACGACGGTAGCTCTTTTTTTGCGGAAAGGATGCCTTGAGTGCAATTTTTCGGTTTTGTATTTTCGTATTTGAAATCGGTTTTAGTAGGAATTTTCAAAAGGAATAGTTCTTATTGTGTTTAGTTCAGTGCTTTTGCTTTTTATGCTTTTTATGGGCAAGATGGTAGTTTGTAGTTTGAATTGCAGATAACAATGTATTTTCTTTGAAATAGCTGTTATCGGGTAAAATTTGGTGTTCATAAATTCTTATGATATCAAGAGGAGACAATCAAAGCTCGTTAGAGATATTGACCTGTAATTAAAGAAGAACAATCAAAATAAAGAGTTTTTATTCGTTATTTGTGAGGAACTAGGGTAGAATTTAAAAAAAGGTGATGCGGTTCAAAAAAAAGAACATGACAAGAATGGAGTATTGGAGCAAAACATTAAGAAGATTATGACAGAATGGGGTAGAACAAAAGAAATATAAGAACTGAACAGGGCTGCAAAGAACAGAAAAGAACAAAACTCAACATAATAAAACAGAGCAGATTATGTAAACATAACAGAACAAGACAGAACATCCAGAACAGAATACAGCAACACAAAAACAATATAAGAAGTTTCACCAACTGAAGTTTAAAGGGAATTCCTGAATAATGTTGGATAACAAACTAAAACTTAATGAATGGAACATTATTACCGTATTACATAAAGTTTAAAAAAAAAATCATTATTGGTAACCGTTTTTGATAAAATGGTGGTTCACATTATATTATAACTGGACTCACATGCATTGCGCTTCTTAGGACATAAAGAAAGGACAAAAAGGAATTAAGAACAGAGAAGAGAGTATTCGATATAGAAAACCAATCGCATAGAACATAAAATGTTTTCATCATCTGCATATTTTAAGACGATAGATTTGCGTAAAACATAAGGCGAATCATTGAAAAAAATATAAATAAAACCAATAGACTTCCCTGAAGTACTTCTAATTCTTCATCGCTATAGGGCTTAATGCCTAATTAGTACAAGAATTTTTATTCTGTTAGATATTATTATTATTATTAGGGTTGTTAGAATGCAAAATTATTATATTACAATGTTATTGTAAACTTGTAGGCTAAATTTAATTTATCTTTATACACATATCTTTTATTTACCCCAAAAACTTAATATAAATGAAGATATAAGATAGAAATATATATTTGCTTGGTAGATTATAACACAGGTCTACAGTGATTTTGGCACAGCAAAAAGTAAAACTAAATTCAAGTACATTCGGTACCCTGATCCAAACTTGATACTTACTTTTTTGATGCTAAGTTTATTTTTCGAGATTTCTCAAGGTTAAGGGTTGAAAAAAAGCGTTTTTGTGGTTTACGAGGTTATATTATAACGCGCGAAAATTTGTTACAACATAAATTGTAACGGTTTCTGAAAGAACTATTTTTCTGTTTTCTAACTCCCGTTTAAATCTTTCCAATATCTTTTTTCTTCTTTGAAACGTCTTCAGCTGGAGATAATGTGTTTGGCATATCATAGATTCAGAAATTCAGTATCATAAAACATACAAAATGAATACATTTCTAAAATGAACTATTAGTAAACTTTTAAAGAAAATACTTCAAATGTTTGTGGCATCACAAAAGGGTTCTTATTTGGACTAAGTGTATTTCAGCTTATTACTTTCAGCTGAAGGCCACCTAAAACTATTGAGATAACCTTACTTCAACCTTACCGAAAATGTAGTTTAAAAAGAAAGTATGTATGATTTTTAAGGATGGAATGTAGGTTAGGTTCGCTCAAAAACATATAACGGGAAGCAGAAATTTCGATTTTATAAAATTTTATTTGATTGCTTTTTGGAAACTATTCCCTTACGTAAAATAAGACCGACTAGTAACACTCCGCCATGGTTTGATCTCCATATAAAAACACTTAAAAATAAAAGAAATAAGGCTGAGGTGAAGTTGAATCGATCCTGGAGTGATGAAGCTCAAAATGATTACATTATGTTTAGAGATGAATTTATAAATTACTCAAATTTTCTTTATTCAGACTTTATATCTTACACTGAAAATGATCTTAAATCTAATCCACAAAAATTCTGGAAATTTGTCAATTGCAAAAGAAAATCTGATGGGTATCCAACCAACATGAGCTATATTAATTCAGAAAGCCATTACCCAGAGGATATAGCCAATATGTTTGCTGAGTACTTTCAATGCGCATTCGAAGATGACTCTTCTTCCGAAACGAATATATTTACAGTTAATGAGTTTTCACACCTTAATTCGATAGATTTTACTATTTCAGAGGCAACTATTTTAGAGCAAATTAAAAAGTTAGATGAATGTTTAATTCCAGGTCCTGATGGCTTTCCCTCAGTTATGTTAAAAAAATGTGCAATATATATGTCATATCCGTTGTTTTTGCTTTTTAATCAGTCCTTACGTAGTTGCAAATTTCCCAACCTTTGGAAATATGCATTCCTTATTCCTACTCACAAAAAAGGTAAAAAGAGCTTAGTTTTAAATTATAGACCTATTGCAAAACTTTCAGTTATTCCTAAAATGTTTGAATCTATTATTTGTGATACTCTTTCTTTTCATGTTTCCTCTGTTTTATGTGACAACCAACATGGTTTCGTTAAGAAAAAATCAGCAATAACAAATTTGTTGCAGTTTACGACATTTTGTACTGACGTATTTGAAAAAAGAGAACAAGTTGACTGTATTTTCACTGATTTTAGTAAAGCATTTGACAAACTAAGTCATCATATACTTTTAGAGAAACTAAGAACTATTGGTCTAAACGACAGATTTGTTTTGTGGTTATCGTCCTATCTTCAAGATAGATTATACAGTGTTGTTTTCAGAGGTGAACGTTCTAAATGTTTCACTGTTAACTCAGGTGTACCTCAGGGTAGCCATCTTGGTCCTTTATTATTTGTGTTATTTATTAATGATCTTCCGTCCGTTTTAGTTAATTCTATGTGTCTTATTTATGCTGATGACGTGAAAATCTTTCGAAAAATAACCTCTATTGGAGACTGCAGACTTTTACAAGAAGATCTACATAGATTTAGGGAATGGTGCAATATTAATAGTTTAATTTAAATGTGTCTAGTTTTACTGATTTTGGGATAGTGTTGGACTCAAAACTAACTTTTACTGACCACTTTGACCATATTATTAAAAAAGCAAACATGACTCTTGGGTTTATTAAACGTTTTTCTCGTGAGTTCCGTGATCCCTATGTTCTTAAAACTCTTTATGTCTCATTTGTAAGATCAATTTTAGAATATGGTTGTATTGTATGGGCACCATATTATACGGTTCACATAAATAGATTGGAGTCCGTTCAAAGAAGATTTATGAGATTTTGTTTACGTTTCTTTCCATGGTTGGATAGAATCATTTTGCCTCCTTACGCTCAAAGACTTCAACTAATAAATCTTCCATCTCTATCGAGCCACAGAGCGTATATACAATTTTGTTTTATAGTCGGTATAATTAATGGATCAATTTTAGCTCCGTCGATCCTCAGTCGATTTAAATTCAATGCTAATCGATATAGTTTGAGAAGGCAGTTGCCAATTTGCAACATTTACAGTAGATCAAACTATGGCGCTAATAGCCCATTGAATCTTTTAATTAAAATTTTTAATAATAATTATAATCTCATTAACTCTAGCAATGACAATGTTAAATCAAATACTGTAAAAACAATATTTTTTAATCAAAATTATTAATAATGTTCATTAAATTTAAGTTTTTAATTATAAGTTTTATAAACAATGTTTATCTACCGTTAGAATTTCACGAAACTAAAACTAAATAAAATCATCTTAATCCACTTTTTAATTTTATAGTATGAAATCTTACAATAAAATGAAGATTTTTTTGACGAAGTAAATGATATAGGAAAGATTTTAACGGAATTTTAATGAAGAAAATAAAATCACGTTATAACATAACAGCAAAAAAACGATTTTTTTGATTTTCAAATAAGAAAATGCCTATTACCGTCGTTTGTCGTAAAAAACGGCACGACAACAAAAACGACAGCTGTTGTAAGCGATAAACAATAACGGTAATAAACATGCTAATTCATGCCTTCGTAAGCGACAGACGAAAAATGTCGTGTAATTTTTTACAAAAAAAAAATTATTTTGTAGACCTTTGTAATTGACAGTCAATCACAAAATTTTAATAAGCAAATTAAAAAGTTTGGTTCTCTCTAAAGTGCTTTAAAAATGGCTAATGTCATACTTGATTTGACGTGTTCAGTTTGTATCAATCGATCAATCTGTTTCAAATCCAGTTGCTGTATCGTCAGGTGTTTCTCAAGAAAGCCACTTTGGATTTCTTCTTTTCCATATTTTCACTAACAATATGCCTAATGTCCTTTCAAATTCCCTTCGACTTATGTTCGCAGATGATCTTAAATTTCATAGATGTGTGAAATCTGTCGACAATTGCATTCTTTTGCAAGAAGACATCCATGACCTCAATGAATGAATTAATGATTTGTTTTTAAATGTCTCTAAATGTTAAATATTACGAACATAAAATTGGTAATAATGTTCTAAAAAGAGTTTTTGAAAAAAAGGATTTAGGCGTTGCGTTTGACTCTAAATTGAATTTTATCAAGCATGTTGAGTACATTGCTGCCAAAGCAAATTTTATGCTTGGTTTTATTAAATGGAATTTTACTAATTTAACGGATATAATGCTACTCTTAAATAGCATTATAACGTCTAAGTTGGATCTATACCTATTTGAATTCAGTTGCGTAATATGGAATCCTTATTAAGTAGAACATTCATTCCAAAAGAATAAAAAGCATTAAAAAAAAAACTTACACGATTTGTAGTCTCAAGGTTGGGATTAAACATTGAAATGCTCTCTTATTCCTCAAGATGCCTTATTAGTATTCACTTTAAGTCACTCGAAAATCGTCGCAGTTTTTTTTTCTTATCTTTAATAAATCTTTATGCACTATATCGTCAACTAAGAGAACGTTCCTATTTCGAGAAGACGAACACATGGTGAGTTATGCACTCAATTAACCTGAAACTCGCTGTGTCAAGGAAACTAATCTTGCTATTATACTTTTTAAATAACTATTAAATGTACTTTATGACATTAATCTTTAAATTTTTATAGATCTACCGAATTATCAACTACATTAATACATTTGCAATTAAATTGATAAGATGTAATAATGCTTCTTTTTCAAAAAATCTTTTATGATATGATATACTTTGGTGCAACCAGTCATACATTAATTTGATAGCAACATGTTATAAGAAATGCATAGACATCACTTGTTTGAGTTAAAGCCAAAGATTTCTAAAAGAAGAAAATGTAGATAGTCAAAACATTAATGAAACGTTTAACATAAACTTCAGATTTAAAGATCTTCAAAGAATGAAGAGTTAACAACTCACATAAAAACTCAAAATCCATTCAAAACAATCAAAGTCTTCCAATATGTATTTAAATCTTACAAAATACAAAAATCTTTAAAAATAAAGAACTTCCTTTTATCCTACTAAATCCTCGTTATATACAAAAACAAAAACCCTCTTCCACTGTAAGTCAAAAACAACTGAAGAGGCAATTATCTTTTCTTGGTTGCTGTCATTTAAAACGATTTAATAATAACAGCTTTGCTGGAAGTAAAGTGTTTGCGGCAATGTGTTTGCGGCAATGTCTCTTCTAATCTCCTCATTAGCCATCATCTCACTTTAAACAAAAAGCTTTCCCTTAAAATCACCTCATTTTCCATTAAGGTGGAAACACAAAAATAAAAACAAAAGAAAAAACTCCGCTAAGGAATACAACATCTCTGTCAAGATGCTTGCATAAATCAAGTTGAATAATACAATGGTAACTGGAGGCAGAAAGACGTCAGCAAAACCAAGTCGTCTCGGAAGAGGAAAAATCCTTTCACTCTAAAAAGGAACACAAAACAAAAGCAAAAAAAAAAAAATTAGATGCAAGACAAGTCAAAGAGTCAAAGTGGAGGAGGTGGAGGAAGCTAGCAAGTTCTTCCAACTATAAACTAAAACTAGAATAAAAAATAAAATGCAAAATTAATCCTTAGTCTAGACTCGTTGATGCCTGATGGCGTTCAACTTTAAGCCCGCGACAACAACTTGTTGATTTTTTATTTCTTTATTTTTGTTTGCTTCTTCACTGCAATTGTATACACAAAAGGATTCAAATTTATATCCTGCAGGCATGTAGTTCTATTTCATAGAACTGGATTTATTAATTTTTAATAAAGGCCGTTACACTTGCACATCGCAATGACCCTTGGGCTGGGTATAAAGGCGCACGAACTTGTTGCAGGATATCGAAAATATACCCAAAGGATGTGGACAAATATATATAAATATCTTTTTCTGCATGCAACCGTGACAATGTGAAAGGATTGAAATGAGAATATGGCAAACAAACAAGGATGAAACGAAGAAAGTTATATATGCGACAAATGATGCTCCTCTAATCCTGGGCCATGTACGTTGTGGAGATGTTGGGCACATGGAACGTGCTTTCATATCTTTCGTTGGTATGAACTCCACATGCCCTTTTCCGATGGCAAACATAAAAATTATGAAAAATATTTTTTCTTTCGCTTTCATCTAGATTCTAGATATACACTTGGAGTACGCGAGGACGACTAATAGGATGTGCGGTTAGAATGCAAGGAATAAAATCTCGATTCACCTGATATCCTGACTCCTCAGGGTTGTTTATTTCTCTTGCCACATATTGCTTTTCGTTTGTGTTCCTGATTCTAAGCGAGTCATGTACGTGAACTTTGAAGATACCACATATATAGAAGGTGAAGATAACGAGTTGCAGGACTTAAAAAGGATATTCTGATTTGTCTGTTTCACATCACATATGCAATGCAGGTGACATTTTTATTTGCGGAATGATACTCCTTAGGTTGCCATTGGAATTTTTATTATTGGATTCTTGCCATATTTTAAGTACAAAAATCGTCCTTGCACAACAAAACTCTTGAGTCAAACATTATTTATGCGCTGTGCTCTGATTCACCATTTAATTAGCTTAAAAAAGTTTATTCCTTTTCTTTCACTTTTTTAAGGATAATTTATTATGGCAGACAAAGTTTTTATTTCTTACGATAATAATTGCATTTTACGGAAGAAGAAGTCAAGTGTTTTTTTTTTTTTTTTGCAGTTTTACATAATATGGACGTTGTTTTCAGTTTTCATGATCTTTTACAAATCTATAACATTTGGCAACCATACAATGTTCGCGAAATCCAGTCGTGTCATTTTTTTTAGTCAAATTCGTTTTTAACGGACCAAAATATAATATGGGACCAATACTCATCAGCAAAGTATATAAAGAGTGTCACGTGTAAAGCTTACTTCAAAAAGCTATAATATCTACAACATTTATTATAAGCCGAACAAAACGAGGTTGGTGTCTCTTGTCCTTGAATCACATTGAGTGCGGATTTTTAATCGCTTTGGATCATTGATAATATCAAATTGCATTTGGTTGATATAAGATGCAAATTTTAGAAAAATCGTAGTAATCAATAAATTACACAACATCATAATTATATCATTAACTGTACTTAAAGATAAGTTATCTCCCACCTGGGAAATAACTTCACACGAAATAAAATAAATACTCAAAAACAAAAATTTAAATTAGTTTTAACTAGTGATGAAGAATGTTCTCATGTGAAATTAGTTTCCGTGAAGTTAGTTCCCGCGAAATTAGTTCTCTAAAACTCAATCTTAAACTAATCAAGCAAGATATTGGACATGAAGACAAACATTATCATACAAATCGATAAAAATATGAGCTAATTACATAACTTGATTACTTTCGCTCATTTATTAAATGAATTTTTATTTTTCGATGTAATAACAGTTCTTAGTAAACACATATAATTTATGTTCTAAATATTAAAACTAACCTTTTTCATATAGATAACACGTGCGTCATAAAACACCTCAACTCTTGACATGCGGATACAAATTTATTTCAACTAACTTCCAAGTTCCAACGATGATGACGAAACGGCTACAATTTCGACCAAAACTAATAAGGAGAACCGTTATCTTTGGCATTTATGAAACAACTATAACAAATTGATTTTCTAACCGAAAAAGTAAAACTTTGCCTATTTTCGTTCATCTAAATCACCCAATTAAGCAATATATTATATAATTATCCTTTATCCTTTATCCTTCTACAAAGCAGCCATCACAGAGCAACAGATGTGTGCGTTTAGAATTGATAAATAAATCTTATTATTGTTGTATGTCGTGCGTTATTGTTGAAAATTAATACAAACATTCTCGTTCAAATCTGGTAAAGGGAATACACAAGGAATCTATTTGTCATTATCAAGCCCTTTGAATAGATTTGTGACTTGAACACACACACACACACACACACACACACATTAAAAACACAACACAACAATTTTTGTTTACCCTAAAAAATAAAGGATATCATAAATCTACCTCGAGAGAGCGAATAATTCCCATTTACGACCTCTTTTCAGCTTAAATAGGCAGCAAAAGTTGCTACCGCAGCAACTCATATATTAAATAGGGATTCAGAGACAGGAAAGGGAAACATGATGTTTCCATCTTGTTGATTTTTGGCGCGCGGTTCCATGTTTTTGCCTTTTTTGTTTTTTTTTTTTGTTTTTTGTTTTTCTGGCCACTATATCTCAATATATCAAAACACGCAACCCATCCTGTCATGGCATGTTGTGGAGGTGGAGTGTTGTAATAAATATGTTTGGGTCAAAATTCGAACAATATTTTGTTTCCTCAATATGAAACAATATTATGAAAACATTTTAGGAACACATGCCCAAGGAACCTTGATTTATGCATACAAATTTGGAGCCATTTTTCAAATTATTCATGATGGCGTTGCACGCGCGAAGTTGACAAGCCCTCGAAAGCCACCGCACACCATCACCCACATGCTGTCACATTTAACGCGTGACGGTCAGTCGAAGTGGAAAATCCACTAACGTTCGATGTTGCATATCAATCCTTGTTAGAGTGGATTTTTGCTACTTCTATAACTCAGTTAGAAAAATCGTGTTGGATTTTGCTACACAAGTGCAACAACGAACCGTTATCCTTTTATATATTGACCATCAAATAGAGTGTTGTGTGTGTGTGTTTTTATTGATTTCTGAATGAAAATGAAGAATTGAATTGCAAGAGTGTGAAGTGTTGCAACAGAATTCGTGATTCTTTTAATAAAGAGAAACGCTACAATAGGAGTTCGAAATTGATTTTTCGAAATCAAAGAACCAATCAGTTGAGAGTATGAATGGGTTTTTTTGTTAAATGATTTTTAGCAGGGTTTTTTTTTATGAAAACTGTTTCAAACGTCTGGTTTATTATGGCAAAGAATTTTAGATGGATTTATTGGGAATATTTAAACTTTAAACTAGCTGCATAAACTTCTGGTTAAAAACTATTTTATTTTTTAAGTTTAACCAGACTAAAGACACATTTCAGAAACATTTATCAAACAATTAAACAATTTTAAAATGTTTTTGGACACTTAATATACATTTCTGAAATGTTTGCCAGTTTCTCGTCATAGAAAACTTTCAATCAATGGTCCCATATGAAGAAAGTTAAGTGTTGTTCAGAAAATCTGAAATGGTCACGTGGAATTTAATACACAAAACATAATTGAAATTGGAAAATGTTTCTTCAAGCGTGCACCACGATTCCAAAAATTACTTGAAAAACTGTACATATTTATATGGGATAGGTTTATGCGGGCAGAAAATTTTCCAAATCTCAATCCCGACATATATTCTCAAATTGACTAACTCGGATTGATTTAAGACACTTTGATAGTTAACTCAAATTGGAGCCATGGTGGTGTTGCATAAATAAAATGTTGTAAATTGCTGCCTGAAAACCAAGTTGATAATACTGATTTAATATATGTAAGTATCTAATGATACTTTCCTATAAACTATTGTACTTAGAAGACTGTTAAAGGAAGCTTTAAAAACCTTCTTCTCCCTTAACAACATTGGTGCGCGAAGCGCCAACTTCTGGAATGTGTAACAGCTTACGAGCTTTATACCCATATTTTTCCGACATCGACACTCTAGTTGTTTTGATTTCAGAGAATTAATAATTTCGAAAGTTCAAAAAACAAACATCCGTTTGTCGGAATATCATAATTCATGTGAAATACAATCAATCTTTAAAATTCTGAAAACCTCTTCAAATAAAAGCTTTTATCTTTATTTATTCTAAAAACCGGTTTTTATATTTTCATCCACCATCCTCAAAGGTTATTTACAAATTACTAAATTTTGCAACTTCGGATGCCCACAGGTGGTGTTTCTAAATGAACATCCTAAAAACGTATCGAAAATTAAACTCAAAACGTGTACCTATGTCCTGTATACTCTCTGAACAACATGATCTGAAGAGAAACCAATACTGTCGTTAGTTTTTAGGCCAGAAATCCTCTGTGGATATTCAAATTTCCAAAAGATTGCCATGGCCCGTGAACATGCTACCATAGTGCAGTGCAAATTTGCCACAGTGTAAGGCCTCAAAAGAAAACATCTGTTGTAAATATACGGGGGATGATGCAGTCATTATGACAGTATAGATAGCTTAGAAGGAGGACGACTACATTTCCTCGGGTTTTAATCCAAATGAATGAATAGAACTTGAAGAAGGAGAGAATGGAGAGTATGCAGGACAAAGGATATGCTACGTCTTATTCATCATAAGCAATCATCATCGTCATCATCTGTACATTGAAGTCGTCGCATTCGTATTCCCGTTCTTCTTATCGTATTTTCATCATCATCATTGTTCTAAGCGTCATTCAGGCAACATTTTGTAGTTCAACATCAACGTCGCCGGTCGTCGACGTATAGTCATCGTCTCTCTCTACATTTAATGCGATTCAATGGATCGCCTCCTCATCACTTGAATCCGTTTCGATTAAGAGATTTTCATCTCTACCACTTCTGTCTTTGAAAATAGTAACAGTGTTCCCAATTTATTATATAAATATTTGCCAATGAGTTATGTTCAAAAGGTAAAATGTGAATATTTGTTTAGTTCGAAAGTTCAATTTTTTGATGAAGAGTTCTACTATAATAAAAATTCTGTCTACTACTGAAAAAATAAACAAAATTATAATTTTGTTTTAAATACGTAGAAGCGGGTGAACACTTCCGACTCAATGATTGCAATTGTAGTCTTTTTGGATATAGTTCAAAATTCATGTTTACTTTTTAACTAGTTGGAGTAGAGAAAGCGGAAATTAACGTATTGAGAAGTTGCTTACTATAATAGTCGTGCTTCGCAGTGAAGTGAATAGACAGCTCAGTAAAATTTTACATTTTATTCACAACAAAAACCAAAAAAAGTGTTTATAAATAGAAGTGAACATTAAGTTGATACGAATGGTTTAACTGTTAAAGTATAGATGGTGCTGGAAGTGAGTAGGATAAATATATTCGTCTCTTAATACTGGGTCGCACTGCTCGGTCAATACTTTGTCACCTAATATTTAAAATAATTTATTTTTTTTTATTTTCGGTTCGGATTCCTGGTAAATTTAATTGTTTCCAACTTATTTTGATGTTTTTCTCTGATTATCATATTTTTCTAAAACAATAAAACTTGTTTTGTTCATTTATATAATTGTTTGTGTTGAAGAGCACGTTTGTGCGACCCAGTAATGCCCATTACTTATATTTTCTTGTACGACAGTTCAACTTATCGCCTCCAATGAAATTTCTAGTCGAAATAAAATCGAAAACTTATCATATATCTATGCTTCTATTTACACCTATTCATAAATAAAAACACATAATTCAGGCAATGTGGCAAAAGGGGGTTCGATTCGACCATTAATATGGATGACCACAGAAGTGCAACCAAGTTTTCCGGAATAAATATTTGTCTCCAAACCATTAGCAACGCCATCTGTACATCAACATTTTCAAAACTAAAAATGAGTATAAACTGAAAATTTTATTGTCAGCTGCGTAAACACTTCACACCGAATCCCGCTTAATGTCAACTGATGAGTGTCGGGTAAGCATCCACATGCAACGCCAAATTTCATGGACAAAAGGTCATTAAAAGCTTATTTGAATTAATGTTTCCTGTTAACTTTATCTAGACATTTGGTAACCTTAACTTATGAAAGCCTTAAAGAAAAAAAATTAATAATTAAATGGTAAAAGTGGGAACACTAATACAATACAAGCTATCAGTTTCATCGTCATTACTATCAATCCTATAGGCACAACATACACGTCCTTCGTTCTAAAATGAAAGTCCACAATCCAACCGACCGACCGACCGACCGACGAAACCAACCAAAGGATTTACTTGAATGGTCTATTCAAGAGCTAATGCGTTTCAAAGCCGAGATATACCTATACATAAATATATAGACGCGGTGAGGCAATAGCACTCTATCTATATTTGCAACTAGAAACAGCATCAATGGCAGAACAGTTGCTGATGATTATGGTGAAGGCACAACTGCTGGATTCATCCAACCAAGAAGCAAACGGATTTGGAGTCAGTTCAGCACTTCCTATAAGCCAACGTTCACATCGTGCCTCGTTTGGGTAATTTTGTGGCGAGAATGTTGGATGCTTATAATAAAGTCATCTCCAGTTCTCAGTAATATCTTTTCTATGATGTAAGCTATCAATATTTATCCTTGTATCGAAACGGTCGGTTAGGATTATTCCCTTTCCTTTATTCGTCATCATGTTTTTTGGCCTTCTTAAATCCTCATCTCTTCATCCGCCACCTTTTAGCTGACTTTCAAAATTCATACAGCTAAGCGGTCGATGGCGACACCCAAGCCCAAATATCATTCAAACTCATAAATGGGAAGATTGGATGAAGGGGACTTTTCCAAGTCGTTTCACATCTGAGCACACATGCTATGAGCTCGCCGTAGTGGTGGTGATCCCTGCGAACATAACTGGAATATGACTGTAAATTCAGGATGTATTGCCGGCATATATATAGCACGGCAACAGCGGCGATTACTCGTTAAGGCTAAGCCTTTTATTTTTTTTTTTTCTATTTAATGGCCTTGGTGTGGTGTAGTTTTCTTGTTTCGCTGTTATGCTGATTACGGAATGCTGCGAGGATTCCAGAGTAAAAGAATGATTTAAGCATGTTAGCAAACGAACTTAACGATGCACACTTTGGGACACTAATTAGATATTATAAGAGATGTATAGGATGGGATTTAGTGGTAAGCCACATCGATTATATAGGAACTCATTAGGATATCTGTTCCAGGCAATTTAAAGAACGTCTGATTTAAAATAGAAGTGTTGAGGTTTAATGTCAGGATAATGACTTTTTGAGAAATAAGCATACAATGTGATAAATGAGTTATGTTTTGTTAATCTTGAATCGCACGTAAGAAAATTGATGTCGTTATGTTCTTGGACAAAAAACTCATTTTGAATATATAAGGTTTAATTTTGTATTTCGAAATTATATCTGTAGGTACTGACTTTAAATATTGTGCATAAAACTAAAATGTACAAAGCAGATTCTGTTAATTTCTTAACATGAAGATAGGGTACATTAAGGTTCATCAACTAGACCCTTTCTGTTTTTTTTATGTAAATTCACATATTTTTCTCAAAATGTAGTGGAAATGTTAGCAAATAAAATGCACATGCACAACTGTTTCGCACGATTTGCTATTGTAGTAAACTATGGGACTACAAAAAAAAAACAAGGTGAAAAATATCAAAAATGGTCTAATAAGCGCGATATCAAGTTATATGAAACGCATCTTCCACCGTTTAACTTTTCTCTGCATATATTTTATTTTTAAAATCAAACAATTATCATATTTATATTTATTATTTTCCATTTCTAGTTTATTATTAATTATTTAAGTATCCTTAATTATTTATTAATTAACTTAAGTATTTATTTATTTGTTTTCGTATTAATTTATTTATGTATTTATTTATTTATTTTTACTTCTTAATTTTTTACTTATTTTTTATTTATTTTTTTTACTTATTTATTTATTCATTTGTTTATTTACTATTTTTTTTAATTTATTTATTTATTTACATATTTATTTATTAATTCATTTATTTATTTGTTTTAGTATTTATTTATTTATATTTAATTTATTTAATTATTTATTTATTTATTTTTATATTTGTTTATTTTTTTGTTTATTTATTCATTTAGTTTTGTATCTATGTGTTGAGGTCGATGTGTGTACTTCAAAGTACCGCAACCAGCCATCAGGTTTTAGATTGTTCTTAATTTAAAGCACCATAAGTAGACTCGTCACATTACTATACGAAATTCCTTACAATGTGGGGATAAAGATTTAATTTAATTCAAACCAAATTAAAAATTAAAAATCTTGACAAGACTGCCATTATTAACACAAACCATTAGAACACATGTTCGAAAATTCTGTTATTACTATTACCAAAAATTAGGGCGTGAAAACACTTAGGCTCCGCACCTAAACAAAATATCTTTATAATTTCTGTAATAGCTTGGGTTATTATGTGGTTAATTTCACTCTGCTTAACGGATCTAACCATCAAGATTAAGTGGAATAAATCTCATAACCAACTTGTTAAGCTCAACTCTTTGCAAAGAGTGTATGTCGTTCTATACCAGAATCATAATTCTAACTGTATATACAATACACTCTTACTATACTTATAGCTTCTATACAGGATACCGCAATGCACACCCTCGTGCTTGTGCTAACTTTAAAGCCAATTAAGTGTTGACACAAACAATTCACCAAAGGATAATTAAAAGTTCTAGACATGCAGCAGCACGGGCACACACCCACCGAGCTCAAAAGAGCGAACCAATGCGATGGGCTGCCAAGGAGCAAAACAGCAGCAGGTTGAGCTTTAGCTTTCGAAACCTTCAACTTAACTGAACCCACTCCTGCTGCAATCTCCCTTAACACAACAATGAGTTTTATTCCTCGAAGAGAGCGACTAAAGTAGTTTAATAGCCACTGGTGTGTGTTTAGTTCTAAACTACACACATACTTTTCTTCAGGGGTATAGCTTGGGGTTGTGACGGAAGACGGAGACAAGGGGCTGTTGTGTTGTGTTTCGACATTTTGCATATTTCATCTATTTAATTGTTTGAAGTGTAATTAAATTGAGTACAATAGTGTGTACATTTTATGTGTATATATAAATGTTTATGTGCCATTTGGAAGTTGTTTTATATTTGAATTCATGTTTTAATAAGGATTCACTGTAGTATAAGTAGCTTGAAGCTTAGAACTATTGTTAAATTAATGAAAAGATACAGTTGGTTAATATGTTTTTATTGAATTCCAAGTTAATAACTATCAAAATTTATATTAATCAAATTAATTATTGACTTATTTCCCAATACAATTGCTTTCGGTTTGAAGCAAATGATTCGATTGGAAACTATTTAATTGCGACGAAGGCACAACTTTGAGGGTTAACAAATCCAACTTTGAGTTTACATAAAATATTTTATATGGATGATGAAGATATTGCAAATGTGAGTTACGCAATAAAGGTTGTGGTAAGTTCGCATTTTGAAGTGCTTTTTTGTTTTATATTTTTTACCTATTTAATAAAAAACAAGTGCACGACTAGATCGCACGAATTAGCTCTTGTAGCAAAATAAAATAAATTTTTTTTTTTATATAAATGAAAAATAAAATCATATGCAAGTTACCACATAAACAATATTAAACATTTTTTTTAATATAAATGAAAAATAGGAACAAAATCATATGAAATGTTTTTTAAATGCTAAAACTACTTTTTAGAAAGATTCAAACGAAAATCAAAGTATAAAAAAATTTTGTTGCCTGAATGCAAGTTTCAAAAAAAAAAAAAAATTAAAAATCGTTAGATCGATTTTAAAATAATAATTTTTAAACTTAATAATTATTATAAACAAATTTTTTACGAATTTAAAAATGCAAATTTAAAGTGCTAAATAGTTTGTATTTTATGCACAAAAAAATATTTTTTTTAGTCAAGCCGTTTTCAAAATATTGAATTTACAAAAATATATTACAAAATTAATTAAAACTTTTAAAACTAAGCATTTTTGAAAAAATTTAATATCGAAGTTTTATCAAGACATCTAATTCTATCTAATTTTTTTAAATTAAAATCGATTAACTCGGTCACGAAATAGCCGAAGAAAAAATTAACGGTTCTATAAGTGGTAAGCTTGCAAACATTTTCTTTTTTTGCAACTTAACAAAAGGCAATCAGATAAAAGCCATCTGTAATTTTTTTTAATAAAATCGTTCGAGCAGTTTTCGAGAAAATTAGGCTTTTCTAAAACCGTACATATACGAGTATAATAATCAAATTTTAACTATTTGTCTGTAAGGCACATTGCCTTTTAAATGCAACAGGTGTTGCACGACACTAGTTAGAAGGATTAAAAAGATAGGAAATAATTGTTTTGGTACAATGGATAGAGAGCTAGTTGATTTTTATTTTTGCATAACCTCATGGGCGATGTCCAGCATAAGCTGGGAGGTATGCTGTAAAGAAAAAAATGCTTGTACCCGAGTGAGGATTGATTGGGTTAACAAGCAAGCACTTCATCCATTGAACCATTGCCGCCCACCGTTATATGGCAGGTACCGTTATTTTTTGAGCTAAAAAATTCTATTTCTCATCTAAGGAATGGTCTACAAACCCTACATACCAAATTTGAAGGAAATCGGTACAGCCGTTTAGGCCGTAGGTGCTGTTAAACACGCAGTGCCATACAGGCAGACATAATATCCAGGCCCACTTTTTCGACTTCGCTATCACCGTAATGTCATGTTTGATAGTTATCTCAATTTTTATAACTTTCTTTATAGTACCTATAATCGCAAATAAAAAACATAGTAGGTAATCCACTATCTTTCAACGGATATCTAGTTTGTTGCTCCTTAACTTGAACTCTTAACAACTTTATATTTTGTGCGATCTGTATCTTGAGCCAAGATTTCCGTACAAGGACGGTTCTGTAAAAAAATTGCAATTAATTATTTTTAATATTTCATTATTTAGCGGCAAACAAAAACAGATTCGACTAAAACTATAGGCAGATAAGTAGATGACTGCAGCGCAAAGAGTCATGACGGCAACAAAGTCTTCCGATATGACTAAGAGGGAGTATATAAGCACTGGAAGTTTTGGCACCTATAGAGTATGCCTGGGTGTTTTTTTATAAATAAAGTTGTTTTTGTCAATGGTTTTTGTAAAATATTTTTTCAAACCGCAAAGTTTTGTAAAAAAAAATTAAAAAATAAGTTTTAAACTTATTTTGATATTTTTTTTATTTGAAAATTAATTTTTCAAAACTATTTACTAAAATATCTTAATGAAAAAAAAATTAAAGGAGACATTTCTGGCTTTTTAGTTGTTAATTAACCGTTGTTTTTTAATAATTTTCTTTTCTGCTTTAAATCAATTTTTTGGAAAACTGTCCCTCCCGCCTATACGGGTTGAAATAGACCCCCTTCCATAAGATCGTTTATTTGTTTGAACCCAACATGCTCGTTGTAGATTTTTGGGGCACCTTATATCGATTACCCTTTATATATACGTACCTTGATAAAATTATCTTTTTTTTTTGAAAATTTTACTTTGTTGACATTTCTTGGAAATAACTTACATTATCTCAACGCTTCTAACGAATATAACCTATTCATTCCTGAATGCACCATAGAACCCACATTCAAATAAGTCCCTTGAAAACATATCGTAATCAATTTATTGTCCTCCATCCTTTCACTTACCTGAAAAGAAAAAAATAGAAAAGAAATATATTAATTTAAAGCCTCCCGCAGAGTTCATATTTAAATCACATAAATCTGTTTAAAAAAAAGAATAAATAAATTTCAATTTCGAATTCTTGGAAATAAATACAATAAAAGGATATCCTCCTTCGGGAGAATGAGAGTGAGAACCAAAGGCATTTCACAGGATAACAAAAAAGGCAACGAAAATAAAAACGAGAAGCAAGCAAAAAACCCATTTCACGATTTCAATTTAACTTATTTGATTTTTGGTTGCACCACACAATTTCTAAACATACACACACACACACACACACAAACAAAGCTAGCGAAAATATAAAAAAGAACAAATAGTAGCAGTATTCATCACCACTCTGCATGCAACTGACGGAAAAATAGGTGGCATCCTGAAAAAAATTGAAGGAATAAATGCTTTCGGTTTCCCCCAAAATGAAACGAAGGCAGCAAAAGATATTGAATTACGACGTTGGTGGATTGTTCACGCCTCGAGTGATAAAGGACTACGACGACAACGAAAACTGAAAGAAACCTCTATATACGGAAGGCCTTGCAGAAGAGAAGCATGCAAGCAGTATTTCTGGTGGGCAGAAAAAAAAGTAAATGAAAAAAGCTCATCATGGTAACAATGTGTATAGAAGAAGCTCCTTCATCCTGCCACATTCAGGTGGCAATGCATTACACAGAGACTTCAATTGAATTTTTAAATCTGATGCTAGTATGCACACTTTAGGAGTTTTTTCATTTCGCCATTTTATGCAATTTGAAATATTGCTTCTATACCACCGACCCACACAAAAGGAGTGTGATCCTTGCTGGGATAAGAATTTCCCTTACCCAATATAAGATATATGCCTTGGGTGTGTTGTTGTAGCAGTTCGTCTTCACTTATTTTGAGATCCTTTATAGATATTTTTTTTTCTTCTCTAGAATGAGTTAGGATATTTTCGTTGTCCTTATGCAAAGGACACAAATTGAGGTGACAACATCACATGGAGCTAAAACGCAATAAATATGCAAGCACAACACAATAAGGATGAGGGTATTTATATGCAAACTAAGTGATGATCCTTGCGCACGTACACACTACAAACCGATAAAGAAAAGAGTCCTTTTTTTTCTTGTGGATGCACAATTTAATCGAATTACTAAGTGAAGTGCCCTAAAAAATTATGGGATAACAACGGTAAGACGTTGTACAAACATATATGCCAGCATCCTTGCTCTTCTCCAATTGAATCTTCCTTCTACCTATCAAAGGTATATTCTATACTTACAAAGTTGGTATAATGATAACCAGCAACAAAACTCAAGTGCATACAATGTGCACTAAGTGAAGATTAGGGATATGAAATGCACGTATGAATACTTGAGTATGAAATCGATATTCGTGCCGATGATGATAATGATGATGATGTTTTTGTTGCACGAAGGGTTGCATCACCTATGGCACCATGTATATGTGCCAAAGGGTTAGAGGTGAATATTCCAGTTAATATTAGTCAAAGTCGTAAGAGCGTAAAGTGGAAAATTGTATAAGTATATATAATTATTATGTATATATTTTCTATTCTTCTCTAGATGGATATAGTTTTTTTATTCACTTTGTTGTTGTGTTTTATGATATTAAATTTAAGATAGAAAGGATTACCTCCCTTGGGGTAATTTATGATATTAAAGTTTTCGAAAACAAGCTGTATTAGAGTGTGTAATCTTTTGAGTATTTTATTGCTTGAAGAGTTAAAAGAAGTTTTGAAAGCTTCTGCTTCTTCTTAAGGCAAGGATCAGGTGTCTTTTATTATCTTTTTATTTCTTTTTTTTATATCTTTTGATAAAGTTAAAGGAAGTGTACCAGCATACACGAGGAAGATGAAGTTTATTTTTTGTAAAATTAAATGGGAACATTTCATTAGTGGGAATTTTAATAATGAAGTTTTGCAAATGACTTTCGTTTTAAGGGGACGCATCAGAGACATGCAAATATGCAGTAATTTACTTTTGTTAGCATTGAATGTTATCTTTTCACTTTTTAAGTTGATATACATGTTAATTCGGGATGAGAACGACATAAAGTTCTTTGGAGTGGCAAACAAATAGAGTTACAGTTAAAAAGTTCTACATATTTATATGTTCTTGAATTAATTACCTGTATCTACATCTGCAACTTCTCGCAGCAAAAGAGTAATTCTTTAAAATTTCATAGATATAAAATTGTGGATCAAGTATCTTTGGTTAGAGATCAAATTTAATTTTATCTAGTGAAATATTAAATTGTATACATAACATAGCCATTACTATATCGATGTATGTACCTGCTGGCTTGCATTAATATATAGGTGATTCTACAAAAAGTGGAATGAATAATTTCGGCAACATTTTTTTGGAAGTTTTAAGGCGTAAAAATTAGTTACAGTTATATGTTAGAATGTTCGTAAACATTATTAAAAGCGTACCAGTAAAAAAAATAAAAAATAAAATTTTTATGACAATTTAAAAAAAAAAAAAAAGGTGGTCAGGGGATTGAGATTTTGTTACCATGGGACTGATAAAAAACAATTATATCTTATAAATTATCACTTATTCAAATCAAAATATGGCCTTTTTTTTAAATTGCAGAATTCACTGATCGATATCAGCATGATTATAGTGATAAGATAGCATTCATTTCTACCTAATTGACTTTTAAAGTGCTTCCAAAATAGATTTTTATAGCTTTAATATCGCAGTTAAAAAAATATGTTGGATTGCATAACAAAATCCTCGACAAAACGCGTTAAAATGCATCATCTTCTGAAAATTTCTTAGACCTGGATGGAATTATAGTACCTTTTTTCATAAGATTGCCAGGGGACTGACCCTAGGGGACTGAGTTTTTTTTTATTTTTTAACCAAAAAACATAAAAACTTTTAATTTAAAAGAATAAAATACAGATAATATATTATGGTTTTACTTAGCCTATTATATAACACTAACAAATATTCCTTCTTATATATAAAAATTTTATGCAAGCACTTACAGGGGACTGATAAAAAAACGGTGAATCCACGACCTCTCGCACAAATGTATTTCTTAAAAGTGGCATAACAAACAGACGCGAGATGTAAGTCCTGTTTTGCTTCAACGAGACTCGATACTTGATATTCCCTAAGATGGGACTTAGATCTATATGAAACCTTCAAGTGACTGATTACAAATGCGGCGGATAAAGTTTAGTGACTTTTTGTCGCAATAAAATGCATTGCAAAATAATATTCATCTACTTCATAAAAATTCTGTGTTATTTGAGATTAGTGTGGGAACTGAAATAGAAGAACGGCAATGATTTTTGGGGACTGAGAATTAGACCCTTTGAAGAAATTTTGGCTCACATGTATTTCTTTCTTTACTCTTTTTCGTTGAGGAATAACATAACTAATTAAACTAATAGTTCATTTGCTTCTAATTAGTTCATTTGGACTATCTAATAGTTCATTTGGTATATTTGTTTATATTGAGTCAAAATTTATCCGTTCCATATGTACCTAATCTGCACGTTTTTTCTAGTTTGTTTAATCTTTAGTTCTTTGTTCATTATTTCATAGTTTAACATATTTATCTAAACCTTTCAACTTATTAGATGAACTGGTATGTAAAATAAACGAAGTCCCTTCAAGGATCTACAATTGGTCTCTTTGCAATGGTCTGACTCTAAATCCTGCCAAATCCCAACTAATTGCTATGTCGAAAAAGAAATTTTATACCATAAACCTTTTACCAATTTTCTGACCGCAATCTCAGCTTTTGTTTATGGATACTGTGACTAGTCATGGTTTCAAGATTGATCGTTCACTTTCTGGAAATGATCATATAAATCTTTCTTTTGGCCGTATATATGGGGGTCTTAGAAAATTAAACATTTTTTTCTAAATTGACACCTGTTGACACTAAGATAAGATTGATTAAATCATTGCTACTTCCTATCATTGACCACAATATATCTATTTGATAAGCTCCACTTTGCGCACTCGACTCGAACCCTCAACTTAATTACTCATCCCCATAACTACTTAAATTCATCTAGACGTTTTTTTTGTATATGCTATCAGTCTTTGGAACACTCTACCAGTGGCAATAAAGAAAATAGTAAAAAAAACTCCCAATTTAAAAAAGCCATTTATATGAATTTTCGCTAATTTTAAAAAACAGCAACTTGGAAACTTCCAAAATTTTATTCTTTTATGTATTTGTTCATTGATAAATTTTTTTTTCTTTCATTTATGTAGGTACCAAACATAAAAATAAATTATAAATTGTATATCTACTTTTTGTTGCTAATTTCTATTTATTATAATACGTAGGTAATAATTACATATATTTTGTTAATTTCCATATTTAAATTTTATTTATAATATCTTTTGTTCTTAATTTATATAAAATCGAATTATCTGTCCATATGTTAAGTACTATAAAAGACTTATAATAGTCTTACTTGTACACCTGATACTAATAAATTGAAATTGAAATTGAAAGAGTTCAATATTTCAATAGTTCAATAGTCTAACAGTTCAATACTTCAATACTTCAACTGGTTAGCAGTTCAATATTTCAATAAATAATCTGCTCGTTTTTTTTCCTAGTTTGTTTAATCTTTAGCTCTTTATTCACCATTTAATAGTTTAATAGTTCAATATTTCAATAGTTCAATAGTTGAATACCTCAATTGTTTAAAAGTTTAATAGTTCAATTGTTTCATAGTTAGTAATTAAATTATTTCAATAATTCAAAAGTTTAACAGTTCAATACATCAATTGAATAGTTTAATACTTAAAAAGTACAATAAAAAGTATATATTAGTTTAATAGTTCAATAGTCCAATAACTCAATGGTTCGATATTTTGTTGCAGTATCACAAAAAAACAAAACAAATTGTGTAATAGTGAAAAACCAATAACTTTTGTATGAGACGGAATACCCGCGAAGGACCTCATTGATTTTTAGACATTTGTAAGTTTTATTAAATTTAAAAGTTCAAGTTAAATACACTAAAAACAGGTTATTAAGTTTACTCTATAGTTCAACGTTGGTGTGTAGGTAGTTAATTCTGATTTAAGAGTAACCAATGAAAAACTGTGTCTTAAGGTACAAAAATCTACAATACTTAAGAACTTTTGAACTAAAATGCAATTTAATCACTTAATTTAGTTTGTCAGTAAATTTCCATCTAACTGTTTAGTAACTTTTAAAAGATTAAATTTCAAAAAGATCAATAATTCACCTTTTGTCATAATATAGCTTTTGCGTCGCTTACCAAATCGTTTTTTATTGTTCAGTCACTTCACTGAATAACGTAATTGAAACAAAATTAAAAAAAAAAAAAACTATTCCTGAGGGAAGAAGCTTTATAAAATTTTCCACTTAACCAACTGGACAACAATGTTTTTCAAATATTGAGTTAAATTTTTCAAAACAAATAACAACAATTAAAGTTTGAATTTCTAAAATACGTAAATTTATCCTTTGAAATAAACCCGCAAACGCAATGAATGTACTCTACATCTAAATTTGTATTCCTCTCTGGCACATTTTCTCAAAACTTAACAAAGTGCAAACACCTGTAAAACCATTGTTCCATCATGTGTATAATTCTAAAACTCACGTTATATTTCTTCTACCACTTGTTAAACTTGAAAAATGACTTTCGACACATCCATCTTTGGAATATCTATCTTTTAAAATATTACCTTACGCTACAAACATTTATTAATTACAAAGCACATTTCACATGCTCCTCCTGTCTGTTCCTATGTAGCTGGGTAAAACCACTAACGCTGCTCCTTTCCTCATGGACCAAAGTGTTGGCCACTTCACATGGTTGCGAGAAGAATACTTCACATGTGCCCAGAGAGAAGAGCAGCAGCAGCAGGCAAATGAAGACCTGCGAAAGAGGATTTGATATATTGAGTTAGAAGGTTTACTGCTTTTACAGCTACTGGCTGCTCAACTACTACTGTATAGATCACAATGTCAGGAACCTGGTAATTCATTATGTATTCTCTTCATCATCACTAGCTGGTTGAAGGTGGTGTTTGGGTTCTGGTTCTGGTTCTCTGGTTCTGGTGGTTGCTCTTGGTCGTTTGCATATGGGAGTTTTTTCTTTTTTTTTTTTGTTGACTGTATGAAAACCAACAATTTTATTTTTCTTTTCGTCCTGTTTCTGGTCATTGCCAAAAAAAATGTATACACATTCGGAGTCGTTAAAATGAATTTGTGTTTAAACATAAATTTTATTTCGCGAGCTGCGAAAAAAATAAACCGAATCCGTCTGCCATTCAAAATGGCGATGGACCGCTACATAAATAAAGGGGCAGACGGGACTTGGAAATGAAAGGAAACTGCCTGCCTGAATGTCAGACTCAACTGCGAGATCATAAATGTTGTTTTTAAGGGCCATCGTGTATGTTTATGTTTTGCTGGTCCCGTCGCGCCACCGGTCTTTAAAACAAAATGGAAGTCAAAGATAATTTATTTATTTATTCGTTTTAAGGGTGTTCTTTATGTGATGGCCATTTTTTTATGAGAATTTTATGAGTAAAATGATTTTTAATAGTCAACATGAAGCATACATGAGTTGGGTTTATATTTTGTTTATATTTTGTTTCTATTAAACAATAGAATAATGTGTTTTCAATAAAAGCATTTATTTTTGACTTCACTTCAATTATTGTTAAAACAGAACTAAAAGCAGGAAATTTTGAACTCTCTTTATCATAATACTGGAGGTTGAAATTATTGTTTTATTGTTTATAAATTGAGGATTGAATGACACCGACTCTGCTGGTAAGGTATGCTGGGGCTACTTTGACTAATTTTTGTTAAAGTTTAATATGTAACAACATACTTGGGCCAACTTACCCAACTATAGTTAGAGTGACACATTGCATAAAAAATATACAAAAAAAAATGAAAATTATAATCTTACAATATGAATTTCTTGACTTTATTATTACAAATATACTAGTTCTACTTTTTTAATTAAATTATGCTGCAAAATCACTTTTATCAACTCCTACATTGCGTGTTAGTTTTTTTTAAAGCATTCTTGTCAGTAAATATTTTTAAAATACTTAAAAGTTATGAGCAATTTGCGTAACCCTACTCTCAAGGTCTGAAGTACAAAAAAAAAAAGTCCTGAGAATCTTGGTTATTTAAGTTTAAGGATTTAAATCGTTATCAACAAGTGATCATTTGTCTGAGCACATCCTATAGTATCATTTGGTGTCCCTCAAGGTAGCCATTGAGGGCCTGTTTTTTGTTTGTTATTTGTTCATTAATAATATTCCCAATATATTTATTAGTTCTGATTTGTTTCATTCTTTTGTCAGACAATCTTTAACGGTATTGAGTGACCAGATGTGTAGCTAACGGTGATTTATTAAATTCAGATTTAAGAAAGCCAGTGGAGTGCTTTATTTCAACTTATTCGCACTCGAATGTTTCTCAGCGCCAAATACCCTACATAAAGTAGCACAAAATTATTTAAGGAAGGATTTAAGAAAAAAATATAAAGCGTTACGTGCACTCCTTTTTAGGGGCCAGTTATAGCTATCATTGAAAATTTTCTTTTTCATTTTTTAGGCAAATTATCCAACAAATTTGTTGTTAATTTGTATTAAAATGAAGCTTATGAATTATAAAGAAATAACGCAATTTGTGCTTAGTTTGCAATTTTGATGTAAAACTGTGGTTTCTTATTCAACTCCATGATTTCAACACAACTGTGTCGAAATATGTCATACTTTGATTAAACTTTGTTATATACATATATTGAAATTTTGTCTAAAATTATCGGACTATTAAGAAAATTTTTGATTTTTTAATGTTTTGAATACGGTTGTTTTAATATTTTAATGTTGTTTGTGTACTAAGATTGCAAGTAGTTCTCAGTTTACATTTTTATTTTACATATTTTCAATGAAACCCAATTTCAGTATTATTATCTCTCGCTATAATAAATTCATCATTTCCAAAAAGGATATTTAAATATATAAAATATTTGAAAAGATTTTCAAACACTTCTTGATTATGTGACCAAAAGATTGTTAAAACGATTTTGGTATCCAGTATCTCTAACTTTGAAAATCCATAAATAAACAAATATTCTATCTTCCAAGGAATCTTAACCCGACGTGTGTATCCCAACTTCCTTCGTCCTCTATAACTGACTCAAAACCACATATCCTTAGACAAACCACGCAACCAATAGCTCCCAGGAATAATAGACTATGATGCCTGGGCGATGATCAACCTCAAAGTCTCAAACTCTCTATATTCCTTTAGTCGTGCTGGATTACTATATTTTTTTTTAAATATGTGTACCAAAATTTATATTATGTAGTACAGTATGGTTTATGTAGTAATCCTTGCGGTAGGTTGTGCTGTGGAAGGAGACGAAAATCTTTGTACCAGAAAACAACCATTATTCTCTTTGCATACATACGAGAATTTTAGCTATTAGATATATATAACTTGCCAATGGCCAGGAAGGAAAGATGTTTTAGGGGTAAGAAGTATATGCAATAATTTATCGTAACAAAATATGTTGTGGTGCAAAGTGTGTGGCAAAGTAAATGCTTTGATGCTTTCGGTGAAGGATGCAGGAAAATATTCGTAGTAAGAGGATAATTTTACACATTGTAAGGACCTAAAACTTAGTTATAGTATTCGCTTTAAGTTTAACTCTGCTTACTCTCCTATAATGATGTTTTATTTTAAGAGTGAGATAATATTATGTGAAAGCGGATAAGTTTTGGATTAGAGGCGATTTTTTGTCGAGTCTGCCCACATGGCACAGCCTATGGTCGTTGACAAGATTTACAACTTTATATTAACTATATATTTGTGTTTGTGATAATAGTAAGTTTTTAATAAAGTCTTTAAAATGAAATAAACACATAGAAAAGACATCTTAGACGATGTGGTGTATCTCGAAGGGGTGGAGACCGACTATTTGAAGAAAAAAATTAAAATACAATATTCAGTTGCATACAAGTGATTTTCTGTCAAATAGTGGAACACACATATTAGAAAAATCAAAACTTGATTAGTGAAAAAACATGTTTTCAGATTTCTGTATAGATAGGTATCTTTTAAAAAACTTAAATTTTAAGTTCAAAAGAAAGTTATAGGGATTGGTATTCTCCGCAGGTATACCATGTTGTAGGCAGGATGTATAATGTTTCTCTAATCAGAAACTTAATTCCACTAAAACAGCTAATTCGTAATATTAAACCACATTACGATTTTACGAAGCGTTATATGACTCTTAGGAAAAACTTCTGGGAATCACTCAAGGGTTGGGATACCTTTGACATTAAGTATAGCTCGAAAATTTATTCTTCAATTAGAACACCGTTTTAGTAAAAGCAATGTGATCTTCAGTTTTATTAGAAAAACTACGATCCAATACGATGAGTTCTTTTGGTAATGAATTAATTCTAGCTGATGGCATGTGTTCATGCATACACATTGGATTTAAATGCCTCGACATCACAATGGGAGGAACAAATTAAGTACGGTGAATTATTTCACAATTGTATTTTGCGTCATCAGAATTGTACACAAGTTCTAAACAACGTTCAGGTGGCTTTCATCGTCACTTAGTAGAAAACCTAAGAATTTATCGGCGTTTTCGGCAGCGTCATATTTCATTGTTCCACGCATGGTGAAAAGTACGCAATAACCGAGAAACGAAAGCTGATCAATTTCTTCGATGAAAGTACTATACTAATATACATTGGCATTGCTAGAACGTCTAACTTTACCGTAAGAAACTAATATTAAGTTTTCAAAACGTTAAATTTCCAGCAGTTGTAATTTTACCTTTGAAAAATGCTGTCTTTGAATAAAATAAGAAAGAGTCAATAAACTACAGAAAGAGTCCTAGATAAAATGAAGCCTCGATTTCAGATTTGATACGATCCAAAAGTACTTGTATCTATCATTACCGAATGCTTGCAAGAGAATCAATTATCATCGTATTTTCTCTACCACGATGATTGGTTTGGATCCAATTTATCTGAGATTCATCAAATCACTACAAAAGCCGTCACGGTCTTTAAGGAAAAGAACATTCTTCAAGATGTTTCTTGATTTGATAGTTAACCAGCTTTTCTTAGTTTTTGAGGGAATAAACTCGTTAAGAAATCAGTAGATTTGTGGAATGTCCAGCATGGAAGAGCACTTACTCAGGACCAAAAATTCCGTAGATCAAATTTTTGAGAATTCTTGCAAAAGTATACGAGTGCGAAAGAGTGTCATTGGAAACAAGGTGAAAATGATATTCGTAACTTTTTTTTCGAATGACTAAACATAATTTTTGACATTGGTACAATGCAGTATATTTACTGTAATCACAACTGCAGTTGAACTATACGTTTTTCATTGGAGGCCAATTCTGGTTCTGAAATGAAATGAAAATATTTTCACCCTTTCACCGCAATTTCGATTCTCGTTCTACGAAAAGGTGAAAACAAGCGTAAAATCTTCATATGAAAATTTTTCTTTCACGTCCTCAATCGATAGTGAAAAAATGTGAAAATGGATGTGAAGCAAATGTTCTTGAAGACAAATGAGGGAAAGAGCTCCACTAATGGTCAAAATGATATTCCAATCAGTTTTTCAGAAGATATTAGTCCAACCGCACATAAATTCGTTTTATTAATTTAATTTATTGATAGTTTTTGAAAACTTATTTCAATAGACATGCTGCATGTCACATGCATATATGTACATAGCCCAACAACGAAAACACACACGAAAAAAAAAAGTAAAACGAAAAACAGTGTCTTCATAAAGCACAAAACAATTATCCACATTAATGTATATATGTAGCTACATACATACGTAAATCACAAATATGTTGGTAAATATCCAACCTTTGATGCACAATTAATTATTTTTATATTATTATTAAATTATAAATTGAATCTTAAAATATTGACATTTGAATAACAATGAAAACAATGAAAAATATTGTTTTGCTTAGCTTTGACATTCATCAGACAACAAAAATTATTCCCCACAGTGAATGATATTGAATTCACCACACGTTTTCATTCTTTGAACAAGAATCGCTTTATTGTAGCAAGTGAATAGAAAAATGAAAGCAATGCAGGAAAGCGAATGTGAAAACGATTCTATCGATTCACATTTTCACAGCACCAGAATCAAACCCCGGATTTCGAATCAAGGTAAAACATGTTGAGCTCCTTAAACGGAATTCGTCATAAATATTTGCCTACAGCTATATTGGAAGGATTGTTCGGGAAGTTATTTTGTAATATGAGCGATTATTTCCAAAGAAATCACAACTTAGACAAAATTTTTTTCTATCAAGATTTTAAAAATTATTTTAAATGATCATTCAACATTTATATCTATAGTTCTATAGCAAACTGGAAATCTTTTTTTACCTAATACTATAGGTGTTTTCATTTTATCCTAGCTATGTTTCTTGAAAATCGTTGCGTTAGTTAGGACAACTGTGTATATGACGGAGGATATGATGATAATACATTGCGTTTGACGTTGTTAAGGATACAAGGATTTCAATGCACCAAGCAACGATTCGAAAATAGTTATTAGCCTTTGGGTTTGGACCCAGTTTATTCTTAGAACAACAAGGGTCTATTAGTAAATTTGGCATTAAGGCGAAACGATATAATAATGTTTATTGACAACCATGAAATAATATCATTATTATTGCTTCTGTTGAAATAAGTCTTAAATCGTATAAAAACATAATCAAAAGAATCAAGAATATATTGATTCTCCACTCCCAGGTATACCAGTTCTTTTCTCAAACGTTGCTTCTCTTTACTATAGGTATTATTTTCTTAATTGCTATGTTCACAAATAAACAAAACAAGAAGAAGCATTAAAGAAGATTTAAAAAATAAATGTAGTTTCTCAATTCCTTCTGGCCCACTTGCAGAAATTAGTTCTATAAATAACCGCTTTTTCTCTTTATTGAAAAGGTCAACAATATCTTATATGACTAATAACAGTCATTTGATAGATTATTATGAATGTTCTCAAAAGCTTATGTTATAGAGCGTCTCTATATAATTCCCAACGATGTGAATTCCTTTTTTCATTAAAATGATCCATAAAATCAACTGCCAACTTTGTTTATTCAACAAAGGACCTTCCAAACGACCACACAAGCCCAACCACACAAACCAATAACATAAATGCCAATCTAACATAATTAAGTTGTCACAAACGAAGAAATGTGACCTTAATTGAGAATGTAGCCGTTTGTCCTTTCTCCCATCCACTTCTCCTCTTCAATAACTCTGTTCTCATTTATTAAACAAAGAGTTATTGGCCGCTAGGGTTGGGCACAATAATGGTGGGTATGGGTAGGGTATTCCTTCATTGAAAATCACAGCCAATTAAAAGGAAAAAATCCAATTGTTTCCCTTTCGACTTCGACGTCGAGTCGACTTCTTTAACAGAGTCAACGTTCCTTATTCATTAGAAAACATTCAAACAAACACCCCTCAGACCAGAAAGAACAATGTACTCGTGCCTTTTTTTTTCTTCTACAAAAAACAATAGAAAAAAATTTAAACGAAAACTAAAAAGTGGAACACAAAGTTCTACATTAAGATCTTTAACTCGGTTGTAGTAATTTTTTTTTTTCCGTTGAAATTTCAGAAAGAACTCCTGTCCGCCTTTTCCTCTCAACATATTTCAGTGACTGACTTCGACAACAACAAATAAATAAAAAAAAAAAAATAATAGTTCCTGATTTCTACATCACAAGAAGAGAGAAGAAGGAGGAGGAAAAAATCGAGAACAATCCTGGATCACCACTTTAAAGGAATTGTTTTCCTAAAAGGGACGTACATAAACTTCCTGCACAATCATATTCATCCCCGCCCGCATAAGTTGTGGTTGGGTTCATATAGCGAGTTGTGGAAGAACTTTGTAAGGAAACCTTAACGAAAGGAAGAAAGGAAAAAAAATTAGACCACCACACCATTAGTAATTGCTTGAAACTGAGAAGTAGCCAACACTCTTTCACTGCTCTCAGGTTCTGCACTCTCGTTTTGTGTGCCTTGAGTTTCTATATCACTCCATTTCTGGATAACCACAATCACTTTGGAAGAACTATTATTTCCATTTTGTGTCTCCCGTTTTTTCATCTTTTCAACCAGCATTTTCTTTAATTAAACAAAATGTGAGCAGGCGGAAGCGGGTCGGTCATATGTTTCTATCTTCCACCCCTCCTCCCCCTTCTTTTGCCACCATGCGGTAAAGAAATTTGATTTACTTTTAAGATTCTTTTATCTGGATGAAGAGTTTTGATTACTTTTCGGGAGCAAACTACTCTTCTTCTTCTACGAAATGATGAAGAAATGGAAATGGAACTAATGCTGGAGATTTAAATCTTAAGTTTTTAAATAGTTTTGACATGAGAGTGTGTTTTTAAGGAGTTCAGTAGAATTGGAGGTTGGAATTCGGTTGGAATAGTAATGGAGAGGGATCAAACGCGGGAGATTATCATAATTTATGGAGATTCTTATTTGAAATCATACTTATGAAGTTGAAGAAGACTCTGTCGGCAAGTGTAAGTGACCAAAGTGGTTATGAATTAAAATTTTTTTTTTTTTTTTAAATGTTTGGAGATGATGGGTGGTGTGAATAAAAACTGAGTGCGCAAGTTCACTCTACTATTTATAGGAAACACTCCATTTTGTGTGAATAAAAAGATGTGACGAAACTTTTGAAGAAAACACTTTACTTGAAAATTGAAGTGTTCCCTTAGAGTTTGAGGGTTCACTCATTTGTTGCTGAGGGAACACTCCAAATTATGAAGGGAGCTCATGAGCACCCTTGAAAAATTTTTACGGCAGGTAAAAATGGATTTTTTGTTATAAATACAAGTTTTTTTTTAATTAAGAGTATTATAAAGTAGGTATATACTTTTATCATAACAAACTTATTCAACTTGAACAGTAGAAAAACCCTTCTTTATCTTTTCTAAAATATAGGTAGACTGTGTAGATACTTTATCCAGCAGTCATTTTTCACTTCACATTTACAACCAAAAGCAAAATTTGTGTCTTGATACTTACATGATAAATACATAGATTCTGAACTTAACCAGTTTGTATTCATATTTACATATGTACCTATTTATGTCTATACGGACACGAACAAATTGTGTTAGCCATGTTGGTGTTTTCTCCGCTTTGGAGTGTTTTGAATTACCAACAATTGAACGAAACTTTTTTAGGGGAAAACTTTATTCACACCGAATTGAGTGTTCTCTCCAAAGAATGTACTTTACTCAAGAAGGCACACTTGGAATGTTCCCTCAGTTTTTATTCACACCACCCATTGGTTTTATTTTTAACAGTTTCGAGAAAAAAGATTGGTTTACTTCTTCGTGATGGATACTATTGAAATAAATTTTATATACAATGTTTAGTTCGGTAATAAAATGTTTAAGATTTATTAGCCGAAAAACGACAACGACGTTCTTATGCATAATCAAACAATACAGACAACAATTGGAAAGACGAACATTTAGTCATGTTCTGCATTGCAAATCTTGCAATTTTTTTTAAGCATATAAGATCTGCTACAAGATTTATAAGAGAAAGGGACGATAAGACGATTTGATAACCATGCTGTCCGCCGACTAGTTTAGAAGTAAGAAGTTCAGAAGTTTCGGAAGGAGTGCTGACCTATGGGTATACCTACCCAGGAAAAGCAGGGAAGGTAAATCCTTGTAAATATAGTCTACTTTTAGCAATTCTGACGATTTCAATGAGAAATTCGACTCAGACTTAGATGAAAAAAAAGGGGCGTGGCAAATTTAGTTTTCACATCACTTAAAGAATAAAATTTATAGTCACTTCAAATTTTCATGCATTCAATATCATGATGATGTGCAACAAACTAACTTCTGTTCGTTGTATAATTCACACTAGGTTTTGACAACAAAGGTAAAGTGCAAATAATAGTACTTTTTTCTGTCTAGATACGAATCTAGTATTCAACTTTATCAACAGTAATCATAAAAAATAACCTTTAACTAATAGAAATGTTGATATCAAAGTTTTGGGGTGGCTTCTTATGAGTTAGATTTTGTTGTTAAAGGAATATTAATAAGAGTTGTTTAAGAAATTGTCGGGAAAATTAGTTTTTAATATTCATCTGCTGAGATACTGTCTATAAAACTCGGATGTTTCGTGTAACTCGCTTCAGATAACCTAAGAAAAAATTTGCCATTGGAAATCACGTTGCCGAGAAACTTGAAGTTTGTATGCTTTTTCACACTCCAAGATATCTGACTAAGTCATCTTACTTACTTCGGGTGGACCAGGGCCTCAACCAACAAGCTTCTTGCAGGCGGCTCGGTTTCTAGCTATCTGCCTCCAGATTCGCAAGCCAAGTTGGTTGAGGTCCTCTTCCATTTGCGTGCGCCACCTGCTACGCTCTCCTCCTGTACTGCGCCGTCCCACGGGGTTGAATTCAAAGGCCATCCGGGCCGGAGCATTGATGTCCATTCGCTCTATATGACCGAGCCGCCTTAGTCTTTAACTTTTCACTTTTGTAACAAGGTCAGTGTATAGCATACAACCCGTACAGTTCGTTGTTATATCTTCTTCTCCATCCCCCATTTACTATCTATTAGATTTGATTATCTATCTATCTATCTATCTATCATTACCCATTTACGAAGATAGGACCATAAGTCACACGGAGAATTTTTCTTTCAAAGCAGCTTAAGGCGTTTTCATCCAATTCAGTAATGTCCAGTCCATGCTTCTGCACAGCGGTTGGCAAGATTAATTCTTCGTTGAACCTCAGCACTGGTGTTATTCACTGAGTTGATAGCGGAGCCTAGATACACAAAGTCTTTTACGACCTCGAAGTTATAGATGAATATTTCATCTAGATTATTTTATTTGAGCGGTCTAGATTCGATAGGAAAACAAAAGTTAGCCTATTTATCATCTTCACATACTTCTGAAACTTCTAAAAGCAGATAGCAAGCTGGGCTAATTCCATCACTTGAAGTTTATGTTTCTTGTCAGCAATACAAACATTTATTATGAAATTTATTTTTGGTGACAAAGTACAAAACTGAAACTATCTTCACGGCATAGTTTTTATAATAATAATAATAATGTATATTTTATGAGATTTTATTCCTTTCTTTCAAAAAAAAAAAAAACTGCAAATATATACAAAATATAGTAAGATTCGAAAATGCTCAAGAATTAACACGAAGTCTAAATACCTGCATTAACTACTATAGGATCTCATCTCATTAGCCATTCAAATGTTAAAACAAACTATACACATATTTCTGTTAAATTTGTACAAATATTACATGTTTGTATAGAACACACATTTCATTCACATAACTTAAATTAATGCACAATATTACGCCACGCTGCTTGCCCAACGCTTATTCAAACGTAAACTAATTAAATGCAATGCATGAATTAAAAAATCACATAAGTGTCCACAATCTTCAAAAACATACCATATTACACTGAATTTCGACAACTTTACAGGATACACAATTCTCTCGCATATCATCCTTTATCAACATACACATCGCAATCAAGCGAGACGATATTGTCGCAATAAATCAACAACATTGTGCCGCCTCCTTCACAATTTAACTGCCAGTTCATCAAATCAAAAAACGAAAATCCACACACACACACACACATTTTCGAAATGAATTTTAGTATTAATAAATTTTGCAGGAAGATTCTATATATAAATATTATAAAAATATATGCGACAACAAATGATGCGACAAGCAATGAATAACAGAGAGAGAAAGATTGATAGTATCCTTGTAGAGTATCCTTTAACTCATGGTAAGCAAGCAAAATATATTAATAAAAACAAAATAAAATATGAATATAGTGAACCATCCTGAATTTATATCACAACATGAGACACAAAACCAAAATTTGGACACATTCTATACTTGTAACATTATGTCCTGTCCAGCAATCCTTAGTCAGTGCCACCCACTCTCATATACCATCAGAGTGTATATATATTGTGACATTTGACTGCATGGGTGTTGGCTTGTGGGATGGCTGGTTGCATACTCGAAATACACATAGCCAGCCTGGCAACAACTTCCGAAAACATTGCATAATAATTCCTAGTCTGAATAACACCATGGGCGGCAACATTCTTGTCGGCATTTTTGTCATTCTGGACACACAAAAAATAAATGAAGAAGAAGTATTCCTGTTTTCTTATCCTTGGTCGTGGTCGCTCAACTATTTGGACATAAGAGAGGAAAATATTTGAATTATTATAGTTTGACGAACAAAAAAAAACAAGCCAAAGTAATCATACAATTGGAAGAAAGAAAACACAAGGAAATTACAATGATATCGGAGTATAAAATCAAAGACACCCTATTTCACTTGAAGTATGAAAACTTTAGAAAACTACTTGAACCCAACAAAGTTTATGGATTTTCCAACCAGAAGAAAATCGTGAAGAAGGGTCAAAATCTGAAGTTTTCTTCAAAAACTTGATCATGTGAAGCTAAGTCGTTTCTATTCGGCAGCAAATATTAGGTCTGCAGGATGACGATGGAGAACTCAAAGCGTGAGTTCAACGTTGGTAAAGACCTCACCGATACTTTTGATGTCAATAATGGATTTAGACAAGGCGATGAACTGTCATGTGACTTCTTTAACATCATACTTGAAAGAATATTGCAAAATTCTCACGTCAACACCAGAGGCACAATCTTTCAAAAGTCAGTACAATTAATCGCGTACGCCGACGATATTGACATAATGGGAAGAACAAAGCGTGATGTCACTGGTGCTTTCGTGAGTATTGAGAAGGAAGCCAAGAAGATGGGAGACCAAATATTAGCTGTCAACAAGAAAAGACACCCAATACCGACGTCTAGCACAAAACATCACTATAGACAGCTATAACTTTGAGGTCGTAAAAGACTTTGTGTATCTAGGTTCCGCTATCAACTCAGCAAACAACACCAGTGCTGAGATTCAACGAAGAATTACTCTTGCCAATCGCTGTTTCTTTGGGCTAAGAAGGGAGCTAAAGAGCAAAGCCCTCTTTCGAGCAACTAAAGTGTCCCTTTATAAGACACTTATCACCCCGGTCCTTATTTATGGTGCAGAATCATGGACATTACTAAAGGTGGATGAAAACGCTTACTTGTGATCTATGGTCCTATCTGCGTAAATGGGGAGTGGAGAAGATGATATAATAACGAACTGTACTTACTTACTTAAGTAAGTACAGTTCGACTTAAAGCGCACGTTTTTAAAATCACTTATTTCGTGACTCACAATTATATGTTCAGCTCAAAAAGGAAAATTTTGTCAAAAGAAAATGTTTCTCTATTGGAACCTTACAAATTTTCTAATATTACGAAATCTTGGATTTATTAAACCTTAAATAAAGTTCTAAAGTTAGACTGAGATTCACTGGATCTAAATCTTTTATTTGCGGTTTTTTTGACTTGAAAACCTTACTTTCTGCATTCGACAACTAGATATGACACGAAAAGTTATTCACATTAAGACCTTCTCAATGACCTTATATCAGTGTATCTCATTCAAAATTTATTCAAACAAAGTTCTTAAAAAAAGTGATGAAAAAGAGATTTAAAACTGATTTTCAGTGTTGATACCGAAATTTGTATGTTACCCTAGTTTCTGTTGGTATGCAGTACAAAAACATACTTATTTGACTGCTTCCTTTTTCGCAAAAGCTATATTCTCAATTCTAAGGTAGGTATACTTTTTGAGAAAACAAAAACAATAAAGCTCAACAAACCGGAAAAGGGTTGTTTTGGCAGGATATCATCAACGAACACAAAATATCACAGGAAAATTGAACGAAAAACCTTTTGAATTTTCTCTCAAATTCCACATCACTGAGCATCGTTGTCAATGTCTGTCGTGTGTTTGGTGGTAAGGAAATTAAAGGACATTCATAGCTTTTCTATTTCATAAGAACTAAAAGAAAAAAAAAATTATAAGAAATAACCTGATTCAAATTCCTTTTAGGCTGTCAACTAATGTAACAATACACCTCACACCTGCCAGGCTGAAGTCAGCCATTTTTTTTTTTCAATTGTAACATGAAATTAATCGATAAGACTTTTTGAGGAACACAAGCAAACTCATAGTGAATATTGACTTCCTAAAAGTTAATTGGAATTGTGTCATAACTAAAGTTAATATAAATTTTGTTAACTGGTGACATGGTGTTGACTTCTTCTGAATTTCAAGTTGATCATGCTTCTTGTACTAAAAGTTTTGAAAAAGGACAAGTATTTATGTTTTGAGTTCTAGATTTTCTACAAAGTGTATGAAATAGGAATTTCCTAGAAATCATATCAAAATTATTTTCATTTCAAGTATTTTCAAACGAAAAATCTTGTGAAACACTTATCGGACAGTGGTTTCAAACTATATTTTAAAAAATATTTATTCCTGATATAAAAGGACAAAAAAGTTTCGGGAGTAGATGTAGAAAATTCAATTGACATTTCGGATTACGGTAACCGTAAGATTTTTCGAAAAGTAGAAGTATTGCTTTAAGCCTGCATTCCTACTTTTTCTTATGGCCGACGAAAAATGAATCAAGGAGGTCTGGAGGCCATCTTTCTGGGTTCATATTTTCAACTGTCCAAGCGAGATTATGCTTGGAGGAAAAACCAATTCTGCCTTTGAACTAGATGACCTCAAGAGCTTATCCGACAAGCTTTGAACTATTCAACAAACTTTCAAATTGTTTATAACGTCTGGAAAGCGATCATAATGGCTGCTCAAATTCAACAGCAACTTGATGAACTGACTGTGACTAGAGCTGGATGCAGTTCGTCTTATTAACAAACAATTTCTTTAATAGACGTTAGAGTCACTCCATATTCGAAATATTTTGCAAGATTGTTTACAATGCCATTAAAGTCGAAGCCCACATCTGACATAAAAATGTATTCATCATGGTTTGCCCTCCACAACATTCGAAGGAACTTTTGAGTCAGATCGAAAAGTATCTGGCGTTCGATTTCCAACAATTGCTTAGATTTCGATGTTTAATAATTGCATTTGTCTACTGATGGGAGAAAGGTCGTTTTATTTTATTTTATTTCCGATGCTTTATGATGTATTTTAAATTCGTATTTTGAATGAATTGCTTATTATTATGTTGCTGAAAAATATTTGATCAAATACACTGTCGATGCATAGCATATTTTCATACAAATTTGCCCTTACATCTTACAACAGCTAACAAAACCATTTGAGTAAATTTTCGTTCTTCTCTTTTCATCGTATTTCACTCTGAAACAATACTTCGGGTTGAAATACTTTTTTTGTTTGTTTTTTTGTTTGTTTATTTTATCAATTTGAGATTTACAATAACATTAATACATATAAGAGCCAAAGATAATTGGTTACCATTGCAACAAAATGAGCATAACAATTTTTTTTTAAAGCATCTCTTCTACAATAATTGTATTATTGAATTATTCATACAAACATCTATCGAATTAATAATGGCATTACTTTCTCTGATGTAATGGGTTTACTTCTTCCGTAAATACTCCTTGAAAAAGTCTCTCGTAGGTGAAAACTATAAAAAATAATAAAAACATCGTGTATACCATTTACTGTTTGACATGCACTTATCTTTTTAAACAAAGGCTAAATAAATAAATGGCACGACTGGGTCGCACAAATTTCTCTTGTGGCATTTTACCTAAGGGTTTTAAGTACAAACGGAATATACTAAAAAACCGTATGAAATTTTGTTAAAAGTTCAAAGATCAAAATCAAAGTATGCAACATAATTTTCTTTATTAAATATATGAGTTTACAAAAAAAATATGAAGTAAATCGGCCCACCCGTTTAGGATGTAGGTGCCAAGACAGACAGACAGAATTGACGGCCCAATTTTTTTGTCTTCTCTATCTTCGTAATGTCATGTTTGATTGTTATCTCAAATTTTTTTTATACGAATTCAAGACTTGCCTTATAGTACCTATAGAGCAAATAAAAATAGTAATATATGAAAAACAAAATAAGGTCCGCGACGCTGAATAATAAGCAAGTAAAACACTGATATTTATTTGCTTATAACTTTTAAAATAATAATGATTTATTAAAAAGAATAGACATAAAAAAGATACAGATATTAATTTTTTTTTTGTCATACTCGGATTTCTAGATAATTAGGTTAAAACTCAATTTAAAATGGCGGCCCTTAGTATGCGGTTCTGGATTCCGAAAAAAAAGTTTTTATGCTCAGGAAGTAACCCTCTACAACATTTACAAAAAAAAAATCAACTGAAAGCAAAAAATGCACAGTTAATTTCTCGTCTTCCTGCACTGATAATACTACTTTTCTTTGGGTGTGAATTTGATTTGCAAAAAAATGAATCTGTTCTTCAAAAAAGTGAATTTGATTTGCATAAAAGTGAACCTGTTTTGCAAGAAAACATAATATATGCAAATGCTCATTTCATTATTCTTCGAATGCTAACAGTTTAATCTTTACAGGAACGCTGGATACTTTGAACATGAATTTCATTCCACAGTCTATCTATATCTGTATTTGATGAAAATTGTTTGATACCTCTGACAACTCTGCACTCCTCATAATCAGATCCTGTCGTGATATTTCTATTCACATTACATGAAAGTGAGTTTTTATTGATTAAAATGCTCATTATTTTAACACCTCAACTACTTGCACAAAGGAACCACTAGATTTCGCCATATGGTCTCATTCTATAAAATTTTATCTTAAATCTCTCGAATTAATTTTCATTAAATAATTGCTTTAACATCATAATTCAAAAAAAAAAAAAAAAATGAAACTCAATAATAAAAGTTTAACGAATGTTAAATGTCAGCCTCCCTACGGGGGAGTTATCGATCAAAAAACATTAATATCTTGTTTAATTGGATTTTTCATATTTTTTTTTATTGCTTATTGAAAAATATATAATATTTCATACGCCAAATGAAAAGGACAAAGTGTTTGGTTTTTAAATATTTGATAATGAAAAATCGTTGCAAATTTTCATGTCGACATGCGAAAGTGACGGTTAACACGTTTTTTTTTTTTTTTTTTTTTTGGATTTATGTTTTCTTTTTGCATTATTAAAATTTTAATCATAATGCCATTGATGGTGTGTGAAGGTACGGCAAAATCGCTTAAAAACAACACCCATCACAGACACGCTTGACAGGAAAATATTGCAAACAAAGCAAAACGCGATATTTGATGATTGACAAATGAGAATAATTATTAATAAATAATTTCTTTTATTTTGTGTATGGATATTAATTTGTAATTATTTAATTTTTTTTTCTGTAGATTTGTCTATATTATTTGCTTTTGCGATTGATGTGGTTAAAATAAATCAATCACCTTTGAATGTTAAATATTTGTATTTTTTTTTTATTTATTCGGCGAACCAAATTAATTTTACACAAATATTGGAATTTTTACTAAAGATTTTTAATTATAGTATTTGCTTTTGGCTATAGCAAGTGTTGGATATTTGAAACAAGTAGAAAATTATAAAATATATAAAATAAACGTGCACGACAATGTCTCACTAAAATATTTGTTTAAATTTACTTTGGTATTCAGAGAATTTAATTAACATCATTATTTAAAGCAGAATTAATGAAGCCTGAAATTGTTAAGATATTTTTAACTTTTGTTTATTAAACAGGGTGTCACGGACTTAAAAGGCAATATTTTGTTAACAGCATGTTATTAGAAAATAATTATATGACGAAAGGGATGGATTTGTCTTCTCATCTCAATCAGCTGTACCATTCATTTTCTCAAAAAAGCTCAATACAAAATGTTTAATAATGTTGCCGTTGTGTTGTATCTAATACTTATTTACAGCACTAGAAACCATATATTATGGCTTTTGATTTTAAACCGTCGCGGTCGACTGCTAAAACTGAATGATCGAAGTTTGTTTTCATTGGGGCATATTCATAGACATTGTCTAAGTTGTTTTTAACAAAAACTCGAGTTTATCCTATCTTAATTACATTGATTAAACCAAGGCTAAGAAAAACTGTAGTTTAAAAACAACTATGAATATTCCCCATTATCTTTACCCGCGAAAGCACAAAAAACTGCAGCAAAGTTCAATTACGTGAATGCTTTCAGAAAAAATATTGAAAACAAAATTTTTTTTGTTGGTATCGGCTAATTTCTAATGTGATTATAATTCGTCTTAATGAAATTCGATATTGGTTATAATTATATTCAAGTGCTCAATTTTAAATAATCAATTTTAATAAGTGTGAATTGGAGATGCATCGCATTTCATGCGACGTCCATATATGCTCTGGTGCATTTACAGAAATATTTGCTTAATTTTAAATAATAGTCTCCTTATGAAAATTTTAATTTTTTGTAAAATAACTGTAATTTTATTGATGTCAAAGCTTAATTTAACCATGGATGAAGAATTAGAACTAATATTAAACATTTTACAATATTAAAATCTACGATGCGATACAAAAAGCACAAAATCATGTTTATTAGAATTGACACAAGTTCTTAAACAATAAAGTATAGAATTTCAATACATGAACCACGATATTCAAGCATGACGTATCATGGTATTTTAATCTTGTTATACTATTTTGTTCTTTTGACAGATAAACATTCTGCAAATCCAGTACGAAGGACTAATTGTGAAACATAAACATTCTGATATCCCTCTTCAGCTATCATCAGTCAAACATTCCACCACGAGGTTTAGCAACTTCAAAAGCATGCAAAGACCCCTAAAATCTAAATCATGTCTATGATGCGGTGTACAAACCCTGCAGAAGCGAAAGAAGAGCTAGAGAACTGTAAGTATCGCAAAACTAGTGTCCTTTGTTTGTGAGTTGTCACTGAAAAATTTGATTTTTTAAATTTGGCTCGAACAGCAAAAACCTGGCCTCAGTCCTTGGTTGTGTGTCTCTGCCCAAGGGTTGGATTTTTTTTTCTTGTTTATGCGCAATACCAGGATATATGGGCCCATTCAAATATGCTATCATCCTCAATTTTCTGCGACATCCTTCACTAAAGCGACTCCCGATGATAGCATTTTGTTTCATTCGTGTGCTTTTTTTTTGTTTTGTTTTTATCTTTACCCCGCGAACTGCAACTTTGCAAACACGCAGGAGCAAAAAAAAATAATAAGGACAAACAAAACTAGAATTGAGTCAAAACCTATTTCACCGTAAAACACAGATGACATGAATGAATAGAGTGAGGTAGGGTTCTCTTTTTATATTTTTTTTTTCGACGAAACTTCCTTTTTTGTAGCTTCAATCCCGAATGGAATTTCACTATCGTCGCGACTAATGCCTCTTCTAGTGGTATGTGTTCCTTGTCATGTTTGGGGCTTCCCATATGGTGAAACAGAAGAAATAAAAAAAAACATGAAGATGAGGACTTTTGTGTGGAGTGCATACTGGAAAACTGCTTTTAGGAGTAGCAAGTTGCTGGAACGTAGTTCGCTTTGATGCATTTTGACAATGTAATCGTTGAAAACTGGTGAAACAGCCCACAGAGACCGGTGGCAGTTGCCACAGCTGCTTCCCTCGCTGAAGCTTATCAACTTAAAAAATTCATTTAAGGCAAAGCGGTGGGGAGAATTCCTTTTTTTCAAAATGTTTCATTTTTCGCAGTAATTTTTTTTTACAGAAAAAAAAAACTTGCAGGCTCTTATCACTCATGGGGGAATAAAACGCTCCAAGCAAAAGAGTAAGGAATCAAGTCCTTTGATAGAATTCTGGTGGTATATTCTCGCGTGTATCACATCCCCGATAGAAGGTTTAATTAACTACATACCATCATCGTCAAAGAAACAACGACGGCGGGGCATTTATTTCGTCCTTTTTCTTTGTGTGGCCCTATAACGATAATATCACTCGCTTTTCATAGAGACTATGAGTATGGTGTATATTCCTTGCTGACAGATTCCTAATTGGAAACTAACTGGAGAAAACGAAAAGTCTCTGTGTTTGAATAAATGTCCTTGGTTTTTTGTTTTTCCATTATTTTTCGGTATTTGCTGTCCTCAATGACTACGAATACAAACGAGTCAATGGGAGCAAAAAAAGAAGTACAGATGAAGATGCAGGGTAAAAGCCACTCGCCTCTTTCCCTCCCTCAAAAGATGGGGGCCAAAGTTAATCCTCAATTTGAAGCATATACACTCCAGAGATATGTAATCATTGCAAAGTCTTTAGGAGATTTTCATTCATTTATTTGGACTTTGCAACAGGTTTGGGTTTTCTATTCTACTATATCCTGTGTGTGTTGGGTTTAGAAATAAATTCCCGCTGGGATATGACTTTGAAAGTTTTGTTGCTTAAGGAGCATAGAGTAGGAGTTCATCACTTGCTTTTCTCTTTCAGAAGTGGGATTAGTGAATTTATAGAGGTTTTTTTTTTTGACATGGAAAATATTTAAGTAGACATGCGTTATACCATATGAAAGGCATGATGTTGTTATTTTTTGGAAGATTAAATGAAATACAAAAGGATTAAGATATCCTCATGGAACAAGGTAAAGAGAACCATTTTTTGTCTGATTGCAAGAGATCCAGTAAGCGAGAGGATGATTGGACACATTTGGTGTGGTTAATATATTGTGTTTTGATTCATCAAACATGATCAAAGAGTAAGAAGATTTCACTCGAGATTTATGTTGCATAGTTTTATGTGCTAATTGAAACCACTGAGGATTGCTTTACTACTTATGGTGAGAGCTACATATTTTATTAATCAGAATTTTAAAGGGTAGGTATTTCAAAAAAGAAAATAACGAAAGGATTAAGATTTCTTTTTTAATGATAATCTTAAAAACAGAAATAGCAGCTAGTTTTGCTACCAGTTCGTTTTCGTGGCATAAACGGTATTCGGTATTTAAGCTGATTATGATATGGCTATATTATACACATTTTGAACATATAATGAGTGAGCGGAGATTATCTATAAAGTAAGTTTATTTTTTTGTTAAGCTGTGTTTTTTTAAGAAAAAGCGATAGATATTTAATAAAAAAAAATGGTCATTAAATAAATGAAAACTATAAAAAACAAAAAAAACTAATTGCAAAACACCCGAGCTTCCTTACTTAAGATGGCGCTCACAGTCCAGGATGGACTTCGGCCTCAACCAACAAGTCTCTACAGCCAGCTCTGTTCCTATGTAGCTAGCCGCTTCAAAAAGTTTCCAATGAAAGACATCACCTTGAGCAACAAATCACTCGTATAAAATTTTATCAAAATTGATCGTATTTTTTTCGAGAAAATTGAAATTACATATCGATTTTTGCCAAAAAAAAAAAAAACTTTTTCAAAAATTTCTTTATTTTCAAAAATTTTTTTGCACTTTTATTTCAATTAAGCAGTAGTTCTTGAATATTAAATTTCGTCAAAATCAGTTAAGCCGTTCAAAAAATAGTCGGTGTAATAAAAAACGGTTCTATGGCAGGTACCGTTAATAAGCTGATTCTGAAAACAAATATTTACATGATGGACATCACCGTTGTCAAAAAATCACTCACATAAAATTATGTCGAAATTGATCGTATTTTTTTCGAGTCAAATAGAATTATCGGTTACGCTTATATGGTAGGTACACTTATTTTTATTCCTACTTCAAAAATCAAAAAAATCGTCCGGGGATATTTCACTAGGAATTATTTATGCCAAGTTTGAAGAAAATCGGCCCAACCGTTAAGGCTGCAGGTGTCGATACATCCAGATAGACAGACAGACAGACAGAATTGTCGGACTTACTTTTTTCGTCTTCTCTATCATTGTAATGTCATGTTCGATTGCTATCTCGAAACTTTTTTTTTTACGAATGCATAACTTGCCTTATAGTACCTATAATCGCAAGTAAAAGAGTCTATCCAATATAATAACAATTTTTCCATTAAACCGCCTCTTTTTGTCAACAATGTATAAAATAATTCTTCTATTGAATGCTTGACATTGTTAATGAATCAGCTTAATGTACCATCAAACAGTTATGATTTTAAAATTATAAATTTCTAATGTAGATCCATTAAAAACAAACACACAAAACAAAAAGCCACTCAAAACAACACAAACATCCAATATCCGATATTCCAATCAAAAATTATAGAAAAAAAAAAACAAATTATTATATAAAGGTAGTTTTATAGAAAAAAAAAACATGGAACAATAGTTCATTGAGCGAACGTCGACATATTTTTAATTGCTCGCTAAACGATTTGGCTGTAAAATATATACACACACTTCCTGTAGATGTCAATTTAACAAAATGACAACAGCAAACACCACTTCCGGGCCGGTTGATGGTGACCATTCCATTTAATTCGTTGTAATGGAAGAAGACAAGCAAACAAAAAAATCTACAGAGGTAGAAACAAAAAATATAAAATTTTCATAGAGGGAAATAAAATAGAAATAAAAACAATTTTCAAACTGAAAAATGAGTGGATGTGGGGTTAGGAGGAGAGAATTAGCCATTCCAAACATGTCCAATTTTAGCTGTCATCACCATTAACCAACTAACCATTTAGAACACTCTCATCCAAACTTAACGTCATCCCCATTTGCAAATACGCATGAGATTGAAAGTGGTTATTCAATTAACCAGCATCCAAACTCGAACTAACCGGGGCAATGACGATGACGAATCGCTTCAAAAGGTTTTGGTTCTTGGTATTCAGTGGACCCAACGAAATTGACAGCAGTGATGACAAGTTGTCTAACCCGCTGACAAACTACCCAGTTTTGATAGGCACAACAAAGAGACTTGTCTGTTGAGCTCAGTGGCGATGGATGGCGGTTCAAATGTGCGGTAATTAAAATGCCTACATTTACTGTCAAAATTTGAATCGATTGAAAGACAAATTACCGTCTATAAAAATTAATGCCATCACATCACACTGAATGTCATAATATTATGGGTTTCAGTGTTGAAGTAGTACAGCTGTGATTTAGAGGGTAATTTAAAATGCTTATTGTTATTACATTGAATGACAAGAAGTTAATACAATGTTTTGCGTTAGGAAAAAAGAAATGTTATTTTCTCAGAAGTGGGATTGATGTACACGTATTGCAAGCTTTCGTGGACTTTGCAATTACAAAATATTGGATAAAGTTATAATTCAGCAAACATTTAAGGAAAAATCAAAGAGGCGTAATTTTAATCAAGCACCAGATAATGAAACCCTAAAAGACAGATTGGAAATAATAAAATGGCTGCGATCGTAGAATATCCATTAACAATATAGGCTAAATGCATTTTTAGCACACCAATGCAATCACTACATGTAAAATTTGGCTGAGGAAAGAAGCCTTCAAGATAGCAAACTTTAGATGGACAAATGCCGTGGTATAACATAACATGTCTTAAATCATCTAAGAGTTTGATCGCTCTACGTAAACGTCCTACTAGTTCCACTATAGGAGTTTTAACAGGACACTGCTTTATTTGAGTACTTGGAGTTTTTTCGAACGAACTTTTTAGAAGCTTCAAGAACAAAAAAACACGAGAAGTAGACTATTCTCTAAGCAAAAAAATAAAGCTCTAATTTCTGTCAATCACTTCTTCGAAACCGAAGAACAGCCGTTAAAGTGGCAATCAATATTAATTGCATAACTTTCTGGTGATTGCTATGCAAGGTGTTAATATGGTCAGGTCAACATAGAAAGATCCATAGTAAATTCCTGCTTGTTTAGGTTCGGGTGTTTCATGGACACAGTTGATAGCAATCAAGTTCTTTCTCATACCATAAGGTCTTTTTAATTGAGGATTTTGACAGTCAATAATGTTTCCACTCGTTAAGAATTCCGAGATTGTTTTTATGTCCGATTTCAGTTTATCGTCCTGACGGTTCAACCCAAATGAAGTAATATCGTATCAGATTATTGTAGAAACACTTCTTTTCTTCAACTTAAACGCACACGAAAAATAGATGAATTGGTCTCAGTATACCATAGTTAGAGCTTGTAATGATTATAGTAGGACAGATATAATGCAACTCTTATCTTCACAACACTCTTTAAATATATAAATGTTTTAACCAAACTTCCAAACAGCAGGAAAACACTAAAACTTTTCTTGACATCTAAAAAAAGTTTTTTGACAGCACTGAATGCTGTTTGGTTCTGTGCCAGGATGAGGAATATGTTGTGGGAGTAGATGAAAAGATGTTAAATTTCGAATCCGTTTGCATTTATGAGTTTCAGTTGGGAGAAAACAGTGCACTGAACTGTTATAAAAAGGAATCTAAAAAAAAAAAAAAAACAGAAAAAGAGAAACTTTTCGCGGAACAAAGGATCTTCACAAAAGTCCTCCAGTGTTATGACTAAACCAAAACGATGACGATTCGAAACTTAAGCTAAGTGGTTACTCGGTAACTCTTCATGAAAATGAATCCTTTTCCTTCCGTTTTTTTTTTTTTTTTTCACATCCGAATATATTTGTATTTGCTGCTTCACAACACAAAGCATTATATTATGTGTTTACGAACTGAAGGAAGGAATATACGCGAATTTCCTCACACATGTTCATGCACTGCACTCGGTTGCAGTTTTTAAGTTTTCAGGAAAAAATCTATTCGTACAAGGAAGTATTGGGATAAAAAAGTTGTGTGCTCCTTTGTTATTTCTTTAGATTAGTGACATCTTAAGAAAGAATGAAGGAGGTTTAACAAACATTTTTCAATAGCAACAAGGAACTTCCAATGCTTTTAAATAGTTTTTCATCTTTTTTTCTTTTTGATGAGTAAGTGTTTACAACTTAACAGGTGTCGGTGTTTATATTTTGAAAAATAACTTTTTAAGTTTCAATTTATTTAATAAAAACATGACATGGAATTTTAAAGTTTTGATTGATTTATTTAAACATTGCTCAAGCGTAATATTTGTTGGCAACGATATTAATATTGAAACACAAAATGCAGGTCGGTATCCTTTTTTTTTTTTGGAATATCTGATGGTAAAAGATTTGAAGTACAATTTCTTTTATTAGAAAAATTGTGTCAATATTGGGTTTAGACAAAAGGAGAATGAGGAAGGAACGTTGCATCCATAGAAAACCATGTTATCTCCGATTTATAGTTATTTGGAGGAACAAACTTATATTAAGGAAACTGATATTTCGAAAAAAAAAGTTTGCTTTGGTGTAGATTTGATGTAAAAAAAAAATAACAATACAACGTTTAAAGGTTCGAATTCAAAAAAATGTTATTCTGACTTAATTTCTGTTAAAAATTCACGACTGTAGATACAAAACCCAAGGTAAGAATTTTTGTTTAGAAGTTATGATAATATTTTCAAATGGTCGCTGAACTGTTATTTTTATATAGATATATACACATGAATAAAAATGGAGTGTCTGTTTGTAATGTCAAAATAACAGTATTTTACTTCACGCATATAAGCTTACAAATTACAAAACACACATTTTTAAAATTTGTGTCTGTCTGTTTGTCCTGAATTTTTATACTTGGTCAGATACTATGCTTGAAAGATTTTTACGGGACTTGCCACTTACAGATAGCTGATGTTGTAGCGGATGTTGCAGCGGGTAACATAGGCTATTTTATTTACTCCATAGATGGCGCTAGGGATTTTTTCGTATATTCGTATACATGAAACTGACCGATTTTGGCGATACTTTCTTGGACAAATAGCTTATGTTGTAGGCATTAACTTATGAAGTAAATTATCACAAAGATGGCGCTGGGGTAGCTTTTTCGAAAACTCTTATGTATGAGCTTAAAATCTTTTGGCAAAATGTTGGACCTATAGCATTATAATTACTCTGTCAAAATCAATGCTTTCTCCCTTATTTTTTCCTTAGCGAATTTAAGCGTTTATGATAGCTTCATATTATAAATAAATTCTACAAGTAAATTAAAGTTTTCTTGAAAGATGATCAAAAGTTTCACTGAAGACATTTGAAACTGACAAAGTCAGTTCTTTTTCTCAGTTCCTGGGTCATTATAGTATTTTTTTGTCTACACTCGATTCAATGAATTAAGACATCCTCTCATGATACACAGATCCACACATAGATTTTTTCTTGATAAGTGAAATTAATTATCACTTTGTGTGCAACACTTAACTCTTCATAAGGCGGCTTCATTAGCCAAGTAAAACTGCTTCTAATGTTACACCGCCATCATCAGTTGCACTCATGAGGTAACGCGTTCCTGTTCAATATTTTGTTTTAATTAAAACTCTTAACTTTATCTTCACTATGAGAGGAGGGTTCGTTTAAAGTAATTACAACACGAACAACAACGATTTGGTATCTAAGCAATGACACTGAATTCAGGAATTCAGGAAGATTCCGGAGCTGTTTTGATCCTTTAGTGGAAATTGTTTACTCCTTCCATTGTCTCTCTCTATCTATATGAAGAAGAAGCGACTAATGAAATTTTGCCGAAGCAAAACAACCATGCAACCTTGCTCACAGCGACATCTAGAGTAATAAACACAAAGTAATCAAGTGGTGACAACAACTAATCAATTTCAACTATTCTGAAGGAGAATAAAGATAAGAAAAGTGATAGATGGTGTGTTGAAATAAAAGTTATCATCCCTATAAGAAGAATGAATGAATGTTGAGGGTGTAAGGGGTGAATCATGCACGAAAGGTTATAAACAAATACACCCAAAGATAATGATGAGAAATTTAATATTGTTGGCTTGACAGGTGAATGGATATCTGGATAAGAAGAATAAGGATGAGCAAAACACTTTGTAAGGATGTTTTACCCACAGTATCAAAACTTAGTGTGTGTTCGTTCTTCAAGAAAGTGGTTATGAGTTCAAATTCAAACAAAAAAATAGAAAACAAAGTTTCTCCTTTTTGTGGAACAGGATACAGGATACCTTGGCAAGTATTAAGTTGTGATGTTTTCAATTTAAACTTTGTCGGTGTTAAGATGAAATTTTGTATTCTTATATATATAGTTTGAAAGTGTGTTTATTGGTTGATGTATAAATTTTATAGAAGTGGTAATTTATGTTAGCAGTAAGTTTTAAATGAGGTTAAAGGATTAATCAAATTGTTAATGAATCAAATGTACACACCCATAGAATTAATTTGATTGCGGTGACGGTTAAGGATATTTATTCAAGGAGAAATGCTTTTAAAAGTTTAAAAAAAGTTGTTTCATGTATTTTATTTGTTATGTATTTCAAATATTTAAAAATACATACACCTATACATATATCGAAATGGAAAAGGGATGCAAACTACATTTATTAACATCAATCAGAGATTTTTAAATCATCTTATGATACTTGTTCATGCGTATAACTGAATTTTGTTTTCGTTAAAGCCTAGTATGCAGCTGTAGTGAAACGAAAAATCCCTTACAAAAATGACACAGTGAAATCCTATAAGTAATTTTCGTACGTAGCTCGACGACGCGACGGAATGATAGTGAAACAGTAAATAGCCGGTTCACGTCTCCACTACTCTCTAAACTCTTTAATTGACCGGACCATTAATTGCTCGCAAAATTTTGACGTTTCTCTTTAGTTCGTGTTTTTTTTGTGGTTATTATTATAATAATAATGTGTTTTAAAAATATTTTTATTACAAATGGTGGAACTCCACATAAAAAATTGTCTGGTACCGTTTCGATAACGTCAATGTTTTTGGAGACGACAGAAATTTTTTTTAATAATTAAAAATAGTTTAAACAATTATCAAAAATCTGGTTTTTCGATAAAATTTTTCTAAGGATTCTAGGAATAAGTGAAATTTTTAGAAAATATTAAATTTTTTTACAATCTAAGAAAGTGGCAACTACGAAAATCGTCAATAACTACTTAACGGTAGGTAAGTCTGAACCTTAGTATCAAGCAACACTTTGTTTTTGTTGCAAATCGTAGTTCTTTTTATAAAATTTAAACTTAATTATTTATTTTATTGAATTGAATTGAATAAATAATTAAAGGGATGTTACAAAAACGATTTAAAAATTTGCATTTTCATGATTCTGAATATTGGATATTTTTTAAGGGAACAAAATGTAAATCGCTTAAAAAAGAATTACGTTATAAGGAAGTTCGTTATAAAGAAGTTCGACTGTATATGTTCTGATTCTGTTTAAAGCACCAATAGAAATGAGTTTGGGCTTATACTGCTTAAAAGCAATGCAATACGACAAAAGGAAACCTGGCAATTATAAGTGTTTAAACTAACCAGTTAAGAAGAAAGCTTTGAAAGTCAAACCTCTCTAACTGATTAATGCAACTAAACAAAATTTCGTATATGGCAAGTTAAACACTTTAATACCATTTTTAATACTGGTTGTACTCCGATGTAAAAACCATAAACTTCAATCACTGGTTTGAGAAACATTAACTTTCAGCAAACATTCCTGCACCAACAAAAATAAATAGATAAACCTATCTTCTCCTTGTCGACAAAATTCTAGCAAAAGCTCAAAAAGAATACATGAAAATCCATTTTCCCTCGCCATGGTTTTTCAATAATCAAATAAATTAATTTCAAAAGCAATTTTACAAAATTCTTCTATTACAAAAAATAAAAATAAAAATAAACTCCAAATTAAATTGGCATATCAATATAAATACCCATGGGATCCTTGTAATCCTGTGAAAAAAAACTCATCCATCATATCAATAATCTCAAGAGACAAAATCCCCATTTGAATTATTAGTTTTTAAAAAAAATTATCACAAAAGACACCAAAAGCTTTGACATTTGGCTATTTACATTAAATTTCTCTTCCAGACATTGGGTTCTGGAATGAAATAAAAAATTCTTTGAAAAAAGTCCCTTAAGAGGACATATATATATTATATAAAAAGATCAATAATAATAAACAAAAAAAAATATATTGAACCGTCTTTTGAAGAAAAAAATTCACATCACGTCCTTTTTGACTGAGCTACCCCTTATTCTGTGCCGACCAAAACAGAGTATGAAAATAATAATAGAAGGTTTTTTTTTTCTTGTATGTGTCATACATATAACAAGGATGTTCGTTTTAAGAAGACTAATTGCTTTGGTTTAACCATCGTGATGCTGTTATTGGCAAAAGTAGATTCCATTTTTTTTTCTTATATGTCTTCCCTACCACGGGGAGGAATTTTGGGGAGATAATAAATAGGTGTTGTATGTGTGGTCAATAAAATAATATGGCACACATTAAAACACTACCAAACACGATTTTCATGCTGATAAAGTCGACATAGATTTTTCTGTACACAAAAATTCAGACATGTTTTGCCAAATAGCCAAAAAGGAAAAAAATTAAACGAAATTCGTTCCTTTTATTTTATCCCATGTAGAAATCTCAATTACCATTTTCAGATAGAGAGAAAATAAGATCACGTAAAAGGGATTTTCTTTTGATATACCTACCTAAACCGTATCAAAAAAAAAACACAGGATGAATCTCTCCTCTAAAGGATCCACTTTAATATTGAAAATGAAGAAAAAAAAAAAACTGCTAAATCATCTTCAACAGCGACAGGCAAAAATAAATTTGAAATTCATTAATTCAATTTTTGACTTTTAGTTTGAGAGTATAGAAAATGTATATTAAGGCGCAAGGAACACAAGGACCGACCCTAAATGCCGATGAATATTGATTTAAATCAATTTAAAGTGCTAGCAGGCAAAAGATAAGAAAAAATATTTGTTCAAATCTATGCATATATAAAGAATCGCTCGTCTCTTTCATGTCCTTGGGGAGATTTATCATCTGAGGAGTCTTTTCCTTTGGCGCCTAATGAAAGATTGCTCCTTTCGGACTTTTCTCCTATTAAAAATTTACACTCGTTTCTCATTTTTTTTTGTATTTTTTTGCAGTTCAACTCAGTCACGATTTCCTTTTTGGTCCTTCTCGTCCTTTATACTTGAGGCATGTGCGCGCACTTGCAAGATAGTAGATACTTCAAATAATATTTTTTTGGTTACTTAAATAATCTATCATGAATGAGAAGTGTAACAGGACATTACAAAAAAAAAACAGGACTTCTATATTAGGTAGATAGTCTGTGGGTACTTGCTACATCTATGATTATCCTCATCACGAGAACAAAATTTGTATTGATGAAAATTTATTCAAACTGCAAGTTCGTGCTGAATCCTTATCAAACACACACACACCCACAAACACATAAAACTTTCCATGATAGATTTTCAGAATATATATAAAAAAAAAACTTTAGTCTGATAGCTTCAAAAAACAGGATGAGGAAGGATCAATCTCATGAGAGTGATTTTCGCAAAGGCAGAAAGGATAAGTTTTCTTTTACTTTTGGATGAAATGAGATGAATTTCCTTCTTTGTTTCGCAAAAGAAAAATCCTAAAAAGACATAAAAAGGATACAAAATTAAAGTTTTTTCCAATGATATTCTTATCTCAAAGTATCTGTATGTTTTCGAAAAATCCAAAAAGCAAAACGTTTGCAATTTTTCTTCCCATTCTCTCACTTTCCTCATTTTGTTGGTCTTGCAGGATAATCTTTTTTTTTTTATTCATTGTTTCAAAGGATGTAAGAACGTCATGTGTAATCGAACATAAGATACGAAGACACTTAAAAGGATTGAATATTGGCATTGAATAGCGAAAAGACATCAATGGTTTGGGGGAAAGGTGTATCTACTTTATCCCTGTTTAACTATTTCAATGTTATAATGTGCTAGTGTGTCTGTGTAGAGAAAAGCCATCATCAATCGATTAAATGAGCAACAGGGACATTCATGACATTGTACAGATATATTGCATTGAATTTCGTGGGCGAGGAAGAAATAAGAGGGCGGTGTAGAGCTCGATATACACACATTGCCATCAAGAAAGCCAAACGATAAGGATGACTGATATAATTCAGCAAATATTCATGTCAGCACTGAAACTTGGTGGGGGCTTACTTGGAGACTTATTGGAGAAATGAACAGCGATTAAGAATAATAGCATTGAACTTTTGCAAGGAAACATTGTGTGGATGGTTTTTACTGGCGATTATTGGCAATAAAAAGCACGACTTTGTCGCATAAATTAACTTGAAGTCAAAAAGCATGTTTAAGTCAAAATCGCTCACATAATTTTTATAAATTTTTTTAAAGTGATAAGTAAAATATATCGAATTGTGGATGTTGTTGAAAAAGCAGTTGAAGGAAAATAAGCAAGTATATGTTTCTATACTGCCGCTAACTTCGTAAAGCCCTATCTGCTAAATTTTCTTTTTTTGAGTTTACGAAATATTTATTGTCAAGGTATTTTTATTTTGATGAATTATTATTTTATTTTATATACAAAAAATAAAGCACAAATACACATATTTTTTTATATTTTTCACGTTCTTTATTGCAGTAAGCGAAACAGTTGTTTCTTCTTGATCTTCGAAAAGTGCAAATGTAGTTAGGTCTTTTACGAAGTTAGCGGCAGTATATGTTGCAAGGAAACCACCCTTATGGCTTTGACAAGATTTGGCACTTTAGACTTGAGTAAAGACTGCACCTTTCGAGGCAGTTCTACGAAATACTGAAATTCTATCAATGAATACAGAAATAACGGATGGTTTGTATTGGACGTCCGAAGAAATATATTATCCGCCAACAAAAATTAAATTTCACAGCACCACAGATGTCGTTCATTATTTTGTCAACAAAATTAGTAAGCACGAAAAAAGTAATGAAATAATTTGACCGCAATTGAAATCAGAGCATTCAATGGTTCTCATTTCAAGAAATAATGAAATTGTTGTATCGGACGGCAGAAGAAATATATTATCTGCCTTTAGAAACAATGCTAGCTTTTATTAAATGTTCAACAATATTTAAAATAAGCCCTTAAAGCAAAAAGAAATGTTCAGGACACTTGTTTTGTAAAATTTTGTGAAATTTTGTTTGTTCAGGAGCACGGCATTTCTCACAAATGGAGAATGAAAAGTTTCATATTTCACACCTTTATGATGAATTAGGTACTCTACACTAATGCATTCAAAAAGTCAATAAGAAAAAAAAGGAATGGAACAAGTTGACCGCTATCGAAATCAGCTTAACCAATTCAAGACTTTAGATAATCCAATACCAAAAGAGTATGTGAGAACGTAGAAAATGAATTATTCAGCTAACCACATTACACAATCAATCTTATGTACCTATGTATGGCAATCATTTTGAAAATAACTGAGATAAGTATGCGTATGCCACTTGTCTCTTTGTAGTTCAGCTAAGCCACCAGGGTTTGTTTCTTCATGAGCATGAGCAGTCGTGCATCAATAAATTTTTTTTTAAGGGATAGTGATTTCCCAAGACAGAATTCCGAAACTCATGTCTATCATCCAAGGATGTGTAAATTGCATTCACATTTTCTAATTAGATTTTTCACAAAAAGAAAATAAACAGGAACCATAAAGGATTCGAAACTCTTTTGTTTTACATGTCAATTCAATTTTGACCTTATCTTATTATTTGAATGAATACAAAAGAATACACAACCGTTCACACCGTCACCATTCTTCATATTTCTCATTAAATTTTATATTCCAAACAAACGCCACTAATGACAGAGTACACTGTGCTACCCTGACTGCACAAAAGAAAAAGGATAACATTAGAAGAAAAATAAAATAAAACCACACCACAGCACAAAATCTAGTCAGTCTTTTTTATTTATTTTATTTTTAATTTGACACCAAGGAAACCACCCTAATGCCCTAAAAATTACACAAAAAACCTTAAAATAAAAAAAAAAAAGACCAACTCGAGATGAAAATATTCCCCCAGAGAAAAAAAAAATACACTATGTGCTGTTTACTGTACAAACCCCTAGCAACCTTGTAACAACAGAGTTGCACTTTTAAACCCTTTGCATTGTCCTTACTTTGGCCTGCATTCGAAAATCCGTTCTTCCACTTTCGTTTTCTTCTCGTATCTGCTGCTGGGATAGTTCTTGTGTCTTTAAGGTTTTTTTTTTTTATATTTTTATTTTAAATTTGTGTTGGAGTGGAGGGCTTTACTATTCCTTGAGAAGGAAAATCCTTTCGCCGAGTCACACAAGAACTTGAGTTGCACAGTTTTAGACCAACAAGGACTCTTTTTTTTCTCCGTCTTTTGCTGTAAGTCTTCCATTGCTGTACTAGGACCAAGATCTCATTATCCTTTCGAGGGTAATTTCATTCTCATCGTCTTCGTCGTGTCCCTGAAGAATTGACTGACTGACAGACGGGTAGAAGAGGTGTGTCTGTGTAATTTGTCTGTTGTCTGTTGCCTGCGAAGATATATTGTGCTTGCTGAATCTCTCGAGGTAAGAGGTGAAAACTGGGTATGAAATTGCCCCAATTACCATGAAAAATACAAGGAATTTTTGAGTTGCATAAAGAAAAGCAGAAATATTGCAGTCGATAAAGTAAACAAAAACAACAACAACAGAAACGTCACTCAGAAGAAATATTAGGAACAGAAAAGTTTAATGTGGAAAAAAAATGGAAAATTTCGCAGATTTTTTTTTTTCATGAAAATAACGATTGTGAATAAATTTTTTTGTATTTACATTTTTTTTTTTAATTTTCGTTTTCTTTTTTTCTATTCCTTTAAGAGTCCTTTGAAGAATTATTTTTTTTTTAAGTCTTGAAAGTGCATCATAGGAAAATTTGCTTCAAAGAAGGACTCGTACTTTTCTGTTGGTTTGTATTTCTGATGAAATGCAAAGTTTTACTTCCACTTTTTTTCGATGGCTAGCTAATATATTTTTTTTTTTTTTTTTTTTTGAAATAGAACGAAAACAGCTTAAGTGGCACTACTATAGCAATCTAGACCATCAGAGTGTAGAGAAGTAGAGGTGCTCTTGAAATTGATGTTAAGATGATGGTAATGTCAATTGCCCTACCCTAGTTGAGTTATAATTATTATAAATTTCTTTTTTATCATACTTATTATTATAGAAAAGAATAACTCGTTGTAAGGGTTACTGAGAAGTTAGCGAAGCGTATGATTTTGAAGTAATTTCCATGCTTCTTCTTTCTTCTTTATCTTAAAATGTTCTTTTCATCGTTTCCACTATTTCTTTTCATTGTTTTCTTTTATTTCAAGGAACTTAATAATTTCTTTAGAGTTCTATACTAAAGATGGCTAATTATTCATTCTTGGAACTATAACGTCACTGTATTGGATGCGTCCAACTCTCTACACTCTTAAAATAATTTCCAACATTCCAAATGCTAAACTTTATTTTCCCATTTTATTCCGGTGTTAAATGAATTTTTAACAAATTTGAAGTGTCCCAAGGAAGTATCTTGAGTCCTATACTATTTATTTAGTAAATTCCATGATTATCTTTTAAAAAGGTAAGGTGAAGGACCCGAATTCGATTTAATTATTCATTTCTCACGCCGACGGAGCAATCATAAGCGAAGACCCTTTAATCTTGCAACGAGTAGGTTCTTTATTTTTGGTTATACTGGTATACTGGAAACTTCCGTTGTGCCTAAAATATTTTATTTTATCCAGGACTTTGCAAAGAATTATTTTCTAAGACGGCAAACAATGGATCTTGCTGTTAGTACTTTGAAATAAGAGGAAACTAGCTCTCATTAACCGTGTTTTTTTTGGAAAAGCTATTCGTAGTGAAGTAGGATTTTATATACAAATATCTCACTGCGTATCACTACCGATAAAAGGAAAAGTCAAATGTCACTGCCGATAAATTTTCGACTTTTATTCGAGTATCGATCAAAATGTTTAATATTGATGGTACGAATAATAAATTCATGTATCATGGTTTTTTTTTGTGATCTTGTTGTATGTTCAATTGACTACAAACACACCCAAATCTCGAAACAAATTATCAATTCTTTTAAGGAAAATCAAAGGTTTTTAGAAAATGTATAGATAGGAGGACACTACACCTGCCATTTCCATCCGAAAATGTGCCCTATTGAGCAAGTAAAAACAACAATGTGTTCCAGAAACTCTAATGGAATTTAAAGAGTGCGCTCTCGAGTGAATTCATAACATGTGTTCAAAACATAATCTATTCTACGAACAAACCCCATTTGCTCTTTGTTCAATTGTGTTGCTGCAAAATAACAAAATTGTAAGAATGCCATGAATTAAAAGATTAATTATGTTATAAAATTCAACTATTTTAATTTGGTACTACCACATTTTCTTCTACATTTTCCGTTTTAAAAAAATTGTTTAAAAAAAAACATTTAAGAAACGTTTCGTTATTTATTTTTAGAAATGTTTCTGATGTGCTTCTTGTTTCATTTTTCGTCATCACCGAAACATATTTTACTTTTCTTGGTCCTAGTACAGCTCTTTATAATTTCATGTTTATTAGAAAAACACTCAAATTGAATTTGCCAATTTCGGGATTCGAACCAAAACTTTCTTTTACATGAATCTCAATTAATCAATCGCTAGGGCAGGGTTGCGAGTTTTTGAATTAAGAAAACACTAAGCTTTAATTAACTATTGACTTGTGATTTGGAAAAAAATCAATTTATAAGCTAGTTGGTAAATTGTGAATTAGAAACAAAATTCCTGACACCAAAAACTCGAAAACAAACTCCCAAAATACAAACTCCCGACACCGAAATCAGGAATTAACTTTATTCTATTACTGTATTGGCTGATTTTGTTTTTCGGGATTTTAGTGTCGGAATTTTCACAATTCACCAAATAGCTTATGAATTAATTTTTTTCAATTCATAAATCATCAACTAGCTTGTGAATTGAAAGCCAAGCTTAAGCTAAAAATTAATTAAGCTTTTGCAACTCTGAGCCAGGGTTTGAATCTCAAAATTGGTATATTCTTTTATGAAAATGTTAGCCACCTAACTGTTATAATTCCAAAACTAACTAAAAAAAGTTATTGTTACAGTAAAAAAAAAATTCTATTTCATAAACACTGAAGAATCTAATCTTATTAAAAACACACAAACTTTGTAGGCTTTTCCATGGAATTTATTTTTCTTCTTTTTTTTCCGTTTAGGAAACTATCAGCTTGCGCTGCAAATAAGAACACAATTTAGTATGTGTGTGGGCTCGTTCATTTATTCCCACCCATTTAGTCTAAAATTCATTTACTTTGAAGATACAATTCAGGTACATACATACTTGCCACAAAGAGTAATCTATTCAACCGTGAAGTAGACATAGTGTTACGACGATGACAAGTTAAATGGTGACCGTGGTGGCGGCGGCTGTTATCTTTGACTTCGTGGGCGCCTTTTGAAAATATAGTTGGAGTGCCCTAGAAAGCTGATCCAGTCGGCCGGGGATAGAAATTCGATACAATACAAAAACAAACAAAACTTGGAGATAAACCTGATTTGTTATTAATTAAAAATATTTTTTTTTCATGGCAGTTTTATATTTTTCAAAAGTCGCACACTATATCGCAGCGCACAACGAACTAATTATCTATATTTGAATGCAACACATCGCAGTTGGTTGTAGATTTTTTTTTTAATTGTTGTTAAATCAAAACAAAAGCACTTCAGTTAAAAAAAACAATAAAAATGCACAAACAAAAAAAATAAAAACATTGAAAAACAATACAAAACAATTTCGGAATTGGATTATTTTTTAATTGAAATTGAAATTGTCGGGTATTGTGTTTCTTTGGCCTAAAAGTGGACAATTTAATGTGAACGTGGCGCGAATTGAAGCTGTGAAGTTTTTTTTGTATCTTTTGCTTTTGAGGGGAGGAATATTTATTTTTGTTTTCTAAAAATAAAAACTCATTTGTATTGAAGGGGTTGAACACTTAGGTAAGTGGAGGACCAGGGGAATTAGATGGTTAGTTTTTTTTTTGAAAGAATATAGACTATCGGACATTGGAGAGATACTTTGTGGTTTAGTTTTTTTTTACTCTAATCTGAAGTAGGTAAATGTACCGCAGTTGTTGTGGTACTTTCAATTAGATGAGATAACAAGTCTTACAACAAAGTGGTTAAACATTTTTATAAAAATATAGGGTGTTGTTACTTTAAAATATTAGTTAAATAAATAAAAACATAAGAAAAAACGAGTTTTACTATTACATTTAAAATTTATTAACAAAAAGAAAAACTTTTTTACAACATTTATTATTATTACTTGTCTATCAGGTACAGATATTCGATGATTTACATTCAAATTAGGTATGATTGGCCTTTCAGGCAATCAAAGAAAAGCGCTTCGTCTGGAAAACTCATCAGTTGATTAGTGAGCACCTTTTCAACTGATGAGTATAGGTGGTCGGAACTTCATTTTTTACTTGCTCAATAGGGCAAGTATTGGTTTCGTGTAAAAAAAATTGAGATTTTAATCAAACCTTACATTACGATGAAAGTGAAACCCAAAAAAATAGGTTTCGTCATGCCGTCCGTCGGTCTGTCTGTGCGGATGTGCGGTTGTATGTTCACCGACCTACAGCCTACACGGTTTGATGGATTTTCTTCAAACTTGGTCTTTAACACCTATTTGTACCTGTTTTAACAATGCATAACAACTCGCTATAAACATTAATAATTTTACCAACATTTCAAGAAAGGAAACGATATAACACCTTAAACATATGACGGCAACCCTGGTTTTTCATCGACGCCACTGGGAATACATTTTTTCGGGCATACCTCCAAAAAAAATTTAAAAAATGCATTAAAAACAAAAACGCGCAGTAACATATGCGAAGCATGCTACTGTTTCTTCTTTGAGAACAAAAATGATCAAAGGTAGAATTTTGTCGGATAATACAAAATACAAAATAACTACCGAATCAAGGACCTATCACAATGATTAATGATGACTTCCCAATAACGACTATGAAGCCTCGTTCCCTCTGGTTCGACGGCAGAGAGTTTACAGGAGATTTTTTGATATTTCTTACTCGAGCGTAACTTTTTCGCCCTCTGTATAAATGCATCGCTTACTTTTTCGTTGTAAATGGCGGGTGTTTACATAGACCAGTTCTTAAAAATATCAGTTGATGGGGTTAGTCTTTCCTTGATCGGAGGCAAAGACCATGCGTAGGTTTTTTTTATTTCTCATCATTGTATTACCTATTATATTAAATTTCATTGACAACTAAGCAATAATTTTTGCAGATCGAGGGACTAATTTGTCGCTTTTTGTCATGATGATTTGTGCCCTCAAGCAAATTACAATTCCTTCAATTCCAATAAACCTTCAACTTTACTTAATAAACTGTTCAAGTGTTGGAAATCCTTTGCTCTAATTAAAACTCTTTCGATTTCTTTTTATAAACTAAAGCCTCTTCAATTTATTTTTAACATGAAAAAATACGAAAATAAAGTCCTTATTCTCAAAATACCTCTTGTATCCTATCAACTTGCTCTGTCTGTTACAAAAATATACTTCTTCAATTCTCTAACTTCATTGAGTTCATCATACACGACACAATACAAAACATATACATACAAAAATAATATACTTCAAGTGTCATAGGAAACTCAATTAAAGGATTTTCAGTTTCAAAGTTTATCATTCAATCAGAATTGATATCAAAGTGCTGCGCCACAGACACTCCGATTAAATCAGAAACATATTGAACACAACAATGAAAACCAAACAAGCATAAGTATAGAAAATTGGAAAATCAATATACATATATATATATTATTTCATTTAGACAATTCAAACAATCACACACATAAACAAACAAACATCGGATGGACGTTTTTGATGCCATAGAATTACAAAAGAGGATAATATCATTTGACATTTTATCCGATAACTGGGTATAGAACTAGAACGCAATCCTTTCAATTCGGTTCTCTGTCACATGCTCCACCACTTCCTTTGTATTTATACTATATCACCATTCATCTTTGGAGAGGTGATTGAATCTGATTTTGTTCCTTCGGTGCGTTGTCGAGGTCTTTCTGGTGTCCCAGTACAATCTCTGTATGCCAGAGATAAGAAAGACAAATATTCCAGGTGAAGCAAAAGAGTCTGTTTCTACGGTGCCCTAGCATAGCCGGTAGCTATCCTCCACAGAAATGAGAATTTTCATCAATTTATTTATATGCAAACCATTCAATGGAAAATCATTTCCAAGTGTTTATTTGCAATATTGCAATCCGTTTGGAGAAGGATGTTTAAGGAAAATCGATTTATCGATAAATGGAGCAGAAATAATTAAACTTACAAAAAAGTTCGTATCAACTATATGAACTTTGTATATATCTGCTGGTTGGTTAAAATGGGTTCCTGGATATAAAGACATTTGGATGTTTCTCCTATCGAGGAGTTGAGTGTGCACACCAGTGTAAATGCTTTTATACATCCTTTTCGCCGCAGTCATTCAAACAAATAATCAGCAAACAGGGTTGTTATAGAAAATGGAATTCTCACAACAAATAGGATTTAAATTGCACTCGTTAAGAGTTTAATGATTTCTAATTTGTTAATAAAACAATTACACAAGAAGAAGAAAAAGATTTGAAAATCTTATCATCATCAAAATTATCTGAGATTTGCAAGAAATGTAAATGTATGTATGTATGTATATTTTATTGTAACTAACATAAGTTTAAGATAAATAATGTAAGGTTATTTATCTTAAACTTATGTTGCACAATATTACAGAGATTGGTACTTAACCTATACCTTACTACTGCCAAGTTATGATTTACATAAAATATTTATTTGAAGCTAATTATAAATATTGAAGGAAAAGCTACTAGAAAAAACGTTCATTAAACAAAAAATAAAAGAAAAAAAGAAAATTTGCGAAGAGTATGAGGAAGGGATGGTTGGAACAAATAATGTCTCATTCAAAACAGCTTTCACAGAACTAAAAATTTACTGATTCGCCACTTATTTTATCAAGAATACAGCTTGCATTGTTATTTTCGAAGGAGAAACACCGAGAACCCCGCTTTATCATACGAATTTCTGTTACAGTCACGAAGAAAGAAAGACACGACTTAAAACTCTTGGAATAAGCAAATGCTGCGATACCAGCAGGTAAAGTATCTTCTGAACACTTTTCAAAATTAGTACTCTTTAATATGAACTTTGTTGTTTCTTTATGTTCAGTGGTTTAGAGAGTGAAAAGTATTTTAATGACAGCTGATAACGCACGTTTTGTTAACAATAAGTCGTTTATAAATTAGCTTAGTACACTGTCTTGGAATATTTTAGAGACAAAAATATTTCTTACTCATTTTAAATATTGACTACAAACAGGGTATCACAAGTAGTTTGAAAACCTTCCGAACAAGGAAAACCTTAAACAAATTCGGCCAGCGAGGTATTAATGTAACATAGAGCATTTCGGGTACTGCATATAATGAAAATTTAATTTCCAGAAGAACAGCTCTTTTAAAAACAACCGCAGCTTCGTCTAATAAACATAAGAGCTGTACCAAACGAACATTTTTTAACATTTCTCATATTGAAACCGACGCACGTCTGATGTTTTAGCTTATACAACATCTCAATACATATGTTTTAAAAAAATGCAAAATCACACTTACCAATACATTTCTGAGTTGGTTATTGAAATGAAAAATTCCTCCAAAAGATACATACATACATAGGTTATGAATTTGACGTGCTAATAGGACAAAGAACTAAAAAATGAAAAAAAATTCAAATTCCAGCGGATTACAGGAATATTACTAACCTCATTTTACTATGAGTAAGGGTTTCTGTTGTAAAAGATGCCCGGGGTGATAATGGTCCTTGACTGACTCATAAAATTAGGTTTCTCTCTTCCGAAAATTAAAACTTTTATTGAGATTTTTTTCGAAATGATTAATTTCGTAATGACAATTTGAATAATTTGTATTTTATTTTTTAATTAAAATTTTTATGAGTTTCGACAAGTTGATTTTTGTTTCAAAGTACATCTACATAACATACCTACAAAACATATTTTAAACATGGTTATTATTAATTCGCTGGTGAACACAGTACACTATTATGAATTAACAGATCATAACAATTCAAGGTTTTGAAACAAAAAAAAAAAACATTTTCTGTATAACAACGCTGACCATCATCACCGCACCAAACTATCAGTTCCACCTACATTTCTCAACCAAACTTTTCTCCTTCCTAATGTCGTACTGCGGTAAAACCATTTTTCAATAAACAAAACGACTCGTTGTCGAATGAGTGCGTGTGACGATGTTCCTGTTTCTCCAGCCCAGTCTCGTCCCAGCCAAATGCGGTTTTTTTCAATTAATGTAATTTTCTGGGAATTTTCCCAAAAGAGGATTGCAGTCCTTGTTTTTAAGTCGATTAAAGCTGAATATTTATACTCCATATAGTCTACTCCAACTCTCACCCAACTTTCGATATAAATGGAGCTTGTCGCTAATGAGTTTTTCGTTTTTCGTCACTATTTGAGTGTGTTGTTGAAGTCCTGAATAACAAATTTTACGGGAATTTCAATTTAATAGTCCTGTGCTGTTGATGGAGGACACCTATGTGGGCGCAATCTCAAATCTCCCAGAGTGCAACTTTTGCTGAAAGTATAACAATGCTTGGTAAGCAAATAAATTCGATCGTCCTCGCCTAGTGCCAACGTTCAACGGACCAGGACTATAATGGAAGTGTTATTTAAACAAATTTACAGGACGAGAACTCATTGAAGCGATACTAAATATTATGGTGTGAGTATATTTTTCTATACTAATTCATATGAGTATGTGGTGGTCAGTGAAGGTGGAAATAGCGCGAATCATTATCGCTGCACATTAATTAACGCACTTAACACTAGAAAATGGACTGCAGTTTTGGCTACCCAACTGAAGTGTACTAAATGGTTGGGTTTTTGAACAAAATAAGTATGAACTTGGGGTTCATCACTTATTTTTGTGTTTTTTTTTTCGAAAAAAAAGTTATTTTGCTATTTTTGTAATTATGTTCGAAATTGCATTTAATTTAATTGTATAATTACAATTTGTGGTTATCAGAACATACTGCGGCTAACGGAAAAAAACCTTTTAACTTTGGTTTTAATCAAAAATTCTGCAGAACAAGTTTACGAGCATGTTTGATAAATTGAACAATTAAGTCACATAATGGAATACAAGGTATTTTAATTGGAAGTATTGCAGTTAGTGTAACCACAATTATTTCAACTTACCAAAGATATTAACTTGTTTTCTGTTTAACCAGAGATTACAATGGATATTGCTGATTTTGTTGAGGCAAGAATTGATGATGTAAAGGGCACCTTAATGGCTAGTATATCTACGTTTGTTCGTGAAACGGTGTTTTCAGTCATAGATTACTATTTTGTTTTAGAAAAGTGGAATTCATTTCTCCGATCACATGCATCTGGAAATGTCTTGATTGACTTCCAGCATAATTATTGATAAGCTTTGCAATTATTAATCATAAAAGAACAAACATGAAACTTGTTGAACGAAAGTTGAAGGAGATCAATCCGTTGCGTATATGGAGTAGCTTATACTTAAATTATAATTCAAGTGGTTTCAAAAAGTACAAAAGAAAGAGACAAGAGTAATTCTAAGCAAACCACTTTCGATTCTAAGTGAGAATAGAAACTTCTTGTCTAAAGTTGTTAAGAAAAAATAACCACAATCACTTAAAATCAAATGATGCTAAGTCTTTTACTTGGTTGAATTTTTTTCAATGAATTCTCATATTAGTATATATAGAATTTGTTTCATTATTTAATTTCATTGGCACAACCACAACTTCTTTTCAAAGTTTGTAACCAAACCAATAAGAACATTAAGGAATTTTGTTTTCTAGGAAAGAACAAACTGGGACAAAGAAACGATAACTATATGTTTCAAATTCATCAGAACTAATACAATATCTAATTCTATAGTTAAAAGATCTAATTGAAAGATCGACTGTATTATATATAGAGTTAAACATGTAAGCAAACAAGGTAGTGGGTTTAGACTAGGGATGCCAGACGTCCTGCAAGTGTCCCGCCAAGAAATAATGTCCCGGAATTCGACAAATGTCCCGCTGGTCCCATTAAAGATTCATTAATAGTGGGCAGCTTGTTAATTTTAAGGTTGTGAGGATGAAAATCTCTCAGAGAAAAGTGAAACTGCAATGAATTGCAGAAACGCGTTGAACATCAAAGCTGACTACTTCTCTAAATGTCAAAAACATAATAGGTCTATTCCTGAAAAACTTGGACTTAAATGGCCAATTCTTCGTTCGTTTTCTATTGAAATTAAATTGGGCGGTTCACTTGCGTTTATTTTAATAATTCAACTGCAAATGTTGTTTTGATTTGCAAATATTGCCTTGAAATACTTCCGGATTGCAAAAAAAAAAGTAACACGGAAAAACATATGTTTTCACGAAGAAAATCAAAGCAAAAGTGATTTGTTTTGCTTTGTTTTTTGTTTTTTTGTTTTTTTTTTTTTTTTGAAAATGGCAGTCACATTTGACAGAACCCTGTGTTCACAGTTCTGCCGAAAGAAATTTCTTAGACTGAAATGCGCAGCATGATGAAATTTTAACTCTCTTTGGAGCTCTCTCTTCAGTGAAAAACCAAGAATTTGGTGTTTTCTGGAACAGGATTTAACCAATTATCCTAAAAAATAGTAGATTTTTCATGGTTTTTGGACAGGATGTGGGACAGACCTTATGTTCGCTTCATTTTAAAATGATGGAGAAATGATGATGTCGCGCGACTTTAGTTTGTTAGGTATGGTATGTTGAATTCTATAAAACTAATAGCAGACTTATGTTAAGGTAATATAAAACAATAATTTTAAATAAGACTGTTAAAAAAATAAATTTGTCCCGCAAAGAATTTTTTCAGATCTGGCATCCCTAATTTAGACCGTTATTTGTTCTATGTGAATAACCATAGAAGAGATTGCTTCAATTTCTAAAAAAAAAATTCCGGAACATATCAAGAAACAAACGCGAATAGCTCTATAGAGATTTACTTTTATTTCATTAAATAAAATTATTGCCTATTTAATAAAATAAGAAGAACGCACTAATCTTGTTTGTGGTTTTCCAAATTTTAAATCTTAAATCAATTACAGTTCCATCGGAAGATTTCATATTTCTCAATGCAAAACGTGTTGTTAACCTTCTTTGTATTCCATTTATTCTAAAAATACCACAGATTTCCAAATAAAACAATCTATATATATGAATGAGCTTAAAATGTGAATTCGGGGTCAAAGATAACATAAAGATCTTTTACTTCATTGAAATAAATAGTAAGAGAATCAAAATCCAGGCCGGATTCAGGAGAAGCACTTTACTTTTTGAATCTCTCGAAGGAATGCAGCGAATGAAAAACCTTCTTCAAAACTGGAGAAGGTTGGGCTGGCTGCAGTGACATGTTGTTTAAGTACCTGCTTTACCTTTGGAGTGATCAAGATCAGAGATAGACAAAAAAAGAAAACCCTAAAAGAGTGCTGCAAATAAATCAACTTTTATAGAAAATTACCGAATATGGAAGAAATATCTACGAATAAGCAGATCGGACTAAAGCTTTCTTTCTTTTGTTCGAGAAGAAGACGTGACGGGGAAGATACACCATGAGCCCTACAATGATATGAGCATTTAAGTTCAAAAATAAACATTTCTGGACCATGTAGAAGGTCACCGATCTTGAGTTAGAAAAACAAATCAAAGATACGAGAATGAAATACTGGGCAGAGATTGGATTAGATGGGAATCAGGTTAAGATATTCAGCTCTTCTTCATATGCAGAAAAATTACAACCTGCTAACAAAAATTAGCGATGGGGTCACGTCTTCTTGTTGTCTTACAGACTTTCTTTTAGTTGTTTGTTTTGGTCCATCGTAAGGCTGGTATGTTTTTGCAGATGCAAACCCTAAAAAAACTTCAGCCACTTAAAATTAACTAGCAGTGGTAGTTAGACAGACTCACGATACAGTCCAATATTCTGCTATTCCTGTGAATCTAGATATCCGATTTTCTTCACTGATTTTATTCATTCTGCTACACGTTTGAAAAAAACATTATTCGTCTTCAAAGAATCAATAATTAATTCTTTTAATTTTGATGTTACGGGGCTATATTTCTTCTCATGCGAAGCAGTACACAACATTTGATACTTTTGATATGAGGACCTCAATTGTATCGAACGAATGAGATTGCTTTTCGAGGTACTGCACAGATTCACTATATATATTGAAAATAGGATATCAAATCAGTGAATATCAAATAAATCCCTCAATTGACTGGAAAATATAATTATTGGTCTTTTAGGTACGACTGTAGTTTGATGATATACCTAATAGCTCCAGGTTTATTAAAGCTTATTTCAGAAGACGATATAGAAAACCTTATAGGTGCGGACTAGACTCCTCAGGTTACTGGATTTCCAACTTTCATTTGTCTCCAGAACCGTATTAGATAAAAAGATAAAAATAGACTTCACAGACTGTAGGAATATTAACCATAAAATCCAAGAAATTACATCAAATTATTTTCTTTCCTGAATGTCTTTAAATGTTTTTATTTTTATTTTTTTGCAAATTTGGTAGGTAGGTGCAAACACTGATTGCTTGCAAATATTTTCTTTTTCTTTGCTTTTAGTTTTCCTTTGAAAAGAAACTTCTTTCTCATCAAATATAAATTATTTCCACAATATTTTGCCAAGTAAACAATTTTTCCATTATTTCATTGAGCAACTAAAGCAGTACAACGCTATGCTAATGATTTCAAAAATTTAAAACTTCTATTTACTTTGGCATACACAACCTTGTTTTCATTTTTCAAAGAGCAGTCCTGAGCCAGCAGGAGTATAACATTTTCTGAGAAATATTTCCTTGTGCCAATAAAATAGCCTGAATCAACAAAACTTGTTATTTTAAGTTTGGTTGTGAAGCGCGAGTCCTGGAATCTTTATTTATTTTTATTTTTTCTCTCAGCAACTGTTTTTTTTTTTTTTATTTGTCACCATCCTTTTTCAGTTATCCACTTTTTATTGCTCTTTTTTTTAATTTTTAATCAATTATCGATTCTAGTTCATATTTCCCAACCCATAAAAAAAATTACGAAATGCAACAAACTTCCATGATGGCATGGCACATACAACAAACACCAAACCAACCCCTATAGTAATTTGATTTTTCTGACATACATTGCCAATTTAAGGTACGGTTTTGTGTCTGTATAAATCATTGCTGGCAAAACGATGGTAACCGGAAATTGGCTCTAACGTTGGGTAGTTTTCAGTTTACAGTTTTTTTTTTCTCTTTCTGTTATTCCCAATGACTAGTCTAATGGTATTATGAAAATTCTGTTAAATAATTCGGAGAGCAGGAGTAGAAGTACATCAGTGTTGCAAAAGCACAACCCACCTATATCTACATATACCTTCATAGAATGAGAGTAAAAAGCAAGCAAAAGTCTTGTATATGTACTTAGCAAGTTATGTGCCTGACGAAGTGCGAGTAATCGATTGAGCGGGTTTTTCATAAATTCATTCGTTATCCTATTAATGTGTTTCCCGGTACCTTGGGATGCGAATCACGTCCTTGCTTGGGCTTCAACGTTATTCCTAGAATGTTCTTTGTTGCTCGCATTGGTTTGAAATTGAGAGAATAGGTGATAAAATGGGACACAAAGAAATGCTTAATATTGTTAATTGAGTTTTATAAGTATCTACCTACTTGTCGAATTAATATTGAAAAAATTAATTTGTTCTTTGAGAGTTTGAGATTATTGAAAAGCTTAACGTTTAAATGACATTTAGTAATCAAAAAATTTTCGGGGGATAATTAAAAAAAAAAATAAAAAAAAAAATTATAAACAAGAATTAGGAGGAATTCTTCATAACAGTGATAAATTCAGGTGCTACTAAGGGCCAAGATGCACCCAAAGAGTTCTCTTAAAATAATTATTCTCAAAGGAAATTAATTAGGAACAATTATTTGGGTTATCGGGAACCTTTTTCCTGTGGAATTTTTCTTACACATATGTATTTGAGAAATCGATAGTGGAAACTATATACCTAAGGGAACAATTCCGAAAGAAATTCCCGATAGAGTTAAATATGTATATTCGGTTGATAGATTTTTGAATGGTATGGGTGTAGGTAATGCAGAAGTAAAAAAACAATGGACTTTTTGAGGACTCTAAGGCATAATCCCGTAAACTCAATAGGATTAGCTTTTATTTTGACAGTGGAAATGAAGAGAGAACACATTAGTATATATATATGTGGAAGCCTTAACAGTGCACTTGTTCATAGTGCCCTAAAAAAACTAAAAGATAATATGAAAAGCTAAGGGTTCTGTCATCAGCGAAACAATTTATGGTAGTAGTAGTTTTCGATCTTTGAACAAAATTAAGCTCAGGGTCGGACCACCATTAATTTTGAAGATTTCAGACATGAAACCATTCAATACTACTTCCATTGAGGAGTCCGAAAGAATTTATTATCCAACCAAGACCATATTCATCAATACACTAAATTTTTTCGGAATAGCAATTAATTCCCAGTGATTCGAAAACTTAACATTAGATCATTAAGAAGTTTTCGTTTTTCTAGAAATTTCTTAAGCTGATAGTTAATAAGGGTTACAGATGGAAGAAGATTCGTCTCTTTTAGCGACGAGCCGAACAAATTGTATTCCGTTTGAAGAGAAGAAAAAAACAAGGAGATGCTCACGCAATGTTTTACCAGCGAAGAATCGCATCTCTTAAGAAGAATGGGGAAAATATTATTCTTCCTTTAGTGCTTTTGCAATTTAAGAGTGCAAAAAAGATTTGTTCAACAAAATAAATCATATTTTGAAGCAGAGAAAGAATCATAAAAACAAAACAGAGATTTGTAAGTTAGAAGTGGAAAGCAAGATATCCTTAATAGAGTGAGAGGCCAAAAAGAAGATTCTTAATGTTTTTGCTGATAAGAAGTTTTTCGAGTTTTAAGCAGAACTATCTGTCGCCAGTTGATATTATCTAGCCTAGACTATCCAGGAACTAACTTAGTATCTTTATTTTGGTTTAACTATTTTTAAAAACACCTCTAAAAATTACTAACAGAAGTTTATTTCAGAGTCATCTTACTCTCACTATGCATTGTACTATCAGGCAGCTTTCTTTAAAATTTAAGAACTTTTGAAAAAATACCGATTCAACACCTCAACATATAAAAACTCTTTTAGATCGATTAAAGAAGTAACACTGATGTAAAAAATGCCGATTTCTTTAGAAGCAGTTAAGAATCAATGCTTGAAAAGAATGAACATATAAATTTAAGTTCTTGAAAAAAACATACCTAGTAAAGAACAAATAAGGAATTAATAAAAAAAAAACCATTGATGGGGATACCAATTTAAGATTGAATTAAGTATGTATTAAGAAGTGTGATACCGCAAATCATACTATTTTGTTCGACGAAGAACAAAATGATTTCTTAGCAACTCACAATATTTTGAATATTTATTGAACAAATATTGGGGTATCAGTGTCAATGTTCGCCAGACAACTACATTCCACCCGACCACTCTCATAGCCCAAAATGAAATGTCATCACATAAAACAAAATGCAAAATATCCCTTAAGTGGATACAGTTTCCATTTTATATGCAACAAGGATATGCATGACATCTTGAATGGCAAAAAAAAAATTTAAAAAAAAAGACTTCTGAGTAGGTTTCATAAAAAACCCGGGTATATGGTCATTTCTTGTTATCTTTCCACAAGGACTGAAGGAGGTAGATATTTTATATTTTTTTATTTGCAGGAAATCATTTTCAGCAAACAAAGACAAAAAAAAAATGAAATGTGCATTGCACTCTCACCAAACCAACGTCCTTTGATTCCCTTTCTTGTCAAGTCCTTCTGCAGTTGAAAACGAGACTTATGAGAGCGAATTTATGAATGGGGAGAATTCGCTGAATGAATGCTTAACTAGAAAGGGTCCTCGTATATCTATTATATCTTTACCCTCCTTCTACCGTTATTTATTTTTACAAATTTTATATATATATTTTTTTTTTATATTATTTAACAATGTGAAAACTGGTTAAACTCAACACAACCGCATAAACAAAGCTGCCTCAGCCAGAGTATTGTGATTTTAATCGTAAATTTTTTTTTATTTTTTTCTGGATTTGATTAGTGGCGGCGATTCTTTGAAGAATTGGATTCTCACCATCTCAACTAACCACCAGTAGTCCTTAGTCGGTCATACAGTATTGTCCTTTAATATAATTTTATATTTATCATATCTTTTTTTGTTTTGGGGCGGCAGTTGGGGGGCATTGAAACCCGAGAAAAATTATCTATTCATGTCAGGATTGCTATTTTGATGTTGTTAGCAACTGCAATTGAGTGTTAATCCGCACTTCTGGAAAAAAGATTCCATCATTGTGCAGAAAGAGGAATATCAAGAAATATCTGCATTTTATGAATATGTACATAATTATGACTTCAATAAGGAAGCATTATTTGGAATTCTAATTGTCCTAAAAAAAATAGTTAGAGAAGAGCGAAGTAAAATACTTCGCTTTAGAAGAAAACGAAAAAAAGCTTTTTTTTTAATTTTGTGGTGAAACAGCTAGAATATTACAATATATAATATTAATAAGCAATAAAAAACCCTCCTGAACAGTGAAAAAGTTGATCAGCCTGGCACAATTGTGGTATATTACAAGATTTAGATTTTTGAAATACTTGGACTTTATATGTTGTAAAAGGATAAGAATCTAGTCTAAATATAGAATAGTAAATGGAAAATCCACTGAACTGGCTGGGCCATATGAAATTAATAGACATTTTTAAAGTTTTGTGGCCTTAACTCCAAGTTTTGCGTTTCGCCCTAGTTTGATGGTGGGGCTCATCAGCTAGATGACATCAAACCTTCTCTAGTACGCAATAATTGTCGATGATTACCGACTGCTATATAAAAAAAAAACTTGGAGTTAAGGCCACAAAACCTTTAAAACTGAATTTCATTTATATAAACAACACTTAATAACATTTAATTTGGCTATTTTAGTCTTTTTATTGATGATTTTGTTAAAACTCATAGACATTAATACTTCGGCCCGATGATATTGGACTCAGGTGGCGCACGCGATTGGAGAATGACCTCAGGTAACATAAAACATGAAACTGGAGAATTAGTTAGAGACCGAGCTAGCTGTGACTTTTTGGTTAAACGCCCGATTAAGTAGCAAGAGAAGTGGCCCTCGTTTAACAAATCTATAACCCTGGTAAGCTCAAGAAGCTCAAAAGAACAGCTTGCGTTGGCATCACTGAGTGTTATCGTACATTTACTTCCTAAAAACGATTTGAGTTCTGGTTAAGTAGATAAAAGGTAGAATAAAAGATAGAGGAATTAAGAAGCTAAATTTATTATAAAAAAATTTCTTTATGATATGTTAATTCTTTTTTAATACTTCTTAACGCTTTCTTTCCTTACCTCCTACTTTACTCATTTCAATTCCTTAAAAAACCGAAACGATATAAGATAAGCCAGTTTAAGAAGGATTTAAGAAGCATTTAAGAATGCTTTAAACAGAAGTGAATTAAGAATAAAAGTTCTTGAAGAACATACCTAGTTAAGAAGAGATAAAGAAGACATTGGCATAACAATTTAAGAATGAAGAATAAATTAAGAAGTGTGATACCGGAACTATGCTATTTTGCGCTACTTAATCCTGGATAGTACCCCCAACCTGTTTCCACATGCGAGCTACTCTTACTTCTGACATCAACAGAAGCGACGACACTACCATTAAACTGACCTCAAGAAGCAACGACACTAGCATTTAGCTGACCTCATGCATGAAACAACTATTCCGATCTCATGTCCACATAAGGATTCTTAGTGTGAAGCTTTCAAGCAGGTGGGGGATGATCCAAAACATCATCGGAAAACTAAAAGCAAAGATGGAAATGGTAACTTGACTTTTATTGATCTTTGAGTTGAAGAATCAAGTCCATGCAATTTTCCCTAGATTGAACATCGCCTTAAAACTTTCCAAATAAAAAATAAAGGCGCTCAGAAAAATGCTGATGATCCAAATGCGTTTGAGAAATAAACATCACATCTTGACCTGTGAAGTCAGTGGTCATAAGCGGTGGAATGCGTAGTGCATACGACTTCGAAGACTGAGCAAATCTGATATGCGTGGGTTCGAATCCTTTGGTGTGCTTGTAGAAAGTTTTTCATAATAAAATTGGTTTAAAGCTCAGCACCAATAATAGGAACACTGATAATAGAACTTGGCACTCCTTAAAATAACTATCTCCAGCCAAAAATAAAAAACGAATAATAAAAGAATTTATAGTGGTAGCACATTTAAGCTGTTGTTGTTGTTCAAAAATTCAATGAAAATTGACGGAATAAAAAATGGTCAAGTAATAAAACTGACATACTAGTACGAGTATGAACAAAACAATAAAACATTAATAATAAAAATGATGTTTGTTACGCAAATTTTTAAAATCTTATATGTACCACAATTATTTCAGCACAACCAGACTTAACAGAAAGATGAACCAACTTCCATGAATTCAGATTTTTGAAAATGAGCCTGACTAATGTTGCAACATTTTCTGTCATGATAGAAGACAAAAGCTTAGGTACTTTTCAACTTTATATTTCGTCCAGTAACAACTTCAAATAAATTTTATAACTTTTCCATGAAATTAAAACAAAAAAAAGTTTTGTTTTTGTATGTCTAAGATAATCAAAACTTTCCCAAGCGAAACAACATTCCGGTTGAAAACATAAAGTTACACATTGAACAAACACCATTCTAATTTCACGCCCAAAAATTAAAATAGATATTGGAAAGAGTCCTTTTAATTTTTTTTTAGCCGAAAACTCCACAAAATTACTTATTCAATATTTTATGGTGGTCATTTAAAATTCAAAACAAGATAATCTCATCTCAAAGGTAAACAAATTCGCTTGAGTGTGATCTAAAGATATATAAATTATACTTGTGAAGGACCAAGAGGGGAAATAAAATACTGAACATTAATTCAGACTCCACCCAAACGTTGCCGTCGCCACTTGACTCAGAGTCCATTTTGTATAACCGCAGACAATATTTCTGTCTTCAGCACACACACTTTTTGTCATATTATTATCTTTGTCTGTTTAACGTGACGATAACAAAGAAATAACCATCCTGCCTAAGCGTTGTCCTACCATTTTTCGCCACAAGGCGAATATCTAATGTATTCACCTGTTTTCTATTTAAATATATTTTTTTGTTTAATACTTAAAGCTTAAGGTGGGGTTGCTTTTTTATGTTTACATGGTTTATTACCCCGAGGGTGTGTTGTGGTTCCGAAGCAACATTTTGTTACTCTCATGATGATGAAAAATGTTAATGTCTTTCGGGTGGGTGACGAAGAAAAAAAAAAGTCCTAATAAAGCCACAAAAATTGAAGCAAATCTGTCAATAGCATGACACCCCATCCTCAAGGGATCATCAATGATTTTCCTTTGTCGGTCTCAAAAAAAACAATAAAAAAAAAAAAACAAAAGAACAGTTGGCTTTTGAAAAGGAAACAATAAAAGTTCTGAAGAAAACCTGGAGTACATACCTACCTGATACTTTCCGTGGCAAGTGCCTTTATTTTTCCACGAAAAACGTCACAATCCTTGACAGGACGAAAATTCCGCCCCCAAAAAATGAGTAGAAGTTTTATGTTATAACGTGTGCGTTTTGTTAAATGATGTCGAAAGTTTCAAATGTCCCAAAACAATGACAGTGACTAAGCCTAAAGCGCGTGGGAGCGAATAAGAACGCTGTGTTGAGTGGTGCACTCTAAGAATGGTTCGTTGGTTGTGCGGCAGTGGTTGCATTGGTGGTGGTGGTGCCAGGAAAACACAAAAGATCCTGGGAAATTCAATCTGGTGAATATAAAATAGGAGAAGGCTCTTTTATGAAGTGTCGGATTGTTCACATATACAACAAGATACAATGGGATTTTCGAGAATGAAACTCATCAGGTTGTTGAAACCAACGACTATTGTACCTATAAGACGAGGGGCACGAGGACGATGAAGTGAATGATATTTGTTGGTTTAAGTTGAAAAAAAAAAAAAAAAAACACAATGGAAGAAGAATTAAAATTGTCTGACTTAATGAGGCCAGCAAACTCGAGGATTTGAATTTCAATTGCCTGGTTGAAATTACCTTTGAATAAAAATACCGTTTTGGCATAGTAAATTTTTACTATTATAGAAACTGGAGAGATTTATAAAAGCTTTGTTTTGTTTTTGAAAACAATATACTTTATTAATATTTAAGAGAGTTAACTGGATCAAATGTATACATCAGTTGCACGTTAGTTTATTACCAAGCATCGAAATTATAAGTAAAATAAAATTATAAAATTATAAGTAAAATAAAATAAAATAAAATAAATAAAATAAAATAAAACAAAATATGACAAAATAATACACACTCTTCATAGTTGGTGTATTATTTTAATATGTGATTTGTAAGAGTCTGAGCTTTAAAACCGAAGGTCTTAAAGACTAACCGCCTTTATTTATAAAAAAATGAACTGTAACTTAAATTTTTATTTCCAAGTTAACTAGTTAATGGATTACATTTTTTTTTACATTTCATTCTTTGATTTAAGGGGTTTACTACATAATGAAATAACAGCCCAATATTGAAAAATAGGTAAGCCTCGAAGCGTATTTGGGGTCTTCTTTCATTTTTAAATATTGGGGGTTAACTGTACATATTAAAATAAAACCGCAATACAAGAACTAATATTAGACCCATAAATGTGAATTGCACGTCAAAATATGCAATTTTATTTTGTTGCTGTATTGCAAGCATACTTTTGGGGACTTATTTCGTTATTTGTTTCGTGACTTGTGATTGGTCTATTTGTTGTTGTTATTTTAGTTCTTGTATTTTACAAATAATTTTGCGTTTCTTTTGATTTTTTGGATAAATGTAAAAATCAATTTAGGTAGAAGAAGTCTACTGCATATTTTATTTCTCTTGATCTTGTGTTTTCAGGTTTATACCAAAATATTTGTTCCTAAAAAGTGGTACTGGCGCTTAAAAATGCTTGAAACAGTTTTAGTTAATATTAAACAAAACATTAGTGAACAAACCAAAATTTCTAATACTTTTCCAGTAAAGTTTGTAAATAAAAATTTGTCATACATCTATCGTATGAAAAAAACATACGTTCACTTATAAAGGAATGTCAAAAAAATAAATCCGATACTCGATAACATGCTCGATATCTTAAGCAGTAATGCCAATCGAAGATATTTCACTGACTTATTGCCTGGTCACTGATGCGGTAATTCGGCCCCAGATCTTACAAAATATGGCTATTCTTATTGACATTTCGAGGAATTGCCATATTCTGTTAGCTTTGTTCGTTTTATTCATCAGTTATACTGGAATGAAGCAAGAAGTTTCTATTTGAAATCTCTAATGATTGAGGAGGCTTGTCAGTCGCAAAGTAGAATTTTATACAGTCAATTAGATTATAATCTCTGTGATGCAAATTATTTACAGATTCATTGAGTTGCAAGGAAATCTCCTTGTTATTCAAAGTAAGATGTGAACTATTAGGTCTCAACGGAAGTCCTTACAATGGAAGTTTTAATCAGTTTTGCACTCTACGTAACATGAAAGCCAAAGAAGACTGCTTCCATCTGTTAAGTATATGTCCAATCTTCAAGCAATACAGACTGTGTTACTTTGGAAAGGCTTTTATAACAGTGGAAGAAACGAAACATATCTTAAATGGATTTAATTAGAAACAACTTGCCTGTTTTTGAAAGAAACCTTTACATTTAGAATGCAGCTTGTAACTGAATATGCATAACTAGCATTTTTTTTAACCTATAGTAACTAAATTAAATGAAAAACAATACAAATTGAGTTATATTTTATCGTTTAAAAAATTTAACGTTGGAAGTCGAGCTGACGGCAAAACCAAAGTAAGCTTTGCTTATAACCTAATTACAATGTAAATTCTCAGAAGGAGAGGTAAAAGCAGTATAAGAAGAAGAAGAAGAAATCGATTTTTGAATTTTTCTTATAATTTTTTGAAATTTAAGTTTAAGGATAAGAAAATCCTCCTCAACCCGTAAAGTAGGTCATTCAAATAAGTGTTGATAAAAGAACTTGTAAGCATAACCAACAACCAGAGAACTGGGTTACCCTTCCGTAACGAACAACTTATCAAAAGATTTGCCCTCGGATCATTGTCAACGTTTCGAGAGACAAAGTCAAAAACCTCGAAAAATTACTCAGAATATCCAAAAAAATTATTTAAAATGAAAACTACTGCTCATTCATGCGATCCATGGTTTATTATATGATTTGAAGTTATATCATCAGGTTTTGTTTACCAATAGTATTGATTTTTCCTTTTTTTAAAGATTGTGTATAGTCCAGTAAAATCAGCTTTAAAACTTACAAAAGTCAACAGAAGGCGAGACTATCCCAAAAAAATGATTTCCATCTTCAAAATGTTTACAGTTTCTTGCCAATAACTTTTTATAGGAATGATCTGCCAAAAATATTTGTGAAACAAAGTTGTAGAAAATATTTTTCTTCATAAAACTAAAAAAAACGTAAATTATTATACGACCAACAGAAGTTGAGAAGATCACATAAATGCCTTTTTAAAAATGGTGGACAACGCAGACATTTTTTTGTGTGAACTTTGTGAATTTAGACTCTCCAAATGGTAACTTCTCTTAAAAACAAAAATATTATCTCGACTACAGTTTTTTTTGCAAATATTTATTAAATTTTCCGCTAATTTTACTGGACTAGTATTAAAGATTGTGTATATAATAGGTTCCCTTTAAGATTTTGGCGTTTTACGATATTCGGGTTTAAGATAACGTGGTTTCGGGATCTGAGTTTTTACAGAATTATAATTTGAAACTTATCTTCTGAAATTTCAATTTTGACTTTTCAGAATTTTGAATTTTAAGTAATATTGATTTATAAGTTTGAAAAATAAAAAAAATAAAAAGATTTAAAATTGCCAAATTAAATTTTATTAAGTGGAGTATTTATTGATATTGATTTATCAGATTTTATTTGGTTGTTTTTTTTTTATTTGTGGGCATATATAAATTCAGTTTTTAGAAATTCGGATTTTTCGGTATAGTAGGGCGGAGCTAGTTTGACCACTTTCTTTTGAAAGTATCCTAAATTACAAACCATACACAATAAATTAATGACAGAGTTATATTTGAGCTACTTAATGAATAGTAAGTCCAAGTGGTCAATCAACCTTTTTATACCTGGTGTTACAAGTTGAAACAAAGTAAAGTCCAGTGAATTGAAAGATTTTAAACAACTTAACATTATGAAACATTTTTACGAACAAATAAATTAGGAATCATTATGGTTTTCGTTATAATTATAAATGTAGATGAATCTCAATATTTTCATACAATGCATTGATCTGTTGTTATTTTTCTTTGAAAAAAAAAAAACAAACAAAACTCATTCTTTCTGAGTACATACTTCATGTAATACTATTTGCCCCGTGGTTCTTCTAGCTCCACATTATCCTACTTATTGCTTTTTCAGGATTTTAAACAAATCTAAAACTACTCTGACATGACAAAACTTCTTTTATATCTACACATACCTCGACAAAAAAAAATCGATATTTTTCTCATAAATTGGTTTTTACTTTTGTTTATTTTAAAAAAAACCCCGTTCTTTAAACCTAATCATGACTTCTGAGTACTGACTTTATGCATACATTAAATTTTTAACAAATCCGATATTTTATTTCTGAAGACTGGATAAGAAGAGTTCTCAGATGTTCGTTATAAGACCGATACACATATATACAAATTCCTCAGCCACATGAAAAATATATAGTTTACAAAATCCTCAATATCCTTTGAAGTTATTTTTAAATCAAATATAAACTAAATCCCTTAACAGATTCTGCAGAAAATTCCCATCCTAGCGAAATTTCCCCACATCCTGTTTTCCTATAAGGGTTTTTTTTTGTGTATATCTAGATGCGTCCATTTTCGTCTTATCGCTCTAAAAAAAAAAAAAACAGAAAAGATTATGTTTTCTTTGAGTGTGTGTGTGTGCATAATATTTTTTATAACCCTTCATTCCAATGCAAATGTTCAAAGTCAATAAGAACCCCCAAGAGCAATACTGAGTGTAAGTTTCAATGTTGTCTTATGATGAAAAAGTCTAGCAAGCGAAAAAAACAAATAGCCTTCTCAATCCATTTTTAAGAAGTCTTTTCATCCACCTACATCCAGTCCATAACTAGGATACAGAGTAAGTGTATGATGGAGTAGCAAACATATACTTAAAGTATCCATATCTCTGACGACTCATATATATTCGGTTAAAATGGATCAAGGATCATAATAAATTCGTCTGATGTCCTTGATGTTTTCTGTTTTATGAGTTTCATATATTGTGTAGGGGTTGTGGATTTTTCAGAGCCATAAAATCCATCTTTTTTGTTAACCCGGTAATAGCCTGAATATGAATAGTAAATTATACCGTTTAAATGGAAAATATATTTAGAAAATTTATTATACGTTAGCTATTTAACTTTCTTCTGCCGGGCAATAAAACAATCAATCGACCATCACAAATTTATATTATCTTTTGAAACCCATTTAGAAATCTTCGATGTTTTTTTTTTACTTGAAGGGTGTCTTATATATGATTTCATATCAAATCCAATTACCCTTACGTACACTTTGATCGAATAGTTGAAGACGCCAAACTGTCATAAACAACAACACTCTGAACGTGGTGTTTCAACCTTGGACGAGTACTGAGGGCGCTGATAAAATTCTACCAACATTGTAGTGTTGTTTATTTTTTCCCACTACTACCCTATCTATTTGTACACTTATTGATATTGACAGAAGGGTGTCCATGACGTGGCAACGTGATGAAGATGAGTAATATCATTGGTTTTTGGAAAATGAATGACAGAATGTACTTGAAGTGCAAAGTATTGTATTTTTTACGCAGTACACTTATGCCCTTGTAATGAAATTATTTTAACTGACTGAAAGGGCTATGGATTGACATGAGACAATTTTCAAAATATAGGCTTTTTTTAGTTTTACAACACCTGCAGATAAACTAATTATTCAAGGTTTCTGAGAACATCATAAATAGTGCAGCCTCGTATAAGATTTCGAAAAAGCTAAGCCTGCTGTTTCAAGATTTTTAAACAATGAACCCTTTTTTCTTCTGCTATCGTAGGATCTTATAAATAGTGCAGCCTGCTATCAGAAGATTTCTAATAGTGAAGCCTTCTATCACTTGAATTCTAATAGTTCAAATCAGTAAGTCCTGGTTTCTCAGGATCTCATTAATAGTGCATCAGCTTGCTATCAGAAGATTTCTAATATCGAAACCTGATTTCTCCGGATTGCGAAACAAAGAAGCTCTTTTTTCTGGACTTCGAAATAGAGAAGCCTACTTTGTCAGAATTTTTGCATGTGAAGTCTGCTTTCTGAAAATTTAATAAATAATGCAGCCTGCTATTACTGAAATTCTTATAGCTAAGCCTGCTATTCTCAGGATTTCGAAATAGAGAATCCTGCTATTTTAGAATTTAGAAATAGTGCTGCTTAATATTTTAGGATTTCGAAGGAAATAATGAAGCCTGCTTTCAGAGGATTTCAAAATAATCAAGCCTGCATTCTGAGTGAAGATGGCTTTCTGAATATTTAAAAAAAAGTTAAGCCTTTTAGTTTCTGAATTTTTAAACAATAAGGCTTGCTTTCTCCGGACTTAAAAACGGTCAAGCCAGCAATATCGCAGGATATTTAAACAGTGAAGTCTGTTATCTCAGGATCTTATAAATAGTGAAGCCTGCTTTCTGAAGATTTCATAAATAGTGCAGCCTGTTATCACTGGATTTCTAAACAGTAAAGCTCTTTTATCCCGATTTAGAAAAAGTGAAGCCAATATCAGGATTTCAAAACAGTAAGCCAGCTGGATTAGTATTTCTAAGTGGTGAAGCCTACTTTCCTGAGATTTTTGACTGTGAATCCTGCTTTCTGATGATTTCAAAATAGTGAATCCTTCCTTCTGAAGATTTCTAAGCAATTAAGTCTTCTTCTAAAAATTTCTTAAGTCGTACAGTTCATTTGTTCATATGTTTATTTTACTGTTGCTGCCACTGTTCGCTGCATTTTCTAAATAGATATCCCTTCAGAAAGAACTTTTCATCCATTAATTTTTTATTAATTCATTTTGGTTATCGGTATTTCTTAATCTGATTAAAGTGCTTCCAAGCCTACATTTTTATTTACATTGCGATAGTTGTTATTTGATTATGCAGAAAATGGTTTTAGTAGATAACTATATATATATTACCTAACAATAGAACAATCTGAAAATTATTCAAATTGGTAAGCATAAATTCAAAATTATTTTAAAACAAACAACATGTCATCGGTGGTCTCTTCATGTTTCAATATGGAAATTACTTCAAATTTACCTCATAGTCATATAGTATCACCAGTCTGACGTTTAATTTCCATCTTCCATAATGAAATACATATATATATAAAATTGTCCCTCTATCTATCTCTCACTCTCTTAGATCATCAGTGAACAAGGACACATTTCAAACACACAAATTGAAAGCAAATATTTAAAATCAAAACAGGTGAGACCGACGACTATTATATCCATGAAAACGAAGACGAAGGAACATCAACGAAGACGCCTGATGACAATGATGACAACCGAAGGATGGCACCACCACGTCTACACTTACATAGTATACACATTCATATATAAATATTCCTTCTTACAAAATGTGAATACATATATAGAAATGATAGGAGTGAGAAAGAGAGAAAAACAGAACCTCAACCTGTCTTTCATTTATCATCATCAGACATCATCATCTTATATATATATTTCGTGGTAAGAGCAAAATAAGAAAAGAAAAAAAAAAATAATGGCAAAATATGACGGACGGATATGGAGGAGACATCTTCGTTTCCTTGTACGTTTTCTTGGTTGGATTTGTGCAATTTAAAGTAAATTTTCTTTTGCCCTAATGGTTTGGGATTCGACGAAGGAGCCAACAAAGATGTCACCATCTGTATTGCTTGAATGTTTAAACTGCGAACGAAGATTGAGAGCTTATATGGAACGACGCGACAGAGACACAGCGACGTCGTCGAAGATGAAGAAGGGAAGTGTTTGTTTAGGACCAATTTCTTTTTGACACACACAGCTGGATTTGGACGTTAAGTAAATGTAATAGATTTTTAAGAATTTCACAAGCTGAATTTTTAAAATGAGTGATTTGTTTTTTGTTTTTTTTTTTTACTGAAACCAACAATGTTATTGTGATCTATTTGGCAATAGTTTAGAAAAAGCTTTTTAAAGTTTGGAAATGAGTCTCACATCGTTAGATAAACACCGAGACTGAAAAAACCAATAAAAACAGGGATCCAGCTCGAAGATTAATATCGTGACTTTGTTTTGTTATTGTGAACGATTTTGTATTTTTCTTATCTTCATATCTAGCCAGTAAGTTATGACAACATATAATAACTATTAAGAACTTGTTCAACACCAGCCATAAGGTAATAAAAATAAACGAAATATTGTGAACAATTTTTAAAACAGTATTTTTAAGTTAGATTTGGTTAGCTGATATATGATTACATAGATAGATTTTACTATTTAAACATGGCCCATATTCACAATTTTAGATTAAAAACCTCATTGTTACCAAAGTCAAATAATATATATAAACTAATAAACTAATCAAAGTCTAACTAAATTTTAAATTGAAACCAATAATGGGATTGTGATCTACTTGGGAACAATTCAAAAAAGCTTTTTCACTGTTCCGAAATGTCATATCGTAAGATAAACACAGACTGAAAACTATTATTGTGACTTTATTTTTTTATTGTGAACAATTTAATATTTTTCACATCTTCATAAAATTATATATCAAATTGTTTTATATCATTAGTCGCAAATTAATAATGATATATTTACGTTACTATTGTGAACTCGTTTAACAGCAGCCTTAAGGTAAATGAAATATTGTGAACAAGTTTCAAAACAGTATTTTCATAGGTTGATTTGGTAAGTTTATAGCTGATATCGTATTACCATATCTTGATTATTGTTTAGACTGTCCGAAATTCACAATATTAAACTAAAAAGTTGACATATTGTGACCAAAAATTCAATATTATAAACTTAAAATATTGAAAATTTCAAAATTTCGATGTTTTTAAAGATTTATTGTGATCTAGTCCAAATATTGGATCTAATTTTTCTCAATTTTATTTGTTGTTTCCACTTGGCTGTTTGAAATTTGTTTTTTTTTTTATAAGTTATGGGCCACGAAATTATTTTAAAAGTTTTTTTTTTAAGGTTTCTTTATTTTAAAACTAATTTTTATTTATTTGTATTTATTTAATTTTTATTTTGGTACATTTTGTTTGCAGGAATTTAATTGCTACAAATTTTGTTGTGTAAAGTTAAATTTATTGAAACCAATGATACGATGATTGTGATCTAGTTGTTCTTTTAACAATAATTCATAATTTTGGGCCTTTTTTTGAGTTTTTCACAAAATTAAATTTTCTTTTTGACTTTAGTTTGTTATTGTGAACGATTTCTTGCTTTCACATATTCATAAAATTAAACTTCAATACATATTTAAATTATTATTATAAGCCACTTATATTGATTAGATTGTTTTTTGTAAACTAGTTATATCTGAAGGCAATAGAAACATAACAATAGTACTTATTGTGAACAGTTTGATATTATAACTAAGGGACAAGCTTAACTATGTAAGTTTATATAGCTGATATACGAAGACGTAGTCCTTGGTTTATATAGAAAATTAGCCGAGATCACTTGAAAGTACATATCTTCTATTTATTGTGACTAGGCATTTAATTGTGTTCAGTTCAAGATAGTTAGGAAAAATGTTGATAAAATTTGACCAACAATACTAAAAGACCTATTGTGATTTAGTCTTAGTATATTGAATACATTTTTCTCAAATATTTGGGTTAGAAATATCACTTACACTTTTTAAGATAATTTGAAGACTTGTTGAGAACATAGTTGATCAGCTGTTGCAACATTGCAGTCAGCGATGGAAAACCAAAGGTTTTAAAAGCAACTGGTGAAATCAGATTTAAATTGTCATCTTTCATCTTAACTCCAACTTCCACTAAATGGTGTTCAAAAGTAAACTCTTCCGTTCATCGGATACACATAACGCTTCCCATACAAGTTTAAATATTTCATTACACGTTTTTTCCACCTTTTTTCGTACGAAAATTGCGTTCCCAATTAGGAGACACGTCTCTACTGGATGTGATGTCTGTTCCAGCCTGAAGAAATCTACATTGCCATTCGATGTTGACGCGGTTGATATAGGTACTTCTCGATGATGATGTTGATGGGTTGGGAAACCTAATTGTCAACCGGTCCCAGCTGTTCTGTCAAAGAAAAGCCATCAACAATCCGATATGCCTTTCAAACCAGCAAAACCACAAGTTAAAGGATAACGTTGCGTGTCTATAGCGAATCATGTTTCGGAGAGTGGGAGGGTGAAAACCAAACATCATCCAGTTGAAAATGTTATTATCAAGATAATTATCATCATTGCCATTTATTATCAACGGCGACGGCGTCGATGTGATGAGCCGCATCAATTCATGTCCGTTTTCTGATTGTTTTAATTAATCTTATCACAAATAGAAGCCCCAACCAAGATGGATGGATACGTATCGCTTGCATGCTGTTGAGCTACTGTTATGGGGCTGAGAGTAGAATGTTTCCAGTCTTGGTTGTGGCTGCTGTCGGATTGACTGATACCATTGCTGGCATAAAAGAGTGCACAATGCACATCATATACAGACACATCCATGGAACTGCCTGCATTGAATTGACTGTCGCATCGAAAAAGGTGTCAAACCCATAAACGGCAACGAAATGAAATCCGAGCGGTTAAACCTCATTTTCCGACAAAATCAATAGCAGTAGATTTGTAGGTTGGATAGAGTGCTTGCAGCTAAACTAAAACTAAACCAACCAGAATAGACCACAATGAACAGAGCAAAATATAAAAACTAAAATTACTGGTCTCCTTATCGATTAGATAGATATTTGTCTAAAATTGTATTTTAATTAAAGTGATGCGGAATTTTAGATGAAAAATTGAAGTGAGGAATTCGAAGAGAGAAAATTAGATAGATACTAATAAATAATAAACGAGACAGGAAAGTGAAATTCCTATCATGCAACTATATTTTAGTGGCGGGTAAATTGAAGAGAAAATATTTTATACTTCATGAAATATTGTTTTGAAATATTTCCTGTTCAGCAGGAAACAATTTCATATTTATATTTTAAGATGATTAAACATTAAATTGAAAAAAAAAATAAAGCTTTATTGGTCAAGTGAGAATTTTTAATAGTCGATGGATGAACATTTTACGAATTTTCGGTTCAGGGAACTAATTTCACGAGAAACATTTCACATGGAAAATAACTACACCGCTAGTGGGAATTTATTTCTCTTTTATCATTTGAATTTCTTTCTCACGTAAATGAGAAAAACTTCAATTTTTGTGTAGTAAGCACCTTCAATTTGATGTGAATGTGGAAAAATACACAAATTTTAGATCAAATTGCTTCTCATCTTATGTGGAAAATAACGTCACACATAAATTGAAACTATTTTCCACCATAGATGTGAAGTTATTTCCCATGTGAACTTATTTCAAATGGGAAGTTTTTTCACTTCACTTTCATAATGCAGGGAACTAACTTCACAGCAACTAATTTCACGGAAACAAACTTCACATGGGAATTAACTTCACAATTAGTAATGGAAAGTAAATTTCCAAGTGAGAAATAATTTCTCCCTTTTGTGGGAAATAATTTCATTTTCGTGCGAAGTTACTTCCCAAGACGGGTTGGAGATAATTTCTCAGTGCATTTTCTTATGATTTAGTTGTTTTAAATCTCTTCACATTTACACGACTTTAAAACCAAATTTGTGTTCCTTCTTATTTCTTTACACTAGTGGTGAAATCAATTCCCATGTGAAGTTTACACACACTTTCACATCATATTAAAAAGCTGTTATTTCTGACAAACGAAATGGAAAAACCTATTTCTCAGCTTATGTGGAAACAAATTTTAATAAAAAAAAAGTGAAATAAATTATTTGCAGAGGGTGAGTTATTTCCCATTTTAAATTATTTGCCATGTGAAATTATTTATCATGTGTATCTCGTGTAGTCCTTTACTTGCAACATTTTCAATCGTTTTGGAAGGAAATATATTAATTTTCTGATGGGAATTAAGTGCACTTTTTTAGGTGAAATTATTTGCCGCATGTGATAATAAATGTTTTCATTTCGTGTGCTATTAATGTAAGTGTATTTCCCTCTGAAGTAGAGACATTAAATAATTTTAAATATGTATGTACATTTTAATTGTAGAGAGAATTAACTTCACATAACGTGGGTTGTTCTTACAGGCCGAACCATTTGAAAAGAAATTAAGTTGAGCTTTTTCCGCCGATTTGTCCTGGAAAATTAATAAAAGAGTTCCCTTTGAGTTCTGGACGTTAAAGATTTCTATTGAAAGGTATGCCTAGTTGATTCCTACTGAACCTCAAAATATCTGTTCGTTTCTTTGAAATATCTTGCCACAGATTCCTTGACACGGCAAGTTCGCACTGCTGACTTGAGAAAATGTTAGCGTATTCTATTACTTTTTTCGTCAGTTCATCTGCCTCTTCATTTTCGTATAGTACGTTATCTGGGGAACCAACAACGAGTTACTTAAAGTAATGTAAATTTTGTTGCAAATTATGCTGGGGTCCATTTACACCGAGCTTTTTATGCTTTAGACTTTAGAGTTTCACTAGTTTAAACCTCGTTTCTGCATTTCGATCAATTTTAAAGTGAGTTACCTTTCACTTCAGTTGAAAGATCTTTGAATTAAACTTCTTTGTTAAAACTTGTATTATTTTATAAATGATCCCGTAGTTTTACTTTGTCATAAACAAAAAATTATATCTTTTAAGGGAAGTCAATTACAGAAACACAAACAATTCTACAACAGTAAATCAGAAGGTTTTATTACCCAAAGTCTTTTATACTTATACTAAAAATATTAAAACCGAAATAATCGAAATGAAACCTAAAAAGGCAGAGATTTACTGTCCCAACATCTGTTCAGTAAGATAATAATCGTTAATTTTACAGAAATTCCGACCATTCGCCACTTGGTTTGGTTTATCCTTTTCGCAATTCAAACAAACAACTTTATTATTCTTCTGTAATTAAAACAAAAATCCCTATTTACACAACCACAAGTGCCCAATTATTTAGTGGAAACATGGACATTATCTTTTCGGAAATAAAACGAAAACGCACAGAAAAAGGACTAAACCACACCAAAATCATCGAAAGACGCATAAAGCCTTAAAGTTAAATCAGAGTACCCTTAACAAACTGTTTGTCGCAATATAACTATACTGACAGTTAAAAAGTAAATCCTTTCTAATGCCTCTGAATCTTAGCTTTTTTCATTTCATTAAAGTCAATCAATTTCAAATGATCTGAATAATTACCAATCCTTAAAGGTTGGGATTGAGTTAAGTTATCGAAACGAAAATGTGGGTGGGCATCTCATTTTGTCCCAACATTATTATTATCTTAGTCGAATGTTGAGTGAGGGTGAGAAAAAAGGATGTTCCAACAAAAACACAAACACACAAAAAAAAATAAACCAAAAAGGACGATAGCAAGTATCCGTAAATGCGTTCTTTCCCTTGTTTCACCACATTTACCACCATCCATTTCAAAACCACTCTATATTTGTAGGAGAGTAGGCTGGCCTGGGCACAGTAAGAGAAGTCCTGAAACTGAAACATGTTGTCTAATTATGTCCTGATGAATTTGCAAAACTCATGCATATTTCAGTAGGAGAGAACTGGATGTTGGAAAATAGTTTTGTGTGCGGAAAATAATTCGACTGATAAAATCTCGAGGAATGTTGTTTAGGCAAGGGAATCCGGCCTATAGGTCCTGCCTGAAGTTTAGTTGGTATTTATGCGGTTAAAAATGTTACTATTTGATAATTTAATTTTAACCGAAGTATCTTTATTCCAATAGAAATATCTCCATTTTGCGATGCGAAATTTTGTAAAAAGGACGAATAGGAATCTGTGAGATAAAGTTTGTTGATTCGTGATCGTGGTATTTATTGTTTGCCTTTCTGAGTTTTCAAATAAACAGGGTGATTTAATATTTTAGGGAAAGATTATCGATGTAAAAAAAAATTAGAAAGGGACTCGTTGCGTCGGTTAAAAATGATTTTTCATTTTTTTCGAACAGAAAATCTGCTTTCATAAAACAATTTCAGCTTTTACACATGCTGATGAAAGTTCCATGTTAAGCTATTTACACACTATCCCACAATGTAATACGACATGTAAAAAATGTGTAAAATAGTATGGAAACGAAATTTTTGACAGCAAATCATAAAACTCATTTCACACGATTTGACATGTGTTTAGATCTGAAAATTTAGGATTGATTCCAAAACCATCACACATTCCATCACACTTAAAATTAAAATTATATATCGCGCTCTTTACAAACTGTAAGACTCAAAATCTTGTAAAAGAATTTTGTAAATAATCTTTTTTTTTCTAAGAGATTTGAGATTTCCGTGACTAAAAAGTTTAATAATACCCTTTTTACAATTTTCGCGCACAACATTAATATTTCCGCTCTTGTTTTCAATCAATTTTTCAACAATTATAAAAAAAAAATGTTCAGATGTCATCCGCGTACTGCTGATTTTGACACTGCTCTGCGAACGAGAAATCGTTGTTACCTAAAAAGCCTTATAGAAAAGCCTTATATACAAGGTGTTTACTACTAAAGATTCAATACACGCCAAATGATTGTTGATTTCTTGTTCTTGTTGTTCCGAGAGCAAAAATTTGATTGGAAAGAATTATGGCGTTTCTGTGTTAGTACCAATTTGTTTAGTTGCTGAATAGGCCAAGTATTGGTTTTGTCTAAAAAAAATCGTTTAAGTGAAATATTACGATGATAGAGAAGCTCAAAAAAGTAGGTTTCGCCATACCGTTTTTTTTTTGTAAATTCAATTTTTAATTTTTTATTCAACTTATAACTACTTAAATGCTAGAATAACTTAACTAACTTACTGGCCCCATGCGGGCGCTCTAAATTATACTATAACTATATATTAAAAATCCCTTTCGGCGTAAAAACTAACTTAAATTAAAATTCAATATTACTTAAAACTAAACGAGAAAATTCTTAAAAAAAAACTCGTTTCCCTATGACATTTTATATAAAAAACTTAAAACTACCCTTTACCTAAATAAAACTAAATTAACCTAAATAAAACTAAAATATGCGTATTAGCTATCTATACGTAAATAACTTAAAACTACTTAAAAATACTTAAAATAACTTAAAACTAGAACAGCCACCAGCATCATTTTTTTTTTCGCAGCAGCACATGCATATGCACACACGCTTATAAATATGCATATATTTAACAGCGCCAAATGCACATACCCACAAATAAATGCAATTTTATGCATTTTATAATTTTTTTGGTGCCACCACTGTCCTACATAAAATATACCTATTAATACCTAAAAAAATACGTAGGTCGGCCAAGGCAACAACTTTGGTCAACCATCAATATCAAGGTGGTCCCCCAACCACCAGAATTGTTTTACTTGCTTAACCAAGTCCTTTCTGTCCCGAAAGGGCACAGCTCTACTGAACCGCAGACGCTCTGCTCCGTTCCCAGAGCCGAAGTCTCGATCATACAGGCGTCGCTGATCCACAGTTCTACGGCCGACCTGCTAGATTAACGGAATCGCCAATCTACCCTGTATCAGCCCCCGACTGTCTAAACAGAGGAATGAGATGAAACCGTTAAGACAAACGCTCTCACTATATTCTTCATTGGGGTAGTAAGCCCCGAAAATAGGTCCATTGGCTGAGGTCATCGTCCTTGAAACGTGACCCCAAATCAGCTTAATTAAAAAGTTATCTATCCTGTTTATATTGGCCCCGTTGTATAAGACCTCGTTGGCATAATAATGTTTGTACTCCGACTCTGGTGTTCTGTGTAATCCAAGACAGGTCCTAATACACTGCCTCTCAAACACCCGAATATTTTCCATTTGAGATGGGGCAACGTTAAACCACACAGGGCACCCATAGGCTATAAAACAACCGTCTTGTCAGAGCAAACGCTACCCTAGCTCTGGCCAGAGCAGCATCTATTGAAATATAGATACTGATCTAGCCATATACTAAGGTACTTTACTACATCTTAACTCGCCAGTGCATGTCCACTTGGTCCAACGATCACTAGATTTCTCCAGTTCTTTCTTGTATCCCTAGAAGCCTTAGACAAAGGGTTTTTAAACAGGATAGTTTCTGATTTCTGAAAGATAATTTTTAACTTCCAGTCATCACAATATCGCTGAATCTTGTCGAAGTCACGCTGAAAGAGAATTCTGATGACTTCAACTTTTGGACCCGTCCTGTACGCTACAAGGTCATCGACATAAGCAATTGCATGAGTGAGACTACCTATCAGATCGCTGGTGTAAATACTAAAAAGAATCGGCCCGTTCTACAAGCTACCCATTGTACCACGGACACGAACGAATTGCGTTGGCCATGTAGGTGTTTTCTCTGCTTTGGAATGTTTTGATTACCAAAAGTTGAACGAAACTTTTTTACGGGAAAACTTTATTTACTTTACTTTACTCAAGAGGGCACACTTGGAGTGTTCCCTCAGTTTAAATTCACACCACCCATTAACACCAACAAAAGCAATCACTTTAAAAGTAGAAAACTTTCATATGGCGTCGATTTTTCAGAGCCTCCGTGGCGCAATTGGTTAGCGCATTCGGCTGTTAACCGAAAGGTTGGTTTCGAGTCCACCCGGGGGCGGAACCTTACATGGGAATATTAATCGGTTCTTCTCCCAAAAAAGGTATATAATATACATATCTTAACTAAAGTAAGATTCGTGGTAAGATTCTACTGGCCTTGAATAAACATTCCAACCTTAAAACAAAAATAGACAAAATGGAACAATCTGGCTTAATTTACAAGTAACGGAAAACTCGACGAAGGTTGTAACCAGATTTACATAGGAACAACAAAACAAAAGCTAAAAAACAGAATTGCCGGGCATAAATCAGACATTAAAAACAACCAAACGCAGAAGACAGCACTGGCAACAAACTGTCATACGCACATTCACTCGCCCAACTTCGATGATGTAAAAATTCATAAATATTTATGTATATTTATGTTAGTGCAATATTAATGTAATAAGTGTAAGTTTCTATTAATTATAACTTTTAGAAAAATGTATTGTAATCATATTCATCAATGCAAAATAGATAAAAATTATTATTCATCTGAAAATGTCCATAGACATGGACGAAACGTCATGAACAAATAAAAACTTGTTTCATTTTTTGACCTGAAGCAAATTCATCAATAAAATTCAACAACAAAAAAGGTCACTCAATTCCACTGGATAAACATTCCAATACAATCATATAATAAATAATTAGTCTTATCTGTTGATGTTGGAGCTGTTCTGTTATCATCCCGACCCATATGATATACATTAAGTACACTTTCCTCAGTTTGAGTAAACCTGAATCCACTTAGCCACATCATCTTTAATCTAGGATTGTTGGCAATAAGTTTCCAAATAAAATTGAAAACAAAAAAACTTTCTGAATTTTCATTCATTCGAAAGCCACATTTCAAGTCGAACACATTTAAAAAAAATATATGTATATTAATTATTTATTATTTAAACTACCATGACTGAAATAAAAGAAATAACCTTCGAAACACCCAGCAGCAGTGGAGAATCTGAAAAACGGTCCGAGCAATGTTTGCGAAAGAAGAAAAAACTTACAAAACTTGGGTAAGAGAGTTTTTAAAAATCACTGTTTTTTTTTTACAATTTTTCTAAATTCAAGTAACGGTTATGAAATATGAAAAAAAAAAACAATCATTCATTCGTTTTATTTTTTGCTTAAAACATTAAAAATTACAGTCCATTGCAATTTCTATATTTCTTTCTATTAGTTCGGCGAATTCCTGTTCACAAATTCCTCGAGCAAATTCCGTGCAACGACGACGTATCGAAACTAAAAAGTCGCCTTCAGTTGAAAAATTTAAAGAACCATCGAAATTTCTTATACCGTTTGGCATTCGGAAATCTTTATCACAAATGGATATGAAATTAACTAAGAAGAACAATGCCCGTTTTCAATGTAATGTCTTCCAGGATAAATATGGTACCATAGCTGTGCCCAAGCCCTTGTTAGTTTCAAAAACATTCACCAATGATAAATTTTATCCATCGAAAGATAGTCTGTATTACATGGTCAATGAAAACAGTTATGGTGATATTTCCGCTAAGGTAGCTGGTATGAAAATATTTGCCACTATCATGCTAAACTCCTGGCGAAAAAGAAGGGACGATGTTAGACGTTTGAATGAGGAGGTAGAACAGCTACAAAAGAGGGTAAGATAAACAAAATTTCCAAGGATTATTTTAAGTTCACTAACATTTTATTATTTCCTAAAGTCTATAAAAATCAAAAATCAAGTTCATGTCCTAAGTTCGGTCTTTCGCAATGAACAAAAACAAAATGAAAATCTCCACCGACAACTACGTCGAGCCTCCGAGGACATTCAAACGTTGCAGTCCTCAGTAGAAAGTCTAACCACTTCTTTGATAAGTGCCAAGGCTGATGCGTCCCTGTTCCAGCAACAATTCCACGCCAAGGAACAGGAGAATGACTCCTTGAATAATATTGTCGCTGAAACGAATAACCAGCTTTTCAAATCAATGGCACAGGTACGACAGCTACAAAAAAGTCTGTCCTGTGAGCAACGAAGTGTCCAGTTGCTGGAAAATCAAAAGAACGAGATTCTCTGTGAGGTGAGTGTGGAGGTTTGGTCTTTTTTTTAATCAAATAATGCGATATGAATCATTGTAACAAAAGAGTATCAGCTTGAAAAAAAGGCAGTCCTTTTTTTCTAATGGAAGTTTTAAAGGTCATAGGTAATAATGGCATGATGGTTTTCCCAATTTGTTGTAGGTACTTTGTTGTGGTATCCTGGCTGTGAGTCAAGCTTTTATGTTTGATGTGATTATTATTATCAAGAGAATAATCAGCCCTATCGCCGTATCCGTTCGGACCGTTCGGAGAAACCTACGATTGGACAAAAGTTCCGATCGGAGCATTTATTTAGTTCATGGTATCCGAATCGTAACAGAAATAAAGACGCCTGTCGGCGCATGGATAGTTATAAAAATAAACAAAACTTGTTATTAATTTCAAACAAAACAAATGATTCGTTTCTTTGGTCACTAAACCAGACCAAAACTCATATACAGCAGCAAGCTCTAGTTTATTTATTTATTTTTTATATCATCGGACGAAATTCCGCCATTGATTAGCTGTCGGAGGAAATCGGAACATACACCAACCTCACAATCGCCATGCATCGCACGAATTTACTGCGCGTTGCTGTGATTTCGACATTTTCGACGCATACTTTATTTTGTTGAGTATTTTCAACTTAATTCAAAAAATCTAATTACTTCACCTTGATAAGTAATGTTTATTAAAAAATTATTTACCAACAGATAAACCTGACTGAAATGAAATGGAAAAAAGAAGAAGAACATTACTTGATGGATATTTATAAAAAGAATGAAGAACTAGCAAAGGCATATTCTGAAATCAAAATTCTCGAAATATTACTTGCTGATTTAAAAGAGTAAGTATTTGCATATGGTTAGAGTTTTTTTTTTTATTACATACTAACTGACATTTGCAGAAAAGAATTTCAAGTACGCGATTTACGGAAATCAGATCATGAACTTAAAAATGAAATTGAAATTCTTAAATCTGAAGCGCGATTACTAAAAGCTGAGCTAAATAAATGTTTAACTGTTCGTGTAAAACGCTTTTGGAAAAACTGCATGAAACTAAATCGCAATACAATGCTATTGGTTCATCTTGGTGCTTTTTATCTGCTCCCAGCAATTCCACCTCCAATCTCATTGGATATGCCTTTTTCTATTAGTTTGGATAAGGTAATGGGTGTGATTCGGCATTAAAGAAATTAAATATACAGAAGGTCTAGATCTAGAGATTACATTGTGTACATTAGTACATATTTCATGTCATATCAAAATTCGTTTATATTTTTATTTTTCTATAACAATTGTTTATTTTGTTTGTTTTTATTTTAAATATACATATAATTATTATATACATACCTTATTTAATGATTTGATTTATATTTTATTTATAAACTTTTTAAATAAATATCTACAAGGAGTGATGGCACGATCCAGCCGGTTAAAATTAAATCGTATCAAAAAAGTACCTTCCGTTCTTAGGCATCAGGTACAGGTACAGTCAATAAGCTTCTCCGGAAAATACATCATCCTTGAAAACAATTCACTGATATAAAATTGTATCAACATTTATCGGTCCATCCCTTGGTCTGTATGTGCGTAAGTGACTATGTGCGGTTGTCTGTGCCTCGATCTACAGCCAATTACTGACAGCTTCCATATAAAGTCATCTCACATTCAGGCCACATTTCCGCCATTCATCATAATTCAGAAAATTAAATTTTCCCTGTGATTCATGATTAACCAATATATACAGGGTGATTGGTATAAGGTGCACTAAAAAGCTTGAGCGTGTAGGTGGAGTTAAGACAAGAAAAAATCGTATGGGAGGGGGGGTCTATTTCCCCCCGTTTAGGCGGAAGGGGCAATTTTCTAAAAACTTGACTTAAATCAGAAAAAAAATTTTTTTTAAAACAACGGTGAATGGTACAAAGCGTTGTTATATTTTTTTGGAAAGCCAGAAAACTACTCTTTTATTTAATTTTTAAGTTAAGTTGTTTAAATGAACAGTTTTAAAAAAATTAATTTTCATACTCAACATTTTGATTAAAATCGGATGGTATGTAATAAAAAATAAAAAAGGGATAATCCCCTAATTAATAATTGGCCTGAGTAGGTCAAATTTGAGAAAACCAAAAAAAAAGTGTTTTTCTTGAAATGAAATACTTCTAGTTTTTCTTAATTTCTCAAAAACTCAGATACATTTTGGCATCCGGTTTTCTGTTTTTGACTAAAAATTAATAAGAGCATTAATTAATTTTTTTTTTTTTTTAGTTTTTTTTTTCAAAATGTTGAGTTTGAAAATTAATTTTTTTAAAACTGTTCACTTAAACAACTTAACTTAAAAATTAAATAAAAGAGTAGTTTTCTGGCTTTCCAAAAAAATATAACAACGCTTTGTACCATTCACAGCTAGTTGTTTAAAAAAAAAATGTTTTCTGATTTAAGTCAAGTTTTTAGAAAATTGACCCTCCCGCCTAAACGGGGGGAAATAGACCCCCCTCCCATACGATTTTTTTCTTGTCTTAACTCCACCTACACACTTAAGCTTTTGGTGCACTTTATACCAATCACCCTGTATAATGCCAACAATAAATTACTAAATCTAAATTATTTAATTATTTTTTTAATTAAAAAAGTAAAATTTCTAAGTAAAATTTTGAAAGGAAAATTTCTAGAACTGCCTGGTTTTCTGTGTTAGATTCAGAAGTTAAAGAAAAATTTATTGAGTTTTTGAAGGAAAATTCGAATTAATTACGTAATTTGCTAAAGAATAAATAGAAGTAATTATTTTCTCAATTCTGATTTTGCAGGTGTTGCCAGCATTTTAAGAACATGTCACATTATTTCTAGAACTATTAAATCTTTTGTGGGAAACACCCTTTTTATTAATACTGTTTGTATAGTTTATTTTAAGCGGTGGTAGCTGAATCTTCCAGAAAAGTGATTCTAAGAAAGAAATCACTAGAATCGCTTCTCCTTCATTGAATATAATATGTACATTGCCTTGAAAAAGGCAAAAGGCAAATAAAGATGAATCATCTACCGCCTTGCAGGTTCTCCTGGAGCAATTTCGTGTTGCTAACATTATTTACCAGGCAATTTAGTTTCCGGATGGATTTTTTTTTTCTTCACTATCGTCCTAACGAGGGTGAAAGTAAAATCAGACTTTATACGCACATAAAGCCGGCTGAACACTATAGAAACAAAACCGGACGTAAAAAGTCCTGATTATAAGGTTTTCATAAAAATAACCGAGAAAAAGCCGCCAATCATTTTTTCCACGTTTTATCCTTGTCATGGGTGTATACGCAAATTTTCCGTTTTCATTTTTTTTTTTTGTACTCTGGCAAGGTTACAAGGACAAGATGAAGAAATGAGATTGGTTTTGCCTACGAGAAAAAAAGGGAGAGTTCCGTTTTCATGTATTGATAAGGTATTGCAATACGAAAGGTAAAGCCATTAGGAATCGGTTGGAAAGGGATAAAAAGACATTTCCCGGGCAAGTATACCTTTTTTCAAGAGCATGCGGTGATAAGATTGAAATTTAAAAAAAAATCCATTGTTAAATATTGTTACGCTTCGTTAGGATTGAGGTATAAATCAGAAAAATTGAATTAGATATAATCAGATGGGGGAGAATTTTCGTTTTGTTCGTTGTGGGTTTGGGTAGAAATACAATCACAGTATAAACGATTAGATTTGCGATGGTGGTTTGAAGGGACTATACATTTTCTACGTGAAAGAAAATCTCAATATTATATATTATTATATTAAGATGACAAATTTTGTATAGTTAGCATGATAATCAGAATCGAACTTCAGATAGTAATGGTGTTTCAAATACATATGAACTCTCTTATATTTGTCTAAACAAAAATGAGGACTTGTGAACAACTCAAGAATACCGAAGTAGTATATTAATTCAGGATAAGAAAATTGACAAGTCAGAATCGAAAATAGTATTAAAGAGATTTTGATGGAAAGTGAGACATTCATTATTTTTGGCTTCTATACTGTAGGTAAGTACAAAATTCGATTTATCAGATTGACTTCTAATAAAAGTGTAAAGTTTCGCTTTAAAAGGTTCTTCACTTTTTCTGTAAGTGTTTCACTTTCACTTTTTCTAGTTCCACGACTTTTGCAGTGGTTGCAAAATTATCTTTATCAGGTTATTGACATTTACTGGAGTTACAAAATTTGTTCTAGTAAGTTCTTGTATTTTACCAGAATGATCGAATTTCCTTGAATTCTATTGGAAGTGACACGTTACTTTCATCATCATCTTTCTACAGGAGTTGTTGGTTTTTTTTTTTATAATGTACGACCACTCAATGTGTTATGAAATCTATATGCATATTGTTTTTGAATGTATGAGCACATAATGAGAAGGAAAAATTAATCCGGGTAAAGCTTTCCACATTCGTGTAGTCCGGTTAAAGAAAGATATCTGTAAGGCAGTGTACTCAAGGGTGAACTGATGGACAAAGACATATAAATGCAATTTGCTTTTTCTCCGGAACACTCTTAATCAAGATCTTTACTTCAACTGGTTTTTTTACGGTAGATTTTTGTCTTGGTCCGTTTCAAAAAGAAAAAGTGCAGTAGATACTGAGAATCAACGTATAATCTCCGAAGAACCATTACATATAATTTCTCAAAATCACAGAATTAGATGAATTGGAACTGGAAAATATGTCTACATATATATAAATAAATATATATAAACCACCACTCCTAGTAACACAAACAAAATGGATTAATTCATGGATTGTCAGAGATTTTAAAACTTTGTAAAAATAAGTTGTTCTTTACATGAAATTATTTTACAAATAATTTCAACATTTGCTTTTTCATGTAAATCTGGAATGGAATTTCACCAAAAAATTTTATCTTTATTTTAAACAGCTGTGAAACTTGCACACCTGGAATCTACACAAAAGGATTGCTTGAGAGAAAAATTTATGAATTATTATTCTATTAGTCTTGCAAATATAAGACTTACTGCGTATGGGATTGTATTGATTGCTTTACTTATTTTTGGGTAAAGATTTGGCAATATCTTCTTTGTTTCATAAGTTTTCGGTAATCAGCTGAAATCTGGGAAGTTATAAAAACTTTGTTTTTTTTTAATAAAAAGTTTAGTTATATTAAAAATCAGTTTAGTTTTTTCACTTTTCATACTAATTATTAATTAATTCAGCAGTTCAAAAGGATGAAGATCGATATTGAGACAAAACTTGTGATGATGAAATGCCAATCATTCTCTGTTAAACTATAAGAACATCAAATGTGTAGATTTACAAAGGTGGACCGAGTACTGATCCTATAGTGAAACACCTTGGTTAACTAAAGACAAGTAGTATAACTTCGATATCACACTTCTTAATCTATACTTAATTCAATCTTAATTTGGTTTGCCACTTTATTCTTTAATGGGTAATTTCAAGAACTCAAATTCATTTGTTCACTTCAACTTAAGACATTCTTAAATACTTCTTAAACTGACATTTCTTAAATCGATGTGATTTTGTTTCTTAAATACTTCTTTAGTATCTCTAGAAAGGTTTTTATTTGTTGAGGTATTAAATCGATATTTTTGTATTCTTTAATACTTCTGTAAGCCTTTTAAAATCGAAGACAATCTCTGTAACCATTTAAGAAAGAGAAGATGTCTTACATTTCATTGCGAAATGTCCTATTCTTTGTGAATTAATAAGGTTGTACTTGAGCGCAAATTCTTTGGACATTGAAGAAGGTTTGTGTATTTTGAACGGTGACAAAGGATGGGACATTCTATACAAATACACTGTTAATACAATACGCTACAGAACACAAAATAAAAAAACAACAATTAATCCTTTTGTATTCAGTTTAAGGCAAACTCTTTAACATAGAAAATGTATTAATGAAAATGTCAATCTGGTAGACGGTTAAACGCCAAACCAACTAGACTTTAAGACATTTCAACAAGTGTACATAAATTTACTTATACGATTTTAAAGTCAATAAAAATTAACTAACTAACTAAATCGAATTATAGGTACTTATGTAGCGCCATCTGATTCTATATCTGAATCATGCTTGTAAACTTTTATAGAACACAGGAACGTCATGCGAAAGAACTCGTTTTCGAGACTCGGTGAAGGCACAGGTACACCTATTAAACAAAGTTTAAATTTGATCTTTAAAAAATGTTAAATAATATTCTAATTACTAAAAAAAGCAAAAATAGTTAATAGCAAACATGAAATACTTAACAAGGTTCTTAAATTGTTGATAAAAAACAATGTTTTTAACGCTTTCGAATTCCGTCTTTAAGTGATTTTGTTCAACTTGTGCAACTATCTGTTCCACCAAGGGAAAGTGCTATATTAAGCACTTTCTTTACCAATCATTGGCTTACCTCAGAAATGCATACAAAATTTTGAGCGTAATAATGAAGCTTACCTGCAACGAAAAGAAAAATACAAAATAATTAGATTTGTAATAAATTTCGATTAACTTCGTTATTGAAATGAATAAAAAACTACAGTCGAAAAGTAGCCAACAACAAGAAATTAACCATTGCTATCTTCTAAAATTCAGTCAAGAAATTTTACTGACACAATACTTAGTTAAAAATTGTTATATTGATATTCAGAACTGGAAACTTTTATCAAAACCTTAACTTTTAAATATAAAAAGCATAATTTAATAATTTAGCTTCCACGTGCCTTTAAAATTTGAAAAGAAAACAATCATGACAAACGTGGTTAAAATTTTGCTACAGAAAATTAAACATGTCACGATTAGTTTATTCATTTCAAAAAGCAACTTAACATTCGGTTAAACATGATTTCAATCACACGTATCTAATCCCTCTGACACCTTAAATAAATTTAAAGTAAAAAACCTCTCACATATTCGGGATCCCTTCAATACCCAATCCACTCAGGTGACAAATGTTAACATTGCAAATTACTTGTACACTACGTGCAACCACAAAATTCAATTTCCGATCTCAGGTTATAATCCAAAAATACAATAGTCTCTATGGAATACCACAAGATACACATTGTAGTCCCTTGTTATTTTGTAAAAATATAAAATATGCACATTTTTAATCACTCAACTATTCTTTTAAGCAAATAAAATTACAAACATTGATGAGAAAAAATATATAATAAATCCAGTTTACAAAATGTTGCATTTTTATTCAATATTTTATTCCAATATTCATACACATATACATGTGTAGACAAACATCCTAGACAATCCCATTAATTTCCTACAAAAAAAAATATATTTTATTTTTTCTGTGCCATAACTTCAATTTTTTATATGAATTTCTGTATTTTATGAACCGAAGTGGCAGTACTGTCTGTGTATAAGGCAGTTAGTCACAACATGTCCTTTTTGTCTTTTTTTCTATCTTTTTAATTCCCCTTAAAATAAAAAAAAAAAAATGTAAAATTTAAATAAAAATAAAAATGGCGCTTTCGTGTCGGCAGCCGGGTGGTCGTGGTAGTGGTAGCAATTGTTATGGACAACGTAGTTCTTTACATCCTTGATAAGTTTTCATTTTTGCCGCTGCACAGTGTTCATTTGGTTAAATTTTCTCTCTACATATACAGGGTGTGCGGGTGGGGGTTTTAGTGAATAAAGTTTTCATAGTTTACTACCCCCACATCGCGATTTTGCATTTGAAAACGTTTGTTGTTATGGCACCCAAAAGTGTCTGTCTGACTGGCTCGCCACTTATACATCCTTTAAATGGCTTAACAATATTATTTTTGTGTATTCATCACAGTTAGCTAGGATATGAATACACATGTGCATTGGACAGAGATATGGATCGCTTAGCATTGCACCATTATAGTTTTGCCTTCAGGACACATACAGTTTCGCATGAAAAATTATATTTTACTCTCGTCTACGTTCTTTTTCATTGAAACAATGGAATTAGATCATTTTTATAGTACAAAAAAGGACAAAATAACTGTTTTGTTATCCTTTTTTTTTGTATGTTTGAATGTGCAAATGAAACTGACAGAAATAAAACACGTAGGTGTGTCTATTTTGCAACATTAAAACGGTTTGTTGGAGGAGGGTTGAGGAGCCCCCGAACACAAAAAGAACTCTAACGGTATAAAATAAAACAAACAAAATGGTGGCGATGGAGTTTGGTGTTGTGTATGCTTAGAGGCACCAATTTGTTTGGTGCGAGTGTTTATTTTTTGTTGTGTTTCCTTTTTTTTCCCTCTTAAATTTGATTTTTGCGGGTGGTAAGCAGAAAATTCATATTTTATTCAATTTCTGTCGATGAGTTTGAGGTTATTGAGGGGTCGAAGATGTAAATGTACTTACATAGTTAAATTTTAGATTTTTTATTACATTTACTGTGAAAAAGGGATGCACAGTGTTTCAAGTGTAAATATTGGCTTTTTTGTGAAAATTTCGCATGCATGATTAAATTTTAGTAAAATAAATTGGTTTTTCATATACGAAACAAGAGGGGATTCGATTGAAAATGGTATTAGCTGAGCTAATAGCGCTTAAATGGATGCGGAAAGACTGTTTTTGAAATTGGTTTTTATATTGGTTTTTGTGCAATGGCAAAACATTTAATGCGGTTTGTAGTGGTTTTTGTGAGTGTGCTTCTAGTTATCTGCATATCTGTGAGATTATTATTAAAATTCAACCTATTATATTTTTCTATAAATTAGTATGTGGACCATTGGAGTTAGTGTTGATTTTAAATTGGATTGTTTTGGTTTCTATACATACCTACATATATTCTGAACTATAGCTGGTTTTGATAGGTTTTTGTTATAATTGAAGCTAATTAAGCATTAAAGTTTCACTAACAGAATGTTCGAATAGTTGTTAAGAGGTCTTTGCGAGATTAGCATAAAATAATGCAAAACAAAATATTTGTTTATTTTCGGGTAATGGTGCTGATTTTATTCTAATTCATGGATAGACACTTTTGCAGTTTTTCAGCTTATTATGCTAAATTTTATCGTAGTTGTCAGAGTTGAATTTTCAAACGATTATATGTGCAAAATACCTTATAATGGGTTTAGTTGCAGAGATTTCATTGAATTCAGGTTGATTAAGTAATCACGTTTAAATCCTTTTAGTTTTTGGATGGATAATGAGTTTTTTTTATTAAAGTTAAGTTCACGAAAATATTTTTAGAAGAAAAGGCGAATATGAAACCTGTTGGTAGTTAGGAACCGCTTTCGAAAACCAAAACTATTAGTGCTATCTATATTAGCTAATAGCTCTACTTACACTTTGTGGAGTCTCATAAGTCATAACAAATACTAAAGTAACCCACAAAAACACAACTTTCGCTTCTTTTTTCACACAATAAAGACAAATGTAAATTTTGTTTCATTGTTTTCAATGGTAAGCAATTTTTGGAATTAGTATTTTTGACATATCAAATTAAATTGACCAATTTTTTTACGTCAATATGAGCTTACGAACAAAATTAAAAAAACTGCAGAGGGCCTATTCTTGTTCTGTGAAAAGTGAATTGAAAAAATCGTTTTCACATTTGCTTTTAGACATTGCTTTCACCTTTCCGATTCACTTGCTACAAAAAAGCGATTCTCGTTCAATGAATCAAAATTAAGTGGTGAATTTAATTATTATCGCTGTGGTGGTTAATATTGTTGTGTTTTGTGTATTTTCCTTGTTATTGAGGTTGCTAGGGGCCGATTCTTTCACTTAAAAATTAATTTGCAAATGAGGGCGTGAAAACAATTTATTTAAATGCAAATTTTTGACGTATGGTTTCACTTTTTCACAGAACGGGAATCGAAATAAGGGTGAAAGTGTGAAAATATTTTCATTCCATTTTTTTACAGAACCAGAATAGGCCCCCAGGAGGTCAATTCTCTATCTGTGAATTTGTGAAGTGATAATTTTTTTCACAGCTTCACTATCATTCCGATCTCGAAATTTAAATCAAATGTCAATTTTTTTTTTCGTATGAAAAAAAATTTATTTTGTGAAGATCAAAGAAAAACAAAACGAAACGAAATTATACTGCTTTTGCTGTACAGTAAAATAACACCCTTTCTTTTACAAGGCAGCGAAATTTCAGTTTTTCAGTATAACGATGCACCTTTCGGCAAAAGCCCTTGTTTGGTTATGAGTTCCGTTGTATTGGTTTTCTGCCCGGAAGCTGGGGTCATAACATAGATATTTCGGAAATCGATAAAATTTAATGAAGATCGCCTCCGTAGTTACTTCGAATGGATTCCGTCCATGTCAAAGGAAACGACGCAATATCATCAACTGTCTCCTTAAAAAAAGTAAAATCATTCTTTCCTGAACAAAATTAACTAAACTAAGAATTTTAATTTACCTTTGTTCAATATGGCGAATATTATTAATAATTAATGGAATAATTAATCCTGACATTGTTTCTCAAAATGTGTTTTCAAACACAAATAATAAACTCAAAAATTGCACATAAGTCACAGGATCTATCAATTAGAACTTTTTAGTACATAATTGTCAGCTATTTTTCATAATTTTTCATCGCATAAGGTGTGCTTGTGAAATGATAAAAAAAAAATCGTTGTGAAAACTGAAATGATATTTCATTTATCACTTCACAGCTTCACAGATACAGAATGGACCCCCATACGTGTTTGTAGTGGGAAAAAAATCTTTTGGCGGTTGAAGATAATTAATATCCTTTTTGGCGCTAGAAAGATCGATTTCACACCGTATCGTTTTAAAATCTTTCCCACTCTCTCAGTGACTACTTTTACGTAAAAAATAAAAGCTCGTTTATTTTGCGAACAATAATTTTGATGTCATGTGCTTGGTTTTTTGCAAAGCCATTTGATTTCAACTGATTTAAAATATGAAGTTGCTTTGAATTCTCAGATTTGATTCCTCTGATTCTGACGAAAATAGTGCTAAAGGATACTTTATTCCTAACGTCCTATTTTGGGCTAAAAATTTGGTCCGAAATTATCAATGGAATCATTTGAAAAGAGAGGGACTTATCCAAAATAATTGAAAGCAGCTTTGCGTAAACGTTATGAGTTTTCATTTGAACCATAATATTTTCTAAACCACTAATCTTCCAAAATCAAGTTGTACTTTGGTAAACTTGCAAATTTAGGAAAACATTCACCTAGGGACATATTATTAGAAAGTGTCCATCCATAATTCCTTAATGACTTCCTGTTGTAATACTACAACAAAACACATGTACACAGGGAGTAGCTGAGACAACACTTACATAATTCTCTTAAGCCCCCTAGAGGCACAATACGTCCGTAAAGACTAATTCAAACTACATCTGTCCACATGCATATTTGATGTCCCCTCTTCAAATTATATACACCCAACAAAACGCCCATCAAACACAGCTTGTTGGCCAAACTTGTCAGCTTAACGAAACCTGATTAATAATAAATGAGTGGTGAAGTAGGACGAGTATTGACATTTTCAAAAAGTCATTTCGAAGATGCGACTCCTCTTTCCATTTGTGATGTAAGAATCTACTGCATGTCATTGTCATATTTATCATATAACTGCTTAATGGAGTGACGTTGCTTGAAGTTGAAGAGCAACAAAAAAAAAATACCAAACTTGACAACAAGTCGTCCTTCGTTGGAAAAAGAAAATAAAAATTCGACTCTTTCACAGTTTTTAAGTGTGTTTCAGTTTCAATTTGGACTCATCAAGTTTTGCTATTCATATAAATTTCTCGGATAATGGGATGTGAAATTAACCTTTTCCATTAAGCTTGAATCAATTTTGTAGGTTTTTTTTTTTTTTTTTTGTTTAAGAGAGTCAGGGTTGAACAGCTTTAACGTTTAACAAAAACGGAACTCATTAACATATGGCCTGTGGCGTATTTTTTTGTCTACAGTAGCATCTGCCATAAAGTCGTTGAAAAAAAAATGTTTTGTGACAGTATTTTGCGGAAGGCCACAATGTACACCGAAATTTCCTTGCTTTTAGCATCGCACCGAACACATCATGGTGGAATATCCCGTTCCCGTTCCTTAAATCCTCGTCAAAAGCTACGTGTTGATGAAAAAGGAAACCCATGTAGCTGGTTCCATTGTGTCACACACATGACATACTTTGCAAGCTGTAAATCTAGAGCGTGTTATCCATCAAGCGATTTAATGGATATACATTTACACACACACACACACACATACGAATTCATTTATGTGTCTCTTTGGTTAAATGTTTAATTAAAAGCGAAAGCCGTCGAATTATTATTTCCAGTGTATCACTTACGACAAAGAATACAAAATGGATGGTATGGAGGTTGGTTGTGTTGGGTGGGCTGATCCTGATGATGATGAAGATTGCTCCATCTATCGAGTAGTTGGTGTGTGCAGAGAATTTTAAATGTTTTCCGCATCAATCAACCTCGTAGCTCTACCATCACGCACTATAAACGTATAATCATAGAGCACACAGTCACAAAGCACCCTTATAGTCTTCAGTCAGCTTCAGCTTCTCCAACACCAACCATAATGATAGGCTATAACTTTTTCCTTATCTTGTTTTATATTTAACATCCTGTTTCTTGCCGCTACTTTTTTTTCTTATTTTTTTGTATCTGTCTGTTGTGTATTCTTTTTCAGCACCTTAAGCGAAGAAAAATTCGATACACACGCCGTTTGAATGCCGCAAGAGGAAAATGACTTTTCCTTCGCCTTGTCTATTTCCGCTTTTAACCTCATCCTTCCTGTTCCTCTATAATGGTATTAAATTAAAAATCCTGTCAGCAATATTACCAGACAGAATAAGGTGTTTCGAATTGAAAGGACTTTTGAAAAGCTGATGAGGTTAAGGAAAATGAATGAAATTTTTTTTGTGTGAACTTATTATTCCGACGACGTTATGGGTTTTCGACTATGGGATCATTTCAGAAAACGTCGATAAGTTTTTGATTGTTCTATTTTTGGGAATTTTATAGGAATTGTGTTGTCTTTGCCACTGTACTGGGTTTTCTTTTAGCTTATTAAATACATGAAAAAATTTCAGGGTAACAAACCTCGACGGATGTCTGCAGAAATTAGAATGCCGACCTTGTAGTTGAGCCACAACCTGATAAAGAAACGAGGATCCCAGCATCTTAATGTCACGTCTACTTTCTTAACCTATACCTGATATATGTATGTATATATTTACTATACAAACAAGTATGAGATATGTGAAAAATATTTTTAGTGGTTTTAAAAGGATCAGACAAAATAAGTATGTGTTTTAACTGGTAAATTCGATACTCTATAGAAATTTGTCTACAAACATATTGGTGGGATTTTTGGGGTGTGTTCCAAATATATATTTACATATGACTTAAAAATGGACATTTATAAGATCTGGCTTCTTTTCCGAAGCTCAATCAGACTACTAAGACATATCATAGCAATCGATGGTTGCAATACCATGAATTTTTTATATTAGAGTTTTCTTTCAAAGCTACCTAACAATTTTTGCTGTATATAAAGACCAACCTTGTGAAAAACTGTCAAAAATAGCATGGAGCTTCAGTTTTACAGACCTACAAGAGTCTGGTCACACAGAATTAATGGGAAAAGAAATACAAAGAAAAGGCACAACAACGTCAAGCGAAGAAGCAAGGACCAGGATGAACATAGGGAAACAACCCATTTGGACATTCCCCTGGTCTCTACCATTTAATAAAAAACTCTGAAAAAAACACTTCTTTGAAACCATCAAAGTACAATTCTAGAGTTAAATGACAAATGTTTGTTAAAGCAGATGGTTGGAATTCCTATGAACTACATAGTTGAGGAACCGAAAAACAACTAATAGGAAACCTACAATTTAGATAAGTATGTAGAAATGCGGTTTTAAGAACACTTATTTTTGAAAAGTGATTTGGTTGATTGGTAAAAACTACTTTGGGGACCGCAGTCTTAAGGAGACACTAAGCCAATACTGACGGTGCTGTATGATTTCACGGTGATGGAGATAATGGAATTTAAGCGTTAAGGAATTTAAGTTTTTCATCAGATCAGCGAAAATAAGTGAAATAGAAACCGGCTGAAGAAAACATCCATGGATCTTTTTTGACAATCGCATTTCTCTGGAATTATAAAGACGTAAAATTGCGTTTTGCATTTGTTTGTTACAGTCCAGTCAAACGGTAGTTTCACGTTACAAAAAATATACAAATGGATGTTTTTTTCGAATTCTATGTTTTTTTAGGTTTCTGAATCCGTATCTAAAGAAATCCAATAAAATTTCCTGGTGCGTTTTGAGATATCTGCGAAAAACCGCTGAATTTTCGCATGGCTTATATCTCGGAAACTATGCGTCTTAATTAAAATTTCATCCACAACAAAATGAAAGACCATTAAATTTCTTTCAAAATTCATATGTATTGTTTATTTCTCAGGCGTACCGTTAGCCCGTCAAATTTCAACGCGCTCTAACGGGCTAAGGGTACGCCTTTGAAATAAACAATATGGATCTGAGATGTAAGAAAAAAAACGAAAAAAATGCGAAAATACCGCGGTTTGTTTTGGATATCTCAAAACGCAGCAGGAAATTTTGTTGGATTTCTTTAGATTCGGATTCAGCGACCCAAAAAACATAGAATTCGGAAAAAAAATCCATTTGAATATTTTTTGTAACATGGGGTCGATTTCAACTACGCTTTGACTGGACTATTATTCTTCTCCTCCTAACCGTCTTATCACATTTTGATTAAATTGGGATCACTTCTGGATGGTGGCCCTACAAATATTTGCATCATTACAGTATATAAAATTAAAACGCTTTAAGATTCGAATTAACGGCCGTCATTTGGTTACATCTAACGTAAATGAAATGAATCAATCAAATTTTTTTTTTTAAATATATTCGAAAATACAGGTAAAGAATTAGTTTGGTGTGTAATTTATAACTGAGTGATTGCATCTTCCACAAGTTCGTCATTTCCCGTGGATAGTATAATATATATATATTTTGTGGAAAATATATAAAGTTGATTTTGTATCAATTGAATAAAGTTCTGCTGCACAATTATTCATGTCAAATTTAAAAAAAAAATCATTCTATTTTCATGTTGATAATGTCAAAAAACATCGATTTTCCTCATTTCCTTAGCATCATTTCCATAACATGCGACGTAATCATTACCGTAACCTGCTAGTTACAGTTATGACGATGTGTTTACGGAAATGATTTTAAATATGTTTTTATAATTATTTGTGTAGATTTCTTAATTGATTTAATCATAGATTAACTACAGAACCATAAAATTGGTTAACATATGTAAATATTAAACATTTTTAGGACAAAAGTAGGCCGTAAAATGGTGTCATTTCCGTAGCAAAAAAAGATCCTAAAAAATTCTTAAAGTCAAGTGTATAGACTTTTAAATTATCAATTAAATCCGTATAGTTTTTTTCTTAAATTTAGAGAAGAGACATTTTCAATGCAAAAAAAGGAACTTTTAACAGAGAATCACCCAACTGATCCCCCTATCGAGGTCAGAATACTCCTGAATGGGAGCAACTATAGTCTTTAAAATGGTGCAAGTTTTGTAATTTTCAAACTCAAATGCATTCATCAGAAATTATTTTATTATTAAGTGTTGGTTAAATTACCTTTTTTCTTAATTAGTTTTTAAAATGCATTTTCATTCATCAAAGTGTACCAAAACAATTCTTTCCTATCTTGCTATTCCTTCTAATTAGTGTCGTGCAACACCTGTTCATTTAAAAGGCAATGTGCCTTACCGACACATAGTTAAAATATTTGTATACTAAATTAAAAGTGTTCTACACAACTGCATACAGCCAGTTATCTACTTTGGTACTACAACTCAACTTATTTCCATAATACAAAAATACAACTGCAAAGTCCACCATCTTGTTAGTTGTCTGTTGAACGACAACTGATAGCTGTCTTTTAATAACTGGTTGTGATCGATAATACCAAATATAAAAATGACAACAAAAGCATAGTTGAGTTGTGACACAAAATAGAGGCAAAGCTTAAAATATTGTTGTGTATTATCTTGTAAAGATGGCCAGTTTTTAATCAAATGAGCTCATTAACTTCATAGAAAATTACGCCTCACATTTTAAACTTCCTTTTGAATTCAAATGAAGTTGCCTCAAAACATGTTTTAAGAAAGAAATTCATGATTTTCCTCCAATAAATTTAATAAAAAAAAAGTTTACTGATCCTTTTATTTATTTAAATTGACATTGAAACACCCTGTAATAGAACAACACTACGAGACGAATAACAAAACCACACCTCGTTTATCTCTCAAAAGCCAACTCTATACCACAACACAATCAACGCCATGTGGCGCACGTTTGTCTGTCGTAGATTAGACAATGTGGCCATCGGCGGGCGACGTAGGCGGTGGCGTAAGCGCAAATTTCAAAATGAAACTATTTGTAGGAAGAGAATGAAAGGATTCCATTCGCATCAAGCCATATCGGCTTTGCGAAATATGACGACGGCCCACACCAAACAAAAATCAACTCTCAGTGTCATAAAGTTTCATAAAGATTTTCAGAGTAGGTATAGTCGACGTCGTTCTTCTTTCATTTTTTTTTTTTACATAGCCTCAAAGTATATGCTGTGCAGCCTGGAGACATGATAATGAAAAGTGAACGTTATGGGGTGGTGTGATGGTTTAGAAATAACACATTTTTTGTTTAAAAAAGAAACTTTTTCCTTCATAAAAAGTTCTTTTCATCTTCGATGTTATAATTTATATGTAGTAGATATATAATATCTATACATATATATAAAAATGTATATTTTGAAAGTTAAAAAGAGCATAAATCTATGAGGAAAGCAAATTAGCCATTGTAACCCCTTCCATTTTTATTTGAGATGTTTCGATCAAACTGTGATCTTAGATACAAACGAAGATTAAATATAATTATAAGAATAATATTTCTTCACAATATTGTACCCTACTTTAGCTCCTCACCCGAACAAGGGCTGTTTTTCTATTAAAAGCTTTTTAAATTGATTTAAAAATTTATCAAACTCAAGGATCATTCTTTCTTTTTTGTATTCTCGTTTAAATATCTTTCAAGTTTGTATCATGGTTATAGGGAGTGAAGTATGTTTATGTAATTAATTAATGACAAAATGAAAGGGAATAACATTTTGTCAGAAATTTTAATTTTAATTCTTGACTTTGGGGGGAATAAACTCTTGCAAGGCATTTCGGGAGCTTATGAGTGTTTGTTTAACAATTTGATTGAAGTCAAAAAGAATTATTGATTTTAGCCACTAACAAGTTGTTTCATTGATCACTCGAACACTTTAAAGTAACTGACGAAGGCTTATTTTGTTAGCCTAATTGAGCTTGTGTTAACATTCAAAACACCTTTAGTAATTACAAGTGTCTCTTAGCAGGTATTCCGATATCTATGTGATTATCCTGTCACATACGGTTGTAATATGTAAAAATTGAAAAATATTTAATTATTTTATTTATTTTAAATTTCTGTTCTAAATTACACTTCCATTACGTCTCTCCAGCTCGTTTAATTTTAGTCTATTTAATTTATTTTCAATTTATTTTATTCATTCAATGCTTAAACAAAGTAAGATAAGATAATCTTTATTTTCTTCGTTGACACTTATGTAAATGAAAATAAGACCATTAATTAAAGACTAACGTGCTTCTATACTGACAAATTATAGTTTACTCAAACAAGAGTGTGTTCAAAAATACCCGCTGGGCAACTTATTATAGCATTGCCCTTCGTCACTGTACAAATATATAGAGATGGTTCTAGAATCGAACCCTGAGGAACTCCAATCACAACAATTAAAAAGTCAGAGGGTATATTAATTTTTTGGATTCAACAGCTTGGAGCCGATGGCTAAATTAGAATGATATCTGCCTTACTCCGCAGGGTTTCTGCTTACAATACAATTACAAATTAAAAAGTTTAGCACACTTAGTACTAAGTGCGAAGAAAAAGTTACTTTTTTTTCTAAAAATATAATCAAAATAACTACTGGCAGATTGTATTTAACATGAAAAAAAAAAAAAAAACAAATCAACGTAATTTAAAGTGTTCTGGGTACATATTTCTTCTAAATTTAATTCAATAAATTTTGTCACGAAAATGACAACACCTTTGAAAACGATAGAATTGTTTACTCAATTGAAATGGAAATCACAGAAAAGAGTAATATTAAATTTATAATGATGTCTGTTATCAACATAATATACAAATTTAAAAATACATTGATTTTTGTCATTTTAATAGCGTCATTTTCGTTATCTTAATTTCGATTTGCTCATCTAATTTCCATATTTACTACTATTATATAAAATCTACTGTTTTAATATACATTGACAAACATTCAGCCATTTTACATGTTATTTCTTTATAAATCATTTCGATATAAATAAAATGTCATTCTTGTGACAAAATGAAATCATTTAAAAGCTTTTCAAAATGTAACTTCAAAAATCACAAAGAATTAAATGACTAAATTTTGGAAGATACAATTTTCGTAGAGTTTGTCATTTTCGTTATAATTTTTAATTTCAAAAGCGTCGTAAGAACAAGTTCCATCGTTTTTAAATAAACTATTGTCGCTTAAATTAATTTGACAAGCAATTGAAAATAATTTAATCTAAAATTCAAGCTTTTGAATTACACTTTTTCAAGGTTAACATTCTTACCACCAGAGCTCTCTGAATATTAAAATCGGGAAGAAAATATGACAATTATTAAAGTTATAGTAAACGCAAAAGCCCCGATTGGGGTTGTCGATTAGCAATCGAATTGAAATTCGTCGATCGTTTCAATGAGTTTTCATGTTTAGAATTGTGCAACGCAATGGATCACACAATGTTTTATTGTGAATAGACCTTCGTAATGTTGTAAATGGTTCAAATTTGACAGCTGTTTTGATGTTTTAAGTTTTTTCAATAGTAATCGACAACCGATAATGGATAAAAGTTGATCATCGATTACAAAATCTAAGACTAAAAACTTAAAAAGTGTTCATCAAGAAGTCCCTTAAAAGAAACTACACAAAAAATGCCTATTAAGAAATCTAAGGATCCTTTGTATTTCCTCTATTGCTACTGCGGTTATTGGGTTAGTATTAAAGCAAAGTATTACCACCATATTCAGACTTAGAAACGAGCTTGGTTGTAATATTATTTCCTATAGTTTTTTTTTACTTTTTTAGAATTCACACTCCTTTGCGTTTGGATTGGTGTGTCTGAATATAACATCAGATTTGCACATGAAAACTTTTTTCGGAACTTCTTTTGAGGAAGTGCCAAATCCTCTTGACGTTTTATTTGATATGATTTTTTTTATTTTATTTTTTATAATACACACTTTGGTCAAAAAAAATAGATTTAATGTTTGCTTAATGCAAAAACACAAATTTTGTATTTCTTTTGTTCTTCAAAATAATCTTTAATTAATAAGGTATGAAGAAGAAAAAATATTTATAGGTTTTATTTATAGTTTCCCAGCTTCTAATTTTAATCCTACTTTTTCATTAAAAAGAAGTAAAAAAAAAGATTTTTTATACGAATGGTAGAAACTTTGGTCTAAATAAAATGCATGTCTTGTTTTATTCATGCAGATATTGAATATCTAGACCTACTTTATTTTCCTTGTCCATGATCATTTTTGGCTTTCTGGTTTTCTTCTAAGAACATATAGGTACTTATCATATCTCTAAGAATTGCTTTTTTATTTAGGAAATACCCTGCATAGAAAAATTAAAACTAATCATTGGAATGTCCACAATTTTAATAAAATCACAAGTAAACCTAATTAAATTGTAAAAAAAAAACATTTGTATGTATTTTAAGAGTCAATGGTAACCAATGACAAATAAATTTGTAATGAACTACTTTAATTTGACCCTGGATTCCGACGAACTTTTCTTATTCAAATATTAATAGCCCATCAAATCTTTGCACAATTGAACTTTAACTGAAAAACGATTAAGAACAATTAAAATGCAAAATTAATATCTGCGATCAACATTAATTTCTAACTAATTTATGTTTCCAAAATAATTAAAACTTCATCGTTCTCATCTTTACAGCCTTGGCTTAAATTCTATTTTCATTGAAATGATTTTATTGGTGTAATTCTTTTTAATTAAATATGAAAATCCTTTAATTTAAATGCAACTATAATTTATTTTCCATTAACTGTCTAGTTTCTCCATCATATATATAGTCTTAGTTCAAAAATGTCCATATCTTCAATTAATTCCAATTAAAATATTTATCATCTCAATGTCAAGAGTGTTTTTAATTTAAACTGTCTTTCAACTAAACGAAGATACTCTTTATAATTAAAAGATTTCCAAATGAATTGTATTTTCTAGAAATGAGATTTCATTAAAATAAAATTTGTAAATAAGAAGAAGAAGAATAAAATGCTTTTAATTACTGTCTATGTCTATTGCCTTCGGTGACAGACTGGCCTCGTGTCATCGTCATTCCAATACCAAAACTCAAGGATACTTTACCCAAAAATTAATAAGATATCCTGTAGCAAATGTTGTTTCTTTCTGATTCGTATAATTGAAACGACATCAACGAAAGATGTTGTGACATCTTTTTACCCATTTCCATAATTCGTGAAGAGATTGGAAAATATATAGGATGACAAGGATGCCTTAAATAGCAATCCATAACCGAGCCTTTTTTTTTTTGTATAGAAACGAACGAAGTTACTGCATAAGCAAAGCGGTACCACAGGCTTTGAGAATTTTTACAATTTTATTTCATTTTCACTGTCCTTGTTATGAACTTTGTCTAATACTCGGGAGAGATAGAGTGGGTATCTATGAGCAGTATGCCCTTAGCACTCTATGTCTCAATGGTTGACATCGCAATTTGACGAGGATCGGTAGAGGGTTTTTTCTTAAGTTGTACGGGTTGTTTTTTTTTTCTCCTTCTCCTTCTCCATTTTTTTCTTTCCCTTTATCTTTACCTCTGGACTGTCAATTGTTTGTCAACGTTAATGGAGTTTTCATAAGGCATCGTCGCTTTGATGTCCGAAGTTCTCGTCAAAGTAGATTTATTCTTCTTTTAAAAGAAAACAAAAAAAAAATCTGTTCCATTAAACTTTCAAAATCCATCAAATAAATGTCTTCAAGCAAATTTTGCAATAGCAATCAAAACATATTTCAACGCCGCCGCCGGGAGAACTTCCTTTTGCCGCTTCGATTGCTTATGTTTCTCTGTCTCTTTTATTGCTTTTAAATAGCTAGCCAATGTACCGCGGCACATTATACTTTATTCATTGTGGTTCTGGGCAATGGTTTTGAGACAAGTCATTGGTTAATGATTTAGGGTTGCCAAGTTGTATTTGATAATTTCATAATTAAAAAATTAATTAATTTTTATTTATTTTGATGACTACAATTAGAGAAAAACGTTCGGTAAAAGTTTAACACGGCTCTACTTAAATTTACAAAAACAATATTTTTCATATAAACTTAGAAACTCACACCGAGTTAATAACAGGCTTAAATTAACGGAGTAAAAGTATCATATTTGATATACAGCATAGTATTTTCAACTGTTTTTTAACATTCATATGGTCAAAGCATTCAAGGTACTTCTCATACAAAACAATCAAAACATGTTTCCAATATTTTTTTATTCCATTGTATCAAACATGATACATTAGACAGTGAAGATATTTTCAAAAGAACATTTTTAACGTAAAGGAAGTCTTGTATTCTTTGATCATATTATAATACATCGAAGCAGAAACAAATTATGTGGTGTTTTTATCATATATATGATACAAAGTGTAGTTGTTGAAACAATTGATTTTAAAAGAATGTCGATTGATTCGAAATTCAAAACATGAATCAACGTTAAAATAATCTTAAACAACCATGGCAAATAAAGTAAGGAACTAAAATTTCGTATATCATGCGATTAAATAATAGAAATAATTTCTTCATTCATATAGAAATCTAAACAAGAAAAACAATAATACAAACATTATCGAAATGAACTGAAAAATATTGATTGGGAATCAATTTAAAGAACATCTTTTTCAACTGATCAGGTTTCTTTCCAAGCATTAGTCGATCATTGTTTAAATGGGACAAAGAGTCATAAAGACTAGAAAGTGGAGTATTGTTAAATTTAGAGTGTGCATTACAAATCTTGTTTTGAAAAAAAAAAAAAAAAAAAAAAATATTGGAAAATAACAACCTAATAACTGTTTATTTTTTGAAGTAGACACATCTGAAACTCTCAGTATATTTAGACAATAAAACAACATGTGCACACCGCTCTTCTAATCACTCAAAAACAATTCACTGAAAATAATTCAATAACATAACAAGTAGTAACTATGAAAAATATGTATGGCGTATGAGTGTTTTTTTTTTTTTATTAAAATGAATAAATTAATTTGCACGCTTTTTTAAAAGCGGAAACAGTCCGAATAAATTGTTTTGATTTTATAAGGGCACAGCCAAAGTAGCTTAATAAAAAAAAAAAATAAGTCCCATTAACAAAATATAGTAATTTTTGGCTTTATTCAATGCTAAAATTATGTTAATGTAGTACCGATAAAAATTTTTTGGAATTAAACTTTTTTTAAGGAAAAAAATTTACCTCAAAAAATTCTTAAGTAGAACATAAGTTTAAACAAAAGAAAAATGAAAAACATAAGTCTTTAGTCCTACTTTTACTTGCCCTTAAATTATGTTCAACCTAAGGAGATTTATGAAGTTCGTGCAAACCATTAAGTGGAACTTAAGACATTATGTTGTACTTAAGGCCTTATGTTTAGTATGAGCAAACGGTCCTTAGATATCTACTCTACTTAGCTTAAAAAACATATGATCGAATAGTACTATACGGTACCTACTAAGAGATGAAGCTAAAAGTTATAATTGTATATTACACCAGTTGGCAACCCCGAATGATATTGTTGTTTTCTTGTGTTCCTACATTTCTATCTCAAAGTAAATAAGAATTTTAGTAGAAACGTATTCGTGTATTCGAAATTGTAAACAAAAATTTCCATTTTAACTTTCTGATCAACTCAAAGTACTCACACATATTAAAATATGTGTGAGTATGTATCTCAAAGATAAACAAACGATTGCAGTTTTGCAAGAAAAAAAAAGATTACAAAAAATTTAAATCGTTGATAGACTTCCAAGTTGATAGAGACAAACGTCAATCAATTTGAAGATCACTAAGCATGATTGTTTAGATTTTTATGGGAGGTAAAAAAAAAATTATAGAACTTTCGATTGAGAAGGGCTTGCTTGTGTATACCAAACGATGGCAGTTTTTTTTTTGTTTCTTTTATTTATTTAAAGAAAAAGTCAATGAATAATAGCTTTCTGTATGTGTAGATGGATGTTTTTTTGTTTAAATCAGGATGTGCGAGGGAGATTACGTTCTGACTTTATTGCAATGATCGACATACGAATTAGAAATTCAAATATGTTTGAATTCGAAATAGTGAGCATTCTATTTTGACAAAAAATAAATCATTTTGGCTTTCGTTTGAATTTAAAATGAAATGGACAGGGATTCAGTGTAGAATGTTAATTTTGTGTTGTATTTTAAATTGGAATAAATTATTCTTATTCGAATTTTAAATAATGGCAATTGTTTCGATTAAAACGAAATTGAAAACGAAGAATTTTAAATGCATTCTAATGTTAAATTCATGTTCTACATTTCGATGGTTTCAAACAAAAAATAGAGTCTAGTCCAATTAAAAATAAATAAACAACATTTTTCGTACGTAAATAAATTGTTTGCGGTTAAAATTGAATACAATATTAGATAAATTGCGACAAAATATAAGAAATAACAATTCCAAATAGAGTGTATAACTTCAATATGGCAGTTCAAAGTCGACGTACATTTATGAATTATGGATAAATTACAAAATTATTTGTGAATGAACAAAAAATAGTCTTTCGAAAGTCTAGATTTATCTATCACTAGCTGTTACCAAGCGCGTTGCTGCCGCAGAAAAAAATTTGGGAGAAAGCATTGATTTCGAAAAAGTAACTACATATAATCAAATTGGTCCAACATTCGTAAGTTATTTCCTAGAACGACAGCTATTTGTCAGTAAAAGTCCCGTTAAAATTGGTCCAGTAGTTTCTCATCGGTTAATATATAAGAATATGCGAAAAAAGCGACCCGAGCGCCTTCTAGGGAGCCCCAGCGCCATCTAAAGGGTAATTAAAATAACCTTAGTCACTAGGGAGTAAATGAAATAGCCTGCAGCATTATCTATCTGCCAGTGAAAGTCCCGTCAAAATAGGTCCAGCCGTTCTCGAGATAAGCCAGGACAAACAGACAGACAGACAGACAGACAAAAATTTTAAAAATGTGTGTTTTGTTATAAGGGCTGTGTATGATTTCATACAAACAGACTCTTCATTTTTATTTATGTGTATAGATGAAGAACATAAATTTACCCATTTCCTCATATGATTTGTTCCTTATAAAAATGTAAATCGGAAGCAACCCCCGAAACATGTTGAATGAATCATGAATATGTTTACCCAACACTGGGTATCTTTCAATACTGAAGTCTTAAATTTTCCATATCTAAATGTATATCTTTCGAATAATCTTATCATAATCCTTTGACATCAAAAAAAAAACCTTCCCATTAAAGATTTCACTTAATTTAACACTGAAATCTTCATCATGATCTTTTTATTAATTTATGTCAATCGACACCAATATATCTTTTTCACATGTTGTTGTATATTTTCAAAACATCTCCATCCAAATGTATGTAAAAAAAAATCCAACATATATAAATAAAATAAATGAGATCCCATAAGCGAGGTCTCAGCCTCATAAAAAATCGACACTAATACTAGCACAGAAGTTGAAGGACAGTGACGGAAAAAGAACAACAACAACAACAACAGAAAAAACAACACAAGGGGTGAACTTATAAGGATACACCAGCAACACAAACAAACAAAGGATCCGGATCCAAACAAAAGCGAAACACCTCTGTCGCTGTTATGCACCTCTGTTTGGTTCCATGCTAATTTATTCCTATATGTGGCTCTTTCCATCAACTCCAACCCCTCGTCCTTATTTTGTTTGGAGTTTTTCAATTTGGGATTCAAATTTATTTCCATGTGAGCGATACTGGCTTCTGCGTATCCCCTTTTGTTTATCCTTGGCTAATATATTTTTTAAAAAAATCTATTCGAGGAGATTTTCATCTTCAACGAAAATGGAGATATGTATCGCTCCCACTCCTACTATATCACCCTCACCCCTCCAGACCACACCTGAGAAGGATTACGATTTATTTTTAAACCCTCATGAATTTCATGGGCGCATATCATTAAATGAAGAGAGAAAGAAAAAAAATATGAAAAAGGAGCAATAAATCTCTTAGGAGGCATTTAATGGCCTTGTCTGGTGCTACTATACTCCTGCATGTTGCGGATACTAAATTTGCTTTGGTGCCATAAATTGTGTCCTAATAAAGAGTCTCTGTCTCTGATGTTTACACAAAGTCGTGATGTGATTACTCGACTGATCTTTTCAAGTTCATTGTGTCAGTCTGAACCGCTTAAGAGCCAGTTAAAGACTAATAAATGCAAAAATGTGGCCATCAGAAGTTGCATGATGACCAAATGGCTCGTTGTCCTGCAGCTATCTAAAGGACAGTTTAACATTAAATCAAACCTCTTTGAAGTCCTCATTCCATTAGTCCCCCAATTGAATGAACTTCAAGGACAAAACTTATAAGGGTTGAACTTTTTTTTTTGGTGCACAAAAAAAAAAGAATGTGTGAACTTTGTGTATTATTTCCTATGATGTCCTTTCGTGTCGGACCAAACCGACAGGCAGCAAAGTCGGCATGCCATTGGCACTTTTTCATGGCAAATGATTTATTTTTTTGTATTGTCTACGGCGCGCCGGCAGCCACACCCACCCTGTTATGTTTTGCTGCTTGCACGCTTGAATAAAAAAAAAAAAAAAAAAAGGTCCTTTGGCGCTCACTAAAGTGTGCAGTATTTTATGGGGTTATTTTTTTGTATATAGGTATGCATGTTGTATGTATATTATTTTGTATTAACTTTTGTGACCTGTGGAGTTTGAGTCAACTATTTTTCAGTCAGGTGAGAGGAAGAACAAAAAAATTGTTTTGTGATCCTTGACATTTTATTTTCCTTTTGATTGCGGAAAATAATATTTAAAGGTAGACAGGAAAAATCTCTGCAACTGATTTATTAAAAAAATAAAAATTGTTCAATGAAGCATTCTTTGTGGTTTCACCTCACACCACATGTGCTGATTTTTGTTTTAACTTTTAATAAATCCGTCTGTCAATTAAAAAAAAAGAAAGAAAAAATACATATATTGTTCTGATGTGAAAAAAATATGCAGTTAAGGGATACTTTATTATCCTGATTTTTTTTTTAGTATGTAATTACCTTTATATTTAAATATTGATCTAGAACGATGTTATTTAGTAACATTTTGTGTAGTGCAAATATTTTTTTTATTTTAGTTCATATCATCACAGCATGATCATAAAAAGAAAACTATTTGAAAGTTGGATGTGAATGTCAGAAAAGAAAACTAAAGTGCATTAATTTCAATGTACTTATTTTTTGAGCATAAATTCCACATAAATGTTGGACCATATAAAAGGCAAAGTAAAATAAAGGGCAGAAATGTGTCGCATGAACTTGCTCTTATGGAAAGTTGCCTGAGAGCTTATCACACAAAAAAATATTGAACTAAAAAAAAAAAAATCAAAAAAATAATATGAAATTTGATTAAAAGTGGTAAATCTATATCGTACAAATATTAAACCAGAAATCAAAGTATGCAAAAAAAAAATTTTTGATAAATATGAAACTATAAAAAAACAAATTTCAAAATCGTCGGATCAGTTTTTTAAAATATCGATGAAATGCCACAAATTAGATTCAATACTCGATACCATTCTCGATATCGTAAGCAGTAATGCCATTCGAGAGTATTTCAGTGACGTGTTGCATGGTTTCTGATGCGGTAATTCGATCCCTGATCTCTTCAAACTTATTTAATTAAAATTAAGGAGGTACACTACCAACATTTGTACTTACATAGTTTTCAGTCATCTGTTTGTCGTGATTTTACCTACCAGTTGTTTTGTATTATTACAATTTTACGGGATTTTTTTAATCCTGGCACAGAAGAAATCACTGGAAATAGGACTTTCTTAATATTTAAAACCAAAACTAAGTGAAAATGAACTTTATTGGCGCCTATTCTTAACAATCAGCCTCGTGGTCTCGATGAGTCTAATTCGTCTCGAACAATCTGACATTCTCGAATATTAATGTGTCGCTGAGAGAAAGAGATGACTATCATTCCTCGTGTTGACAGCTCAGAGTGTGTTTTTGTTACAGTATTTTATTTTTGTTTTTATTCGTATTGCTGATGATGACAAATAATTTGTCGAAATGCATCTAAATAAATATTTTTTTAAATAAATAAATTAAAAAATTGTACTTGTGAACTCAAATTAAGGTGTTTTATTGTTTTTTAAACTTTATATTTATCGGAGTGTCACGGTTTAATTGTTCTTTATTTTTAAACCTTAAAATGCTTTATTGTTTTGAGACCTAAATTTGTTACATCTTAAAACGAAGTTTAATAAAAATATGCTAACAGGTTTTAAAAATATTGAATTCAAAAAAGTTTTTGAATAATTATTTAAAACATAACAAAAGTTACAATTTATTAGGGCAGTTTAGTAAAAAAAAATTGTTATGATATCTTGGAGTAAATTTAAAAATATGTATGGCAGGAACCGTTAAATAAATTTTCTCGAAAGTTTGGTTCCCGTTATCTGAAAGCCGTTGTCATGAAAACTAAGCTTTTCAATGACGGTTATATGGCAGGTACTGTTATTTTTAAACCAAGAAAATACGTTCGGGTACATAACATTAATTCTTTTAAATATTGAAGATACATACATATAAACAGTGTATGCAGAAAAGATTGTAGTTTACGAAATATTTGTCAGACTAGCGGTTGCGGTTGTCGAGATAATTAAAGTTAGACTGCTTTCAAACTGGTGGCTCGAGCACAAGCTAGATTTTCCAAAAAAAAAAAAAAAATAAGCTCCTAACAACCACCTCCAACAAAAAGTGAAAATGTACAATTTATTGTTTTTTTTTTTTTTTTTTTCTTCATTTCGGGTCAACATTTTGGATATAGCAACTGGACTATAATACATATATGGCATCAGGTGCCTACAACACCACTGTTTCTTTTTAATAATTTAGCACAGCCTACCAGGACAAACTGTTCAACATTAAATTAAATATGTTTTAAAGCTTGAAATAATGAATTTTATAGAAATAATATTTCTGTGTAATTCGGATAACCAAAATATAAATTTACACAATTTTGGACGTGGTTTATACACGATTAGAGCTGGAGGGCAATGCCCTGTTTTGGACTACCGCATATAAAATATATCAATTTTGTAATTAATTTAACATTCCAACCTAATTAAACGTCGTGTATGTACGATTGCCATAAATAGAAGTTAGCATAGAACCCAAACCAAAACAACAACACACACTTTCCATCGCATAAATATTTACATAATAAACAAATATAACACACACAAAATTAATGTAGACTTCGTATAGCTAAAGTAACCCTTTAACCGTAAGGGTGAGTTAGTCTCCTCTCGTAATAAAGTTCACCTCTACGATATTACCAACTCGAACTTGTTTACAGGGTGATTCGAGCAGAGCGCGAATAAAATATTTGTTTGATTTGATTGTTTGAAGCCAATTTGAATTTTTGTTTTTAATTTAATTTAATTTTTTTAAATATTCTTTTTACAAACTTGACTATCCTGACTAATGGGGTACCATACGATTAAGTCTAGTTGCTAGCCAAACCACTCTTCTTTTTTTTTTGCAGCGTCCTATAATGTGAATCACCTTGTATAGCTAGAGATATATTTAACTGCAGAAAAACATTTTAAAGCTGCTTCCCAAAGGGACATTCCACAATACTATTTCCGTCCAGTTGATTTCACTAGCGAACCCCACCTACACCTTACATACATACGTCTGGTAAAAAGTCAATTAAACTGCGCTAACAATGGCTTTAATCACCTGTAATCCAATTTTTACATGAACAATGCAAATTACCAAACCATAAAAACGGTTCGCAGAAAAATATCCAGAAACTATGTAGCAGTCCCATCACATATGTATATGTATGAGCAAGAGGCACTCGTAGTTGCAAAATCCAGAATCCAGCATCTGGATACGTATTTTCGAACTCACACAGAATTATAAACCTGGGGGATCTACGTGTAAATATAAAAGTTAAATTCTCGATTTCCAATAATTCACCCGAAAGTGGATTTTTTTTCTTTTTGTGTCTGTCATTATTTCTACTTATTTATGGATTCAATGTGAAGTAGTAAAGGAGTGTGGGATGGCAGGATAAATATTTCGGATTAAAGTGAAAATTTATTTATGTTGGTCGCCGTATTATTATTAACGTAAGAGCGAAAAGAGGAGTCCGAATAAATTTTTTGTGTATGGATTCTGGCTTAAATGGCTATGGAATTTTCGTTAAATTTTAACTTAAAAAGGAATAATTATCATTTTTTTAATAAAAGGAATAAAAATAATATGTCGATAAAGTTAAAAAAGAAAGATATTTTGAATCCCATAAATGAGTAGAATAAGAATAAGCGAGCAAGGCATCATCATAATATATGTTATAACCGTGTTAAAGGATTAAAAAGGACCATAAAAAAAACAGTGCATATAAAGAGGGTTTTACAGAAATGGAGACTTAAGTAATACTTTCATTCATTTTGGAAATGTGTTTTTTATCTGTGAGGGTTTCAAAGTTATATTGTATTCAAGGTTTATATTTTCATTATTGGATTTTCCATTGTGAGTGGAGAAAGTTTATGTGCACAGTTTATGGTGTGTCGTTTATGGGAAGTATGATTAACGTCATAATATTTTTTTTTTTTTCATATAAGCGTGGTAATGAATTTCACTAGCTTCAAGGAAAATTAATTTTGCATGAGTAGAATTTTCAACTTCACATTCTGCAACTAAGTACATTATTTAAAAATAGTATAAAGTATAAATATAATTTTTTTTAAATTAGAATTATCGATTTTTCAAAAAAAAAAAAAAAAAAAAAAAAACTTTCAAAAATTACTTTTTTTTTTTTTTTTTTTTTTTTTGCAGTATTGTTTTGGCTTAGCAGTTGTTTAATAATATCAAATTTCTTCAAAATCCGTTCAAAAGCAAGTCAGTGTAATAAGAAACGGTTTTATGGCAGGTACCGTTAATAAGCTGATGGCGGAAAAAAAAAATGATACGACACTGCAGGTGTCGATACATCCAGACAGGCAGACAGACAGACAACAGACAGACAGACATAATTGTCGGACCTACTTTTTTCGTCTTCTCTATCATCGTAATGTCATGTTTGATTGTTATCTCAAAACTTTTTTTTACCTATATATCAAGTTAAAACTGTCGAAAGCCTGAGGAAATTCGACATTTCTGAGCATGCTTCGCTAAAAATTGTAATTTGAGATACGACCTTCTCGCTTAGAAGGAATATAGAGAATAGAATATTGTAAATGCTAACATGGTTCACGATTAGACTTTTTTGATTTTTGTCGTAATTTTAGAATTCTTCATTTTAATATATTAAAAGAAATATATTTTTGTCGAAAACGGTTCGAACGTACATATTTGATAAAATTTTCCATGAGAGATTTGTTGCCAACAATACGATGTTTTTCATTCTATTACATTTTTGAGCAAAATCTTATTATTGTTAACAACACTTCTCGAAGAACCGTTTTTGTACTGCCCCAAAAGTTATTGCTGCAAAATAAAATGTTCTATATTCAAATTTCTCTAGATTATCATATATATCATTTGTTAATCATTTTACTATATAATCTTTTCTATTGGGCGGTAAGACATGAGGGCGATCTTTTTATAAAAGCCACACCGTCTATGAATGGCATCAAAAAATAGCATCAAAAAGCTGAAACCGTCGGGACAAGATTACGGATTGTCACCGAAAAACACAACTTGTGCTACCGATTTCCGTAGAAAGTTGAGTAGCAAAGAGAATGAGCAAAAGAAAATTTGAACACAAAGTATTGCACTATATCGAGAACTGCTGAAGAGACCAGGAAAAATTTATAGTCCAAAACAGCCAAACGGTACTGAGTTCGGGCAGTTCTCTAATATTTCCAAACTTAAATTAATTAAACGGTGTATAAATATCTGCACAGATCAACCTGAACATAAACCGAAATATCGTTACCATTTCAGACAGTCACATAATTTCCTGTGCAATCAGCTCAAAATTCGTTTAAATAAATGCGGAAAAACTCAACAAACAATGCTTGAATAACAAGAGTACTAAGAAAAGTTGGTGTTGACGGAAATGACAATGCTGAAGCTCTGGCAAATACAGATTATCTCCATCTCCTCAGCATTTTTGCAAAATAGTTTATCCTTTGTTAATGTCTTCGTTTAGAAAACTCGCCTTTCAAAATGATTCAACTAAAAGTTGTGCATAGTTGCTCAACCAAATATAACAATTTAAAGTAAATGTTTTTCCTGTTATAAAGATCTTTCCCAATATCTTACCTACTACGTATAAAACCACAACACGCTCTAATGTAATAACCCAATGAATTTTAAAATTCAAGACATTTCTTTCATAAAATTTTAATTTATTTTTACACGCGTAGTTAAACACGTACAATTTTTTCACAAGCTCATTAACTTTATCAAATTGAAATTCCTCACAAATGTTTTCTTCTAAAATTATTACCAGATTGTTTTAGTGGGTGAATTTGTGAGCAAGAATTGCAATTTTCTTTTATTACCATTTTTGTAAAAAGCAAGGCAAAATATTAATTTGTTTCCATTTAAAAATTTATTTTATTGTTTTGCTTATTTCAAAAATTATGACATCCAGATTTTTCTTCAAAAAGTTCGAGTTACTCATTGACAAAGAATTAAAAACGAAATAAATATTAGTTCATCACAAATAAAACAATATTTGTTCAACCTAATTCGTCATGCGCCGATCAATAAACCGAACTTAATCTTTCCAGCTGGCAACACAAATCATTCTCTAAAAATGCTTCGATCAATTCCGATCTCATATATCACGCATTTAAATATGCATCTCTTCCATTGTTTACCCTCATTTCCCCTACAATCTAAATTATAGTCAACAAAAGATATCTGTGTCATCAATAAAATAGCTGTATCGATTTTCATTGCCCATAGGGGAATTGACTTGGTGGGCGTTCTGTAGGTGATATCGTTTCGTTGGAGTTGCATCTCAATGAATGCTGCAGATAGATTAATTATTGTAAGATCGTGACCGAATTTCTTTTTTTATTCAAATCATTTGGTAAACGTGTTTTTATAAAAAAAAAAATGTGATCGACATATCGCACTGAAAATTAAGATATAAAGAAATGAATCATGAAAACTTTTTTATAGGTGGATATTTTTTATTTGAAATAGTTTTACAGATTAAGTTAATGTTTTATTTTACGATCTTCTTAACAAAAAAAAATAATCACAACCGCTTTAGACAGTGTGACTTAATAATCACACATGTCTTTAAGATTAGTATTTTTTTTTTTTTATATAAAAATTATATTTATAATTATATTTTATATATGTATGTAAATATTTCCTTTGTTATTTGAATGTTCTTTCAATTTCAATTAGAAAATGAAATTCTTGGAAAAGTTTAAGATATTTGGCTTGCAAGAATGCATTCATTAACACCAACCTAACAATAGAATTCACCAAGGTTATTCACAAATGTACGCATATCTTCATAAATTTGTATTTCGAAACATACAATAAATAATTTTCTATTTTGATTTTGTTGTTTATAATGATTTTATTTTATAAATTTACTGCGAATTTGGAATGGAAATATTAATTGGCAAACATTATTTATGAAGTTTATTATTTAGAAAATAAAATTTGACAATGTATTATTTTGAATGAAGATATAGGAAGGAATTTCTAATTTTGAGATTAAAAGTATATTTATTGTTTTAGTCAAGTTTTGAAAAATCTTTTTTTCACATCCCTAAGTGTGTACCCAATTAAATTTTTGACATTAAAAGTTGCATTTATTTATTACTTAGTGGTTCAAAACGTATCACACTATGGTAAGGTGAATTTAAATTCGAGGAATATACTTGTGACTATTTTACTGCGAAGTAATTCATTAGTGAGTCTGGCGTAACGTATATTTCGGCGGAACCACTAAGATTTTAAGCCGATCGCATCGAAAATTGGAACGCACGTGACAGAACGTCATAAGTCCGAAACAAACTATAAGAAAAAGAAATGAGGTCAGATCGCGTACGTGAAATTTAAACCATTGAACGATCGTCAGTCGTTGTACCGTTGTTCTCTTTCTATTTTTCTATACAGATATGATAGAGACAGCATCTGTATCGTTTTATTATACGCGTTTTGACCCCATTTAAATTCTCCAAACCAGCCACAAAATCCTGCCTTATTTCGCCTATCAAAACAGGCATAAAAATCCAGAACCCAATCATCGCAACGATTTCCCAGCCGTAATGGAAATTAAATAAGGTAGCTTTGAAAAACTTTTCAAAGAATCTTGATAGATAGGAACATCCGTTAGCTAAGAACTATAAATAGGTGTTACTGCTGACATCATTTTCATAGCTATGAAGCAATTTCCGTTCTGTTTATTAAATACAATTTTTGTTTTCTAAAATGAATGCTATTAATAATTTTTGGTCAAAAACAAAAACAAAAACTGATGCTATTATGATAAAATTAGAAATAACGAACATTATTTTTTCATTTTATAAAAAATTACTTTGCCACCTTTTAATTTTAAATAATTTGCATTGAATTTAGAAAACAAAAATCATTTGTAATGAATTAAAATTAAAAAAAAAATTAATTTAAAATTTAAATTAAATTAAATTAAAAATTATATTTCCAAAATTGTATTTTAAAACAATTTTTTTTAGACTTTAAAAAAAGGTGCATTGGTATACATCGTTTCTTTTTAATACTTTGTTTTATATTTTAAGTCAAATTATCATAACAAATAATCATTTAAAAAAGTCTTATCTGAAAAATCACCCTCAGAAAATATTTCATCTTAGTTTCTTTACCGGGAAAGGGTTTTTTTGTGATATGATCGTGCAACTTTTTTAAAGTACTTTAAATACAGCACACTGTACTTTCAATATGATCAAATGTCAAGGTTAATTTTTAAAAATCAAAAAAATGTAATTATAAATTTAATTTGAATGACAGCTGTAAGGTTCGGTTATGATTAAAATTTCAAAACATTTTGTTACGCAATAATTGTTTAAATAATAGTAAATATTCCATTTGGATATTATTTTTTGAATTTAAATCGCAACTTAGTATAAAAAGGTTCCGACGGGACAGTTTAATTTATGTCTAAAATCCAAGACCTCTGGCAACGCTGCTTAGGAGACTATTTTAGATCGTAATCTTGTTTAATGCTTTTAAATCCTCCTGTAGAATATAAATCATCAGTTTTCACAAATCTGAATTCATATTATTCATGTTCATTTAATTGCAAAGGTTATCAGTAAAACAAATTTTAACTTACAGTCCTGCTTAATTGACTTATTTAAGGAGTAGGTATACAAACGTTTATTATGTAAAACTCGAGATTTTGAATATACTTACTAATACCTTTACATATTTTCAGTATCCATGACTTAACTGCCATTACCTACAAAATTTTAATGAGCTGTTTTACAAACCAAAATAAAAAAAACTTAAGTTTATGAAAAAAAAAACTAGCTTCCCTATCAACCTAAATTTTTATTCCTTAAGCAGTATTTTATTTCTTTATATAATTTTTAATCAATGCCTGCTTTGAAGGCCCGAATATACTTTCATATTCTAAGATCCTTAATGATAGAGTTAACCTTCAGTACCTTTATTTTTTTTTATATATACAAATTCACAAATCGGATAGAGCGATTATATATTTTTTTTTTCTTAAAGCATACAAACCCATAAAAAAAACCATTTGAGCTTAACATCAATTTTACCTCGACCTGTATGTAGGTAAGTATAGAATTCTTTAGATCCACAGCAACCATCCAGCTATGATCCTAAATTCATTCCCAAAATTTATTTAACCAACAACAAAAATACACACACACACTCCTGCTAAATCTCAACAAGCCACTCTATTTTTTTTTTAAGTTTTTTTAACAATCCTCTTATCAAAGCCTTGATGGTATTTAGTGGTGGCATGACAGCAAGCCCAAAATCCACACTCAATGGAGGATGATTGTGCATACACTCTTGTATACAGATTGAATTAAAAACTAAAAGCGTTCTCACTCCGATTAGAGGATAAAATTTAAAAACAAAAAAAAAGGACCTCTTGTATTTTAAAACGGATTCTCATGTTTAAAGAAGTTAGCTAATTTTTTTTGCTGTATACGTTGATTTTTAAACCACGTTATAACAAACTATTATTTTGTTTTTTTTTTATATATTTCATTAAAAAGATTTAACTAGATTTCTTTTGCGTTTAAAAGAAAGAAGGAGAGAGACATCCCGTTGTGCCTAATTCAACGTTATGTGTGTCATAAGAGTTTCTTCCGTATACGGAGATTCTGAATACGAATACCCCCTGTAAGGCGCCATTTTGTTCCCTGTGAACTACAAATGTCACTACACTCCTTTTCAATCTCAACGGGAGGAAATTGCAACATCGTTTGGTCGGTTGGGTGGTTAGCGGAGTACTACTTAGCCCACTCGATGCCAACCGAGTTTGCTTCTATTACGTATGTACGTTATACATGTTTACAAAGTCGTAGGTACTTGCTGTCAGGGCCGTACTTTCTTTATTGTTTATACGTAGATGTTGTGGAATTTCTAAGCAATTTGAAAAATTTTTGTGGGAATATGTTTTGCGAAATACTTTTTTGTTTGCAGTCAGTAATTGATCGCACATTTTGCATTCGTTTAATTTAAGTTTTCTAGACTTAAAAAATATTTGTGCAAATAGCACTTCGCAAGCTGCAAAATGAATTTGCTCTTTTTATTCACAGTAAAATTTATCTAGTACGGTTATTTCATATTTGTTTTGCGTTTATATTAAACTCGCTTTTCACTATTTCGCAATTATAATACACTGCTTGAAATCACTATAGGATTTGGAGCGCTTGCGATTTTGGGTTAATGCAGTAACTTGTGGATTTAATTTTAGTGAGATTTAAGTTTGCGAAAGTTTGGTTAAAAACTGCTAGGGATTTGTTTGCGAGTGCGAGATGTGCGGAATTTTGTGACTGGGTGTCTATGAAACTTGCGAGATTACGTTTTTCAAGATAAAAATAACGAGATTCAGGATTTTAATTTGCGGTAAATTGTATAACGCTCCCTAGCAAGTCATATGGAAAAAAATATATTGTACAATTGTTTGATATCAATAAACATGCGAGATAAATGAACAAATATCACTTGCGAAGGTTAAATAATATTCTGATAAGATCGGATGCGAGAAAATTCCTTTTCGGAAATAAAGTTGAAAAAATTAATCGAATATCGTGATTTAAGGGGGACATAACGATTTTGTACTTTACGCAAACTTTTATGATCTGTCAAGTCAATGTCAAAACGGCTGTATCTGCGAACTTGAGAAATTTTGTATTTTATTTTTGACAGGTAGTATTTTATCAAAGCATCCTTATATAGAAATATAATAAACGATAAAAAATCATAATTTGATAATTTTAGTAAGAGGATATGGCATTTTTCGAAAATAATTGTTGCGTAAAAGTACATAGTTTTAAATTTTCTCTGAAAAAACTTCGAAAGTTTTCTCTTAAAAAAAAAAACAGTTTCTATCTAATTCACTGCAAATCTAGTTGGTTACGAAATTTCGCCAGTATTCGAAATTTCTCGCATTCGATATCTCACATTTACATAAACATGCTATTTACAATTTTGCAGTAAAAAACCCTGTTTTTTAGATTCCTGAAATAACAAAACCTGAAATGGCGCACTCAAAAAGGTAGTGTAAGCTTACGACGTAAAAACAGTGAGAGAAGAAGTGAAATTTTGCGAGACTTTAGTTGATAACTACTAGATTTTTGGGTGCGAGATGTAAATTCGAGATTGTTTAGTGTTTTTTTTTTCTGATTGCAAGCTTATAAAAAGCGGGAATATAGACTTGCGAGATTTCGTTTCATGAGATTTTAATTTTCGGGATAGTTGCCGGAGAAGCATACGAAAAATGTATAGTAAAAATATTTGCGATACAAATAAACATGTGAGATATATGAAAGAAAACACAATTGGGAGGTTCATTTGCTAAATCGAATTCTCATAAGTGAATTTTGAATGAAAATAATATCGGGGTTTTTATAAGGGACATAAAAATGTAATATTTAACACAACCTTTTATGAACATTTTAATCATTGGCGAAGTTCAAGAACGGGCAAAGATTGAAAACAATCAACAGAGAACTACTAACAAAATCCTATGACAGTGCAGGTCAAAACTTTAAATCTGAATCCCGAATTTCGCAAAAAAAAAAAAATTGTATGGAAATAAGCAAAATATGTGTTTTTGGGAAGCAAAAAATATACATGCGATTATTTATTAACAATAATTGGCAATTTGTTTTTTTTCTCGGTGGAAATTATAGTTTTCAATGATTTGCAAACTCATCTCGTTCATGATATTCGTCATGATAAAATTGAAAACATATATTGACATTTTGACATTGACAGATAAATAAAAAAGAATAATATACATATATAGAATTAAAATACAAAATTGTATAAAAAATTTTAATTTTAATTAATTTTAACAATTTTTTTTTCCTGTTACCTTTTGTCATAATATTCGCTAGACTAGTTTTGCGAAAGGTTCAAAGTCATAAATGTATTCCAGGCGCCCTTGGTCCTATTATCATTAATAATTCCATCCCTGTTTAGATTTGTTGTCGTTGATGTTGTATTCATCTTCCATCGAGCGAAAATGTAATTGGGTCAACTTAAAGTCAAATGCAACGCAGAGAAATCGCAATACAAGCTTTACGAGATTTAGAGCTTGTACATAGGGAGGGAAGTAAAGAAAGAGGAAGAAAGAAGCCATGCCTTGTATGATGCGGATGTCCACTGAAGTGGACTACTTTGGGCGGCAAGCAAACGAGGCTAAATACGTATAAGTACATATATATATATATAATTATCTATATATATTTATACAAAGTTAGGGTTGTGAAGTGAATTGAGTTTGATTTAAGTTATTTTCAAACAAACAATCTAAACAAAACAAATAAAAAATCTTTTAGTACAGGGTGAGGAATAGATATAGCTGGAAGGGTGAACGTGAATGGTAGGTGATGTTAGCTGTTGGGGTGCATGATGCATTCAATTGTTGCGCGTCTTTAGATGAGGGCATTCAGTAAAGTTCATATAGAAATCAAATAAAATAAAAAAGAGATATACGGTGAGTTAATTGGTTGTAACTAACGAAGTATAAATGTAATTTGAGTTTATACTACAGTGACAGAAAATAGGGTGAGGAAAGAATTGAATGAATCTGTGAAATGGAAGAGAAGTGATTTAAAGTAATTTTAAACGTAATGTAATGATTCAATTTTCATTTTCTTTATAATAGTAATGTATCGTATGTATGCAGAAAGGTATTGTTTTCTTTCTTTACAAATACGTAGATATATTTCGAGAGGATGTAGATTCAAATTGGAGGAAAACAAATCTTCTAAGGATTTCGAATGCAAGTCTTATTAAATTTTTATTTGAGAATAAAGAAAATGGCCTTAAACTAAGTTTAAAAGAATATCTACCATATTAAGTAACTTACCGATTCACGTACATAAAATTCAATTAAATAATTATTTAAGCTCTTTTAAAAATGAATATTCTCTGCCCTTTTACATACCTGAAAAGAAAAGAAAAGAACATTAATAAGTGTTAGAAGAAGTATATATATATATTTTTTTAATTATGTATAGGTACAATAAGCTTTTAAATGCTTCTTATAAATAAAGGACACGACTGGGTCGCACAAACTTGATCTTGTGGCAAGTTACCTGAGGGTTTAAAGTACAAACGGAATATACGAAAAAATCGTATGAATTTTTTTTTTAAGTTTCAAAACCATATCTTACAAAGATTCAAACAAAAATCAAAATTTGGAAAAAAAATTTTTTTACTAAAAGTTTAAGGACAAAAATTTTCAAAATCGTTCGACCGGTTTTCGAAAAAAACGATTTTTTTAAAAGTTTTTCGAAATTTTTTTTCTAAAAAAATGAGTATGCAGGTTTTTTAAACTTAATTTATTACACCTTAAAACATAAAAATCCGTCAACTAGTTTTTGAAATATTGAATTCACAAAAAAAAAATAATTCCAAAAATTATTTAAAACTTAACAAAAACATTTTTTAAAAGAAATTTTATGCCATATTATTTTGAATAGCTAGGACAATTTGAGTACTAAATTTCGTTCAATTCGCTTAATCCGTTATCGAGATAGTCGAAATTTAAAAATACTATATGGTAGGTACTGTTTTTATATTTTATAGACCTTTTCGAGAAAACCGTTTTCGAGAAAAATACAATTTTCGGTTACCTATATATGGTGGGTTGGTTACGAAATCTCGCAAACCAAAATCTCGCTTTCGAAATCTCACATTACGAAATCTCACAAATATAAAAACCCGTCTTTCATAATCTCGCAATTACAAAATCCTGTTTCTTGAAAATTCGCAATGACAAAAACCCGCAAACTAAAATCTCGAAAACTAAAATCTCGCATTTAAAAAAGTATTGTCAGCTTACGACGTAAAAACAGTGAGATTGGTATGGGAGGGCATGCTGCCCCCCTGCTTGTCCTCACTATAGGTTTTGGGGTAGGTGCGTGTTTGGGTATATCCAGTTTCTTTTGGATTTAGTATTTTTATTTAGTGCGATTTTAGTTAGTTGGCGATTTTGGTTGAAAATTGCGAGATTTTTGTGTGCGAGATGTAAATGCGAGATTTGTGATTGCGAGTTTATGAAAAGCGGGATTTTAAACTTGCGAGATTTAGATTTTCGAGATTTTATCAACAAAAATTGAGATTTCGTTAATCTAAATTCGATAAGCAAAATAATGGCTTTTTTATTCATTATTTATTTTTTCATCACTAATTATTTTTTTTTTTTTTCGAGAACTTAAAAAGATGTACGCTTAAAGCGTTCTTTAATGCTTCTAAAATTGGCATTTCTTAAATCGGTGTTATTTTTTTTTGTCTTGAATGCTTTTTTAATCTATCTAAAACGGTTTTATGTTTTGAGGTATTAAATCGGGTATTTTGTATTCCTTAATGCTTCTTTAAGCGTTCTTAAACTGGTATTATTAATAGCGTCATCTGCATAATACTTGTGGTCAAGTATTTTTATTCAAACTCAATTGTGTTAAGAAAATTGAAATTTTAGTTTAAATTTATATTTGTATGACAGAAAAAGGCAAAAATAGTTAAAAATAGCAAATATACTTAAAGAACAAAAAACAAAAATGATCAAAACTAAAAAAAAAAAAAGATTTTTTTTTTAAGAAATGTCATACTTCTTAAAGAAGGAGTTTAAGAAGGAGTAAAGAAGTACCTATTAAAGAAGAACGTTATTCCGATTTGAGAAGATTTTAAGAATAAATTAATCTTCTTAATTCCTATTATTAGACCGCCCACTTGCGCCTTTTATCTACTTAACAAGATTTTAAATCCTTCTCAAAGAAGAATATATGTAACTTTTAAGAATTCTTAAATCTGTCTTTATGTAATTTTATGCTACTTGTGCAGGATCTAGAATCCCTAAAAAATGCCAACATATTGGCAAAAAAATCTTTCATAAATTCTATGAAATGATTTGATCTTATTGTTTGCATATAAGTGCCCCTAAATAAGTTGTCACTGCCACAAATACCTCAAACGAAAAGATACATGTATATAGCTACTTGTACATTCTAAAAACTAATCAAACAAATGATATGAAAACCAAAACACAAAGAAAATCCAACAGATGCTTATCATCTGCTGTTGCATAATATGTCCAATTCATTCAGTTGTCCTTTCCAGAAAACTTTTGTCTTGCAAAACTTAAAATGACAATCATTATTGTGCTTCTTCCATCTCTGTGATCAAAGCATATGCAATAAACTTTATGCATTCTTATCCTTTGCCTCTTATCGGACTGTCAATTACTTTTCAAAATTGGCTCATAATTGATACTATGATCATCTAACGCAAGACCAACTCATTCATAGTTGTCCTATTTCGAAAGTCAAATGCCATATATAACGATACTCTATTTTAAGTCCGTTCTTAAGGCTTAATCTCCCTTTCCTCTTATTCAACTAAAAAAACATTAAGGAAAACTTTTTTACAGAGTCTTCCCCCAAATGTGTCTGTGAAATTGCAAATGCATTGCGGGAAGGAAATATTCCAATTGTCAAACTTTAGCAAATTACCTTTCCGCATGCAATCCCCTACTCATACACCGAGAAAAACATTTATGTAAACTTAAACGTTACCAAATCTTTTCTTTAAATTGTAATGTTGTTAAGTTTCAATAAAATCATTATTTCTTTTTTAAACGTCGTGGAATTAAAATTGCAGTGCAGAAACGGTCTGGGGATACCACTTTTCTTTAGAAAAAAAATTGATCTTCGGAGATAATCCCCAAGGTGACCCTAGGTGTACAATAACACCAAAATGCGTGGCTGCAAGTCTTTGGGTCAGCCGACGTTAGATGCGCGGATTTGAAGATCAAACCAAAATAAAAAACATGTCATTTTTGAAAAAAATACAAAGGGGTTTTGAGTAAGTTCAAAAAAACATCAAGCGTTGTAAAAGTGCAACTTGCTACTACAAGAAACACAACCCCCCTGTTAATTTCATTGACATACCTATGCATGGAACTCATCATACAACGATCAGAAATGATGGGGCCACAGCTACTTTTACTACAAGAGGCACCACACCGGCAGGTAATACTAACGCTATATAGATAATGTGGACGAGCAAAGTAATGAAATTAGTAAAGCAATAATATTATAATGGTTGAAATCTAAGAATGGCCACAGCTGGAACAATAGAAGAATAGAAGCTATGTGCTTTAAAAGATTTTTCAAAAAACTTCGAGCGTTGAAGAAGTACTACTTGCTACTACAAGAATACAACGCCCCTAGTTAATATCAATGCTATAAGCTTAAAACTCACTATACACTGAGCAGAAATGATGGGGCCAGAGTTATAAGAATTCCGTAGGCTAGGAAAGTAAGGAAAATAATTTTTGCTACGATAGAAAATTAGAGTTTTAAGAGATTTTTTGAAAAATTTCGGGCGTTGTAGAAGTACTACTTTTTGCTACAAGATGCACACCCAGCTAGGCAATACTTATGTTATATGCATGGAATTGGTGTTGCACTGAGCAGAAATGATGGGGACAGATGGCCAGCAAAGTAATGAAATTAGTTAATCAGTTTTGAACTATAAGCATTCTGTGTATAGGCTTACCGACGCGATGTTTGAACACTTTTCTTTCAGTGTAATGCCCTCTTAAGACGACTATAATCCCCATTCCCCAGTCTGTGTATGTTAACAACGCCTAATCCAAAAACCTAGTTCTCCCTTTGAAAAAGGGGGATCATACGTCTTCGAGAATTATTTTCTTTTTACACTTACATTGGACTAGGGATTAATATTGAGAAAATAAAAAAAGAAAGGATATGAAAAGAAGAAACAGAACTCACTATGCACATGCAAGACTTAAATTGAAATCCATTTAATGTAAAAGACAGAAGTCTGGAAACAGCAAACGTAAAACAGAACAAAGAACACTCCAACAATGATATTAAGGACACTTTTTTGTTTTACTTGATTTTTATGGTTCCTTTTTTCCGATTATAAGTGTTTCCAATTTCTCGTTTCTTTGTTCATTAAGTCGTGTAGCCTTAAGGCCACTTCTGAAATGTCTGTGCACTTGGTGAATTACATAACTATATCTACATCTCTATATTATGATTTTATTGGCGAATTTGTATGCCAAATTAATTTTAACAACTAAACTTATTGACATGTGTCTGTGGATATTGGAATTTGGCCCGTTTTTTTTTCCTTTAATTAAAATATATATATTTTTTTTTACTGTTATGAATCAAAATAGGTTGTTGTCGTTGTTTCCATCATCATAAATTCAGATAGTCAATAAATGAAAATTCTCATAAATTCATGAGTTGACAGCTAGAGTAGTAAAAAAAAAAAACAAACATGACAGAGGACGAAAAGTTCAATAGACTCTCATGGGTGTACGAGTATGTTGACGTTGGAAATGACGACGTCCTTTTGACCTCATAAATATGTTGGTTATGGATTACATAGTGTTTGACACTATTTTGTTGAGTTCAACGGAATTCGCAATGAAAGATTTTTTTTTCTCTGAAGCAGCATTGGAAAAAGAGGAAAACATCTGAAGAATGTGTGTGTGTAAATTGGAGAAAATGAGGGCCTTTGACTTTTTTTCTGTTAATTTGATTCAGTTGAATTGCACTACCAATATGGAAGGATTTTTCAAGGGAACCTGAACGTACTATAGGATATAGCATTCAGCCTACTTAAAGCTTTAATCCTTTTATCCCTGTGTTCCAGAATATTATTTCTTTAGTTTCGATATATATCGATTATCGACTATCGAAACTAATGAAATTGAAATTTTAGATTGAATTTTTTTTTTCAAACAAGCTCCTATGAGTCAATGCGTGATCAGGAACAGATACAGCATTCTGTATGTGGCGGCACATGATATCGGGCTCGGAATACCAAACTCAACTCTTAAAATGGTTGCAGGTCATTTGTTAAAAAAAATTCGTTTCGTAAATCTTACTCCGCAATTAAGAAAATATGTTTCATTGCTTCGCAATAGTTATTTGGCCAATTTTCTTTAGATTGATCATTTCGCAAAAACTTTATTGTTTCGCAAAAAATCGTTTAGTGCCAGTTAACCTTTTATTAAGATGGACTGTTATAAGATGCTTTAATAGATTTTTCTACTGAGTTGAAAAACTTGAGTAAAGGAAGAAACTACGTTTAACGCATTAAACTCCGGAGATTAATATTCAACACAATTTCAAAACTGGCTTAGTTGACACATAATTCTGTGGTATCAAGTTCGAGCAAAAAACAATTATATCCTAAGTTTAGTGAATCCTCAAGGTATTAGAAGATAACTTCGTGTATAATGTGGTGCAAAATTTTACTACTTTTCGCACGAAATTCATTTACATGTAAAACATCGGAAGTCGGAAGTTAAACAATTTAAAAGTTAAATAAGAAAATAAGAAACTAATAGTGAAGTAAGAAAAAGCGAAATAACAAAATGCCACTAAATGCGAGGTGCCAAATAAACTTTTTGAGAAAAATTACATAAGAAGAGGAATGAGAAATTCTGAAATAAAACTTGTCAAACAATCTTATTAATTAGAAATGGTAAATTGTAATTCAAGGCAAGTTTGCGAAACGATAAATGCAAAATGAAAAAATTGTAAAAAATCAAGGGATTTGAATACGATTTAACGAACTTCGAGCGATAAGGGAAATAATCGTATGGAATATAAAAGGAGATACCGAAACACATTGATTTTAAATATCTCAGTATCACAATGGTAGTTACAAACCGTGTCTGATACAACATTCTACATTCGTGTAGGTTTGTTAATCTGGAAACCAATATGCAAAACTGGAAGTTCTGTCGTCAGCAAAACAATTTTGGGTATTAGAAATTTCAGACAGATCGTTGATAAAAATAAGGAAGAGAGTCGGAATCAAAACGGAATCCTTAGATATTTTGTTAATTTCAGACTTAACCAATGCTACTTTTACGAAGAAGATTTATCAATACCAAATACATGCATTTTAACATTTATACCAGTTATTTTAGTAGTGGTATAAATTCTGTCATTCTTTAGGACGACGATCTAATCCCGTATAATAGCATGCAGCGTGACTGCCAAGATTTCTATTGGATGTTGACAATCAACTTTCAGAAATGCGAACTATTTTATGAAGCCCTCTGTGTAGATTCTAAAAAAGGAAAAGGAAAAAGTAGTGATAGTATGACCACATGAACATACACTGTCGAACAAAAGTGTAGAAAAGTATACTGGCATTGGGGTGGAGTGGACGCCTATATAAATTAAACTCTGAACAGAGCTATAGAGAGTCTTTGTCATCTATTCTTAATCTACATGACCCTTATCAGGCCGATGCCGCCGATGGTTGATTATGGATGTTCTGTTATTTTCAACGCTGACAACCTCAAATCGAAATTATACAAGTATTGCAGAAGCTGTATTTCACCCGATCCTTTCCTTTTTTAAAACACCCGACGTTATTGTCGCAGACCGATTTCCAGTCGGGTTGGAATTTTTCAATTGTGTAAGCGAAAAAAAAATTATTGTACACAAACTAACACGAGCTGCCAGGTATAGGTATCACTTTATTATATTTGTACCCATGTTATAATTTGTTTAAATGTATAAGTATCTTTGCTTTATTTTTTTATTGTATGTATTCGCTGAGACACTCTATGTTCATCGAATAACACGAAAGTAGAGGCAGTCATTCATCTAATTCGCTAGTATAAAAACGTGTTCCGCTGTTGTTATAAATAAAGATATACCTAATTATTAAATATTCAAATCGAGTGTTCATTTATTTTGAATCCAAAAGATAAGACTCCGCCGTCTTAAAATTATAACGTTTTATTAATGTTCAAACATATAATAAGATAGTTCTTAAGAACAAATTGTAATTTACGTATTCTTTTTTATATTTTTTTGCTGAGAACTAATTTGTTAAATTCTCGCAGCGAAAACCAAAGATGTCATGTGCAGTTAGTTGTCATTAATTTTTTTCTGAAATGCTATTTGCTTTTACTTAAAACGACAAAATTTAATTATGTTTAATCCACCGTTATGACCACGAAACTTTTATTTGCATTAGAGCCAGATGATAGTCAACTTTTTCGTTTAACGTTGGTCGCTGGGAAATTTTTCTCTAAATATCTTTGCACTTAAATGAAATGAGACTTCAACAACAAAACGCATTCAAGGCAGGCACTTTGCAGAGGACGCGATATCCTTATACTTTCGTTATATATTTCAACTCTTTTTCTCACAGTTTGTATAATTTGTAATTATTTTTTTTATTTTTTTCCCCAAAAGAACATGAAATACATTTTCACAATATGTTGGATGATAAAGATAGTGTAAAAAAGGACAAATTGAAGTTGCAACTTTTTTTACACATTAAAAATAATACTATACAAATGGTCAGAGTTAGAAAAATTTAAATTTCTAAACATATATGATATAACCTTACGATGCGTCATGTGGTGGAACCCTTAAATACTAAATAATCTCTAAAGAGTATTTTCTTTTACTTCTATTCTACTTCGACTATTAACTGAAAGGATATTTTCATTTTTCCTTTTAAAATACAAAAAAAAAATGCACATAAACTTTGAAAACCAAAACAGTTGTTTGTATATTTTCCACAAAAGTAACAAATAAACAAGAACGTGTTTTTTTTTCATATTTACGTTGAAGGCTTGAGTTGTGTGCAAACTTGAGTATAACAGCTAGAAGGCGTTGTCGTTGTCGTAGTCATGTTGGGGGGGGGGGGCTTACCTTTATATAGATATGCAATTATGGTTGTCAGAGGATTTGGGTATCTATATACAATCTACAATATACATTCATACATACATATAAGTAAAAAGGTAAAACAAGTTATTGTTGTTGCAGGATCTTTGAGGACATAGGAAAAGTTGTACAGTTTGTGGTAATTGGAAATTTTGTTAATAAATTTAGGAATTTTAGAATTTAAATTAAGGATCACAATGAAGTTTATGAGGATTTTTGGAAAGTGCTTCGTTAATTACATATTATGGCTTTTTAAAGTAAGTTTTTTGTTATTGTTAGTTTTATTAAGCATGATATTAGTTTTGTTGTTAAAGGCTGTCATAGAAATTTTGTAATTATTTACATGGAAACTTTAATTATGTACAAAATAACATTGTTAATGGATGCAAATGATGCAATACCTACAAGTTTGAAGTTTGGTCAGACAAACCAAAGAAGCATAATATGCTAGAATAGTCAATAAATTGCCAAGTTTAAACGTTTTGGAAAGTCTGCTGGTTTAATTTGATTGTTGTTTAAACTTTATTCGGAACTTGGCTCAATTTCTTGTCACAATTCTTGATTGATTCATTTTAGCAAATAATAACCGGCGCGAAATGGCGGTATTGGTTTCCGATGAAGCAGCTAGAACAGTTATAGTATCTTGCGTTAGAATTGAAAAACTTCAGTTTGATCAATGATCTTACCATGGGAAATGTTTAATTAAAAATATTATTTTGTGTTTACTAAATTCAGTTTGGTGCAGGAAAACAACTTTAAGGGCCAGTCTTTTCAGCTCTGGTTAAATCTCTGGTTTGGTCACCATAGACTTTTCTTAACCAGTTGTTTTGAAACTCGGTTAACCACAGTTCGTCTTTCCACCATTTTATCTACTTTGCTTACCAAACCAGAGATAGTTCCAGTTTTAAAGTGGTCCAGTTGTGAAACGGAATCTCTGGTTAAGTTTGTGTATACTTTTTTTAATGCGAGAGAAAGAGTAAGAAGATTTTGTCAATAATTGATAACCGCCTGTCTCATTTCGGTGCACATGGATAAACTAAATCGATTCATTTACGAACAAAGGAAACCAAAAAAGTATACATAAAATATAGGGGTGGAATTTATTAAGATGGTAGATCATCATTTTCTTTAATTTTATTTTTTAATTAGTAGTTATAATCAATTATTATCTAGTATATTATTTATCATTCAACACAAATATGAGCAAAATAATCTCTAACCATAGAATTTCTGTGGTTAACGAAGCAAAATTGACTGGTTAGCGAAATCTCTGTTAACCATAGATTCTGTGGATAAAATTTTGCTGAAAAGACCAAGTCTCTGTTAACCGACTGGAATAATGCCACTAACCACGGAAAATCAGCTGTTTAACGTAATCTATGGCAACCATAGATTCTCTGGTTAATGTTTTGTTGAAATGACAGAATCTATGGTTACCAGCTGAAATAATCAATGATTAAACTTAACCAGAGCTGAAAAGACTGGCCCTAAGCGAAATAAATTCACATAGAAAATAATTTCACTTTTTTATAGAAAAAAATTAATACTATCATCATTATGAGAAATAATTTCATTTAAAATTTTTGTGAAATTAATTTCCTTTTAAATGTTAAGCACGTGTGAAGTTTTTTCCTACCTTCAGAGAATAAATAAGTGCAAGGAACCACAAAAGTGGAATTACTTACTACTAGAAGTGAAGTTAATTCCCCATGCCCAAGTTAGTTCTCGACTCCCGTTAAGTAAATTCCTGCATCAAAAAATAAATTCACTATCACATCACATCAAAGAGAAATTATTTCTCACAAAAGTTTTGAACTACATATTCCTCACTTTATGTGGGAAATAATTTCACCTGCAAAAAAAAAATTAATACCCATCAAATCATTTCCTATGAAAAATTATTTCTCGTTATGTTATTTCCCTCCGCACTTATTATAACTATCATATATTAAAAAAATTATTTTTATTTCCCAGAAAAAAAGAAAATTATTTCTTACCAGAGATGAGGTTATTATAAAATACAACATGTACCTGTACTATAATCTCGTACCACTTATTACCAATGAATTTAGTCGTTGGTAGAAGAAGATTATGTACTTCTTTATATTAGCAAACATTTCAGTAACAACGAGTTGATAAATATAAGAGATAGATTAGACTCTATATGGTTGCTATTACATTTAACGAGCTTATCTCACAATTAAAGTTTTACATTGGAATATAAAGCTTAGGATAGTCGTCAGCATAACAATGTATTGAATTAGAAGTTTCAGAAATAAGAGTGTTAATAAAGGTAAGGAATAGAGTCGGAGACAAAATGGAACCTTGTGTCATACCAGCATTTATTTTCTGAATATACTCGTAATAACGATCCGAAAAGTAATTTTTATTCTACCGAAGAAGATGCTGGTCAATACACTTTTCATGTCATAAAGACGATTGAAGAAATTTGGATAAAATTTAATATTCGGAAAGTTCTTCTATGAAAATACTGCAAGGAAAAGATATTTAAAAATTAAGAAAGTTATAACTCATTTCAGCTAATACTTGAATGTTTCTGAAATAAAATAATTTTTGCTTAAACAAGTAAAGTAATGTGTGATGATTTCAATGAAACTTCATGAAACTTCAAGACAACAAATCGCACATTTTATTTGAATTTGTTATACTTTAATTATTATTTTTATTGTTAGTATACGTATCAGCAAGAAATCAAGCACTAATTTCTTCACTGAAGCCCAATGATTGAATGAATACTCTCAAAACTATCGCCTCACTTAAATATTAAAATTTACATACCTTGGCACTTTACAAACGTTAAAAGTCCTTTTCCCCCAGGCGACAAGACCATTTGGACAAGTTTTAACTTCCAACTTATTTTTAATTGCCAAAATTCATGTTAAGTGTGTAAATCGTTATCAGCGTCAGTCATGAAGTAATCAGCGAAACTAAACTTTTGCCTTTTAACTGCTTTGCCATTTACTTCTTGTAATCTTGGCTATATATACGTAAATGCTACTTCTGCTTGCAGCACAAACATACAAATCTTCTCGAGAGTGATTGCCTTAGCTGATGCCAAAAGATGAAAATGATGATGAAATGAAAATAATGCAGAACACCATTAACTGTTTGTGATAGTGGCTGACATTGGATTTTATGTTTTTCCTGCAAAATTTGCTAACTTCCTTCGTTAGTCGGATATGGAAAGGGATTCCTGAAGTTTTCAATACAAATGTTTCTTCCGGAAGAAATTTTATATATAAACACAGTTTTCTTTTTCTTTTTTGTAATTTTGATTCGTTTCGTTACGTAAATACACGTTCATCTGCAAATATATACTAGATGTACATTTTGTTGAGAACATGAAGGTAGGAATTTGACTTTCTTGTTGGAAATTACAATCCGGGAAAATGTTAAATTGTATGGCGCTCACTTTTGGATTGATGTTAAGTTCGTTATCCAGGTAGACAGGATTCCTGTATATCCTTTTTATATTATATATTAAACTTTTTGTTTTATTTTGTTCAATGTGAAAATTAAATTTCTTCGTCACAAAACGAAGGAAAGAGAAATTTAAAGTTCAACTGAATCTTTTATTTGTTTTCCAAAAGTTTTTCCCTAATCCCAGATATCTCTTTCCTTTTATAGGTTTTTATTTTTATTATGTCGATACATCTTAAATTCAATTCAAAGATAAAACATTATTTTCTTTACAAATATCGAAGTAAAATATCCTGATTGCTTAAAACATTATTATGGAATATAAGGCAGGTGTCGCGACAAAAAGACTACCACAAGTTTTACCCCAGAGGCAGTGTTGTTTGCAGTGGCGTCGCGTTAGTACAATTATTATGACTACAACTTTATTTATTGATGGCTTTATTTTAGTAGCAGGAAAAAAGTCATAAAAAAACTTTTTGATTGAAAATCAATATATGAATGTTCTTGTTGTTGTTTTCGTGATAATAAAATTTGACTACAAGGTAGAATTTTGTTATTTGGTTCTATAGTAATGGAAAAGATATCGGATATTGTTATTATGACTTGTTTCAATTTTTCGTGGTTAGCTAGGAAGGCTTTAAATTGATTTAAAACTTAAATATTTTCGATATAGAATCAATAGTAAAGGAGCTGAATATGGTGACGACATTGTTAAAGCTAGGGGTGCATGAAGTGGCGAAAAACTATGCCACTTTTTGATCGAAATATAATGGTTAATCTTAATGTGAAGAAGATTTTCTACACTGAAGTTGTTCGCAAAAGATTTACATAATAATTTTTTGACAATGTAATAACATTTTGAGAAAAAATTTACAGCAGCTAAGATGATGATGCTTAACATTAGAAATGACAAAGCTTGATCGAATAACTAACGAGAAATTTTGAAGAAGCCATCAGAGAAAATTAATACTTCGGAAAAAATACAGATATGATGAGGAACTCATATACCAGGCTGGGTTACCAGGTAATGGAAACAAACACATAGACAAAAGTAGGGGCCAAAAAACGACTCATGTGGATAAGACTCCACTGCGGTTTAGGTCAAAACGTAGTAGGAAACAAAAATAAACAAAGAGACGTTAGTCTTCGTGGAGTAATAAAGAGCTAAACATGTAGATTCTAAAATAAGCAGGAGGAAACTCCGGATCACCTTTTAAAAAAAGATCAATCATTGTAGACACCAAAAAAGACATCAATGTATGTTATGTACATATCTGGAGACGTTAGAAAGATAGAAGAAAGCCAATTATATTCTCTCCGAGTGCTCCAAATATCAACATTTCTCGAGGAAACAGGCCTAGATGAAGATCTGTATAATATGAGCGTTCTCATTTTACTATAGGAGCACAATATAACTTAAGGTTGCAACTATCAAGAATTCCTGACATTGGATTACCTCAAGAAATAAAACAATACATACCTAACTGGAGTATGAAACCCAGCAGAAGCAGTAAAGTGGGATGTTTTGATCATAGTTGAAATTATTGATATCTTCGGAAAATAGGAAGACTTAAAAGATAAATACAAAATGGCTTTTTACGTCGCGTCGGGAATTTTCTTCGGCAAAAAATTTGAATATACAAACAATCAGAATTTTGACCATGTGCAGAATGGCCTGAAATGTGTCACCTTATCAAATTGAGACATTAAGTACTTTTGTAAATGGTGGCAACTGATGGTATTGTTTCAATATTTGTAGAATAAAGTAGTGCAAAAAAGATTTCAATTAACATCGGCAAATGAACCGATATCATCTTTAAAAAGTAGTGGAAAAGAATTTAAAGATCTAAATAAACATTTAAAAAAATATATTTAAATGATGTTTCATTTTAAAGATACCTAAAGCAAAACAACATCAAGTGAGAGATCACCTTATAAAGGGTGTTTTTTTGTTTTAGGTATAGAACTTTGAACGTTTTGTCAGCTGTCAAGTGATTTATTTTTGTTTGGTTTGGCATTTAAACATAATTGACTGTCGAAAGAACAATGATTCCAAATTGTGCGAATGTATTTTGAAAATCATGGTTCTGTTCGGAATACGTATCGCCCACTACATTAGCAAATTTTGTGTACCGATGTAGCTCACTTTTGGTTGAATGGATACGTTTATAAAAAAAACTGTCGGAATGATGATAGTGTATGTTGAGAAACCGTTATATCCACAAAAACTGACTGCTTTACTGGCTGAACAGAATAGACTGCTGCAACTGTAGCTGGAGCTGGAACAGATGTCAAATGTGTCGTACGTCTCGTTTTTTGAGTGCCCACAATGGTGCTGTACAGCTTTTTCACATTTTATATCGCTTGCATCAGCTGATTAAAATTTTATTGGAAAATAATTAAAACAAACACAATTAAAGTCACTTAAATTAACTTCATTGCTTTTTAACACATTTAAGTAAAATATTTCTTCAAAAATAAATCCGAGCCAGCCGTGGCGGTCATATGCCAGAAATCATATTTAAATTATAATGCCACAAAATTATCTTTCAAATTAAGTAAATTTCATGTTAATTTAAAAAAAATCATCTTTGTTTTATTCCATATCAAAGAACTTTACTTCTAAAAAAAACACCCTTTACATACATGAAAAAGTAAAAACTAACCGAATATTCCAAGGATTACAAGAACGTTTACATACATTTTTACACATAAATAACCGTTTTTTCAATCATAAGTTTGATGGGTTTTCGATTTTTGGGATTTAGATTTTTGTATGATTACATACTGCATTTACAATGAAAAAGCAACAACAACCTGTGTACATTTCTAGTACTTTTGGACAGGAATTGAGTATAGCGATTTCTAAAGATTCACTAATAAAAATAGTGTCTACTCAGTGGGATGTTGATACCACGAATTTGTATCTCAGCTGACTGACATATACAGCAAAACCAAACAAAACTAAAAAGTAGATATTTTTTTCAAACAACCCTTAGTGTCATCTCCTAACATAAATTCTAAATCTCATATTAGAAAACTAATAGCTTACTTAACTAAAATAATTACTTTATTTTTCCAAATTATTCCACATCAGTAACTTTGGCAATAATGGTAGGAAATGGCAAAAAAAAAAACTTCTAACATTTAATAGTTCTACTTCCAATAAATAAATCCAAAACAGAAGAAACTGGTTTCGTATTTCAAATAAACACAGAGTCTGCAAATTTTATTATCCTTTAGCTATTGTCAACATGTTGTCTTCAGGTCCATTTTATATATCCACATGGTAGCTGGTATACATAAATAAAACACACGTAACAAGGATACATAAAGAAAAGCAAAAGGATATTTTCTTCCAGTCTTCATGAAATTTGTATTTGTATTTTATTTTTATTTTTTTCGCACTGTGGCACATGGAATGATATAAGTTTCTTCGATATAGGGTACATAAATGTAGTTATATAATATTTTCAATTGGGTTATACACTAAAACACATGACAAAAGTCCTGAAAATATATATATGTATGAAAATCACAACTTTTACTCTTTTCTCATATTGCAGCAAACCTATTTCATTATGATCTTTATCGTATGTCATCATCATAAATATCCTTTTTTGTTCATATCCTCATATTGTTTTTGTTTTACTTAAGAAAGGACATAATGGGTCATATGGGGAAAGGTGATATTTTTATTGTCAACCCACTAAGTCCAACGCAAAGGACTGTTGGAAAATATTTGTTCATATGTGGTGGATGATTTCAAGAACAAAGGAAAACTGATTAATCCTTAATGAATTCGAAATAAAATATCATAAATTATCCTTTTTCACGGAGTAAGAAAAAAAAAACCTTTGTGTTTGAAAAAATCATGTGCTATATAGCTTCCGATTGTGTGATACTTTAAAAACATGACTTTTACGCTTGATTAAACAAACACTGCCACACATATAGAGTCACAATTTCGTATCCTGCTTCCTAAAATGAAATCTTCCATATTTAAGCTTGACTTGAGAATTAAGGATCCCGCTGCGGTTCATTGGGTATCAATTTGTTGATGGAACCACAAAAGTATCTTCTATTCACAACAAAGACATCCCAGGAGTACTCTATTCGCATCAGCTAAAGGATGCAGGTTGGTTGTTCCAAAGGATGATGACGTCTCAACTATGAAAAACGGAAAAGTTACTTCACATAGCATGTACCTATCCTTTTGAAAATTACTCCTGGCATTCTTTTCCAACACCAAAACTAACAACATCATAGTGGTAGTCAGTCGTAGGTTTATATGTTATGCTTTCCATTAATAAAAAAAAAATAAAAATGAGAAAGGAATGTGTATATAGGGACGTCATGAATGGGAACCAGACACAATCAACCGGAAATAACTTGAACCATCCCCCTGCTGTAACCAAACCTTTTGCCAACGCAAGTCCTACTGTGTCGATGTCTATTCAGAGCACGTGCACATGATATAAGTGTACCTACAATTCTTTCCTTCAGAGTGGGTGGTTAATGAACTTTCTCATTTCTTTTTATTTTGATAAGAAAGAGAGAAAGATTTTGATTGTAATATTTTTTCTTCCATCACCTAAGGTCCTTTGTTAGAATTTTCTGTGAATGTTTTAATGTTTGAAAGTGTTTTTTTTTTTCTTTTAAAGAATTTGTTTCGTTGAGATACTTAAAGTTATTACTGTGTGTCCACTTTGAAAGTTGCGGTTAATGAACGCATTTAAATTGGAAAAGTTTAATGTTCTCAATAATGATGCAGAACGGCAATAAAAATAAAAATGGTAAAGTGGATGAAAGGACACTTTTCTTTAAAGTCATTTGTTACAGATTTTCGTTTAGCAAATTTATAAACCGAAAAATGAGAAATAGGTCGCTTAAATGTTTAGAAGAAAGTCTAAAATAAAATGAAAAAAATTTAGATTTTTGTTTGTTCTGGAGAAGGTAAAAAAGCAAAATCTTCTTTACAATAAAAAGTAGCAATAATTTCATATTAAATTTGGTACATACCTAAGAAGTGACAAGAGAAAAATAGAAAAATGTCTACATATAGGAACAACAGGGTGGCATGATTTAATAATTAAATCATATTGTTCTTTCTTTTTTTTTTTAATTATTAGCGTTGAAAAACATTGAATCATCTTGATTTAAAAAAAACTGTACAAGGTCAAAGGACCAAAGTTGTTCAATTTTATTTTGAAAATCAACATTCGATTATTCAATCACAAATATAACTATCCAAATCACTATCCAATTTATCTATTGGTTAAGCGTTTTCAGCGACAGGGGTATATCTGTGTTTCTCCTGACAGATTTTCGACTTTTGAATAAAATTTTTATTGTTACATTTTTAGATGTTGGTACCAATAGACTGAGATCTAGTGACAAAAATACTTACTTTATTTGATAACGAAAATAATTAGCCCTAATATCATCAACAAACAAGTGTCATATGTTATCGGGAAGTCTAATAACCCTTGGGTAGTAGGTGTGGCCACCATGCACTGTTAAAGTTAAAAAATGTATGGGGACATTTTTTTCGCTGCAAAATAATAATGGGATCTTGTATAGAAACAAAATACAAGCATATTTTATTATGGGGAGGGGGTCTATCTCTCCTCATTTCGCCGGGAGGGGCAATTTTCTAAAAAATAAAATTTATTTTATGTTTACAAAATTGCACCTACTGGCTAAACGGGGGGAGATAGACCTCCCTTCCCTGAAGTAAAATATGCTTGTATTTTGTCCCTTTATAAGATCCCATAATTAGTTTGCAACGACAAAAATTTTCCCATACAAGCCATTTAACACCTGGGTGTGTGGTGGCCACACCCACCACTGGAGGCTTGGCAGACTTCCGGATTATTTATCACACGTGCTGGAAGATGATAATACGAATAATTATTTTCGTTATCAAATGACGTTAGCTCTTAGACTAAAATGATACTTTTATATATCTCGATGGGGCATGTTCGTAAAGTTGCAGTTTGCTTTTTGAGTGTGATCTTGTTGTGAGAAAAATTTAATTTTTAAGCTGTGGAATAAATATGGCATTTTAATTGAATATAAATATTAAAGTCAAATATCAACACCAAAGATGTAAGTTTGATGATTTGAGAGATTTGATACAGGTATGTAAGTACTCAACACATGTAAACAAGTCTCTGGTCAAACGAAACTGTTATTTAAGTTATTTTTGTTTTTTTTTTTTTTGTGCTCAGTTTTGCTCTTTGCCACATTGTTGTTTGAAAGATCCGATCGAATCTAGTTTTGACATTTTCGGAGCATTCAGTTTTGACACTTGCTCTTTTGACAGATTCTTTCAAAATGACAAATTTTGACATTTACACAATATTATGTATTTAATGTCATTAGACATTCTGTAGTTTAAAATATAATGTACATTTTGTAGTTTGAAATATATGTACGAATCTAAAAAGCTGTTTTCAAAAAATTTAATGAAATTCAAAATGGGTGTGCTCTCGAGTGACTTCATAATGCATAAATGTTTGGCGTTAATTTTGGTAGCTTCAAATACAAAATTTCAATTTCGACTGTAAAAATCGGCAATATGCCACTAAATAATAATTTATAACTGCCATTACATTATCAAGTCGGAGAAGGGTTGCCAGAGCAACTCTTAAAATCACATAAAAACATTTAAAAACAGAAAATTATTAAAATTTTTGAGTTGCTCTGTCAAACATTTTCTGTCTTAATAATTTTATGACAGTTATATTTATTACATTTTAGTGAAGTAAATTTTCGTACCAAAATTCTTTACCATATATTTGGGTAATTTTTTCTGCACTTTGGAGGGCTGTAACTATGGTTTATGGCCATTTCCGGTAGCCATTACTGTCATTCATTTATGAGTGAAACTGAAGCAATAACTAGTCAAAAATTCAGGTGCGTCAAAATAATGTTCGAAAATCGGTTGCTAGCTCTATACTATGTGGAAAGCGCTGAAACGCCGACGTTTTTGGCAGTTGGTGATATCTATAGGCAGTCTTGGCAATTACATTTTGTTCAGTATTAGATTAAATTGGTTGACTAGTTAAAACGAAATCAAATTCACTTTATGAAATAACGTAGCTGTCATCTATATGTGAAAAAAAAACTGAAGATAAGCAAAAAATATGTTTTTTTTTTAATTTTTTCTGCTGTAGGTTTTATTTTAATTATTATTACGTTCATTAAAATAAAAAACAGTAATACATTATGTTTATTACGCATTTTCTAATGAAAACTGACCTTAGAGTCAAGAAATTTAAGGGTAACCACACTTCTGTGCACGCAATAGTTTTCGATTTACCTATGTTTCGATTTATTGTAACTATTTGATGAAAAATCAAAAATATTAGGTTTAGGTGAATTGCGTTAAATATACTTACAAAATATACACGAATAAGTCGAACATTATTGGCATGTAGGTACAGAAGTATGGTTACCCAAAAATTGTTTGAAATTCAATTTGCTTTAATTGAGTAATAAAGACTTAGGTCGTAAAATACATAGTTTATAAGTTCTAAGTAAATAACTGATCAAAACTCATAAACATTGCATCTGTCAAGATGCATTTTATCGTAAAACGCAGGAAGCACAGATTTCTTAAAGCTGCAAAATTAGGTTGCCTACCCTAAAATGTCATAACATTATATCAACAAATCAGAACTACTTACATCACGATTACGATTTAAATATCTTATTTGACTATACTTGAACAACGTTCAAGTATACTAACCTTATTTTGTGACAAAAAAAGGAGGAATTTCGTTCTGTATGATTAAAAATGATCTTGTATATTTGAAAAAGAAAATCAAAAATACTACAGAACAACAAAATGTGAATTGCAAACAATTATATTTGACCATTTAAATGAATTTGTTTTCTCAACATTTCTTATTTCATTCCCCAAAGTAAAAACAATTGCAAAACTTTTAATACAATTCCCAACTCTAAGACACTTCAACTACAAGAAATATAAAAAAAAGATTAGAAATGTACATCACATTCTCTCATGCATTGGATTTCATCTTCGTCTTTTTTTTTTGTTTTCTTATGAATTAACCTTTACTTGCAATAGCGCATATTAATATATAATAACTTCCTGTGGTGATTACCCAACACACCCTATTGATGCACCGACCACAACAGCGCCACCATCATCATCATCATTATCATCATTACATTATCATAATCATTAGCATTACAAAAAAGTAATTCAAGACACGCAAAGAAAAAGCAAAGATTATACGCAAAGGAAAAGAAATAAATAAACAAAAAACAAGAAAATCGTAATTCAAACTATTGACCGTGAAATTCATTCTCAACAATCCAATAATTTAAACGAATTAAAGTTACAACACGATGTTGTTTCATCCACTCTCTCTATCTTCAGCCCAGCATGACGCGCGTATGCAGAGTATAGCCGCCACTTTAACTGACCACAAATTAAGCCACTTAATCACGATGATGCGTTGCATTTACATTATGAGATACGACCTATATAAAGGTACCGCGATATAAAGGTACCTTCATTCTACGGGGTGAAAGAAAATGAACATTTTTTTATATTATAGTATTATACAAGATGGCGTAAAAGTTATCACCCTTTCGGAAAATGCTATAATTTTTGCAATAAAAAGTCAATTTTACTTTGACATTTGTAAAGTAAACAAATCATTTGTGAAGTTTAAAACATCACTTTATGGGAAGTTGCTATAATTTTAGCAAATTGACCAGTTAACATGCTATGCTCAGAAATATAAACACAATTTCTCAGTGAAATTTTACACTATTGCTGTTAAAAAAGTTAGCCTGAAAATTTTTGGATTCGCTTGCTCAGTTGAGCGCTTAGAAATATAAACTGGCCTAATCCTAATGGTAGAAAACGTCATTTGCGCGAATTATAGCCGTTTTTGTGGTTTGAGAGTTGGCCTCGGAAAACGCCAGGTATTGGACTCTCTGACGTCAACTGAATCGTTGCCGTAACATAAGGACAAATGTTAGAGGGCCAAACTTAAACACTTGGTTTTATCGCATTTTTTTCCAGAAGTTTTTAGGTTTTTATGATAATGCCTTTTGGAGGAAGTTCTCAGCGTCACTTCTTTGAACATTACAATATTAGCTGAGTTGGTGGTGCTGTTTTGACGACGATCACATTTTTGGTAATACTTCAAGAAAAAAACAAACAAAAAATAAATGTTTCTCAAAAACAGCTACGAAGATATTGATAAAACTTTTTACTGTAAATTTTTTGTAGGGGTCTTGTTAAGTTCTCTTTGTCAGTGGAAGACAGTTAATTTTCAGGGTACATGTCACATACAAAATATATGAATTCCTTGTTAGTTACTCAATAGATTCTTACACTGATTTCATTTAAATATTCTCAGAAAATCGTTTTCCTTTTGAAACTTCAAATCCCATTTAACCTTTATTTTAGTTATTTGGAATAATTTTCCGACAATTGTCCATAACAATCGCCAGCATCTTTGTGCGACCCAATTGTGTTCTTTATTATTATTTTTTTTTTTTTTAACTATATTTTTACTTTTATTTTTTTCTTGAAATGCACTCAAACCAACAAAAACATAAAAAATAGCGAAATAGTTAAACTTAAGTTCATGGAGCCAGTAGACCAAAACGAAATAAGTGCAGTGACATTGTTTGCCACTTTTTGTCGCAACACACCAAGTTCTTGAACGAAAATCATAAAGGAGGAGTTCGTTGTTCGCACAAACCAGTACAAAAGATACAATGACTTTTAATCGATTGCTTTAACCCAACACACTGACAGAAACACATTGTATGCAGGAAAGGATATTATTTTTTTTTTTTTATTTTTGAATAATTTATTTCCAGGCGTATATTATATACCGAGGTCCTTTATTATGCAAAGCTACTCGTAACATGAAAAAGAAAATTCAGAAGCCCTATAATATTGGGGGGCTGGTTTTGTGAATCGGTGGAAAAAAGTTACATCCTATTTCGTGTTCGATTCCCCAGAAGGGGGCTTATGGAGAACTTGCATATTAAGTTTTTCCTTTGAAGAAAACCCATTGCAGCCGACAAACATGAACAACACAGACAAAAAAAATCAATAAAGAAAAAGAAGTTCTGCAATTCACTTTCTATAGGAAGAACCAACCGAGTTTGATGCAACTTTCTATTAAATTGTGAAAAGTTTTATAATCCATAATATTAATAGGATTTAGGGTTTTACCTAATCAAAAGAGGTACATTTTAAGGCTATACACCTAATTATTATTGATAATCAATTTGTGGATTTTATTTCGTTAACTAATAATTTTGCCAATAATGAGAAACGTTGGTATTTTAAATATATCATATTATTTTTATATTTTTTTAACTTTTTTTATGGCATGATTTTGCTTACGGTAATGACATTTTTGTAACGAATATTATATTTGAAAAAAATGTTAGGCATATTTACAGCTTTCAAGTCCAAAAACATAGCTATCTATTGTTGTCATAAGATTCTTGAAAATATTTTTTTCGAAATCACATCACGAAAATGACGATGGTGCACATCATGAAATTGTCGACTCGTGTAAAATTCATTTAACTGTACGGAAATGACGCAGATACTTGGAGACACCTAGTCATAAACTTTCGAAAGTCCTGTTTTGAAAGAATGTACCTATTTACTTTAAAAAAAAATTAAACAATTTATTATATTTTGTTATCATATATTTCAGAATAAAAAGTAATTTTTTCTGAACTGAAACGATTTGGACACATGTTACGGAAATGACGTTTAGTTTGGGGCAATAAAATTCTGATTTTTGGTTTTGCGAATATACGAATTTCTAGTGATTCTAAGAACAAAAGTAACATAGTTGCATATTTGGCTGTTACTGCTATGATTGTAAGTTGTTATTTGTTACCAAACATATTTTCGAATGAATTTACGAAATTAAGGTTCAGGAAAACAAAAAAGGCAATCTTTTCATAATATGGATTAAAAACCCCTTTACGAAGAATTTGTAACTTTTTAAGATAATTTTTAAATTGATATTTCGAAATCAAAGTTAAAGTATGTAACTTAAAAGTATACTTTCCATTAAATCGAATGCCGTCCGTCGTCAAAACAGATGGTGACCCTAAATTTAAAAAAATTATATTTCTCTTTACTTTTTCTTTTTTCACACAATATTAATAACGAGTGTGTTAATATGTATATGGAAGAATGTCAAAATCGTATCAGTCCCTAAAGACTGTAGCTTAAAATTCTGGAAAGAAAAAAGTTTTGTAGGTTCTTTTTTCAGGAGAAAAATGTCAGTTATTTCAAAGACACGTTTGGTACTTTCGTAACAAAATACTTTGTTGCTAATTTTCAAATATTACGTAATGCCATACACAACGCTGCCAAATTTTGTCGACCTAGGTGACCATTACTCACCCTCCCGGTAAATTCAGTTGCATTGTCTCGACAAGAGACACGTATGTAATTGGATTGCCAAATCGGTTTGATATTACCTACTATTTTCATCAATCCGAGTGATTCAAAAGAAAAGAGCAAAATATCGTTATCGTTTCCACGTATTAATTTTATAAAATTCAGTTCTAACAACCATTTGACAGCAATTAACTTGCCCGTCATAAATTAAAGGCCCAAGGTCAATTTAAATTGGAAAACCCATTAAAACCAATGTCCTTATACCTATATGAAATACACAAATTTAATTGATAAAACAATTGTCAATATAAAAGACGACAGGGAGGGAGGGAGTTACTTGTGCAGTAATACTGCAACACAAAGGACATGAACAGAACATGACATAATAAATAGTTTGGTTACGAAAGGGTCATTTAAATGTAACAACAAACTGCTATAACAGATACCAACCAAATGAAGTCAACTAGGTCCAGACAACACAGACAGACCACCATATCCTGTACAAGGACATAAATTTAAATGCTTGTGAACATCGAAATGTATACGTTTGTTTTGTAAACGATGTCCTGTTTCGATACGATATAATTTATAATAGTAGCAATCTATTGCGACGATTTTGATGTTGGATTACAAATATACTACATACATATAGAAATTTCCTTCTTCCTTCTTGTCAATATCCCTTTAAATTGTTTCACTTTATTCATTCAACTTTGATTAAGAGTTTGTAAGTATTTAAAAAAAAAAAAAACTTAACTTTCCATCGACATGTGCGTGTTTACGTTATGTTGTCATGCGAAGGACGAAATTAATTGCCGTATAAACGATATCATCCTTCGAAAAAGGGTGAGTTCTTTGAGCGATGAATGAGATGACAATAATAGAAAGAAATCCCCTGACATAACATGCGTTGCGATTACACGATAATGAATATGCGCACAAGGGAGTACAAACGGATTTTCCACTTTTGTGGGTTTTCTGATTTTGTTTATAATGTCACGCAGCTCTGATATGTTTTTGTTTCATAGACATAGGTTCGTTTTATAAGTTAAGCCTATAATAAAAGTTGACATTATTACGGTTTAAGTGTGATAGAACCTTTCAGGCATTTTATGGAAATAATTAAACACGCATCTATTAAAAATAAGAGGCAGACTATAAGGGGACGAAAGTTTTATTATAGAAGGTAGTGATTATGTGTGGTAAACTTAGAACATGTATATTTAAAAGATTATCCTCTAACGAAAAATTTAAGTTTTGGAATTAATTTCGATGCAAGATAATAAGGATGGATATAGTTTATTTTATAAAACGAGACTACTGTAATTAATTATAATAGGAATAATTGCTATTAAGGAGTATTTATTTATTTTAATACCTACATCTTTTTTTTTTTTTGTTTTATTAAAACAAACTTTGTTTGAAAATAAAATTAAATTATAAAATATTGTTTTAACTTAAAATTTAAGGAAAACAAATATTACTGACTTTCGTCTAAATCAAGTATTATATATAATTTAAAATGCACCCTTCAGTTATTATTCGACACTGAAGACTAGTTTTATACTATTATTTTGTTTTTTTTTTTTTACTTTGTAATTTTTACTTGCGATTATAGGTACTATAAGGCATGTTTTGTATTCGTAAAAAAAAAGTTTTAAGATAACAATCAAACATGAAATTACGATGATAGAGAACACGAAAAAAGTATGTCCGAAAATTCTGTCTGTCTGTCTGTCTGTCTGTCTGGTCTGTCTGGTCTGTCTGGTCTGTCTGGTCTGTCTGTCTGTCTGTCCGTCTGTCAGTCTGGATGTATCGACAACTAAACGGTTGGGCCGATTTTGTTCAAACTTGGTACTCTATATTTTTAGAGTAATATGCCCTGGCGTATTTTTGATTTTTGTCCTAGGTCTGAAAATAACGGTACCTTACATATAGATAATTAAATTTTTCTCGAAAAAAAATACGATCGATTTTGATAAAATTTAATATGACTGATTTTTTAAAAAACGGTGATGTTTTTCGACAAAAAAAATTAAAACTAGATTGCTAACGGTAAAATACGATCGATTTTTATAAAATTTCGTACAATGGATTTGTAGCCAATGGTTGTGTTTTTGATGAAATTTAGTGTGACTGATTTTTTTTCCAATAATGGAAATGTGATTTCAAAATCACCTTATTAACGGTATCTGTCATATAAACGCTACAGAAAATCCAATTTTTCTGGAAAAAAAATACCAACGATTTTGATAAAATTTTGTGTGACTGGTTTGTTGCCAATGACGGAGTTTTTCGTTAGAATTTTTTTTCAAAATCAAATTATTAAAGGTACCTGATACACAAATTCTATAGAAAATCCGACTTTTCTCGACAAAAATACGACCGATTTTGATAAGATTTTGTGTGACTGATTTTTTGCCAATAATGAAGTTTTTCGTTAGAATTTTTTTTTTAAATCACCTTCTTAACGGTATTTGCCAAAAAAACGCTATAGAATCAATTTTTACTTCCGATTATTTATTATAGATTCTTGTTTAGTATCCCAAACAAAAGGTTAGTAATCTTACACAAAAACAAGTTTTTCCGACCCAGTCGTGGCTTTTATTTTTATATTTTTTTATTATTTGTAATTTTTTTTTATTTTTGTTATTACATAACATACCTACCTACCTAGTGCAATTTTGTGTTCATATATACTTACAGAATTAACATACAGTATTTTACTACACTCATTCACTATTAGTTCGCCTAGGAAATATTGCCAGTAAGTACATGCCTTATGGGAGAGCTTTTTATAAATCAGTAAGACAACCACTAAGGGCCATAACAAAAAATGAAAAGTAATGTTCTCAAGTTCTAAAATTCAAGCAAGCAACAAGTAATTTGCTAGCAAACAAATCATTTGAGGAAATCTCTTGCATGCGAATACTTCTTTCTTGCTGCAAGCACTTTTCTTGTATTTTGTATTAGGTGAGTTATTTGTTTTTTATATCTCAAGAGATGATTATGATTATTCAAAAATGAAAAATCCACTTTTAAAAACTTTAAAGCTCTGTTCATTATATGTAAAATTACGTAAATACAAATTATTTTTTCACCTTTATTTTTTAAAAACTTGGAAATTCCTGAACAGTTTTGAGAAATTTTATAAAGTAAAAATAAAAAAAATAAAACATTAAAAAAAAAAACAAAAAAGAAACATTAAAAAAAATAAAAAACAAATTTAAATTAAATGAAAAAATAAGAAACAAAACAAAAAAAAACATTTAAGCTTGATTTGCAATGAAATTTTGCTACTTTAATCATATTAATTTTTGATTTTAAAGTTGTTATAAAAAATACAATTTTTCATATTTTCTAAAAACCTGAAGATGAGAAGTAATTTCTCGAAAACGTTCGTTTAATAAAAATAAACAATATATGTATAATTAGATTTTAATCCTAAATAATAAGTAAACTCATATAGAAAGATCGATACGTAGGTAATTTATTACAAATTTATAAATTACAAATTATTACAAATTTATAATTTTCAGATAAACAAAAAAAATCAAAATTAAATAAATGAAAAATAAAAAAAAGGCCACGAACTTTATCTTAAAATTATGGAACAGAACTAATTAAATCAATAAGAGTGCACAGAGGGGCGTTTTACACTCTTATTGATTTTCTTAGTTCTGATGACTCCCGGACAAATAAACGTACCAAAAAAATTAATTTAATGAATTAATTTTGTTATTTTTTTTGCATGATTTTTGTTCACTTAACTTTAACCAAAAATGTATTCATAGTTATGATGACACAATATAATCTGTTGACTAATGAATTTTCTTAGAAATAGCAAGTTTATCGAGTCAAAAGTCACTATAAATTATCATGTTTTTTTTAAAAAGTTTTTATTAAAAATAACTATAAAATCAATTTAACGGTTGATTAATTTTTTTTTTATTTTTAATGTATGGACCACCCTATTATGTAAACTCTATACATATGTATACATATTATGCATGATTTTTTATTTTTTCATTTTAATTAATGATAATCTGTATGAAGTATGACCTTTCATTAACAAATTTATTTTTTTTGCAAAGTCATTGTTTGACATCAAAACGATGATAAAAGTTTGCAAAACAACAAAGAAATTCGTCGTAGGCGGCAGTGATTTCTAGGAATAAGATGATTTACTTAATTAATTTTTTTTTATTTAGTACCTATATATATGTATTCTTTTTTAATAAAAGTTCAGATGTTGTCTTTTTATTGTTCTTAGAATTGCAACGTTTTTGTTTCAGATTAATCATCAGATGGTTTTCTTAGTAGTTTTAAAAATATATACCTACCTATTTATTTACTTTATATTAAGAATATTATATCCAGCCCTGTATATTACTATGGGACATTGAAGTCATCCTTGTCAAATCCGAGCTAGTCTGTTCCCGACGAACTACTTACTTATAGGACGACAAAGATTGCACTAAGCCTTTAACTTCAGAAGATTCACTCTCAGATTACGAAACACAACTTTTAACTTGAATAGACATCCATGCATCCATCAAATAATGCGAAAAAGGAATGGATTTAGCCAGAAAACAAAGCAAACAAAAAAAAAACCAACAGAACCATGTTATTTGAGGAAACATATTTCATCCTGGACTGTAGACCAAAATCTTTATACTTAGATTTGATGGCAAAAAAAAAATAGACACGATAGCCTTCCTAAATTGAACGCAATATCAACCTAAAACCTTATCAACAGAAAAATGATACTTTTGAATGAATGTTGATCTCATGACAGCAATAAATACATTATTGACGGCAACATTTTAAAAATATATACACTTCATTATTTCCTGATAATTTTTAATTTGACATGCCATGCCGATGTGCGTTAAATTGTTGGCATATAGATTTGGGCATGTTCAGAGATAAGGGATTAACGACTAAGAGATTAAACAGATTGTCTATAGCAATTTAAAAAAATTTGGTAAACAAATTTATTGCTTTCGAAAATAATTGTATTTCTTATGGTATAGTTGGAACTGATGCTGAATAAAATAACGCTAATCAATAGCTATGTGATGACCACTTTTTAAACTTAGCTTAAGTCATCTACAAAGAAGAATATTATTATTATTATTCTTTATTTCAAAAATTAACAAACAAAGAACCGTGGGCATTTTGGATCCATTTTCAACATTGCTCAACAGCAATAGCCCTGTTCCTTTTAAGGTGGCAAAGTACTTATGGGTAGTTTTCTAGCGTTTCTAAATAGAATGCTTCGCTAGTAGCAATCTACTACTGATTTGTATAATTTAGTGTATGGATGTAGACAGTCTCAACGTATACCTTTTGGTCACACACATTCCGTCCTTGTATTGGATCTTTTTGTTTTGTTTATTTGTTAATCTGCTTTTCAGATAAACAATAATGGTAAAATATGTTTATAATGTTTACTTACTTACTTACTTACTTAAGATGGCGCTTACAGTCCAGGATGGACAACGGCCTCAACCAACATGTCTCTCCAGCCAGATCATTCCTAGCTGGCCGCTTCCAATTTTGCACCGCAAGTTGGCTGAGGTCGTTTTCCACTTATGTGCGCCATCTATTGGGGGGTCTTCCTATGTCATCTACATATACGCGAGTAGTTGAACGGACTTTTGATAAACTGTACCAGTGGTGTTGACTTGCGATTTTCGTACAATTGCTTCAAGCACGATGTTTGATTCTCAACATCAAACGGTTCGGTGGTGTTCTTACCGACTTTAACAGATCAGCGAGATCGTCATCCTGCACAAGCGGACGAGTTTGGCAGGGATGCCAAGATACGACATGGCATCCCAACATATATAATGTTTTAAGCAATATTTTTTCTATTTATTTTGTTTTTATTAATAGAAAAGAAAAAAACTAAACGCTGCCATCTGGCGGTTTCTAATTGCGTAACTACTCTGCTCATCTAATCGCGCTTAAGAGCATGTGTAGATGGTAGTACTAGATTATTTTTTTTTTTTTGACAAGCATTGCGATTATATTGTCGATTTTGAAAATGTGCTAAAACTCCATACAAAATTGCAAAAGAATCTATGGACATGGCAAATTGCCGTCTGTCAGATAATGACATTTCTAACAAAGAAGAATATCTTAAATCAGAAATTATAGCTAACGATTTTCATCAGAGAGCTTGTATGCTGTGACCAAGTACCTACCTAATCCGTAGAGAGACAATTAGATTTTACGAAATTAAAAGGAAGAATTTTGATACGCGAAACTACAAGATTGCATTGATATGCGGGCGGAACTAACTTTATGGGGAACTTACTTCACGTGGGAATTGATTTCACCACTAGTGGGAAGCAATTTGACTTGAAGTCGTACCCACTAAAGATGATATATAATTTCTCTTTTTTTATTTCACTTTGTTGTGAATATATTTCCCACGGCAGAATGGAGATATCGGTGCAGCAAACTAACTTCACGGGAACTAACTTCACATGGGAGCTAGGGAGGAAGTAAATTTTCACCAATATATAACTTCACTTTTTTGTGGGAATGATTGGAGATGACTTAACTTTGTTTTTCACAAAAACAAAGTGTTAGTTCCACACTAGTGGTGAAGTTAGTTCCCTAGTGAAGTTAGTTCCCGTGAAGTTCCCTGCACCGGAGTTATCGTATCTTCTTAGTATACCTAGTTATTTATAGGATTTTCTTTATCCGACAGTTTTTAATATCTTACTTATCATTTTCAAATTATTGTGGTGGTTAAAAAGTTCACACGATTTTAAGATGAAATTACATCTCACACTAAGTGGGAATTTTTTTAACAAGAAAAAAGTCAAATTACTTCTTACTATTGGTAAAGTTAATTCTCATGTCTCAAGCTAGGTCCCGTGAAGTAAGTTCCCTGCAATCAATCAAGATGATGTCACACATCATGATGGCAGAAGTGGGTTATAAAGCACCGTGGATTAGCGATAATACTTCCGAATGATTATGGTTATGTTAGCAAAATTCAAAGCAATGCAAATATGACCCGCATCAGTCACTGAAGAATTCCCAACCAAAGTTGGTATAAACCTAAATAGTGACTTGCTCTTGAACCCTTGGCTAACAGTTTTTGACTGTCTATATGTACTTTAGAAAATGATTGGCCAAAAAAAAGAATAAGTTCTTTTCTTACATAAGTGAAGATCCTAAATCTTTCGAAAGCTGTTGATGTAAGTATATTCGACCAATAAAACATTTTGTGTTAAAATTTCAGTTCTCATAATGCAAGTTGGTCTCTTTTCTCAGCGTTGTTCGTTTGACTATTCGCTTTGGCTTTATTTTAGGGTCCTCGCTACAAAAAAAAAAATAACATTATGATTGTTGAAGTACAAGTCTTATGAATTCATGGAACTCTTACTTTTTTATGGTAATATAAAAAAAAATGGATTTATATGTTCACTAAACTTCGGTGACATGGAAATCGTCAATTTCATTGCTTCAGTCGTATTTCCACTATTCGTGATACGAGATCAAACAAAGAAAAATTTAACTCCAGAAATCATTCCTTATGTCAATAAGACGATTCAATTTACTTCCCATTGACAGTTCAATCAATGTGAACACAGCCTAACCATTGACGACACCGGTTGGTCTGACTGAACAAAAAAAACAAACATAAAATACTTCCTCGCCACACGCGGTTTCAAGCTAATTGATGAACAAGTATTTCTTTCCATGTTCAATGCTCAAAACCATTTTTTTTTTCTTTTCTTTTAATTTAATTATGCCGAAAGTAGGTAATTCCCTCTTCTCTTTGGATTGATTGACATTTACCTGAGCACACAGTGCAGTCAATCGAATGAGGAGAACATAAAATAAATCGGCCATTAAACTCAAAAAAGTGCCGCATTGGCTAATTGAAGATTGAATAGTGCTAAAGCAGCATATTGGTATTCCCGGTTCAATGTAACTTAATCGTTTTTTAATTCAACACTTAAGTACAGAGAAAGAGGGCATTCGAATTTAAATTGCGACACAAAATGATTTGTGTGTATGAGTTTATAGTTTTTACCGTAAATGAGGCCAAAAGCAATGTCCTCATACCTTAGTTGTTGTTGTTGTTGTTGTTGTTGTTGTTTTTTTTTTTAAAAGAAAGGTTCAATGAGACAGGTGAAATAATTTTCTCATATGCATACATAGGTATATGTTTTGTGCTCCTTTCTGCTGCAAACTTCCTTCGTTTGCACCCCCTGTCTTCTCTGCACATGCAATAGCCGACCCGATTGAGGTTAGTTTTTAATTTTCCCAATGGGGATGGGTAAATGGAACAAGACGAGTTGTCTTTTATTTTCACTCCGAATCCCAACCACAAAAGGCACAAATATTACAAAATTTTAATACCTTCCGACCCGACCGACTCGACTACCGCAGCACACTTGAAGAGTGCAAGGGGATTACAAAACAACAAGTACTGTCCTGACTTACATTTAAGCAGCATTCGAGAGCCGGCAGCCTATTTTCCACCCCCTATATACAAATAGTGAAAGACTGGGTTTCTGGTTTTGCCGGATAGTTTTTGGGTTCATATGTGTGCTTATGACATATTTACGAGCAAAAGATTCAGGTACACCTTTTGCAAACGGTAGGTAGGTATGTGAAGGCGTACAATTCTTTCATGTACGAGAAAGTTCCCTTGTTGCATTGCATCTCTTGTTCGGTTCAGTGGGTAAAACACAAAAATAGATTTTTGTTACACACAAAGTTAAAAATGGCAGAGAGTTGGGATGCTAAACGTCGGGGGCTTTACTGTTTGCTAGCCCAATTCGCATAAGGTAAAACGTTGCGATTTTATCAGATCCATTCGCTACTTCATACATAAAACTGTTTGCATATTTTACAAACGAATTACAATATAATCCCTGTGCATATAAACCTTTAAAATTTGATTTAAATAGTTCTTGGGAGAACGGCCAGCATGTCGGCAGCGTTGCCATTGTTGTGGCTTAGGATAATGTTGGGCTTGAATAGAATTATTAAATGTAATTTAGCTTTTTCAAAAAAGGTTTACACATGAATGGAAAGAATAATCAACAAAAAAAAAAGTTTCAGAACAGTTTTTTTTAGCAAGATAAAAAAAAATCAAAAGCCACTTGCTAAAATAAATCTAATGATTCAGTAAACAAAATTTCTGCAAAATTTATTTATATTAACAAGCTAAATCGCAGTACAGCGAATGATCAGATTGACAACTTGAATATTTTCACTTGAGTAAAAATAAAATTCACATGATTGCAGACAAAATTCACCTGTTTTAAGAAGAATAGTAATTCAACAAAAACAATTTTAAAAATAATATTGATAGAAAGAGGAAATCTTTGCAATGTTCTTGAAGACACAACGGAATCGGCTGCGATAGATAGAATAGTTATTATAGGTTGAAATAACAAATGTGGATTAAACTAGTTCCCAGGCATTTTAAGGCCTATACCTACTTTACCACATTCTTACACAGATATTTACCTTTGGAATTTATATAGTTATTCATAGCCTTCTTTTTTACATTATTTTGATCGTACATAAATGGTCTGATTTATAAGATAAGATATGCAGGTATATTTGTCTTATAACGGGTATAAAAAGTATCTACAATTAGCCGGCAGTACTTATCTATCGTTTTGTGAAGTTTCCACGTTTCAACTCTTCTTTAGTACAGTGCATAGTTTATAAAACTTCCAAACTTATGAATCAGCCAGTTTAATCAATCTTGGAATGGCAACCATACAAATAGTTCTTTAAAAGATTAAACCATCTGTTATGGTCCCCGAACTTGAATTTGGGATTTTGCTGCGACATGTGGCCTAAGTTCAATGTTCATCCAAATATGTATGAAGAAAACTTTTTGAATAAGTTGGAAAAGTAAAGCGTATTTCCATAACTTCCAGCTTAATGATTGCAATCGTAATCTTGTTGGATATAGTTCACTTTAGCTTTTTGTCAAAAAAGTTATGTAAGTTGAACTGAAGCAAGCGGAAATTGGCGTATTGACAAGGTGCTCACTCGTCGTCAACTGATGAGTGCAAAGTGAGCATACGCACGAAACGCCGTTTTTTCATGGACTAAAGGCCATCAAAAGCTAATTTGAATCAATAATTCAACAAGTCCACTTAATTTAATGCTAAGTCTTCTACTTAGTTGAAATTATTTTTATCTATTATTCTATTTATTAATTTTTCAATGTAGGTATATAGAATTTGTATTATAACAAAAACATTTTATATGTGTATTTCCATAACGATATTTTTTTTTTGTAGTAATATATTATTTCAGTTTTTTGAATATTTCACATTTTTTTAATAGCTTAGCCCAGGATGTATTGCAATTCTATTTTCAGTAAATAAAAGTTAAACGAATGCGCTAACAAAATTTGACAAAACATGATTTTTTTAAATTTAAATCTAATTTATTTTTATTGTTTTTTTTTTTTAACTTTGTAATTTTACTCCTTTTGAATCTAACTTGAACTTAATTTTTTAATAAGAAACGGAATAGACCATCTATTCCGGTGATCGATTAAAAAAAAATGTTTATAAATTAACATTCTAAATTATTTCAAGAAATAAATACAAATGAATTTAATACATTTTAATAATAATAACGTTAGTTAATTTGTTTTTTTAAATAAATAAATTTATTTATTTATTAACATATTAATTCATTTATTTATTTGTTCGTTCATTTATTCATTCATTTATTTATATATTCTTTATTTATTTATTTATTAATTTTTTATTTTTTTTTAAATTTAGATACTTATTTTTTTATTTATTTATTAAATGCATATATTTAATAGGTATATATTAATTTACTAATTTATTTATTAACTAATTTAATTATTTAATAATTTATTTATTTAATAATTTATTAATTTAATAATTTATTAATTTAATAATTTATTTATTTAATAATTTATTTATTTACTAATTTATTTAATTAATAATTTATTTACTTATTAATTTATTTGTTTATTAATTTATTTATTTAATAATTTATTTATTTACTAATTTATTTATTTATTAATTTATTTATTTACTAATTTATTTATTTACTAAATTATTTATTTCTTTATTTACGGCGGCGTGGTAGTATTAACACTTACCGATAAGCCACAAGGCGCTTCACGAAAATCAGTAATCTAAAACCATTGTGTCTTGTGAGGTATTTTGTTTGAGATTAAGTCAAGAAGTTTAATTTTTAGAAAAATTCATAGGGTAATTAAATTATGAAGACAAGTAGATAATTCTTCATTTAAAAAAAAATTCTTCCTTAAATTGTTTTGCCTTATTTTTGCCCGCGTAATTCCATTGAGTTTATAAGTTTATCACATTCGATTTCTACTTGGTTTGGGCCAAGACAGTTTTCAGAAAAAAATGTTGAGCACTTACAATATATTGTATATTGTATTGTTGTATTGTTCCAACGCATGTGGTTTCCCTAAACATTAAATTTTTCATGAAAAAAAACATCAAATAAATTATTTAAAGACAAAATACAAAAATCTTTAAGAAAATAGAAAATAGCTCGTTGTTTCAACTACCATCACTTCAATAAACCAACTGTTGTTCAAAATACCAAACTCGCTGGTTTGGAATTTCAACAAAGGATATTACATTCTACCGGAACACTTAACCTCGATTATTCTGTATGGTTTGTGTTATTTTCCCAAAAATTAATATCCTGTTAAGTATTTATTCAAGAAGCACCCACACGCTTTGGCCGAGTCAAAAAAAAAAAGAAAAGGAAAGAAAAAGGCAGCACTTCTCTCGTCTTAATATCAAACTAAACGTACTTTCTTTGAGAGACGAAAGGTAATAAGAAAAAAAAAACATAGGTACACTGAACAGCAATATTATTTCTCAAAATGAAAATATCCTCCTTCTCAACACTCTCTTCTTTAACCTTCATAGTGCTGCTTTTCATCTTCAGGAAAATATTAAACAGCAAAGCAACGAAACCAGAAGACAACGACGACGTGGGCGTTTGGCTACAAGCATAAACGACTGTACAAAATTTCATTTTGTTCCGTCTTAACCTCCCCAAAAATCCAGGTAAAGGTTTCTTCTAAGCAAAGAAAATCTTTCCTTGTACAAAAGAAACAAAAAGGTGAAAGAGATACATTTTAGGCATAAAGAACATAATGAAAAAAACTACACCCTCAAAGTCTACCTTCAGACGAACCTTCTTTAATTCGTTCCCTTGTTATCGAGGAAAAAAAATACAAAAAAACAAAGAACTTGACTTCTTGTGTTGCGTCTCCTGGGTGGAAATATAAGATTTTCTTCAGAAAATAATCTACAACGGGGATCCCAATCCCGAGAAGTGTAAATGACACATTACGGTTCTAACTTTTTTCTTTTTTCCGTAAAAAAAAACAAAAAAACAAAAAAATATGGTATTCTCATCCTCTTTAGTTGCTTTGGGAAGGAATTTTGTTTGACTAGTTTGCTTACGAATCACATGTGACACACTCTCACCTCTGAAAGTAGACAAAGTATTTTGAATGAATAACCCATTTTTGAAGGAAACAAAAAAGAGGCCAGTGTGCAATATTTTCTTTTATTGTTCCGCTCATTCATCTCATTTGCATAAAAAGATACTTTTCTTAGCACTTTTTTTTTTAAGATACAATTTTGTTGACGGAAGGACAAAACAAAATACCCACCGGGATATAACTTCTGAGGACTTGCGTGAGTCATTTTTAGTATCGTCCTGAAAGTTTTTGTGTGCATATGACAAACACAACACTACCGGCCTGAGGAAAGGTGTAAACGAAAAAAAAAAAAACAAATCACTGGATTCTTATGACTTTGACCCAAAAATTTATATGACAAGTTTTCTTTTTCCAGTTTTTCTGTTCGTCAAAAAGTCAAAATAACTCCAAAACCTTCAAGAGAGAAGGACGAAAAAAGAATAAAATGATAAACAATCGAGGTTCATATTTCAAATGGGGTGACGGCAGCAAGGTTTTTATTTTTCTTATTTTTATATTAAAGTATGTAAGACTCTGGGAATCAGTAGTTGAAATCCATTTGCTTAGCTAAGGGATTTAACTTGTCTATTTTTTTCGTTTACAGTCGCTTTTGTGATATTTTTCTTCTCTTTCTGTGATTTGAATTTTTATTGTGTATATTAGAATAAATTAGTTGGGACTATGTCCTTAGATTTAAGAGTTTATTTGTGCTTGACAAAGGTGAACTAACCACAGATGGAAAGAGGCAATTTGTAAGCGATGCGACGGATTGTTTGGATTAGGTTAGAGAGTGACAGTTATTTTGAATCTCTGATTGTGCAATGTTGAATATGTTTTGTGAAAGAGTAAAATTTATAGTCACTTGGAGTATAAAAATAAAAAAAAAAACTATTTCTGACAGAAGGATGTTAACCACGTTTGAATATTCTAAATTTTTGTATTCCGGTCTAAAACGTATTTGAATGCTAATTTGAAAAATCAAAGATGGGAAGTTGCGTATGGTCATATGTTTTTATTTGTTTCAGAAGGTATTTTTACCTGTCAGTTTATGGAAATTCAAATCTGGATTTTAAGTAGGACCTACATGTATTTTCACAAAAATCTGCACTTATACCATAAAGGTATTTTTTTAGGGTATTTTTATAATTCAGTATTGTACCGAAGCGTGGCAGGAAATTCTACTGTAAAAAAAAACACTCCCTCACACTTTGAAGTACCATAACCTTATGAAAAAAACCATTAGTAAAACGAGTTAACATATACTATATAAGTATACATAATTGCAATTCTTCATATCAACACGATTTCTTGGCAAAAGTATGAAGTTTTCCACTTCGTCTTTATAATTCACACTACCTTTTTTCTAAAAACATTAGAAGGTGAAGTATGAAAAATGTAAAACTCCTCTGTCGTGTTTTGCCTCTTGTGGTCGATAACAATTCCGAGTATTAGAGTCACGAAGATCTAGATTAGATAGACACGCTGGGTTCACATATACATATAGAGTGTATACGTGTATCCATTACCCAAACAGTCAATCTACAGTACTTACATCCACCGTCGTGGACTATTTCCGAGTTTCACTTCAGACATAGGATTCCTTCTGTGGTTTCTGCAGTTGAATTATCTGGTTTGTTCACTAGGGACATATGTATGCAGGTTTTGCTCACTTAGGAAGGAGCCACATTTTGCCAAATTAATTTATGTGAGCTCTAAGTTATTTTTAAGTAAAATGAAAATTATAAAACCGAGAAATTGTAAAATGAAGAATTTTTAAACCGAAAAACTGTGATTCGACCTCAGTCACGATCAAAAAGTATCACAGTCTTTTGTCTTGTATTATAATATCAATCCTTAGTACCTACATAGACAGTAAGATCGAGCTGATTTAACATTGTACCGTCATATATCAGTGGCCAAAAAAAACAAAAGCTTCAGACTTTTGGCTATAGCTAGAATAGAGCTTGCTGGAAAGCCTTTCTAAATCTAAAGCCATCCAAAATAAAATTATGCATAATTGATGGATAATGGATATATAAATTTTATATGAGTGGTATGCATTCGGTTTGACATCATCAAAGGCTTTTTTGGCAACCTTAAGGAATTCGTTCTGAAAAATCAGATGCAATGTTAGGAAAAAGGAATTTTGATAAACTATACTCTGTTCAATTGGAATTTGCACCACAGGTCCTATAAGAGAGCTTTTTAAAAATCAATTCAAGAGACTGAAAACAATCGATCGCCATTCGTCAATTTGCCATCAACAAACGAACAACCTTCATCTGAGTATACCAGTACCTGATCAGAGTTGCCATTCTCCATTTAAAGGAAATGTTTATGATTTTTGCTAAGAAGCTTTCAGGATTAATGCTTTTACAGCTACTCTCTCATTTAAAGAAGAAGGGTAGTTTTTTCCTTGATGTTTTCCCTTCTTTATGTTTTTGTTTTTTTTTTTTTGGTATAGAAAAGCAGGAAAAATGCAGTAGGTATTATACAATAAATTAACGGCTATTTATTTTTAGCAACTAAAATGCTTCTTGTATTTAATTTAGTTTGTCAGTGATTTTCTTTTATTTTAAAAGGGATTAGGCAAAGTGGGCATACCTACCCTTAAAACAACGCACTTGCACTTGTTATCTATCTTACCTCTTGGTGATGTGGAAGAAGACTCAATTTATTAAGGTCAAAATGGTTTTTGAATAATATTAGTTTTTAGTCTTGTTAAAAATAAGACAGAAGCTGTTAAAAAAACAGAGGATGTTTTTTGTTTTAAAAAAGAAATCTTAATAAACAGTTGGTAGCCCTATAAGATATTTTGGAGAGCTTTGCGACAATTTGTAATGCTCACTACGGCAATCTTGTCAGAGCTTTAAAATAGAGATAGCTTATTGAAATATATAATATTTAGAGTGAAAGGTAAATATCCTATATTGCCTGTGATGCGAGTGTCAGAGTATATAGGTAGATGTTTTAACCATCTTTCTGGTATGTAGCCAAGATGCCGCAAATTATAAAAAACAAACCCTAATTCGTTTTCACTCGTTTTCACTTGATTATTTTTATATCTTACAAGAATAGATAACAAGAGAATACTCGTGATATTAGGTACCTACCTACATTAATTCATTAAAAAAGAGAGTGATCACCTAGAGACCTAGGTTCTTTGGAGTTCTAACGTTCCTATAATGTTGCAATAGCTCAGGAAACAATATACTTCTCACCAAGTATTGAAAAACTCACATGATGATTTTGAAACTGCTTCTCCTTTGGCATCAATGGATCTTTTTAAACATTAAAGTCTAAGTAAAATATAAAAAGTAAAGAAACGTGGAAACGAACCAAAGCATGAAAAATAAAACTGAACATAAATGTAGAAATATATCACGATATCAAAGAGGACAACGACTGCTGCATTGCAATCAACGTGTGTTGTTGGATGTTAATGCAAATTGCAGAATGTTTTGATAGTTGTTGTGCGTTTAGTCACAAGGAGTTGCACTGCAGACCGGCTTCTAGCTTATATCTAAAACAGAGTCATTAGTCGTGTGGTTTGACGGGCCGCCTTCCTCCTGTGTAGTGCTCTTTTCCATGCTGACGGTCGGTGGTGCCGATGATGATGATGATGATGATGGTGATGATGATGGTGATGATGATGATGATGATGGGGCTTCCTAGAGTGTATAGAACGTTTCAGCGTAAAAGCTATAGTGAGGCGGTTGGGGGCAACAGTGTGGTTTGTGCCTGTTCGGCGGATTTCTTGCACGCGTAGTATAGTACCTAAATGGAAGACAAAACCAACCAGTCAATACTCGAGGTGGGTAGCCGCAGTGCCACTCTGACGGCCTCTCAGTGGAACGTGTAAATATGCTGCTCTTTTGGACAAATGTGTTCTGGCTTCTGGTGTTGAAAGAGTAGAATTTGAAAAATAAAAGTTGCATTTTACTAGCGTAAGTATATACAGTAATGTATACGCCTATATGCTGCAATAGCGTGATGTTGGTTTTAGTTTTTTTTTATGCGTAAACTAAGGTAACGTGTTTGCATTTACAAAAGAAAATAAATGTTCTCCTCTTTTGGTAGCGAAAAGCGGTAAATTTATTCTGCACTTTTGTTAAGTTTCAATGCATTGCTGATTTCGTTGTTGAAACAATGAAATGCTTCGGAATCATTTAATATATTTTATACAGAAAAAATTGTATGATGAATTTCTTGCGAATTATATCGAAAGTATTCTTATTTAGCTTTTGAACGGAAATCTTTTTGTCAACGGGAACCTTGTCGCAATGTTTTTAATTAGCGCGTAATATTTGAAATACAGGGTGGTTGGCATAAGATGCATCAAAAAGCCAGAGCGAGTAGGTTGGGGGGGTCAAGCCAAGATAAAAATAATAAAATCGTATGAGAGGAGGTGTGTATATCCTCGTTTAGTCAGAGGAATGTATTGACTTAAAGCAAAACAAAACATATTCAAAAACAACGGTAAAACCTCGGGTAAAACTTACAATGCGATCTTATACATTTTTGGAAAGCTATAAAAATCCCTACATTTCTTTTATTTTTAAATTAAGTTGTTAAGTGTTTTTCTTCTTTTTCGACTAAAGAATAATAAGAGCATTTAATTTTGATAACAAAAATTATACCTACCTACCTACTGAATTAGGTAGATACATAAAATTAAAAAAAATTAAAAATTATTCATTGACCTCCGACCTTTTCCCAACAAACCTAATTTTTTTCTGCCGTCTTGACTAAAAGTGAACTGACATCTAATAATAAAATAGTTTTACGAAACATAAAGTTACATTTAAACAAGGAACAAACTTATCGCTTAAAGCTTTGAGACTAATTTTCATGAAACATCGCGCAATAAAAATAACCCTGAACAAATTAATAACACTCACCACTGAAGTTAATGTTGATGTCGTCGTCCTGGTGGAAACGCCACATATACTCATTTCATTTCAAATATGGACATTACGTAGGTACCCCAAACAATCAATTCAATTGCTCTGAATTGTTAAACAGAAATTCAGGAGAACTGCTGATCCTTGTACTTGCCTCGAAACAAAATAAAACATGAGTAAAGCAATAACCACAAACCAAAATGAATATTGCCCATACCACCAAGAGATTTGCACAGAATCCAACTCCTTTTTTACATATAACATGTTTTTTATTTGTACAACCCCCTCCACCCTTAACTTTGTCAAAACAACTCTCCTCCATTGACTTGACCTTGGTGCTAAAACCCACGTTATCCTTATAACAGAATATACAAGACCAAAAACCGTGAAATGTGTTTGTGTGCCCATAAAATACAGTTCTTCCTGTGTATAGAAGAATTACACAAAAAAAAACACACATTGATACTTACATTCTTGTAGACAATTTAATTTTATAGTTTTTGCTATAAACGTTTATTACATACATGTGCCCGGGAAAAAGTTATGTATCCACTTTTATACATGCAAATTCTGTGTATAAATTGTGATGACGGAAGAGTGGGGGTGTTCTCATTACTCCGGGTTACTGTTGGTGTGCAATTATACGCAAGAGTAAATATCTTTCAATACACAAAACACAACCAATACCTTCCATTTTGTCCCCCAAAAATCATATAATTTGAAATGAATTTATAGCCAAGATTGTCTTTGATTTTGCAATGTTATGGTGCGAAGAATATTGCTGTACCATTAAAACTAATTTATAGCAAATATTAGATTCTTATAAAAAAAAACAATGTATGTTTATAAGAAAATGACAATTTTTTTTTTTCCTTGATGGAACATATTTTATCAAATAATCATTTTGATTCAGTCAAGCGATTTTTGTTATAAATTGATGGCAAAAATTAATTTATTTATTTCAAAATCGCCATAGTTATCAAATTGATTTGAAGCGTATAATAATATATTTTCGGCAAATTATATTTAGCATCATTAATCATCGAATTCTTTTGGGTCTTTTGGGTGAGTGAATGTCGGAGTTGGAAATTTAATTGACAGGTTATTGTTATTGAAATTATTGCAAAGGCCAGAGCTTGGGTCATTTCAATTGACTTTCATTTAATGATATTTGGATGACTTTGAAATTTTATTTAAATAAAATCTTGCCGAACACGAAATGTTTCAATTTTTCAATAGTAATAATAATAATAGTAGTTTTAATTATTTAAATTATAATAATACATCGTCTATAAGAAACATTGTCTTTTCAAATGCAACAGGTGGGTGTTCGTCTATATAGTAAGAAGGAATAGAAAGATAGGAAAGAATTGTCTGGATTGAGAGTGAGCTTCCAGCTGAAACTAGGAAGTTAGCATAAAAGAAAATTATCCTACCCATAGCGTGGATTGAGCCTACAAAATCTATAAACCGAATTTTTTTTCTTTGGAGTGGTATCATTGACTTCAATTTTTCTGTACACAAATGACGTTTGCCAAATAAACAAAATCATCCTTGTTTAGATTTTCGTTCGTAATGGAATTCGTAAAAAATTGACTTTCGTACGGATTTAAATACGGTGTTCTAAATTTCGTACAAAAAAAAAACAAAGTATTTATGTAAAAATCTGATAGTCATAATTAAATTTTGTCTATTTTCAAAACAAAAATGAAACGAATTCAATTCAAAAGAAAATACGGAACACCTTTTTTAAAAACGAAAGTATTGCTTTCGAAAACCAGATTCAGAACAGGGGTGCATGCATGCCTTTTCACTTTTCACAATTTCTTCTAGGTTTTATAAGAAACATAATTCATATGTGTACATAAAATTATATTTGAACGAAAACTAACGAATTACTCGAAGCATGATTATTGCACCACAGCAATATTTTGTTTGTTATTCTTGTCAATTTGACATTTAATTTGAACTTGAATTAAATTAGGATTGTCTGAAATCTTTATGAAGTAACTTGTGTTTATGGTTTCCTGACGTCAATGACACCCATGGTCGACTCGAACCCCTCTTATCGAGATTTAAAAAAAAAAATTTCCTCTCCGTAAATACCGTAAATACGTGCCCCATTTAAAATGCACGGGCTGACTAATACGTACTTCAAAATTGATGTTATTTTTACTTTTGTTTCTGTAATATATGATAAATGACAAGGCAAAGTAGGTAATACATAAATAGGGGACCGCAACTCCTTTTGCTGACCAAACTCGAAATGAGATAAATTTCTATTAATTCGCTGTTTATATGATCAAGTGTGCTCAGTAAAATACACAATTTGCTCAATTTGAGCTCGTTCGACCGTCTGTAGGTAAATTTTCTTGTACATGATCGATGATTGTAAATCTGGAGCTAAACATAAAACACACAATTATTTTTACAGCTCAGTGTAATGCTCTGAGCTCAAATTGAAAAATTGGCTTTATCTTGTTTTCTTGTATCATAACTTATGTTGAACCTGTCAAAAATACGAGGTTAATTTCGAACAAAGGAAACATTCGCATTGCATCTACAAAAACAACAAAATCCAACTTTCTCTAAAGCCATATGAAAGGAAATAGCCAATAAAAGGTCGGCATTGAAGAAAGAAAAAAAATCCTTGAAATAGTGGAGTATGTCTTCAAGGCTATAAATTTTGAACAAACTTAACAAAATAGCTTCATTAAGAACACCTGAAGTTAGTTCCAGCAACATGGTGAAATCTTTAGCGATTCAGTTTTATACTAAGGTACAATTCATACATATATGAAGAGCCTTATAAAATAGAACACCAGACACTTCCACTATAGAAAACCAAGGAAGAAGAAGGTCAACACCGAAGCTAGAGCTAGTTTTACTGTAAACAAAATTTAGACATGTCCACGAAGATCTTATTATCTTATTGTTTTTTCAGAGTTCATCGACTTCGCTGCGAGGGAAGATTAACAATTGGTGAGTAATGAAAATTACTGGAAATGAAAATTGGTGGAAAATTATTTCACTCTTTTGGGTGACGTTCCACTTTTCTTACAAAATGCACATATTTCATACCCAAACTTGCACCCACCAAAACTCGCACCCACCCCAAATCCTATAGTGGGCCAAGCAGAGGGTTGCACCCCTACCAATCTCAACTGTTGGAGACACTGGGAACTAAAGTCGCCCCATGTTTTCATAATATAAAACAGTCGCCCCTCCTGTAATATAAAAATTGTAGATGGGAATTAACTTCACACAATCTTCGGATGAAATCAGTAGTTCTCACTTTTAGTGGGAATTTACTTCACAAAAAAAATGTAACAGTTTATAAAATAAAATATAATCGCGTTCTTAATAAATCGATATTTTATTCCATGAATCTTTTAGAAACACTGCACCTTCTAAAATTAGATTTGGTCAAAATCACTTAAGCTGTTGACGGAAAAAACTGAAAAAAAAAGAAGATAATGTAGACAAATATTTTATTAGGTACCTATATGAAATAAGTTTTTTTTTTTTTTTTTTTTTTTTTTTTTTTAAATTGGTGGTAGCGCCTTTAAGTTGTTGTTGTTGTTCAAACACATTCAATGAAAAATTAACAGAATGGTCAAGTAATAAAAACTGACATTCTACAGTACAAATAGTACAATATAACAACAATATATGAAATAAGGTTAAAGTCCTTTAAAAAAAATAAGGTTTTCAAAAAAAAAAAAAAAACACGAATTATCATCTAAAGAAATCTCGACAAATACAGGTGTAGGCAGATAACAGTTTAATGAGCAATTTCTTGTGACTCATGCAATCGGTTTAATTTTTTTATGATATTATTATTTCAATTTCAAAAACCCCTTTTATTTCTCCCTAAACAAAACATGACTATTTTAGCCTTGAAGGTTTGAATGCATGATTCGCGCGAAACAGGAATTTACATTTGGAACGTGCCGAAAATTAGTTTCAGCGATCAAAGCACCAACAATCACGTCAGAAATAAAATAAAACAAAGGAAAAAAAAGAGTAGGGATTTCCTTTAATGAAGTCGGTTGCCAATTAACAACACGTAGATATATTGTAAACAAAACAACGGTAAAGGTCATTGCATCACCGGAAGGAAATGTTTTCTTTGATTTTCTAAACTCTTTTTTTTTTTTTAATTTTATTGCTGACACTTTAGTGAAAATCCGTTGTGAAGGTAAATTAAATTTATGCAACTTCAAATTAATTTAAAATGTATCCTCTACCTACCTACACTGTTCGTGATTTTGTTGGATTTTCAATTTTCGTTTAATTTTGTTTATTATATTCGTTTAGAGAATATAAATTATCACACACTTTCATTTTGAAAACATGTTTGTAGCAATTAAAAACATGTCTGCAACAGAAATTTACGTATACAGTTAAATACACCCTCATTAGGGATTTAATATTAACAATCCAGGATAACATTGAATGCCAGCATAAATTATAATGACAAAAAAAATTTAAAGGTAAATCATTTTGAAAAATAATGGCCTCTGTGATTCGGTGGTGTGAAATCAATTCAAATACTACACATAAGAAGCACAGTGAAGCTTTTGTTGTCACAAAAACCAACCCTCAACTGGGATGTAACCAAGGTGTACACGGTGAGGCAGGGGGTATAATCAAGGACGAAATCGATGTCAGGGTTAAATTGATTGAGTGTTTTCATATTTTGATTTTAAATTGGAAATACAGATGATTGTAGTGGTTGTACCTGCCTGCGGGGTTACAAAATCAAGAAGGTGGCAGATGACTTAATTTAAAACGAAATTGCCAAACCAAAAATGTTAGATGCTGTGATTGAAATCATTCTTCAAAGGAATTGCGTTCACAAAAATATTTATTGCTTGTTTGCGGTTGAGAAATTAGTTTGAATTGCCTATCTAATTTAAAATAGAGTCAATGAGACGAAGGATATATTACCGACAAGTGGTATACGTATACATTATATATCTGCAAATACAATAAAATAGAAGATATCTAAGGAATGTATATCACTTCAGCGAAATCCACCTCTAAACACAATGATGGACAATTTTAATCAATGTTCAGTTTAGATTCATATATTCATTGAGTGCATACACAGTAAGAAAAACAGTCATATGAACTAGTGGTCTGCTAGTTAATACATTAGAATAAATGGGAAAAACTCTACACCATCGGGAAAGTACGTATAAACATTTATATCGAATAGATACTGAAAATAACTCCCAATGAAACAAGTAAACAAAAATGTTTATTGAAGTGAGAACTTCTCTTATTACTTATTTTATAAGAAGGTACCTACCTCTCCTGCAAACCCTGAGAGAGATTTCAAGGGGTCAACAAGCACTTATTACAAGGAATTTAATAAGGATATACCCCAATTTGAGGGGTTATTATATGTTGCGTTTGGAGAGATATTTCATTGGGTGGTTATTTCCTAAAGCCACTTGACAATGCATTTTGCTTTTGAAGTATCTAGGTACCTATGTATGTTCCAAACAAATTTATATACATAGGCATTTAAATACAGACACTTCATTAAATGACAATATTATTCAAATTTAGAAAAAGAATTGATCAAGAAAAAACATGCAAAAATACATATGTAGGTATATTATGTAGGTACCTAGTAAGGTAGGTAGGTAGGTACTTACCTGTGTATGTAAGTTGTTAGCTGTCACAATGAAAATTTCAATTTTAAGAATATCCCTACTTAAATTCATACCTACAAAATTATTCCAAATTATCAATTTACTAGTAAGTCCGGCTATCTCGTGATTGACGCAGAAAACGATGGTGGTGGCAAACAAACGACAAAAGCCACATTCCACACGCTACCTACAAAACCGGGTTAATAATGCCTCCTAAAAGGAACAAGAGCCAACACTCCGACGTGTCCGGTCAGCGTTTTTCTTTCGGTTGTCACCTGCATTTTGCTTCAATTAACCACAGACAGACCAAAAATTCAAAATAAAATAAAAAAATGAAAATGTCAAGTGACATTCCCCCATAAAAAGCTTGTGGGAGACCACACGTTCAAAAAATTACGACCAACGATGCAAAAAAAAAAAACAAGCGCCTCCGCAAGTAAATGTTTAACCTCTTTCCACCTACAGAAAACAACTCGCAAGCTGCCGCAGCCACAAATTCAATTTCATATTTTTCCACCGACAGCAAAAAAAAAAAAAAAAAAATTCAAAACCAATCCCAGCCAACAACATAAGAGGCAAAAATCAAAATAAAAAAAAATCAGATCGCAGACAAAAAAATCACTTCGGTCTCATGGCGAGGTCACTGACATGGAAAATGCATTTTCTCCAAGGAAATTCCAGACCTTGTAGTTATGTGTGTCGCCATGCCGAGCCAAGCCGCGCTACACCGCCAACGTCAAAATCAAAGGCATATTTTTAAAATGAGCAATCGACAGTCGTTTAACAATCGAACTTAATCGATGATGACATGCAATATGCAACCAATAATGTGGTTATCGGTGTCGATATACAATCTTATTAATTAAAAAATGTGTGTCAAAGAAATTTTATAACTTCTTCTGTTTTTATAGAATAAAATTAAGAAAAAAAAACTTGTCTTAAGAAAATTTATGGTCAATAAAATAAAATGCCTCAACGTAAACAGAACATAAAAAAAATAGAAGAAAAACTGCTTTTGTGCGCGCACTCCATTCCCCTGGATTTTCTATGAATCGAAATCAAAATCAAATGAGAAGCTGTAACATCAGAAAAGTAAGAAGACAGACACCCACGTTTATTGTGGCTTTTTCAGGTTTTTTTTCGTTTTTTATTATTGTTTTTTGATTTTTACAATAAATTGCATGCTTGCGGGGCACACCGGAAAGCACAGTAATTAATGTCTATCGAATGTTATGTAGGTTTTGTGTGCCCCATCATATGTACACACATTTGTATGTATGTAGGTGCCTACCTATACATATCTATTAAATTTGTTTGATAAGTACTTATTGTTATTGGCATTTTTTTATATATCTACTTGCCAACAAAAAATCTTCTTTTGACGGCGCGACACCAACATTCCAAAAGAAACAAAATTAAAACAAAAATATATCCTTCTACAAGGGAAATCTGGCAACTATGCTTCTCTTCTTTGGAATGGATTTCGATTGTGTGATTGAGTGTGAGTTTGAGTGTTTCTTTGGTAAAATTATTCCAATAAGTCTGGAAGATACCAATAAAGTCACAAAATGTATTTTTCCTACGCACAGATGTAAAAATAAATTTGTTTCTTCAAAGAATTTATAGATTTTTTATAATTTTGAGATGGTTATAAATTGCAGGTGTGAGAAAATGATAAAAATTTTCTCAGAAATGTTTCTGTTAAGTTGAGAAATGATTACAAAAACAAAACTAAATACAAGTTACTTATTCCTTTACACTTTTACAGATTTACAAAATAAATGATGGGAAGGGGCCAGGGGGTAAACGAGTAAAAGTAATAAAGTAATAAATTGCATTACACACTTTTTGTTTGTGTTTTAAGAAGACGGAAACTGGAAACGTGAGAGTATGTTGGAAATGGAATTATGGATTTCATTTGACAAGACAAAAAAAAAGAAAAGGTAGGTATACGAAAGAAGAGTACGATGTTTGCAAATTATAAACAAGTTGGTTCCAGGGAGGGCAATGAGAATTATTAGTTTTATACTTTTTCCAACAGTTATTTTATTTAGTGAACTAAAAAACTATAATGAAGCATTCGGAGTTATTAACAACCGGATAACTCATTATTTTAAATTTAAATTTTATTCATTTATTTTATCGAACAATGCAAATAAAAATCTTAAATAAAATGTTTACAAAGTATTAGTTCATTTTTAAAAATATTTAAAATATTTAAAAGAAACACACACATTCATTGAGTCCAAGAAAATTGTTAATAAAATAATTAGTCATTGAAAAAGCCATATATATAAGTTTTGGAATAGTCCTTTCCAGTGTTTGTGACGTTTTTGATGAAATTTAAATAAGAAACACTTTTTTGCTCGCATTATCATGCTTTTTAAGGTTATGGGGAAGATTTTTAAAAGGGTCTGCTTACAAGGTTTGCTTTTATTTCAATCTTGTAAGTTTTGTATGGTTCATTGTGACTAAAGGAAGATGAGATACTTGGAAAAATTTCGAAACGGTCGATTGATCTTATAAGCAACACCACGAGTTGTCTTATTTTGTGTTTCAAAGTCAAAGAAAACAATTACTTTGTTTCTATAAAAGGTAGATGACTTTCTTCTTCACCAAATGGTGCGGTATTTTGCATTTTTAATATCTACATTTAAATTCGTGGGCGGCAATGGTACAATAGATGAGTGCTTGGCTGTTACACCAGAGGTTGCCATTTCAATACTCACTCGAGTTCATAGAATTTTTTTCTTTTCAGAATACCTCCCATGAGGTATGCAACGAAAAATAAAAATCAACCAGCTCTATATCCATTGTACCAAAAGAATTTTTTCCGAGTTTTCTACTCCTTCTAACTAGTGTCGTCGTCGTGCAACACCTTTTGCATTAAAAAAAAGGCAATGTGCCTTACATTGTTAAAATATTATTATTATTATAAAAAAAAACACATTTTTTTTGGAAAAAAGTGGTGTTATCCGGTTATTACACCTCGTTATTCAATTTTGAGAGCGATTTCATTTTGTTATCAATAACTGATTTTGAAATAAGAATGGTATATAATAGTTAATACCAAAAAAAGTAAATAAAGTAGATCGTAAACATTTACAAGAATGTTTCCAAAATATGAATTAAATGAAAAGAAATTTTTTGAGAATCACAGATATTCTCATCATGATTGGATTTATTGAAATCTAATTTAATATATTCAGTAATTTACGTGTTTAATTGACACTTAAGGCTAAACTATAATGGTCGAATTGTTCCCAACGAAAGAGAGTAATCCTATCACTTACTTCCTAGTTCTTACTTACGAAAAATCGATCTCACTTGCTTTTGCTTACGAAAATTTGACATTAAATTTAGAATTCATTTTAAATCAAACAAAACTGCAGAAGGTTACCACTTTCTGTTGCTGATTATCAACTGCCTAAGTTTTCTGTCCTTAAATATTTCTCTATTAATAATATTCATTGGTTACACATAAACTAATAAATAATAAACTACAAAAAATAGTTTTTTATTAATTTTATTAATATTACCTTTTCCTCATGAAGAAATATTAATTTTTGTATGTTGTCTTGCTTCTTTTGATAATGTTGATAAAAAGAAGCGCGATAACATCAAACAGAATAAATAGGTTCACCAAAACAAGATTAACATATATAAAAAAGTATGAATTTAACTTCTTCAAAACCATTTGGTTTTCAGTGAACGATTAAAAATGGATTTGAGTAGAGAGTATAACAAGCCAATACAATACATAGGGCCTTACTAATAACCATATTTAGAAACAGCTTAAATAACAAATCTCCACAGTTTAGGAAAAGTTTGATGTATATTTCGTCTAAAGTGTGGAGATTTTAACTAAGCTGTTGTTTAATTTGATTATTAGTAAGCCGAACAATTTTAAAAAAAGTAATATTAACTAATTTTTTTTTACTTTTTTCCCCAAAACTTTTTTTTAAACTATACATACATAGAACTTAATTTAAATCAAAAAAATAGAACGGACATTTTGCTTTAAGGAATAGTATAAAATTGTATTGCAAGCATTTCGTTCTTTTTTAATAATTTTTTTTGTCCATTTAGGATTTTTTTGGAAAATTGAGATAGACCCCCTTTCATAATAAAATATGTTTGCATTTAGTTATTATTTTGCACCACCTAAGTTATCGTACTGGTGCACTCATTTATATGCATCTTTAAGCACGTGTGGCAAACAAGGTCCCGGTCAAACTGTCTGGCAATAGGTACGTTAAGTATATGATACTACTAACTTCTCGTATACAAAAATTCATTTGTTAATGACTGCCTCATTTTTGTTGCTACTTTAGGGCGTTACCCAAACGCCTCGGCTGACAGCTTCCAGGTCTTGCATTTATTAATCGTTAGCTTAAGTTCAACATGACTGTTTACAAATGTTTTGTGCTCTAACGAGTTATGAAAAACTTTCACCAGATTTTAGATCCAGACTACCTATAACAACACAAAATTAAAATCAAAATATGTAATTCGCAAAACATTTTGACATTTACTTCTGCTCAGACTTTTTTTAAGGCAACTCAAACGTAACCACGAGTAGAATCTAATGGTAAACTGTTACAACAGTACCAATAATGAAAATAAAAACACTGAATGTTGATGATTAAGATACTAATCCAAACTTATTTGTGATCATGTACGAAACATTTTTAACATTTTATTAAGTCCTTACAGATGATCAAAATCGGTGTTTGTTGACATTACCCAGCATGCACTGCAAATAGCGAAGCGAAATAAGTCATAAAATAAGAAATTTCATAAGAATCAACTAAATTGCGCGCATTCAAATTACGGATTTAATTATTGCTTTTTAATAGCATAATTATACGTACTAGCTAAACAATAATTTTGAGTTTATATTTTTTGAAAAAAAAAAGAAAAAAAGAAACAAAATAGGTAGGTCTCTACTACCTAGGAAAACACTACTTACGCTACGGTGAACTACGTTAATAAAGTTCCCACAAATGGTTAATACAAATCCTGGGTGAAATCCGTTAGGTTTTTTTTTATTAAAGCATCATTCTTTTAGACAATAAATTATGTAGACCGAAATGTTTGGCATATTTATAAATTCACATATACGACCAACAAAACAAATTGTTGAAAAAAGTTAAAATGTAAAATATTTGGCAACAGGTGCAGTACGATAGGCCCATAAGTCCAATTCGCTTTTTTATTTACATGTAAGGCCACGGGTTTTGTTTCCACAATGAGATGGCAGTTAAAGCTGTAGAGTTTAATTTTCTAATTTTTCTAATTCTAAATGTGAATTATGCAAAAAATCTATCCCGATATGATGATATAGGAAATTCTTGACACTGGCGCCTTCTAGAAAACTGATCATACCTTCTCTGACTAATAAGAAATTATCATATTGCTTAATTGCACGTATTATATATATTTTGTGTATTCTAACATGTTCAGAAATATTTATTTTACGTTTCTAAATTGTAACGTAATTCAAGAATATAAAGCTAAAAAACATTTATGATTATATCTAAACATACCGATTAAAAAAACCAATGAACCTCATCAAAAGACAGAATAAATAAATAAACAGACATTATTTTTATGTTTATCAATCAAATTTCTCATAAACATCCCTGACTAATTACTGCACACCTTTATATGCATTTATACACAAACATAACTACATTGAATTTAAAAAAAAACTCATGACAATGAGAATGAATGAGACCAAATATGCTTAAGCAAAATGCGTGCGACTGAACAGCCTATCGTATTGGAAAATGCGTACACACAAGGTTAAACAAAATTTCACCCATACAAACATTGCTTAAGCGGAAACAAAATAAAATTTACCTTATCAAAATCGAAACAAATGATTTTTCCCAAAAAGATATTATTAAATAAGAGGAAAACAAAATACCCAGAAAATTAATAAAATTTATATTTACCTCATCAACTGCACTGGCGGTGGCAACAAACACACCAAGCAAGACAAATGTCAACATCCACTTAGTCATTGTTGCTGCTAGTGTCACTCCCCGTCTTCCTCCTCCTCGTCGAGGGACTCCTTTTATGTTGATGGTAATCCTTTTATTTGGTGGTGGCATTTCAGAACAGCTCCTTACTTAAATTCTTTCAATTTGATAAATATTAACACAATTTTATCACAAATTCTAATTTTCTTTCTAATTTCCTGATTTCACTCTTTTATTAACTCGATTTTTTCTTCTTTTCCACTCGCTTTTTATCTATTGCCTCAGTTGGCTGGATTCACGTATACACGGCGCCGTAATTAATGCTGTTACACCCTACTATATAACTACACTAACAACAAATCACACGAAAGCGACCGACAAAATAAAATATGATGATGTGCGGGCGAAGACGACCGGCTATCGCTATTGTAATTTTGGATACGGCACGGGAGACACGAAAAAACCGACAGGAAGGGCACGATTTGCATGCAAAATTGGTAACACTATCAATGCCGGGTTTATCCCGAATTTGGGAACTTTTTTTCTGCACAAATCACGTTTTGGCTGGCTGTAATTGCCAAAAAAAAATCACTTGTTTTTTTTGCACACTGCTATCTCTTTCACACGGGATCCTGTTATTTTCCGTGGTGTTTCAAGGGAAACGTAATTTGGTGCATTTAATTATGAATTTTCTAAAGCATACACTGATTTAACAAAACAAAACTAACGGGAAAACCACAAACGCACCACGGAACGCGAAAAATCTTCAAAATCAGCTACGAAAAGCTGAGATATGTGATGTTAGATGTCCACTTTGTCGCAAGCACTCAAGACTTCTACTCGAATGGAAGACAGCCAATTTGTAGTTAACTGTTTGTGGAAATTTGGTTTTATTTAGGTGTGTGGGTGCCTTGGAAATGAGTAGGTAGAATTCCAATCGGCCATCGTGTGACATCGAGTGAGACTGCGCCGATATTATTGGAAAATACAAATGGTGGATGAGTGAGATATTTTCAGGTAATCAAAATGATGTCACATCCCTGTAGATATATAGAGATGTGCACGTTGTAAATCGTTGTTAACAAATATTTGGCACAATTAAAACAAATTTATAAATTTTTTTACATTATTTATTATTCTATGATGAAGGACTAAAAAGCCAAGATTAAAAAAAAAAATCTTTTGGGACTAAAGGGATCATGTTTGCTAGTCCTTAAAAATCCATACCATTTATTTTTTTTTTATATAAAAGAAAGAAATCTAAAATATTCACATGAATACATCGAGTAAACAATTAACATGTACCCACTTCTCCTGCTGTCCTGCATCGGTCGCGAATTTAGTTACTCTTTTTATCGGTGAGTATTTACCCATAGCTGCTTTCAAAGGTTTAAAACAACTGCAGTACCTCATTTGAAATGTACTGGCTCACTAACACATATCTGACTGACTTCTAAAATACATCGATGCAAACATCCATTGGCAATATAAGGGACTAGGAAGTCTCCGAAGATTATATACTATTTTTTTTTATATTCAGCCCTAGAGAGGTATCCGTTTGGAAGAAGCACTTAGAACCGCTTTTGTTTTATCAATTGGACACACGTTTTTGCTTTTAACTATGTGACAAGGCATAGTTTTATATAGTTATTCACAGAACCCATTAATATGCATTAATTTTATTCATATTTATTTTGCCTTACAACAGTTATATGTATAACATATTTAATAACATTTAAATTTACCATCAGTAGCTAATCGTATACCAAGAAGAGCCATATTCTCACAAGTCAGGTAATTGTAATCATCAAAGCAGCACTCAAACTGCGGAATGTCACTAAATATCCCATAGTCGTCAAAATTCCAAGCCGGAATATCAATATTCAGACGCTTAATCAATTTATGTATACATTTTTCTAAGTCATTTGAAGACTGTGGAACATAATTAATTGATCTGGGGTAAGCTGAATCAAGAAAACTTATTTTTGAACTGCAAATTTCTTTGCCTTTGATTGGTGTTGATGTTCTTTCCATAGAAATCAATCGTTTTCGATTCTTTGAATTTAGTTTCACTGCATTTCTTGGTGTTAGATTTTTAACTTTTACTGGAGTTTTTAGTTTTTCTCCATTAAAAAGTACCTCTGAGTACAAGACATTAGGTTTCGGTTTTGTTGGCAAAGACGGAAATGTTGATTCATTTAAATTGGTTTTTAAATTTGAAATACTTGGTACATTCCAGGCATGTGACGATCTTTTCCAGCTACCTGATTTCACTTTTTTATTTGATGAATCAAATTCAAGTGGTTCCTAATTTAATAAAGAAAATCTCAATACATGAAAGAATTTATGTAAAAATTCAAATAGAAACCTTTTTGGGACTTTTTGCTGGTTGATCTTTGGAGAAGGAAAGTTTGTTGCGTCGAGATCTGCCATTTGTTTTTGGTGACTTCATTTTACTGTAACCACTTAATAATTAATTTGGGATTGTTGAAAAGGATTGTTAACAAAGTAAGTTTTACCTGCAATTTTTCGAACGAGCCGATAAGTCACTGACCATAATTCGAATGAGATGTTGAAATTGAGCAAATAATTTAAAAAAACAAATTAATAAATCAAATATAATAACGGAACTACTAGAATATGTATTTTAAAAACTTCAACTGAGTATCGAATCGAACATTGTGAAAAAGATGAACAGTAGTTGTGTTAGAAATAATGGGCATGACCAAGCATTATGCGCTTCTATAAAAAATAAACGAACTGATTCGACATATGTTTATATATTTACTTACCCACTTAGTTGCCGTTACTAGAGTCGAGGTGTTCTAGCATCTTAAATAATTATGCTCGGCCAGTCAGCTGGATCCCTATCTTGTTGTCTCCAATTTCGTATCTCAAGTTGGCGGGTATCTTCTGTAACCTGATTACTTCATGGGAGATATGACATTCCTCAGATATTTCTTATTCCCTCAGGCCTAGCGTAAAATACTCTGCTGGCTGGAGCGTCGTTGTTTATTCATGATCCCGACATCGCTGTACATCATCACCGCTTCCTTCCATGATGTCGAAGTCGTTGGTAAAACCAAGATACTTTCTCAAGTCTAATTTCTGCACTTAATTTGTGAGTTCAATATTTATGTCTGCTGTTAAGAATATTGGATATTATTGAAAGACAGTATATGCGAAAACAAATACAAGACTATTTGCAATTCTAAAATATGTATGATCAAAAAAAAAAACCCGAATTCCGATTAAAATCTGATACCTACTATCTGAAATAGAATTTTCAAAAATCGTGTCTTCATTTCTTTGAGAATCATTAAACTATTTTGTATTCCCTCTTATTAGAATTCTGTAGGAACGAGTATATTTTTAATGCCTTTACCACGCCACCCAGTTTTATTTTTTACTGCGTATAATATGTTTCATTTAGTAGTGCCAAATTGTTTAAAAAGAATTCATCATAACACTTTTCTGTAAGTGATAAATATAACATTTTAAGCATATTCAAAGGCAAGTCTTTTTACAGATCTATAAATCGAGGTTATACAATTCATTTGAAAGGAATAATTCCTGGAGGTGGTCTTGGAAAACTTCAAGGAATAAAAGAAGAGGAATATTTCTCAAGACAGGTAATTCTAAAAGTATTTCTATTCTATAACTTATAAACTTTTATGGTGATCGTGATGCGAACGAAACATTTAGATAGAGGAGATTATTATTAATTTTAAAAGATCGAAAATATTTATATTTTATTCCAAAGGATCACCAAAAATGCAAACACATGAAAGAAAAGTCTGAAAACCTGCAATGGAGTAACATAGAAGGTTTTCCACCCGAGGAAACTGATTTGAAAAAAATTCCCAAAATCTCAAATCACCATAAATGTTCCATAAAACACAAAAATCTCCTTGAAGAGGCTTATTTCTTGAATGAAGTAAATTGAATAATGATAGATCTTGATCGATAACTCTTATTTATGTATATTTCTCAGAACTGCGATTCTATTCAAGTTCTGAAATCCAAGAAACACAAAGATGATTGATTTATAAATCGACGAATAATATTTTCTGAATTTTCAAATTCTAACGACAATTTTTTAAAAAAGAAACTGAAATTTTAACAGGAACCACTTTTCCGCCATTTTCAACATTCAAATCAGCTGTTTCTCTGTCAAGAAAGAAATAAAAAAAAAACAAACAACTTGACTATTTTGAGAAGAATAAAAATAAATTGCTTTTCACGAATAGTGAATGGATAGTTTTTAATCTCCTCAAGAATAGCCGATTGTTTGTACAGTTTAATATACAAAATATAATTAAATTAAAGTAAAATCTTCTTAATCTTTGGAAAAATCACTTTTTATTATGTTCATTGCTCGTCGTGTCGCTTTAAAATTGAATCCCAAAAACATCCAGTAAGTTTTCATTCCTTGACCTGGTTTTTATAATTTTCAATTATGCAATTACCATTCCTGTCTTGAAATAATTTCGAAACTTCTTGAAAATAGTACTTGGTTGCATCTAATAATATTCCGGTGTGTTTTCTTGTAGTTTCGTTGCAATGTCTTCACAATTAGGTGAGTTGGGAAGCGGTGCCGGTAAAGGTGGTGGCGGTGGTGGTAGCATTCGTGAGGCTGGAGGATCATTTGGCAAAATGGAAGCCGCTAGAGAAGAAGAATTCTTTTACAAACAGGTTTATTTATGATTCCTAGTTTTGAATCTGGGACATCATCAGTTAAAAAGTATTTTCTTTGAATTTCAGCAAAAAGAACAGTTGAAGAATCTAAAGAACAAACCAGCAGCACCGGAAACCACTCCAAAGAAAGAGTGATCTTATAAAACACTGAAGTTGTTTTGTCTTTTTTGATTTATTTCATGTAATTGTTTCGAATGTTCGCATATAAAAGTAAAAGACTGTTTTGATTTTTAAATTTGTATTTTTAATTTTAGTCGCGATAACTGACAAATGATTTCACTTTTTATTTGGGTTGTATCAGGACGTTGTGAATATAGAAAAACAATTCAGATCAAGTCTAGTAAAGTTTTTATATGTGCTATTGCCATTGCTAATCCATTGGAAGGTTTCTGTCTTGACGTCTCGTTATGGATCATCTTCATACTTAAGTACTTTTTATATTAAGCTGGCACTACAGGTTCGTTTGTTCTGTGCCTGCCGATCTCTAGCATGCCCTCTCCAGTCAGAGATTTTCTTCTACTTCACATCACTGAACCGGTATTAAAGACCTTATGAGCTAGAGCATCGGTCCCCATTAGCTACCTGACCCAATCAATTTAACCATTTGACTAGGCTTATATCAATGTACAGCGTCGTTGTATCTACACTGTCAGTCGTTTTTTTTTTTTTGACAACACAAACATGACCATAAATCGTGACTAGGACTGTTCTCCCAATATAACAAGAGAGTTTTCATCGCATTGGGAAAGGGTTCATGCTTCTATCTGAACCATACAGCAGATCCAGAATTATGAGTGTCAATCGCTTACTCAACCTAAAGAAACTGTGAGTTAATCTACGTTTGATTCAATGGTTTGATATTGTTTGTCAAATTTGTCGTCTTCTTGCATGTTCCACAAACCATTATTTAGGTTTAGGGAAACCAAGTTTTATTATCTGAACCTAACCCAGGCGGTGTTAAAAGCTACTTCAACGTCGAGAAGGCACATAACTTTTCAACATAAAGGTTATTTATAGATTTCGTATCTCTGAATTTGTTTGGGCAAACCAAAATAAGTATCTTTCTAGTGAGTTTTTGACCAAATGTGAATAATCGTGAAGAAGAATAAGCAAAATATTCTCAACTTACACCAAAATAAGTATCGTTTAGGCTTATATTCTTACTGAAGTTAGGTAGACGGAACAAATCTATGTGTTCATTTTATTTGATAAATATTTGTTGCATGTAGTTGAAAACTAGTAAAAATAAATTTCTTATCGCAAACATTTTATAAACATCAACATATCGGCAGAGATAGTACTCTCCCCATATTTAATTTGAATAACAAATTAGACGTTTTCCAGATCTTGCTGAGTTCACAAAGGCACCACAAAAATATACAAGACATACCTACACAAAAACATTCCATATATCACAAAACATGACAACACTCATTAGTTCCATGAAAAAACTTCTCCGGATAAGAATGAAGGATAAAATACTTCCAGCAATTACTACCGAGTCTAGAAAAAAACAATCAGAGGCAATAACTGAAAAAGTAAATAATTTTATTAGATGAATAATAATTTGTTACTAATTTGTTCATTTTTTGTCAAGGTTATCAGTTCAGAACACTTTAAGAAAGCTCAAACAATAAGCATCTACCTCAGCACCACTACCGAAGTTGATACAACTAATTTGCTGAAGGAAATGTTCAAACATGGAAAACAGGTATATTTTTTTATTTAATCAACCATGCAGTCTTACAAAATAAATTTTAATTGCAAGGTTTTTGTACCGACTTACAACAAAAATGTGATGGAAATGGTTAAACTCGAGAGTATGTTAGACTTTGAATCTCTTCCTTCAACAAAATGGAACATTAAGCAACCAAAAATCAGTGATGGTCGTGAAAATGCTCTGACCATTGGTGGCATTGATCTTTTTCTCGTTCCCGGTGTTGCATTTTCTAAAAAGGGTGGTCGATTAGGTCACGGAATGGGATTCTATGATAAATATTTCAAAAGACATTCAGAAGCCTATCCAGACAAAACCTCAATTCTGATGGCGATTGCTTTCAAGGAGCAAATAGTACCTGATAATGAACTTCCAATGGCAGATCATGATGTAATTCTGAACTATGTTGTTACGGAAGATGGAATATTTTCTTTAAAATAAAACTTTATTTTCAGAAACAAACAAACGTTATTAATAATTTGTCTATCGCAAGTATGTCCTTGTTCTGCCACGACCTCTTGAGCGTTGTCCCCCGAAATGCGACTGCGAATAGTGTGGATCGCTACTAAAGTGTGGTGTCACCACTGGCTCTGAGGTGGCCGTACGGTAGTGCTGTGGCGGTGGTGGAGCTAATGAACCATCCCATGGTGATGGAGAAGAAGTTCTGTGGGGTTTCGATTTTCTTTAAAAGAAGGAATTGAATTCTAATTTCAAGATTTTTCTCACCTATATGGTCCATTGCCAGCGTTTGAAATGCGTGATCCTCGATTACGGCCCACTCTGGATCCCCGCATGAGGGATGGAATTTTGTTATAGCCGGTGGGACCTGTAGGTTGTGCGCCACAAGTTTCAAGCGCTAGGAAGTCATCAACGTGAAGAGATGGTGGTCGTGAAGTGTTCGGTGGTCTAGAACGGAAGAGATCTCCTCTTGATGGTGGTGCTCTAGTAAAGCCTCTTCCACGAACTGGAGTTATGTATATTTTCTTCTCAGGGCGGCCAGTAGTTGGTTCCACCTCAACGCGACGAGTTCGGAAGCATGGGGCGGTCGGTGTACGTTCACGATTCGATTGTGGCGAAGCAGACAAATGCAGCACACGTTTACAATCCGATGAAAGATTGGTCTCTGTTGGCAAACATGTAGCCACCAAATCTGTTATATCAGAAGCCACTCGCTCACAAAGAGCAAGATCCTCTTTTGTCATAGTGTCAATGCGTAGAGGATCCAACCAATACTGAACTCTAAGTTGAGTATCATCGTTCGACTCATAGACAGTGAAAATAGGTCGTGCTGCATACTGAGTAACAATACCTTCGGTCTGTGGGAGATGCGGTTCATTTATTGATTCCGGAGAGGAAGCATCATTTTCAGTTGGTTCATAGGTTTCTAGTTCTGTAATGTTCTTTTCAATATCCGCCATCAAAGACTCACTAGGTGCTTCTTCTTTCTCCAGAATTGTTTTTATACGTTTCAAAATATGCGGCTGTTCACTGTCTTTTTTGTAACCAAGCAAACTTATTAATTCTGATGAGGTCATCTTCAGTGTTCGATTAGGAATCGTTGTATCTGTTGTAGCATTGTCGATGTTAGTGAGACCACGAACTAATATAACGATTGTCTCTAGCAGACCATGAAATGCTTCGCTTTCGTTGATTTCGAGGACTTTGTTTAACCAGCCTTGGAACTCTTCGCGCTTCGACATTAAAGTCTGACGAAGATGATAAAAAGTTATGCTGAAAAAAAAGTCATCAAAAAGCTTGAAAATAAATAGTCAAGAAAATCCACTTACTCATGCTCAGTCAGGATGATTAAATTCCTTGATGCAACAACAGTCACAGTTCCAGTGATTTCAGCATTTAGCAAATTATTTAGAATAGCTTCGATAATTTTTGGAATAAGTTCTCTTGGTGGCAGAGCCGAAGCTAAATTCAATTCCGGTAACGAAGTGGAGTACGGAGATATCAAAGAAATTTCAGAATCGAAGAAATTCTCTAAAATTCTATGAACAGCAACTTGACACTTTGCATTTAGCTCAGTATTAGCACTTTCAGTATTGGTCAGGACTCCTTGGAAGAGTTCCCACAATTTACCAGTCAAAATTGATAAAGCTGAACTTTTGATAGAAGCATACGATGTCAGTTGTGCGAAAAAATTAAGTACTCTTGCTAATCCCGCACCATTTGCACCTTCAGTACACAACATGTCAGTTAAAGTTTTCGAAACCAACAAAGTCATATTGGGAGCGAGGTCAGCCAACTGCAAACAAACTCGAGTAAGCAAATCAGACAACTGAGGAAATGATGTTGGACAAATAGTTTCAATCATCAATGCCAAACGATCACTCTCGGGATGCAAGTGAGCTGACCAGAGTTTACGTTCCGTGAGCATTCTTTGCATTTGCGAATCTTGTAATTTTCCTGTAATTGGCAAAGGTAGTGGCAAAGGTAACAACTCTGCCAATACCAGAAGACCAGGAATGAATGTCGATGGTCCAGAGAGAATAGCTTTAGCAACTTCTCGTATCATTTGTGTCCACAAACTTTTGTGCAACGAATCTTCGTCTTCTTCATTTGGCTGTGTGTAAGCTAGAAGAATTTTTACTATCTCTGATTTAATAGTCTGAGCCTCTTCGTATGCTTGACTTGCCACTGGTATATAGTGCATCAGGAAATACGTCTTCATGAGATGTTCAATCGCAGTGAGGTCCTTGTACTGCACATCTCTACATTGAATGCCGAAAGTAAGCATCTCCCGCAACACTTGTAACGTTGGTAAAACTATCTGACAACAATGGACTCCCTGAATTGTCATAAGAGCCGGAGCATGCAGACCTGGTTGTTCAAAATACTGACACAATTTTTCGAGAATATGAAGCAAGGTCATCACACCATCGGATGAGTAAAATTGCAGCGCTACAAAACGATGTTTGAGCTCTTTCGTCTCCGCACTATCAACTGCCTTTCCTCCTCCGATACATTGATGTCGAAGGATTCTCAAGGCCATTATAAGATCTCCTGGGAATGTGGTGATATATTCCAAACTTCGAGTAATCACCTCGAACAATGGAGTTATGTCGTCATATGCGAAAATATTTACCGTCTCAAGGGGCTTCAAATAGACGTACATCTCTTGTAGTACGGCCGACACTGATGGTTCGAAATTATCATGATTTTTGGCCAATTCCAGAATCGTCGTTCCATGCTCCACGAGGTAATCCAAGTTGTCGCAATGTCTCACACAGCAATCAACCATATCTACCGCATAGCTCAACACCGGAGACTTATACTTTACTCCTGGTGAACTCTGCTGACGACGCTCCTTCTCAATCAACTTTATAATTGGCTCCAGGTAATTATTCAAAGCTACTGTTTCAACTGTGTAAACTCTTGATTGATTCGAGCACGTCTGGCTATAGAGTTCATGAAGATGAGTTGCCAGAAAATTGGCTTCTTCAGGAATCATGGGAGTGTGAATTATAGCATCGATATGGTATCGAGTTTGCACCTTATAAGCTAAGGCTAAGCCAAGTTTCTGAAAGTGGTTTAGCTCACGTTTCTTTGATTCATCTTCTTCTAGATCGTCTTCCTCGGGAATTGCTTCTTCTAAATCAACCAACTGAGGATCTTCCAGCAGACAATTCACCAACGCTTGGGTAGCTTCGAAGCAATCATCTACGAAATAATCGATTCCCACATGAGTCTTCATCATAGCTTCAAGCAAATCCATTGATTTTGTGACCAGTGATGGAGGAACCACACTTTTGTTGCTAAAAACCAACAAAATTGATTCGCAGAGGGAATGAGTTGTAAAATACGACTCAATCATGCTGGCATAGCTTTTTATTGCTCCAGGATCATAGACAATTTCAAACTTCTTCGAGACTGGGAGGAATCTCTTGGGCTGATGATAGCTAAGAACATCATAATTTAGTGCTGAAATGATTTCACTCATTCCGAATTCAATGTCGGTGTAGAGCTCTTCGTCAAAGAAGCCTGTTAGAACAAACTGCTTTGTCACAGCTTCCCGAATAGTTTCCAGAGCTTCATATAGATTCATTTTTTTGACAATCGATTTAAGAGCGAATTTAGTTCGAGTTAATGGTGTTTCAAGAAGATTTGTTAATAAATGCTGGTAACCATTTACTTTTCCGTTGTTTATGAACAGTTGAACACCCTCTTTCGTGTCCAAGATAGCATAGATAGCTTTAAGGAGCATCAGCTTTATTGAGAGAGCCATGTATTCCTGTTGATAGAGACCGAACAGTTTATCGAAAGGATCCAAATTCTCTACCATGAGCAAGTGATTCAGAACGTCTTTGCTCGGAGATAGGAGTTCAATTAGACGTACTCCAGTTTTTATGTGTCGAATCTTAAATGCCGGTTGTGGCTGAAGGCAAGCGCATTCAAAATTAAGAGCAATCTTGAGAAGCTGGCCAATTATTCTCAGATTTTCTTGCTTTTCATCAAAGAACGCATTCAATATAAAGTTCCTACGCCGATAGGTCTGATGAAAGTGTGTCAACTGGTTGATCAACTGTTCAGAAATCAAAACCAGACTCTCCTTTTCATCGACACTGGATAGATGAAAGTCTTCCATCTTTGTTTGGGCTTTAAGTTTGTTCAAAGTGGTGCTAAAGTTCTCCAAATCTTTGGCGTATAAATCTTGGAGATTCACCTCAAATTTGTCCAGCGGAGTCTTGAAGGGGTCATGGATCTTTATAGCTCTCTCGAATGTGGCAGCTTCCAATTCAATCTCGTCTTCGATTTCTTGAGCCTCATCATCATCACCTAATATTTCATCATCACTGAGAATCGGTTCGAATTGTTCCTCTTCCTCTTCCACAACTGGTTGTGGATCAGCTGGTAGCTTTGGTTTGAATTCCTCGCCTTCCAACATATCGGGAGATCTTGGGCGAATGGGTGAATCGAGAGGGGGAGTCCGTGGCCACTTGTGGGAAGTATCTCCACCACTTGATCTTGTGCGTCGACCAGATTGACGGTATTCTGGGCTTCTCGACCACTCTCGCGGTTTTTGACGGGGGTAGACATCGCGTTCGTGACTTTCTGAATGTGTCCGAGTTCTGGATGTTCCACTTCTGTCTGAGGAATGTGACGTTTTCCTTAGACGGATATCGGCTTTGTAGACTCCAGTATCGTCTGGTTCCTGAAAACTGCTCACAGATGGACTTTGAACAATGTCGAACTGTTCCACTTCCATAGAAGCAGGCTCAAAGGGTAGTATTTCTGGACGCCAATCGGGTTTTTCGAGTTTATTTGCTTCTTCATCAGCCATGAGGAGAACTTCTTCCGGAGGTGGTGGTTCACTTGGTTCTCTGGGTGGGCTAGCAATCTGATCTGCCACGGTGGCATTTGTCAGGGTTCCATAAATTGCCAAGGTAATAGTACTGTACCAGCCCCTCAGAACTAAACCGTCAGTTGGGATCTTTTCTAAATGGCATTCCAAATGTATACAATCATTTTGATTGTATTCAAGGCTCCCGAGGTTTTCAAATGTTGAAGCACCTGGCATGCCTAGATCATTGACAAAGAATTCGATTCCGAACTTTGAAGGGTTCGTGGCTCCCAGTCGAACACCTCCTGGGAAGTCAGCTTGTACTCGTGCTCCTAGGGGTATTATACGTACTTGGGTTATGTATACTGGTTTCGGAAACTGCACTAAATCTAAATTAATATCCTAAAATACGTAAATGGATAAAATATAACAATTGGCAGAGAATTTGTGAAAATTTACCGAGTTGACTTCATGAGAAAATGTATCGAAGAATAGCAACTCGGCTGCATCCAAGTCTGCCATGTTGATATTATAGTAAGAGTGAAACTGTTTAAAGAAGAAATTAATAGTTTTTTTTTTATTTCTTTTTATAAATTAATGTATTTTTTAACAAATTTTACATTTTTCAGATGATTTTTGCGTTGCTGGTGCGTTTCTTTTATAAAATGACATTTATATTATTGCAAATAGTGTTGTTCAGCTTTGTTGCATTTTGTTTATCGGTGTGAAGCCGGTATAGTCTTCTCTTTCTTAATGGCATTTTTGTTTGACATTCTGAAATAGGAAATGCCAGATATAAAATAAATTTCAAGATAGAGAATTATATCAAGCAATTTTTGATTTTCATTAGAAACTTCTCTGATGCCCAGTTTCACCAAAATACATCTAATACATCAAAAGCATTTTATTTAACGGAGTAATAAAATTTATTGGCATTTTAACACCCTGGCTCCACAAGAAATATTTATTGCCATTTAAATTTCATGCAATATTTCAGTAATTTAAATTTATTTTTTGTGTTGGCAAATCATTTCTTGACATAGATTTCGCAATCGTATATTATTACACAGATGGAAAAGAGAAAGCAAATTCATAAATATATTATTCTGTACTAGAACTCAAAATATTCCTGAGTTGGTTGCAACAGGGATATAGCAAGCAATATTACCAGACATTGATTTCATAAAATATTATATTGCCAAAAATGTGTGGTCTCCGGGGTAACCCGGGGTAACTTAAAATAGTGTGCACCAACATTAGGAGGTGAATTTTTAAAAATGAGGAAACTTGATTTCAACGTTCTCTTTGTCTTGTATTTTTAAGACGCTTTATTTGGAACAAAATGGGACTTTAGTTTATTGGCTCTTTTTAAACTGAAAGTGGTTGGTGAAATTGAAAAATGCCATTTTAAGATTTAACAAACCAATAAATATTTAAAAGTGTTTGGAGAAACTGGCCATCGGATTTTATATTTTTTTTGCCGAACGAAAAGCAAAAAGAGATTTTTTGTTTTGTAGTTATGTGTATTATATTATGTTTGTTCATTATTAAATTGGCGAGAAGAAGACAAACTGAGTCAGCATTAAACTTGACAAGTTGTCAGTTTCACACATTAGTGGTGTTTTTTTGGGATTTTATATATAGTACGATTTTATAAATAAATACTGCCCTCCTGAGCAAAAATGTCGTAACACATTTTTTTTATTTTGTAGACGAAGTTTCCATAATAAAGATGAACATATGTTCATCTTTACCTATAATATCTAATATTTTACCTATAATGTTTACCCATAATTTATGTTTATAATCTCTGCACTTTCGTCTTCCCTCCCTATCAAACAAGCAAAGTTTTCCATTGCGTTTCTTCTCTCTCCCTTAGGTTTCTACAATTCTGCAGGTGCAGAGACATGTAAATCAATAATGAAAATTATTTTTGTCTCAATGTGAAAAGTGTTTATTTGGTTTTTCTTGTCACAAATAGTTTGTTTCAATTTAACGTGATTAATAATGTCGAAAGGATGTATTAGCTGTGTTTAGTTACTTTCGTAGTACGTTGTTTAAAACCTGTCAAAGTTTTGTAAGAATAACAAAATTCTCTCAAATTGCTACGAAGTTAACAAACGCGGTGTTTCTATTTGCTTCACTTTGTATCAAAACATAAACATTTATAAGTTTTATTCCAATTTTATCTGCGAATTTTCAAATAATTCTTTGTTGTAAAGTAATCTTATATGTATTCAAGTTGTATAAAATAACAAAGGAGAACGCACTGAAAAACAAGAGTTTAACCATTCTTTTTTCGTAAATATGCCTCGAATTAAGTTTTATTGCTGATTAATCAGTTAAAATCGATATTTTGTTGCAAAATGGACCCTAAAAAAATATGAAGATATTAGGTACATCAAAAATTATTAAATTAATGTATTTTTAGTGGTTATTATGTGCCTGAATAAAAAGAAAATATTTAAAACTAACATCTTTTCATCATAATAAAACAAATCAATCACTATTTAGTACCGAGCTGTCAACGCATACCAAGGCCGTAGCCAGAAAATTATTTCGGTGGGGGGGGGGGTATACTTATTCCACACACCAATCAATCTGTACCTTTCTGTAGATGTAATAAATAAAATTAGTACAGCCCATTAACCCAAAATCTACCAAACACGACTTTTAATTGCGATAATGATACTATTCTATGTATAAGGCAAGTTATGGATTCGTCAAAAAAAAAATTGAGATAACAAATAAACATGATATTGCGATGATGATGATGGGAAGTAGACAAAAGTGTGTTGGAAAATTCTGTTCGTCCGACTGCCTGTTTGCAGATCTGCAGCCTAAATGGATAGGCTGATTTGCAAACTTGGTTCAGAGTGTTTATTTAGTAGTCTTGCACTAGGCGTTGTTGAAATTGGAATTTTAGCTCTAAAACAATGGTAAATTTCATATAACAGTTTGTTAAAACTTAATTTTTCTAAAAATGGCCTTAACGATTTTGAAAAAACAGTCGAGATTTATCTTAAAACAGTACCTCCCATAGAACAGATTTTTTAAAATCAGAATTTCTCGCTATAAACAAAACCGATTTCAATTAAATTTAAAATTTAGGAAGGTTTTTATGATCAAATTCATATACATATATAACTTTTTAGATTTCTTGAATATGTTGGAAACGCGAATATCAAATTTTTTCAGATTTTTTTCCAGATGAACTACAGATTTCGATGTATTGAAATACTCAAAAAATTGCAAAATATTTTTCAAAAATTAAAAAAGAAAACAGGTTTAAAAAAAAACTGCTTTAACGATTTTCAATATTTTTTCCTAGGTAGAGTACTGCTAATAAAATACAATTGCATACTTAGTTTTTCAAGAAAACTCTCAAACAAATTTGAAAAACTAAAAGATTTTTCCAATATTTTTTAAAATAATTTTAAGTTATTATTTATTAGGTAGGTACATTTATCATCACTCTTTAAGATTTTACTATAAAAAAAGTATTAAATAACATGTAAGTATATCATTTTTATAAAATTAAATTTAATCTTCTGGCCCTCTGTGCTGCAAATATGTCTAAAACTTCCTCAGTGTCAATCTCAATTTGTCGATGAATTGACATTAATGCCAATCCTGTTAGTCTTTCTTTCTAAGGTAAGTTTTTAGACGTTTCATTGTCGAAAATGTTCTTTCTGGTGTACAAGTTGAAACCGGTAGTGTCGCCAAAATTTTGAGATGCTTGTGGATGTTAGGAAACAGATCCTTATGCACAAAGAGGAAAGTATGGACTTATGATTTTCAAATCTTATTTAAAGCTGAATTAAAAAGTCATCTAAAAGAGGAACCCCGTGGAAAAAAAACTGTTTCACGACGCTGTGAATACGTGTGAACACCTGCTATGGTGAGTTAGTTATTTGACAAATGCCAATGTGAAAAAAAAAACAAATCCATTACATTTTACTAAAATTTTTGGAAATTAATATATTTATTTCAATATATTTATTTCAATTTGAGTTAAAAAAAAACTTATTTCATAAATTGAAAAATTGTTTTGTAAATTAAATTAAAATTCAGCTTAGTTGTTGAAAAAAATATGCGCTGCTGGCAGTTCCAAAGCAGTACCATTAAAAAAAAAAAAAAACTCACCAACGAAGCAACTAGAAATGTCACTTTTTTCTGTCCGGCGATGTCAAAAAAGAAAATGGCGTATAGTTGCTGGTGAAAGGTTGTTCTTTTCTCCAAAAAATGTTTTCTAATTATTGTGATTTTTAAAAACAATTTCAATCTAATAATTTTGTGAAATCCAATTAAAGTAAACATAATAAAGTTTATAATCAATAAATCAATCATTAAAAGTGGCCACTTGAGCAAAAATTTAAACAAAATCTCACGTGATAATCGCCAAAAATCAATTTCTTATTGGAAGAATAGATTTTCTAATTTTCATTTTATAGTTTTGTCCTCGTCGGTTAAATTCCTAATTTTATTTAAAACAATAAAAAGCAACTTAGTTTAAACAAAATAAAATGATAAACTACGCTATAGTCGAATTAAGTGTCAAAATACATAGATTATTGATTGCTTAAAATCAGGGGCAACAATTCCTAATTGCTGTTGTTTGTCTATCGTGGTTGTGCTTGCAAACGCCTCCCCCTCACCTTCGCGATTATATTATTGTTCAAGTTATTTAAGAAAAAATGTTGCATTCCAAAAGAATATCCCAAGAAAGATCAACAATAACAATGGTTACCACACTGTTACGTCTGTGTGTCGCTGTAATTGCACTCCAGCAGCCTTTCATTGCTTTTGGTGGGTCACCCGGAATATTTCTTACCAAAGCAGCTTTAACAACCTATCTCATTTTTTAAATTCAGGCTATCCAAAAGCAACAACAACAGAAACCACTGCTACGTCAAATCCCAGCAAGGTATCAACTCCTTTATCTCGTATAAATGCCACTATCAGCAGCGGCAGAAATTTTACTATCGGTGGCGTTTACAAAAATATATCATCAACAACAACAACCCCCCTCGCAGGTTTAGTTATTCCAAAAAAATCCAGTGGCGTCCGTGAGAGATCAGCTGCAATAACTACTGCTGTGGCAATAACAACACAGAGTTCCAGAGACATAGCCGATAACAACAATGCCAGTGATCAACCAATACAAACGCTTCCAATGCTCTCCAGCTTTGGTAAAAAGAAAGATAGTAAGTACATAGTTATAGTTTGTAATGATAGTAGGTTTTAAGATAAAGTGCGTTAGCTTCATCTATCGATCAATTGAAATGCTTTCTCTGACGGCGACGTCCCTGTTGGCCGTGAAAATAAAGTTGTTAAGTGTTTTTGTAAAAATTGAATAAACAATAACTAATCTTGATAAGAATGAATGTTTATTGCAAGCAAGTTGGATTTGCTTTGTTTACCCAATATAAGTGTAAATATATAGCAAAGCAATATCTGATAATGGACAGAGATGGGAAGAAGGGGCAGACGTATCAGATGTTATTCGAACTCATAACATAATAGGCATTTCTACTTGGAAACAATATCTTATTGCAAAATAAATTTTCAGTTTGTTTAGTGGTTTATGAAACCTTTTTTTAGTTAACTGATCCCAAGCTCCATACATATACATTAAGCATCGTGAGTTGTTTTTTTTTTTTATTTAAGCAGGCTGATACAAAATTATCGAATTAAAAAAAATCCGTTTCAATAATATAATAGACACCGTATTTAATCAAAGTCTCGGCCAAATGGTGCTTCAAAACATTAAGTCAGTATTTTTGGAAATGTGTGTACTCTCTTCGAAACATTATCACAGGAATTTCGGTTCAGTGTTGTTTTTGAGAGCTTCTATTTTCTAAGGATGTATGTTTTTAACAAGAAATTTTAAGTAGGTGTAGTCAGAGAAAAATCTGTTTAAATTGCAAAAAGTTCATGCAAATCTGCATGTGGGTTGCTCCGTCCTGCTAAAACCAAACGTCTTTCATTCCCGTCACATTCTTTCAATTTAGAAAAGATCATGGTTATTTATTGTGAATAGGACTAAGTGAATGTAAGTGAATGCCGCTTGACCATTTTCTTAAACAAAATTTAAGGACAGAATTGAAAGAATTGAGATCATTGCAATTCCTTAAATTTCGGTGTCAAGAAATACGTGACCCAGGCACAAATTATAATTCCATAAAGAATTTGGCTTCTATAGGCAAAATTGATCCTTGAATGGAAGGCACACGTTGTTAATAAGCCACTCCATTTTGGCGGCTCCCCATTTTCTTCTTTCCAACCACAATTTCAATTAAGATAAAGTAACCCTTTTCAAATCCTAGGCTAGGCTATCTGTACGAATGATTTGTATTTTTTAATAACTTTTGCCGCCGGAAAAATCTTCTGCATTAAAATTGATGTTTGTTGCGGTTGCGGCAGTAATCCAAGTATTTGCTTCAGGATTCCAGATTTTTTTTTGTTCCAATTGTTTTTTTTTATCTATGATTATTTATTATTTTTAATTCTTATTTATATTTTAATTCTTATTTATATTTCAGGAATTTTAAAATGCCACTGCGACATATGTAAAGAGACGAATAATATTTGTGAAACTGATGGACTTTGTTTCACATCTGTCGAGCTTAGCAAAGGAACGGTCACATTTAGTTACAGGTAAATAAATCTCTTATCTAAAACTATAAACATAAAATAATCTTTTCCACTTCGAAATAAAATATAAAAATATGAAAAAAAAAAAATAAATAAATAACACCACTCAGATGCCTAGATATGTCACAAAGTCTTCCACCTGGTCGTTTCATTTGGTGCAACGATGGTAAAAATGGTAGGCCAACTGCTCGCCCAGCTGCCAGAAGAGGCGGTCACGCCTGTTGTGGCAATAGAGATTTTTGCAATATAGATTTAAAGCCGGCTATAAAATATTACCCTGAAAATCCTCAGCAAGGTATTGATGAAGGTGGGTCAAACACACACACTCAAATAAAAAAAAACACGCAGAAAGAGAATTGAATCTCGTCTATCGCCTTCTAACTACGTTTGTTTTTGAAGATGATCACTGTCTGACCTTTGCCAAAAATCCTCTACTAAAAAAAAAATAAACACATAAGAATCCATATACTCATATTTGATAAAAAAAACAATCAATTGCACCAAGCTTTTCCTCCCAGTTCGCTCGTTTGAGTTTTTTTCTGTCTTTTGTTTTAATAACCAACAGCTCGGTGTGATCCCAAGAAAAGAAAACAGAAGTTTCTTAAAAATTGTTTGCCTGTAAATTAAGAATAAGAGACTAACATAATTATTAAGAAGGTAGAACTTATTTTAAAGAAGATGGTCTTAGGAACTGTAGAGACTTTTTTCTAGAACCATGTCTCTAGACATTCCTTAGATCATCATTCGAGATTATTGTACAAAAAGAATTAATCTAATATTTTTTTATAACTAATCGTAAACATAATTTAAAAAATGAACAACAAAATTCTATCAACCAGGTGCCTCCCTAAAAAATATGATCTAGAAAGAGCACCAATCGAATGCCTATCCAATAAGGAGAAAGAGAAAGTCTATAAGATCGAGTGTTGTGATACAGACTTCTGCAATCAGAATGAAGTTTTGAGATGGGAGGTCGAAGGTATAGCTATGCAATTAAATTTACTACCATTATTGCTACTAAAAACAAGTCAACCGATTACGCAGTTACTTAGAATTCTCGCTGGCAACACTATAGCACACAATTTTTTATTTTATTTTTTTAATTTTCCCGTACACTTGTAGTGCACTATTTTACTATTTTACTATATTTATAACAATTTACACTTCTATTTCTTTGGAACGATTATTGTAGCTTTGTGTTTTTTAAACAAGAAAATAATTAAGTTAGGTATTGAGTTCACTTTAATTAGTGTAGACAAAATGCATGAGGTTTAAGCTAATCTTTTTATAATGTTTCTATTTTTTTCCCTGGTTATGGCGTTTTATTTTTAATTTTTTGCCTGGACAAATATTTTTGTAGTTATATTGTATAAAAGTCATTATTGCCTAAACATCTTTTTAAGAATTAGATTTGGTGTAGTTCGTGGTTGAAAGTATTTTAAATGCATTTTTTTTTAGTTTATTCTCAAAGCATACTCTAGTTTTTGAAAAAAAAAACAAGCAAAACATTCACTTACTACATTGAGTGAGCATTTAACAACCCACAGAAATGATAAATATTACTTACCTTGCGACTTGACTAATATACCTTATTAGAAACAAAACACTTCAAAGCAGTTTGTGCTTACCGAAAAATTACTAGGTGTTGGTTGCAGGGTTTTTTTTACATCCACATTGCAAATGTGTTTTAGGTAGAATTCAGAGCAAAGTGAGAAACATGCAGAAACTTATAAAACCCGAACAAAAATCAAGCCTTTGGTGAGGTGAGATTCTTTAAATCAAACGTTAAATCCGCGCTGTTATATGCTTGCGAAATCTGGATAGTCTGGCTATCATCGATACAAAATTGCATGCTCTTGCCAATCGATGTCTACGCAAAATGCTTAAGTGTTGGATACAAATTTACAAATTATATCAAACCAGAAGTTGTGGCGCATGACCCCGGTTAAATGTCGCGAAAAAAAAACGTAAATGACTGTGGATTGGTCTTACGCTGAGATAACTAAAAGATGAAACTTCAAAGCAGTCAATTGAATGGAATACTAAGGAGACTCGTTGAATTAGAAGTTCAAGAGCAAAGCTGAAATCAAACCGTATTAATTGAATCAGAATGAAATGATACGTTTATTTCTTCCATACGTTTCTAATCCACGCTGTTTTTGTTTTTTTAATTAAGTTCCACTTCACTCAGTCCTTTTGAACGTTATCGTTTCCTTAAAATTTTCGAAAAATACTTTCTAACGGACTATGAAAAGAACCATTTTGGCACAAAATAAAACTAAACAATTCTTGTTACTTAAATGTTTTTTTTTTTTTGTCAATGCCTAGTAAGACGCAGAGTGGTAATCCTCCATTTCTGAATCAAAAGCAGTTTATAACATAGAAAAATGTATTTCTATAGCCCATATTTGGGTTATGGTAGATAACAATTAAATTAAACAAGAAAATTATTTTCTTAGGTAGCAAGCTTAAAATAGGTACTTAGTATATGTAAAAATATGGCAACTAAAAATTGTTCGTTTCATGTCAAAATCTATACTTTTATGAAGTTTTTAAGACTAAGACATTATTTTGAACCTTTACCACCTTAAAATTCTCGCTGCATAACATCGTATTAAAAATTTAAGCAAATATCATACTCGGTAGTATTCAATTAATGAATTTATTAATCAATCTCTACAAAATCCAAGCTTAATTTTTGTGTTTATTTATCTAATTAACCTTGTTGAATTTGTATCCTTGATAAAAGTTACCTCTTAATGCAATTTACCTTTCTGTGGCTAATAATAAGTTTGGGATCACAAAAAATAAAATTGGCAACTATTTTTAATAACCATTTGTATTACTATACCAACTGAATTAAAAAAAAAAAAAACAAAAACAAAATAATTCTTCTACATGCACATAGATGTCTTAACCCTAACCTCTTAAATCCGGCGTGGTGCCATGAGAGCAACTCAGCTTTTCTTATCGAATGTTGTGATAATGATTATTGTAATACGAGAGCCAATTTAAAAGGAGCTATACCAGGTGAGCACTGGATATAAGACAAGGATTTATATATACATTTATACTACATGTTAAGTGTTATACATTAAAATGTCTTTTGAAAACTGTTTGTTTGAATTAAAAAACATAAACAGATTTTATATCATCGGCCTTTCACACCAGAACAACAAACTTCTAAAGGAATATTATTTATCAAAAGATATAAAACTTCATCTGCGCCGTGTTGTCTAGTTTGTTTTATCATTTGTCCTTCTTTGGTATCGTATGTTATTTTTTTTTTTTTTCAAAAATGCTCATGCGGTTATTCTCCGGTTAATGGATAGGAGCAGGCTCATCTCTGGAATATTTGTACATGTTTGTGTTTCATCTGAATGTCTATCTATAAGATACTTTTTACTCAAACGCGCGTTAACCTTCCGACATTATGTTTTATTGTACTTTATCATAAATCATAGTATAAATATGTATATCTACGCATTTATTTTTAATTAAATGTTGGTTGTGTTTTCATCCTGACGGGGGTTACACATGTTAAATATAAGAACTTTTCATAAATTAATTGGAGTTTGAGTTTGTAAAACAAAGGGTTTCCGCAGAGCTTTTGTTTTTAGATAAAGACTTCCTCCTTTGAAGTGTTGTCTTCTTTGAAGCACAAAGTTTCATTCAGTTTTTTTTTTGTTTCATCTTTTTAAAATCAATACCTTTGTCTGGAAACAGGTTGTTGTTTATTCTCTTTTTAGGTCAACAGACATTTGAGTTCTTTTTTTTTTTTTTTGTATGAGTAGGAAGCATGAATGAATATATACATTGACCTACTAAAGTTTCGGCCAGGATTTAAGGACAATATATTAATACAATTATTGTTATGGGGGATTTCTAGGTATAGTCATAAGGTACATTAAATAAATTGATTTGATTTAAAGCGCTTTGGGAATTAAAATGAAATATTCACCGAGAAATACTTCCCGAAGATTGTTTTTGAAAGAAAATAAATAACCAATACAAACCAGCTCGAATAAACAAATGTAATTTTTCTAAAGTCATACCTACATAATATTAATGTCAATTAGATCAAGTATTGTAACAAAAAACACAAATAATTTGGATTCTATCGTAAACAAATCACTCATCTAAATATACAATGTAATGTGGTACACAAAAGTAAATCAATCAAAAGTTAATTTATCAACTAAATTATTTGTTTTTCTTTATTTACCTTTAATGTATTTTGTTTTAGAAGTCAACAAATTAACAATTGCTGTGTTTACTGTTGTCTTAATCAATTTTGATTTAGATCTGTAGTTTTTTTTTTGTATAAAGAGTAATGTTTTGGAACATTTCTTGGCACGATGAAATCAATTTAATATATGTATTTAATACTTGTGTTAAGAAAATCATTCTAGTCATATTCACTCTAGTCATATTGTGACAAAATCGTTAAGTTATGTTCATCTTCATATATAAAAGTTACAACTACATTTACGATGACGGTTACGCATTGCATAACCTGAGTACTATAATAAACATTTATCAGAAATAATTTTATGCCTCGGCCACGCAATGGGCGCCAAAGCGGCCATAACCATACAATTTCCTATGTTCTATTAATCCCGCTCGACGATCATTTGCTCGCCCGTGGCCTTAGTCAATTTCACAGCTAGGCCGATTCTGAAAGGCTCGTATTGAATCGTATTGAAAGTGATCCCACAATTTCGAACAGCTTCTTTTTGGAATGTTCTCCAAAGACAACATCGGCGAAAATTATAATTTAATTCTTTATCTTAAATGTCAGCTATTTCCTGGTCGTTTCTATTCTTATTTTCAATGTTCCAATTGCAGTTCCACAACCTTCCGAAATTACCGCAGTTGTTCTTCCATTAAATGGCGGAAGGAAAGTGAATCGCTTTTGATAATAAGAAAATACAAATCCGCCAATCAATTTAAAAGAGCCTAGATCGTAACTAAGCATACAAAGAACATATCTGTACATTTATGTTGAAAGCATGTTTTCACATTCGAATAGTGTGAATCTACTTTTTTTTTCAACGATGTTAATGATCTCGACTGGAAAATCATTCGGAGAAGTTAATTAAAAATATTATGTCAAATAAGATATTGTTTATTCACACTGCAGAACTATGTTTCAGCTGAATAGTAATCCAGTCTATATTGAGCTGACATTCAGCGCCATACAACAGTTTGGGAGTATTGTATTACCTCTTTAATTCCCTTATTTCTAAATTTTCGAAATAAAATGAAACTGTAGGTGGTTTTACACAGTTTAAGTTTTTTATTCTTAATTTATTTTCTTTAAGTTAAAAACTAAGATATTATTTGAAAATTAATATGTATATAAATCGCATGTTTCTATTGTTTTCGATGTCCTAACACTGCTTTTAATGAATAATGCATCATGTTAAACAAAAATCATTACTAACCCTTTTGTGTTTTGGTTTCTTCTGCAAATACATTCATGCATTCCTGCACTTTAAATTTTGCTTTGATTTCGTCAAATCGTCTTATCGTCTTGTTAAATATAAAACAAAATACTTATTAAACATTCTGTTTAGAAGTTATTCCTGATCCAACCATAAGTACATGGCAATTAGTGTTTGTGATTTTTGGAGCTACGCTGCTAGCTTGCATATCAGTTTTTCTGACTTGGTGCTTTTATCAAAAACGAAAACGATCCGCAAGTGGTAGGCCATTTGCGGTCGAAGACTCTGTCTATGATCCCATTTTAAATGGAAACACAATTCAGGATATAATTGAGATGACGACATCAGGATCTGGTTCTGGTGAGTTTTTATATTAAAGAATCAATATTATAATATTAATTTTATTAAATTTATTTATAGCCGGACTCCCGCTGCTGGTACAGCGTTCTATAGCCAGACAAATTCAATTGCATTGTGTCATTGGTAAAGGACGTTTTGGCGAGGTATGGCGTGGACGTTGGCGTGGCGAGAATGTTGCCGTAAAAATATTTTCCAGTCGAGAAGAATGCTCGTGGTTTCGAGAAGCAGAGATCTATCAAACTGTTATGTTAAGACATGAAAATATTTTAGGGTTTATTGCAGCTGACAATAAGGGTGAGTTGATCTTGGTACAATTGAAAAGTGATGTGTAAAGCCATTCTATTGCAGATAATGGTACGTGGACTCAACTATGGTTAGTGACTGATTACCATGAAAATGGTTCCCTCTTTGACTATCTAACTTCACATACTGTGGACACAAAAACAATGCTCGGCATGGCATTGTCTATTGCGACAGGTTTGGCCCATTTGCACATGGATATTGTTGGTACACGCGGTAAACCTGCCATTGCACATCGCGACTTAAAGTCCAAAAATATATTGGTTAAGACAAATTTGACTTGTGCAATTGGTGATCTGGGGTTGGCTGTTCGTCATGTTGACAAAGATGACTCAGTTGATATCCCTTCGAATCATCGAGTTGGCACAAAGCGATATATGGCGCCAGAAGTGCTAGACGATAGTATTAATTCACAACATTTCGATTCGTTCAAACGCGCTGATGTGTATGCCTTTGGGCTGATACTGTGGGAAGTAGGAAGGCGATGTAATATCGGTATGATATACGATGAGTACCAGTTGCCGTATTATGATGTTGTGCAACCAGATCCAAGCATCGATGAAATGAAGAAGGTTTGTGGAGATTTTGTTGACTGCAATGTTTAACTCATGAATTTGTATTCCAGGTTGTCTGCACGGATAAAATGCGTCCAAACATACCAAACCGATGGCACGCCTCCGAAGTGCTACACGGCATGGCAAAAGTAATGAAGGAATGTTGGTATCCAAATCCTGCGGCGCGTCTTACAGCGTTACGAATTAAAAAAACACTCGCAAATATAAGTGCCGAAGAGAAAGTTTAAAACTTTCATTCAGGTATACTTAGACATGTAAATGCATTGTAAATATTAAAATTCAAAACATATAATTCTATTCTTAAAATTACACTGAGAGAGCATTATGAGAGAAAAAAAAAACATATTCATAAGATATATTATACACGTGTGTAATGTTTAAAATTAAATTTATTTAGATTTTAACTTTTTTATTTGATAAACAAAAAAAATATTTATATACACAAATATTCATATTTTATAATATATACATAGTTTATAATTACTTAAGCAGAGTAAACATAGCATCCTGAACTATTTGACTTGTAAGCAGTTTGTAAGATTTTTGTTTAATTTGATTCAATCTAGTTTTAGACTAATATAATGTTATAAACATTATAAGTACTTTTATACTATGTTAAAATTATTTTTATTTCTTTGTAAGAAATAGTTTATATGTTAATTTGTCCCTTAAAATATTTTTTTTCTTCAAAAGAATTGAAATTCCCACTCAGGTTTATAATAAATAATATCTTAAACAATAATATATAATATTACCCATCCTTTTTGTATGAATAGTTGAAAATGAATTTGAAATATGTGAAATATTTAATCTATTGAGGTAATTCTGTTCGTTTTAAATTTTCGATTTTTCTATGAATGTGAGTAAATTACATTTTTTAAACTATTAATAATTACTAAAACGTTATATATTGTGAGTTTTGCTGTTTATGTCATTTAAAGCTTAACACATCCCTAATTCAAAAAAAATCATTCTTTAATGCTGTAAGAGTTTTGAAATACAATAGTGTATCCTTTTCCTTCAGACAAATATTAAAAATGTTTCGTGATATCAGGTGCATAAAAAGTTCCGTAGCTACTGCATTTAACTTTAACTATCAAGATTTATCATGAACAACCTTTGATTTTAATTAGTTCATTCAGATCAGCTAGTTAGGTTCTGTCTGCCCTAATTTCCAACAATGCTTTTGTTGTTGATTGTTTCAGGTTTTAAATATTTTAACCTTTACTAGATCCTACCGGCTGCGCCAATGTTAAATACTATTAAAAGTGTTTTTTATACGATTAGATACTGCATAGCTTGTAATCCATAATTTAATGTACATTGGGAAGTTGGTGACTTAACCAAAAATAACCTGTGCTCACCAACACTTTTTGGCAGGAACTATAGCTACTTCCTCACCGCCAGGCAATCAGCAGATTTTTCTCGCTTCTTTTATAATTTCATGTTGATCGAAAAAAAAATTGATTCATTTTAGCAGATTTTGGGAGTCGTTAAAGAAAATAGATTACAGTCAAATGCTACAATTTTTCGTCGTAGTGTCATTATATTACTTACTTTTCGAATATCAGGAAACTTTTTTTCCAACTTATAAAGCATGAGGCCAGGCCTGGCTAGGTTTCGCCTCCAGGCATTCGGAAACCTGTTTCTCGACAACGTAAACGTGCTGCCGAACTAATTATTATTTGATCTGTTTGCTTAACATCACCAGTTGGCTCTAATAAATCAAGCAATATCTCTACCTTAAGTCCTACTTTCGAAGTTTGTAGAACTTCCCTACAGGACTGGCACACGGTCAACCGAAATCAGCAGTGGGCTCCAGCGTCAAACTGTTTCCCGGTGAACCACTGTCAGCTTCTTTAGTTTAGGTAATATTAACACATTAATCAACTAAATCGCAGTTAGCTTTTCGGACAAGCACTTACTCTACTTTTGCCAAAAGCATCAAAGCATTGATTCATAGCTAGTAGGTATGCCTTGTCTTTGATTATAGATTCAGTGTAAGGTTACTTGGCTGTCTCTTAGCCCCCACACAGTATAAGTTAAGTTGTTTCCATTGAGACTGCGGGCACAGACTAAAACCTGGTCCCCTAAGCAGTTCATAGCACACAAGAAATATTACCCCTATATTAGGTTAAACGAGTTATGGTACGAGAGTGACAAACGAAAGTTTTGTTGCTTTGCGCAAAAGTAGAATCTATAAACGCTCTAGTAAAACTTCAATTAGTCGTTCGCTAGAAGCAATATTGCCTTTAGAAACGTTGTTTGGGATACATGCTCCATAACACGGCGAACAACATAGCTTATACCCTTGTTGCAACTTCAAGATTTAGTATGTTCAACTGAAACTCAACGAAAATTAAAAAAAAACATTAAGAAATTGAAAAGAGAGAGGTTTTAATATTTACCAAAGTTCTGAGGTCAGATTTTTACTGCTACCGTTTTTCCTCCTCAGGATTATTTTTAAATGTTGTTATATTTAAAATAATTTTGTTTTTTGGGCTATTTGATCTAAATGCGATTAAAAAGACATCCATTTTTCTATTATAAAATAATGAAAGAAAAATGGATTAGTCTTTTTAATCGCATTTATTTTAAAAAATCAAAAAGCCCAAAAAACAACATTATTTTATTAAATTTAAAATTGATCAACTCTATACAACTGTTGTTATATTTTTAAATGTTTATATAAGCAATATGTGTGCTATTGATTTACTTTTTTTTAAATGTCTAAAATATTTGGGTAACTTGACTATAGACTATCTGAACTTTCAATGAAACTAACTATAAATAATGTAGGTATTTCACTACTCCATTAGAGTAAACCTTAAGAAACGTCAAGAAGCATCCCAATTTCGGATTCCCAGATATCTTCTCAAGGGTGTAGTTGTTGAATTCGCTTGTACCAGAGATATTTTTAGGCCTTTAGATTGTCTGCTTCATTACATTACCACATTACCATATTGACATAATAAAAAAAGAATGCAAATATACGAATCTTCCCCTTCCATTTAACATCATTCCATTATTCTTAAACTTGATTAAAACATAAAAAAACTGCCATCGATCAATATCTATTAGTTTTGCCTGGCAAAAAAAATGATAAAAAAAAAACAAAATGCTGCATTAACATTTTAAGACTTCTTTTTCAATAAAAGACTGATAGACTCGTCTTTAAGTTTTGTTTTCATTTTTTTTTTTAATTAAATATAGTTTGTTGTGTTTTTAGCCATGTTAATATATTTATTGATGCTGTTATTGCCTTTTTAAGTTTCACTGTTCAGCAGCTAATTATTATAAATTTTATTATTTTAAACTTAAAATTTACCTTCTTTAGATTTAAGATACATATCCTATTACCTCATCTTAAACATGCTCGCATTCATCATTCATAGAATTCAATTATAATTTTTTGTTTTTACTTTTCATTGACTGTCTTAAATGAGTTATTCAATAATCAAATTTAAACTTAGACTACCATACAAAAATTTACTAGTCTGCTTCAGATATTTTAGTGAAGGCAGCAGTAACTGCTCGTTCGTTCCATTTAGACAAAGGAAAATTTGAAACAATTATTCGAGTTACTATTGTTCGTATTCTACATGTTTACCCTAAAAATTTACAGTATGCAGTGTTCCGACAATGCATTCCTGTTAAATAAATTCAATCAAAAATTATTTGGTTTTTAAAGGTTATTACACAAGAGACTAATTTATTTACTCGCACTAGTTAATGCTGCTAGTTCCAATTATAATTCCGGAACTGGATTGAATGATCGTCGTTTCAAAAATGTATGTAAACAAAGACGATATTTTTAATTTAACGCGATTAAGATCAGTTTCTTTATAAAGTGAGTTCTCTGCTTCTTAAAAAAGAATTTTAAATAATTCTAATGATACCTTAACCTTTGTAGACTTTGATTAAACTTTTTTTTTTAATTTCTTCCTTTTGTTTTCAAATAGTTTTAATCAAGAACTAAACTATTTCCTTATTAGCTCTTAAATATTTAAATCATTTTAAAAATGATAGGTTACTCCAAAATCCTATAAATTTGTAAAAAAAATATTAATAAGTGTGATTATTTATTTATTGTAAAATAACGAAGAAAATCAAGTATCCTAATAATTTCAAAGGATAATAAAACAGAGAAAAATTAAAATAAAATATTTATATGCCTGCATAGTTTATAATGTAAGTGTTATTGAAAGAAAAAAAAACCTTTAACAAAATTACGTATGAAGAAAAGAATTTATAAAAGATAAAAATGAAGAAAATAAGAAATTATAATGTTTGGAGTTTTGTCTGGACACACCTCCTATTTTCCTATAAACTTATAATATATACAGATCTTATAAATATATTGTATGTATAATAAAGTATATAAAACATTTTAAGTATGTCTTAAAAGAAAACATTTTTATCGTGCAAGTGTATTTTTTCTTAAATAATTTTCCAGTGTTAAGTTTTTTTTCCATTCATTTAGTGATAATTATTAATTTAATAAAAATAAAATAAAAAAGAAAATACATATTAAACTTTAAATGAGATTCAATACCTATTAGTGTATAATACATTATTATGCTAGGAATTTGGTATTTTTTTTTGTTGGTTAAGTCGATCATCCTTAATCTTATGTAGTTTTTTTTGTAAGTCAGTTAAGATTCTCTTTTTATTAAAAAAAAAACTATAATTTTAAAATAAGTTATCAAAAGGAAAAAAAAATGTGATTTTTTTAAAGAATAAATTTGCAAGTAGAAATTAATCAATTTGACTTTTTTCATTCTATTTAATTCTATTCTGTTTATTGTAAATCATATCGTCAAATTGTTGCTCGGAAAAATTTTGGTACTACCAACTAGTTATTTAACGAACCTGCTTGATTTTTTTCTCAATTCTTTCCCGTTGGTGTTAGTGACCTTGTTGCTTTAGCAACAGGATTAAAAAAGTTCTTTGAATTTGTGAATAGAATTTTTTATTTGTTGGACAAATATAAACTATTACAAATTTCCTGCAATTGAAATTTGTATTTTATTTTAAAAGATTTAACAATAATTGTATTTATTTGGTATCTTACTTTTAGTATTCTTTTTGATTCAAAATTAATTTTTATTTTCTCCGCTATATTTTTATATAAGAACGTCTTTTCTTTTAGATGATTTGTTTTGAATGTTCTAGTTGCTGTTATTATTTTTCAAGTTTTTTTTTAAATTTTATTTTCACGGCTATTCGATAAAATTTTATTTTTTACACAAAGTAGTTTTTATTTTTTGTTTTTTATTTTAAGAAGTAGATTATTTTCGAGATGTCGTTCGGCTTGCCAACATTCTCCCCTCCGGTATGACGACTCATCCTTAAGTCGACTTACTCTTTTTGACATCGAGAATGGCCAACTTAACGGCTGGTCTTTCATAAATACCTTTAGCAGTTTGGACTGTTGCTCGTCTTACTTGACCATCCTTTCCTTTGATCGTGTCAATCACTCTACCTTTTAACCATAAGTTTCTTGGGCTACATTCATCGACTATTATGACGATATCTCCAATTTCAATTGGTTTGACGGGTTGGTACCATTTACTCCTTCGATTTAAATTTGGCAAGTATTCACGTATCCAACGTTTCCAGAAGGAATTTGCGAATTGTTGGGATTTTAACCAGTTCATTCGAAGTAATATGCCATCATCGCATTCGATTCCGTCAGGCTTCTCACCGTTCGATGATCCCAGAAGGAAATGATTTGGCGTCAGTACTTCGTCATTTTCGTTTTCCAAAGGAATGTAAGTTAGTGGTCTGGAATTAATTACTCGTTCTACTTCCACGAGCATACTGTGAAGCAGTTCATCACTAGGGTTCCGTGTTGGAAGAATTTGGTAAAGCGTCTTCTTAACCGACCTGATTAGACGCTCCCAACTTCCGCCCATATGTGGTGAGGCTGGTGGGTTATATATCCATTTAGTGATAGGGCTGGAGAACTCGTTAGCCATTGCTATGTACTGTTGTTTCGATAAAGCTTTCTTCAGTTTCTTTTCGGCTCCGTGGAAATTTGTTCCGTTGTCGCATCGAATCTCACTTGGTATGCCACGTCGTCCTATGAAGCGCTTAATAGCTAGAATGCATGAATCGGATGTTAAACTATTAGCTACTTCAATGTGAATCGCACGGGTTGTCATACACGTTATCAGCACCCCCCATCGTTTTTCTGTGCGTCTTCCTATTGCTACATATATTGGGCCGAAATAGTCAATGCCAATGAAAGTAAATGGACGGGTAAATGTTGAAAGTCTTGCTGGAGGAAGATCACCCATTTCTGGTGGGTTGGGCATTGCTTGTTGATTCTTGCATTTTTGACAATTTCTTCTTTCAGTCTTAACTGCTACTCGCAATTGAGGAATGATAAACTTTTGGCGAAGTTCATTTATGACGGTTTCATGATTATGATGATGGTACCTCTCATGATATGATTTAATTACCAGACTCGTAATTTTGTGTCCCTTTGGCAGCAGAACTGGTCGTTTAAGATCTGTGGATGCTCCAATAGCGGCGTCAATTCGTCCACGTCCACGTAAAACTCCATCCTGGTCTAGGTATGGTGAGAGTTTGCGAATCGAGCTAGATTTATGTAACGGTTTACGTTTGACGATGGGTAAATCCTTGTTAATTTCTAATGCAGCTATATCGCTCCAATAAACATCTTGCTGGGCTTGTTTATACAAATTATTTTGTGCTTCAATATATTCTTCTTTTGTTATGTATTTATCGCTTCGCTTACATACACCTTTGCGTTTCGACAAAGCGTTCCAGATGAATCGAGAAGCAAATACTTGAGTCCGAATTAGGGTTCTCCAGTTGGAAAAGTTTTCTGGTTCCACTAAAACTATTTTGCGTACCTCACGATGGAATAAAACTGATGTTTTAATCTCCTCCTGTGTAGCTGCCAGGTTTGTCAACTTTGTGGGCCATTCATTTTCAGAATTCATCAGAAAAGATGGACCCATAAACCAACGGCTAGATGGATCGAACTCGGGAAGCCTCTGCCATTTGGTTCCATCATCAGCAGGATTCAACTTGGTAGGAACATACCTCCATTGATTTTCGTTTGTTGACTCGAGAATTTCGCTGACTCTAAAAGCCACAAAAAGACGATAATTTCGAGCATCCGATTGTATCCAGGAAAGAACAGTTTTTGAGTCCGACCAGTAGATCTCTTTGTCAAATTTTATGGTATGGCATTCCTTGATACTGTTGGCCAATCTAACGCCAAGTCTAGCTGCTTCTAGCTCAAGCCGCGGGATCGATACCAAGCTGAGAGGTGCAACTCTGGTTTTGGACGATATAATTCTGCGCTCTACATAATTGCCTTTGGACACCCTGATATAAGCAACAGCTGCGAAAGCGTTCATGCTTGCGTCGACAAATACATGTAATTGGGTCTCGTCTTGTTCGCCAAAATTTATTTTGTTAGTGTAACATCTTGGGATTTGGATTTGATTGATGTTTCGTAGATGTTTTACCCATAAGAGCCACTTGTCATAAATATCATCGTTAATTGGATCATCCCAGTCTATTTTTGTTCTCCATATTTCCTGCATTATAATTTTTAAGTAGATCATGAAGTGCCCAATCAGTCCAAGTGGATCAAATATTGTCATTAAAACACGCAGTACTTCTCGTTTGGTTGGACAAGTATCACCGAGTAACAATTCAGACATTGATGCTTTTGGTGAGAGTGCATATGTAAAATTATCAGAAGTAGTGTTCCACCATATACCCAGAACTTTTTCTGTCACAGACTCTTGATTTAAACACATCTCTCTCTTTTCAAATGACTTTTCTTCTCCTAGAGCCTTGATAACTTTGTAAGAATTGGAGATCCAGTGCCGTATTTCAAAGCCGCCACAGTTGTGAATATGCCTTATTTCTTGAGCAAGTTCAATAGCTTCATCTTCGTTGTTGGTGCTGTCCAAGAGGTCATCGACATAGTGACTTTTTAGAATAGAATCCACTGCCCTTGGATACTTCGCTGCAAACTCTCGTGCATTTGTATTTTTGACAAATTGAGCAGTACTTGGAGAGCTAGTAGCCCCAAATGTTAACACTTGCACTACGTACACATCGGGTGTTGCTTCAAGGTTCTGGCTCCACAGGAATCGCTGAGCGTGTTGGTCTTCACTGCTTATTCCGACTTGGTGAAACATCTCGCGAATGTCGGCACATATGGCAATCCTTCGCTCTTGAAATCGGTATAAAACAGATATCAATGAAGCAAGCTGGTCGGGACCCGTGAGTAATACTGAATTCAAAGAAACTCCATGAACTTTTGCGGCAGCGTCCCAGACTATTCTTGTTTTATTTGGTTTGTTTGGGTTCTGAACGGCAAAGATTGGAAGATACCATGTACGGGGATGATTTTGGTGCAATTCTTTTTCAGACAGCTTACGAATATAGCCCTTTTGTAAATATTCATCAATTTTGTTTTTGAAGCTTGAAGCCAGTTCGATGTCCTTAAATAATTTTTTTCTAAGACATTCGTATCTGCGGAGAGCCATGGGGTAACTGTTGGGCAATTTCACATCGTCGAATTTCCATAGTAAACCCGTTTCAAAATGTTTACCCTTCCGAACAGTTTGGCCCTTAAGGGTCTTAAGTGCTCGATTTTCATCCGCTGATCTTACCAAGTCAAAATTGGCTACTCCGAGGCTATCAAGAGAGAAGTAATCCTTGACCAAGCCATGCAATTTGTTGTCATCGTTTCCGCATTCACATTCCTTACAGTTATGGAAATTTTGAACCAATGCTGACTCACCTGAACAGTTGACCTCTGGAGCGGATGGGCCATACGCAACCCATCCAAGTCTAGTTTTTGTTGCTACTGGAAAACCTGCACCTCCTTCGATCACCTTAAGTGGAATTGCTAGCCTCAGGTTGTTAAGGCCAATGAGCATTCGGGGCACTGCTTGCTCATATGACTCAATTGGATATCCCTTTAGATAAGAATATTGTGAGGCGAGCTCTTTTACGTTCAAAGACTGTTTAGGAAGTCCTAAACATTTAACCGTTCTCACAACTGGAACTTGATACCTTTTCTCAGGATTGTGAGTCCCGGAGATCATGACAGATACCATTTGGGAGTCATTTTCATAACGAT